>JBBDGP010000456.1:1577500-2777500 GCA_037952835.1 Lithobates septentrionalis | reverse complement strand
CTCTCCGGTTCTTCTTCGCTGTCTCCGGCCTTTTCTTCCGCTGTTCGACCCGTTCTCCGCGCTCTCCGGGTCTTCTGCCGGGCTCCTCCGCTATCTTCTGCTCTTTTGCTGCTCTTTTGCTATAGCGGAGGAGCACGGTCTGCTGCCTTCTTCCCTCTTCTCTTTTTCCGCTGTTCGACCTGTTCTCTGCGCACTCCAGGTCTTCTGCCGGGCTCCTCCGCTATCTTCTGCTCTTTTGCCGCTCTTTTGCTATAGCGGAGGAGCCCGGTCTGCTGCCTTCTGCCTTCTTCCTTCTTCTCTTCTTCTCTTCTTCTGATGTTGACACAACGCTCTCTCTGGCTGGAATGCTCTCTGGGCACTCCGCTCTGACTTATATAGGCGGTGACCCCGCCCCCTTATGCCATCACAGTCCCTGGGCATGCTGGGACTGTGATGGCATAAGGGGGCGTGGTCACCGGGTGATGTTGACCACGCCCCCTAAAACGTCACAGTCTCAGCATGCCCAGGGACTGTGGCGGCATAAGGGGGCGGGGTCACCGCCTATATAAGCCATAGCAGAGCGCACCGAGAGCCTTCCAGCCGGAGAGAGTGTCTTGTCAACATCGGAAGAAGAGAAGAAGAGAAGAGGGAAGAAGGCAGCAGACCGGGCTCCTCCGCTATAGCAAAAGAGCGACAAAAGAGCAGAAGATAGCGGAGGAGCCCGGCAGAAGACCCGGAGTGTGCGGAGAACAGGTCGAATAGCGGAAGAGGGAAGAAGGCAGCAGACCGGGCTCCTCCGCTATAGCAAAAGAGCAGAAGATAGTGGAGGAGCCCGGCAGAAGACCCGGAGAGCACGGAGAACAGGTCGAACAGCGGAAAAAGAGAAGAGGGAAGAAGGCAGCAGACCGGGCTCCTCCGCTCTAGCAAAAGAGCAGAAGATAGCGAAGGAGCCCGGCAGAAGACCCAGAGAGCACGGAGAACAGGTTGAACAGCAGAAGAAAAGGCCGGTGACAGCAGAGAAGAACCGGAGAGACCCCCCAAGCCGGAAGAGGACCCCCCGGAGCTGTCTAATAAATTACTTTAAAAACCTGTGTAGTGTGGTTTTTTTTATTGACGCTTTCCCTAGGTGAATGGGTAGGGGTACCATGTACCCCATACTCATTCACATAGGGTGGGGGGCGGCATCCGGGGGCCCCCTTATTAAAGGGGGCTCCCGGATTCCGATAAGGCCCCCTCCCGTAGACCCCAACAACCAATGGTCAGGGTTGTCGGGAAGAGGCCCTTGTCCTCATCAACATGGGGACAAGGTGCTTTGGGGGGGGGCCGCAGCGTGCCCCCCTTCCTCAAGGTACCCATCCTCCATGTTGAGGGCATGCGGCCTGGTACGGTTCAGGGGGGGGGGGGGGCGCTCGCTCGTCCCCACCCCCTCTCCTGACCTACCGGGCTGCGTGCTCGGATAAGGGTCTGGTATGGATTTTGGGGGGGACCCAACGCCAACTTTTCGTCGTAGGGGGTTCCCCTTAAAATCCATACCAGACCGAAGGGCCTGGTATGCCCCTGGGGGTGGGGACCCCCATGCAATTTTTTTTTTTTGAAAATTGACAATTTTTTATTAAGTTTTTCATAATAGAACACATACAGAAAATTAAAGTACAAGGTGATACACATTACATTGCCGTAATCATATCCAGAGAGGAGCCCTGTTCTGATAACAGTCGTAGCATGGAGTTAGAGTCAATGTACATATCTTGTCTAAATGTTAGATAAGAAGGGAGAAAAATTATAACAGATGGACTGACTCTAGTTTTAAACCACTAGTTGTATACCTTGTACATCTTAGCAGAAAGAGAAAAAAGAATAAGAGGGGGAAAAAGGAAAGAAGAAGAGTTAATAGAGGAGAGTGTAGGAATAGGAATTATTGAGAAGGGTTGGGAGGAAAGGGGGTTAATGGAGAGTCCAGGGTGGGGTAAATGGAGTTGGGTAGGAAAGGTAGGGAAGGAGGATGAGGGCAGTGGGGCCGCACCCCATCCCAGGCGCCCAATACCCCCCCACCAGAGGGAGAGACCCAGCTCCCCGAGGCCGTCGCATTAGGTTATGGGGTTTTCAAAAAGGACCCACAGTTCCCATACTTGGTTATGTTTTTCAAGCTTGTCATTTAAGGAGGCTGTGAGATACTCCATCCTTTTGACCTCCCTGATCCTGGAGTGCAGTTCCGACATCGAAGGTGGCTCCCTCTGTTTCCATTTTAATGCCACCAGACAACGTGCGGCAGTTAATATATGTGACAGAAGTTTTTTGGATCTTTTAGAGAGGGAGATTGGTGGGAGCCCTAGTATGAAAACCTTCGGGTCGAAAGGCACCCCCGGACCAAGGACGGCCTCCAGAAGGGAGTGCACCAGCTCCCAGTATGGTACGATCAGGGGGCATGTCCAATAAATGTGATGTAGGGTTCCCCTGTCCTTATGGCATCGCCAGCAGCGAGAGTCTGTCAGTGGATACATGGTGTGGAGCAAGTCAGGGGTCCGGTACCAATGAAACAAAATCTTGTATTGGTTCTCTTTATATAGCGTGCACATAGAGCTTTTGGTGGCTTGAGACCAAATGAGTTGCCATATATGGAGAGGTAGATCTGTACCCAAGGCTCGCTCCCATTTACCCATGTATGCATGTCGGGGACCCTCTGGTGAGGAATCCCGCGTCAGGAGCTGATAGGTTTGGGAGATCATGCCTTTAGGGGATGAGCTCTCCAAGCACAGCTTTTCAAAGTCAGTTAGCGGGGAGAAATGGAGGTCAGGGACTAAAGATTGTGCATAGTGTCGTATTTGTAAGTAGCTAAAGAAGGCCTGTTTGGGAATGTCAAATTCTTTTTGCAAATCTTGAAATGTCCTTAAAAAGCGGGTCTTAGGGTCTATCAGTTGGCCATAGCGGAATAGGTTCCTTTCCATCCAGAAATGGGACATCTGAGAGGTCAGACTATCCGGGATGTTGGGGGTAAATAAGAAGGACGTGACCGGCGAGGAAGGGGTGGTAAGGGGGTGTGCCGATTTTGCCCGCCTCCACAGCCGACGTAAGAGGGACATTGGTCCCAGCAACTGCAAGTTTTCAGATGTAACATCAGAACTCCAAAATAGTGAGTTCGGATGTATAGGGGCTAACCATAGCTTTTCAATTTGTGTCCACCGATTGTAGGCGTGTAAGGTACACCAAGAGGCTACAGGGCATAGTTGAGCTGCCAGGTAATATTTGATTATGTTAGGGAACGCCAGGCCTCCTTGGTTGCGGGGGGCATAGAGAACCGATTTAGCAATCCGGTGTCCCTTGTAGTTCCAGAAAAAATTAATCAGGTCACCCTGTAGTCTCTTTAGGTGTATGGCTGGGGCAGGTATCGGAAGTGTCTCAAATAAGTATAGGAGTTGAGGTAGGATCATCATTTTGAGGGTAGCTAATCGTCCAAAAAGGGACAGTTTTAGGGGTTTCCATTTATTCAGTGAGGCTCTAATAGTGGTATATATGTGGGGGAAGTTGGCTTTATATAAGGAATCATATGTGGTCGTAAGGTGAACTCCTAGGTATTTTAAGGAGGAAGTTTTCCAGGAGTAGGTAAATGCTTGCGCAAGGGCCGCTTGTGTCTGAGGAGGCATATTAATGGGGAGGGCCTCTGTTTTAGAGTTGTTTATCTTATATCCCGATAGGTCACTGTATCTATCTAGTTCCTTATGTAGGTTCGGCAAGGAGATGTGAGGTTGCGTGAGTGTAAGGAGAACGTCATCGGCATACAGGGAGATTTTGAAGTCTCTGGTTCTAACTGGGATACCATGTATATTTGAGTTTTCCCTGATATGGGCAGCTAAGGGTTCTATGCAAAGGGCATAAAGGAGCGGTGAGAGCGGGCATCCCTGTCGCGTCCCATTTGAAATCGAGAAAGTGTTGGAGGTTGCGTGTTGAGTGCGCACCATGGCTGATGGGGAGGAGTATAAATGATGGATGGCCCGCAGAAAGGGCCCCGTAATTCCGGCTCGCCGTAGGGTAGCAAACAGGAAAGGCCAACTTAGCCTGTCAAAAGCTTTTTCTGCATCGAGGCTGAGCAGTAATGCCTCTACTTTGGTCCTGTTTGCTACCTCTACTAGGTCAATAACCTTGCGGGTATTGTCCCCTGCTTGCCTCATAGGTATGAAGCCTACCTGGTCTTTATGGATCAGTGATGGCATGAAATTGTTTAGTCTATTAGCTAATAATTTCGTAAAGATTTTAAGATCAGCGTTAAGTAGCGCAATAGGTCTATAATTCGAAGGTAGACTATGATCCTTGCCAGCCTTGGGAATCAGCGTGAGGTAGGAGTTTTGCATATCTCGTGGTATGGGTGTCTCGGACAGAAATGAGTTAAACACTGTTGTCATATGGGGGAGTAGGTGCGGTAAAAAAGTTTTGTAGTACTGATATGGGAGTCCATCAGGGCCTGGGGCTTTGTTGTTTGGGAGCGATTTGATTGTGTTTGTAATCTCTTCCTCTGTAATGAGGGAATTTAGTGTGGTCAGGGCGGAGGGGGTGAGTCTCGGTGTGTCGCACTCTTCTAAGTAGGAATAGATTCTTTGGGATAGATCTTGTGGGGGAGGGTTGTGTGGAACGTCCGGATTATTATACAGGGTCGAATAATAATCATGGAAAATCTGAGCAATCTTGGTGGGATGCGATTGGGGAGTGCCCGTTCGATCGTTAAGATGGGTAATGGAGGTGGTCGCGAGCTTATCCCGCAATTGTTTAGCTAACAGTGTGTGTGGTTTGTTTGCCTTGTCATAGTAAGTTTGTCGTAGTCGTATTAGCGCCTTCTCGATTTTACCCACTTCTATGTCACTAAGACCTGCCCGTACCTGTACAATCTCTCTGAGGGTTTTTAAGGACGGAGAGGAGAGCAACTTTGCTTCCAGTTGTTTATGCTTAGCCAGTAGGGCTATGCGAGCCGTGTTAGCATTCCTCTTGAGCGCCGTGGATAACGAAATACATTGGCCCCTGAGGACCGCTTTATGACCCTCCCAGAGAGTAGCAATGGAGATTTCTGGTGAAGTGTTTTCCACAAAATATAATTTCATTGTTTTTTCTAGGTCCTCTCTGGAGGGGTCATGTTTAAGCAAAAAATCATTCAGTCGCCAGTGGCATGTACGAAGGGTTCCCGGGGACAATGCCAGAGACAGGGTTATTGGAGCATGATCTGACCATGAGATGGCCTGAATGTCTGAGTTCTCATGAGCTCTCAGGGTTGGGGCGTTTACAAAAAAATAATCTATGCGCGAGTGGGACTTGTGCGGGTGGGAGTAAAAAGTGAATTGTTTAGCTGAGGGGTTTGCGGTTCTCCAACAGTCAAACAGGGCGTATTTCCTGGTCAATTGGTGGAAGAGAGAGCACCGTCTCTCGAGGGCCCTGGGGACCTGTTTCTGTCCGAGAGAGTGTCTGTCTAGGCAAGAGGAGAAGGTCAGGTTAAAGTCTCCGCCAATGACCAGGTACTGATGGGGAAACGCAAATAGTCGTTTATACACTTTAGATAGGAAGGAGGTTTGGTTAGTGTTAGGGGCATATATATTACATAATGTAAGATCAGCATTTTTCCACGTGCCTCTTAGGATGATATAGTGTCCTAGGGGGTCCGAAATTAGTGATTGTAATTTGAAAGGGGAGTCTTTTTTGAATAAAATAGCCACACCTGCCCGTTTACGAGGATTAGAAGCTTGGTATATCTGGGAGTAATGTTTAGTGGCGAATGCCATATTATCAGTCTTAGTGAGGTGTGTTTCCTGAGTGAAAATAATGTCAGCTTTAGATCTCCTAAATTCCCTTAGGGCTAAGCTTCGTTTGGTATTGGAATTGAGACCTTTCACATTTAATGATATTATGTCAATCATTGGGAGGTAAAGATATAAGAGGCTTTAGCTTACCAAGATGAGTGGAATACGCTTGGATGCAGGGGATGATAATCGAGTGGATTTTCAGATAAGGTACATACCCAACTGGGAACATGTTCCTGCGGACTAGGGCTGGGCTCCAGAGGCGGGGGGCACCCACAATACACCAAAGTACTGGGAGATAGAGAAGGGAGAAACCAGGGGTGGGAGAATAGGAGGAAAGATGGACGACAGGGAGGAAAAAAACAAAGGTTAGTATAAAAACAAGTAGTAACCATGTGAAGGTTAACCCACTCAAACAGAGTGGTGGGTTGGAAACCCTCGGAGGGCCCCCCCCCACGTGGGGAATGAAATCATTACTCTCCACAGGGGTTATAGGGGAAGCCATTCGAAGGTCTCCCGGGGGAGGATAGGACAGTCCCAGAACGGCCGCTATCCCCTCCCAGATCCGCCTGTAATTAAGTAAATATGTAAATACGCAGCACACCGTAATGGAGCAGCAAAATAAAGAAGAAATTTCTTTTAACAGTTAGTAACCAGATAACCATGTGATGTAGACCGAGGTAGCAGATTAACTCAGCCGATGCTGTTTATGCTCAGTAATGGGCCTATCAACCCGATGTTGGGAGTGTTGGTAGGGTACAAACCCATCAGCCCAGACCAATAATTCTTTGGAGACCTTGGAATGGGCAAGGGCCATTAGGTACCTATGATAGTACATTCTAGTGGGGTAGAGGACGGGGGGACAGGGAGGGGAAGGAAGGGGTGGGGAGGGTAAGTATGGGGCCAGGGGGGGGGGAGGGCCAGGATAACGGGATTAAGGGAAAAGGGGGAGAAGGGGAGAGGGAGGGGACCCCATTGGTAATTTGTGAGAGGTGGAGCATTACTGTAGCATATCAGCGATAATCCTGTATCTTAAATTTGCATAAGTGCTAAATCTTTAACCCGTATTTCCACCTAGTGGAATTAAAAAAAAAATAAGAAAGGTAAAACTTAGGGACTAGCCCTCTATGGAAAAAACAAGAGTAACAGCTTATGTCCTGAGCTTTCAGCATGTTAAGCAGTATACAAAACATCTCTGCTAGTAACTTATCCTGAGCTGGAGGTTTTCGGTCAGCAAACAGAAAAAGCAGAGAAAAAAAAAGAGAAAAGAAAAGGAAAGTCATCTCTGGTGAGCAATTGCTGAGGAGCTGTTGGGATATGGCCTCTGTCGTTTTCTCCCGTTCACCTGAACCCAAGGCTCCGGACGAGGTGGAGGAGTGGGTAGGGGGTCCCACCCGGGTGTGGGGGGGACCGGAATGTCCAAGTCCTTGCAAAACGAGTGGAGGTCTTCCGGGTATCGCAGTGTGGTGGATCTCCCATCTTTCTTTGCTGTGAGGCTGAAGGGGAAGCCCCAGTGGTAGCGAAAGTCATGTTCCTTTAGTGTTGTAAGAAGTGGTTGTAGGGAGCGTCTTTGCTGAAGGGTGATCCAGGATAAGTCCGGGTATAGCTGTATAGGGGCTCCATCGAAATCAATGGTACGCATGTTGCGCGCTTTTCTCATTATATCTTCCTTTAGGGCGTAGTTATGGACCCTGCAGATTACATCTCTTGGTCTTGGGCCTGGCCCTCGGGGACGAAGAGCGCGGTGGGCTCTGTCCAGTTTGACTCTTTGATTTTCCGGGCGACCCAGAACGTTGTTAAAGATAGCTTGCAGTGTGACTTGCAGGTCCTCGTCCTGGGTCGCTTCTGGGAGGCCACGGACTCTAATGTTGTTGCGTCTGCCTCTATTGTCGAGATCCTCGAGATGGCGTTGAAACTCTCTGAGTGCTGAAGCTTGCGTAGATAATCGATCATGTATGTGAGAGACTTCCATCCTTGTATCGTGTGCTTCTTCTTCTATAGAGTGGACCTTAGCAGACAGGTGGTGTAAATCCGTGCGGAGCATGTTAATTTCAGATCTACATGTGTCGCGTACCTCCTGGATGAGCATGCGAAAGTCCTGTTTCGTGGGCATGCAGCGGACATAGTCCCTCCAGGAAGTGCATGCATCAAGTTCAGGGTCAGGGTCCGTTGTGGCATGGGCATGTGGATCCCTCATAGTAGTGGGAGAAGTGTCCAGTGGGGAGTGCCCCCTTTGTAGTGCGTGTGGAGGGGTCATGAAACTAGACTGACCTGCGTGCACTTGAGCTGCGTGAGCTACATGTGAATAAGCCCCCTGCAGCGCTTCAGGCCGGTGCGGTGGGGGAGGCCCTGTCGCCATGTTAGGTTCTTTGTGCTGCAGGGATGGGGATGCTGACTTGTCCCTTGTAGCCTGGGGTCTCTGTGGCAGGGAATTTGGGTCCCATTCCTGGGCTGAGGAATCCCACAGAGGAGAGGCTTGGCTAGCATTTGGCGTCGGCGCTGGCCCCAGTAGGCAGGGAGGAAACGGCTGAGACAAGCTGCCGAGTGTGTCCCCTCTGTGGGATAGTGTAGGGCCAGCCTGGGAGCTAGTAGAGGGGAGCGGTGGGCGATCGGGTAGTAAATCCCCCTCAGAGGCATACCTGTCCGTTCGCCTTCCCGGAGGAGATGAGGAGAGGGCCGCTGCATATGACGGTGGGGTCGGCGCCGGCGCCATCTTGGCCTCGTGGTGTCCCGCCGGAGCTCCGAGGCCGAAGTACTCCGTGATGAGGGGCGGAGGAGCCGAAGAGGATCTTGTGGCATGTCCCCTGGGTTCTAGGTCTTTAGCCTTGCGAGGTTTACCCATATTTTCTGTGCTTTTTAGCTGCTTTTAGCTGTGTGCAGGCGGATCTGGTCAGGAGCTCTAAGGAGACACGTCCGCTCCGGAAGCCATCCAAGCCACGCCCCCCCCATGCAATTTTTTATGTGCACTGATGAGGTGGTACTGATGGGCACTGATGAGTTGGCACTGATAAGGTGGCACTGATGGGCACTGATGAGGATGCACTGATATGTAGAATTGATGGGCACTAATATGCGGCAATGATAAGAAGCAATGGTGGGCACTGATATGCAGCACTGATGGGCACTGATAGGCGGCACTGATGGGCACTGACTGGCGGCACTGATGGGCACTGACTGGCGGCACTGATGGGCACTGATGAGGATGCACTGATATGTAGAATTGATGGGCACTAATATGCGGCAATGATAAGCAGCACTGATGGGCATTGATATGCAGCACTGATGGGCACTGATAGGTGGCACTGATGGGCACTGACTGGCAGGTGTGATGGGCACTGACTGGCGGCTGTGATGGGCACTGACAGGCAGCTGTGATGGGCACTGACAGGCGGCTCTGATGGGCAGATAGGCGGTACTGATTGCCACTGACAGGTGGCACTGATGGGCAGCACTGATGTTGAGGTACTGACAGCTGAGGGGTCACATCTGAGGTGTTGTGGCACATCTGAGGGGGCTGTGCTGATAATCAATGTGCTGATTATCAGCACAGACCCCCCTCTGACAGGGAGAGATGCGATCGGCTCTCCCTGTCAGCGCGAACCAAGGAATGCCGTTTACCGGCACTTCCTGGTTCTCGCGATGATCATCTGTGATTGGTCACAGCTGATCACGTGGTAAGAAGCCTCTGACAGAGGCTTCTTATCACGATCGGAGATGCAGGGTGTCAGACTGACACACTGCACTCGCGATCGCCGCGATGCGCGCCCCTGCGGGCGCGTGCCAGCATGTTATCCTGCTGGACGTCATATGACGACCAGTCAGGATAACAGAACCACTTCCCGGATGTCATTCTGCATACGGCGGGCGGGAAGTGGTTAAGGACGCGGCGGCCGGCTTCCCGGCCCCTTCTTAGCAACCAGCTATATACAGCATAAAAAAAGAAATAAAAAAATCCACAAATCGCGGTAAAAACGCGGTACTTGCGTTTTGGATGCAGGTCCAGTGAAATCTATTACAAGCAAAACGCTGCATTTTGCGGGAAAAAAAGTCCCTGACCCTTTCCAAAAACGCAGAGGCACAAAAATGCATTGATGTGAACATGTTTCATAGGAACCCATGTTAAAAAATTCCCATGCATTTCTGCAAAATGCATCAAAAAACGCATTAGAGTGAATAGAGCCTAAGGCCCCTTTCACACTGGAGCGGTGGGGGCGTCTGCGGTAAAGCGGCACTATTTTTAGCGCCGCTTTACTGTCGTTTTAGCGGCGTTATTCAGCTGCTAGCGGGGTGGTTTTAACCCCTCTGCTAGCGGCCAAAAAGGGGTTAAATCCGCCCGCAAAACGCAGCTGGATCAGCATTTTGCCAGCGGTATCACAGCGCTGCCCCATTGATTTTAATGGGGAGGAGCAGTGAGTTCACCGCTCCAAAAAAGCTGCTGGCAGGACTTTTTGTGAAGCCCTGCCAGCGCACCACTCCAGTGTGAAAGCCCTCACTGGAGTGAATGGAGCCGCTTCTTTAGGGCGTTTTTCAGGCGCTATTTTTAGTGCCGTAGCGCCTAAAAACGCCCCAGTGTGAAAGGGGCCTGAAAAAAGTCCTGCTAGCAGCATCTTTGGAGCAGTGTATAAACCGCTCCTGCCCATTGAAATCAATGGGACAGCGCGGCTATACTGCCGGCAAAACGCCGCTGCAGTGGTGTTTTGCGTGCGGATTTAACCCCTTTTCAGCCGCTAGCGGGGGTTAAAACCGCTAGCGGCCGAATACTGCCGGTAAAGCAGCGAGAAAAATAGCGCCGTTTTAGCGCTGCCGCCCGCACCGCCCCAGTGTGAAAGGGGCCTAAGGCCCCCCTCACACGGACGGACCTTTCAGGTCTGCCTCGGACCTGAACGGACACTCCATAGACCTCTATGGAGGGTCGGATGTCAGTGGTAACATGTCCGCTGACATCCGACCCACTCCAATCCTAAAAAGTGTAACGGAGGAAAAATCTATTTTTCCATCCATCTGCGGATCGGATCGGGTGACGACGGACTCTATGGTCCGTCATCATCCGATCCCCCATAGAGGAGAGCGGCACTCTGACAGGTCTGTCCCTGCACAGTGTGCAGAGACAGACCTGTCATCTGCCTGCCCAGCGGGGATCGACGGAGCGATCCCCCGCTGAGCAGAGCGGGCTCCGTACACGTACACTCCGTGCTCTCCATACTCCGTACACAAAGTCCCATCGTGTGTATGAGGCTTAAACATCAGAAATTCAAGTTTTCATATCTTTAAAGGTCACCATACACTGGCCAATCAGTTAGATCTTCCATAAATTAGATTCAGTGCAAGAGCCGGTTTGATTTTCTACAATTAGAAGTAATTCTTACAGTGCATCTTCCTATTACCGCTTTAGCCTAATGCTCTCTTTCCACTATTTCAACACCAAAGTTGCGTGATTTACAATGTGCTTTTTCGGCTTGTTTTCCACTATTGCAACTTGTCATGCCACTAGGGACTGAAAAGTTGCATCACAAGTTCTACCCCATGATTTACAATGAGCACCGTTCAGATGTCTGCGACTTCAAGTCGCAGCAACTTCAAAGTAGTCCCTGCACTATTTTGGTCCCACTTTGATGCGACTTGAGGTCCATAGACCTCAAATATACACAGGCATTGCTTCAAGTTTTGGCAAAAAGTTGGGGGAAACTCGCGGCAAAAAACACGCAACTTTGGGCTTTCAATAGTGGAAACCGAGCCTTAATGTCACGCGACTAATTCAAAACATCTGAGAAAAGTCGCACTGAAGTTGGAACAAAGTAGTGCAACTTTTTTTGGAGTTGCACCAATTAGAACGGGGGAACATTGAAATACATGTGTTTTGACTTGCCCTGCGACTTCACATGTGTCAAGTCGCACAACAACTCGCAGTAGTGGAAAGAAAGCTTAAGGCCACTTGGGACTGAAAAGTTGCATCACAAGTTGTACCCCACGATTTACAATGAGTACCGTTCATATGTGTGTGACTTGCTTACGCACATGCCGTATGCACAGCGGGCACACATCTTTATTACAGAAATCCAAAGTTGGCATGGAAATTAACCACTTGCTTACTGGGCACTTAAACCCCCCTGCTGTCCTGACCAATTTTCAGCGCTGACCCATTTTGAATGACAATTGCGCGGTCATACTTAGCCAAATGTTTTTGTTTTTTTTAAGTTCCCACAAATAGAGCATTCTTTGGGTGGCATTTGATCACCTGTGTGTTTTTTTCTTTTGTTCAAACAAAAGAAAAGACAGATTTTTAAAAATAATTTGGTATATTTTTGGATATTTTGATATTAAATTTTGCAAACAGGTAATTTTTCTCCTTCATTGATGTACGCTGATGAGGCGGCACTGATTGGTTACACTGATAGTCAGCACTGCTTGGGATCACTGGTGGGCATTGATAGGTGGCACTGGTGGGCACAGATGAGGCAGAATTGCCTCTTCGGGACCAACGTCCCTTGCACCTAAGCCGGTGATCAGTTTTTATTTTTATCCTCATGCTGTCAGCATGAGTAGTAAAAATAAACAGATCGGCCCTTACTTCGATCTGTGATCACCCGAGTCTCAGTGATTACGTCCTATGACAGCCTCCCAGAAATTCAGGTCCACGCTGTGGCCGTCGTTTGGCTATAGCACAGACACCAAGTGGTTAATAGAAAAACAGATGCAGATTTCTAGGACTGGCCAAAAATAATGTTTAGAGCAGGGGTCTTCAAACTGCAGCCCTCCGGGTGTTCAGGAACTATAATTCCCATCATGCCTAGTCATGTCTGTGAATGTTAGAGTTTTACAATGCCTCATGGGATTTGTAGTTCTGCAACAGCTGGAGGGCCGTAGTTTGAGGATCCCTGGTTTAGAGTCAAAGGCAACTGATGACTTTCTATTAAAGGTCTAAATGGGCCATTAACATGCATCACAATTGAACTTAGGAATGTGTCTTTGCAAAGTTAAACTCATTAAAATCCTTTCTTATTTTTGCTTGGGGATAGACTGCAGAGGGATTATAAGTTTTGGGGGATGTCTACACCCCTGATAGGGTGATGACACCTACCAAATTTTGCCAATTTTGCATTCAAAATTATTCACTTCCTGTCACATAGCCAAACAGGAAGGGGGGGTAAAACCCTACCAATGTATGTCCTTGGGGACACACAGGTCAATTCAAATAGTTTCCCCATTCGGGAAATTGCACTCTAGCATTTTGCCATGTACATCCCAAATAATTATGTATCTTGGGGTTTATTTACTAAAAGGTAAATCCACTTTGCACCACAAGTGCACTTAGAAGTTCAGTTGCTGGAGATCCGAGGGGGACATGGAAGGAAAAGAAAAAAACAGCATCTTTGCCTCTACATGATTGGATGATAAAATCACCAGTGCTACCCTTCTGATTTTCATCAACTACACTTGTATTGCAGAAAGGATTTGCCTTTAATAAACCCCAAAATACCTAATAATTTGGGGTGTACACAACAAAGTGCTAGAGTGCAATTTGCATAATGGGGGCACTAGTTAGATTGACCTGTGTGTCCCCAAGGAAAAATTAGGGGTTTACTCTCACTTGCTGTTTGGCTAGGACAGGAAGTGAAGCCAATTTTAGGAAAAGGGACAAAGCCCAACCTTTAAAAAAAATAAATAAATAAAATCTTGATTTCCCTCAAATATCCACAATTGGAAAAGGATTGGCTTCAGCTTGATTTTAGTTCAGTGCTTCCCAACCCTGTCCTCAAGTACCTCCCAACAGGCCATGTTTGCAGGTTTTCCTTCATCTTGCACAGGTGCTTTAAATCAAAGTCAATGGCTTTGTATTTTGGACAGCTATTTTAGAGAAAATAAAATTTCCTAAACATGTCCTGTCAGGGGGGTACTTGAGGACTGAGGCTGACAACCACTGCTCAAAAAGAAAATTGAATACATACCACTCTGAAATGTTACTTTCCTGGTCACTATCCATGGCAGCATATGCACAATCCATGCATGTGCTACCATGAAGGCACCAGGAAAGTAACTTAAAAATAAAAAAAAATGAAAAAGGGATTTGTCCAAGACATGCCATCAGCCTAGTTAAGCTGCAGCTGGGAAATCCGATACATGAAAAGAACACACATAAAACAGAGAATTTGAAACAATTTTATTGGTCCAAAAAAAAAACAGGACTTGGAAAAGAAGCAAGGAAATCAAAATATACACATGTATGTTAATTTGAGACACTAACAGAATAGGTTTGACCCTTTTGCAGTGTAAATTAACAGGAGTTAAAAGGAGTGCACCCACAAATGGACATCTATTAAGGATTAAAAAAAAAACATTAGGCACAACATCTTGAGAAAGAATTTTAAAAATAAGGCAGCACAGACAGTTAAATCAAAGTGAACAATGTAAAAACAAAAATTGCCAACATAAAAAAGATTTCATGGTAAAATAACCACCACCCCCCCCCCCCCCCCAAATAAAACAGCAAACCAAAGTAACAAATAAATTGCATAAAAACACATCTGTTTTGCAAAAACATAACAAAGAAAATACATGTGTTAGAAACTCGATAAGCCCAAATTTACTCTCTTGCCGCGCCACCCCCCACAATCTTGGCTCTTTTCAGGGCAAAGTAAAGATTGCTATCTGCAAGCTTTATATAACATAGGTTTGTGTGCTAATGATTCAATTGCAAACACATGGACAGTCCATTAAACAGACAAAATGCAAGTTCACCCAATGTAGAGAGAACTTCAAAGGGGGTACACCTGTTAAAGATGTCCTTAAATTGCTAACCCAAAAAACACACTCTGAGCATGCCCAGAAACATCCAAGTGCTGTTAACACACAAAAAGCACCACCAAAAAAAAACAAAGTCCCTGAGCATGCTCAGAACAACCCAAATGCAGCTAGCACAAAATAAGCCACCCCACTGTCCAAAATTAAGCACATCATCCAGCATGCACCAAAATTACAGATGGGACAAAACACCCCCCAGTCCAAGGGGGCAACTAAAGAGCCTAACATGTGCAATAGTTATAAAACAAATACCATTGCAGTCTAAGGGAACTGACTTGGCAATTTAACTAGTCCCACTTGGCTGGCTTATCTTCTAGTTATTGGCCTTAAAATGAGTATGGGGCCCAGATCCCACCCTAAGGGACATATATCAATGTCACCAATTGGACAACCCCAAAAACGAAACAAGGAGAAATGCCTTTAAATATGCCAAATTGCTTAAGGGCCAGTTCACACCAATGCAGTCCAGTGCATATTTTATGCATCAAAAATGCATGGAAATTCGGTTATATGGTGTGCAGTGGCATAGTTCACACCAGTGCTTGCTGTTCCAGTGCGTTCTAGTAAAAAAGTAGAACATGCTGCATTTTTCTGCACTGGACTGTATTGAAAAGCTGTAAAACGCATCAAAAAACGCAATGGAACGCACTTGTCCTTATTTAAGGTTAAGAAAAAAGAGGGGTGAAAAAAAGCACTGGACTACATCAAAAACGCACCAAAAACGCACTGGAACGCATCAAAAACGTGCATGCAGAAAAGCACCTGGAACGCGTCCGGACTGCGTTTCTATGGTGTGAACTGGCCCTAAGGGCCCTAAGGGCCAGATCACACCATAGAAACGCAGTCCGGACGCGTTCCAGGTGCTTTTCTGCATGCACGTTTTTTATGCGTTCCAGTGCGTTTTTGGTGCATTTTTGATGCAGTCCAGTGCTTCCCCCCCTTCTTTTTTCTTAACCTTAAGGCCTGATTCACACCTATAAAATACAAAATAAGTGTAGCGCTATGAAAATATGAAAAAGTCCAATGCCATAAACATTAAACTGGCAGTTCCAAATAGAGCTGACAAAGAAGAGTCTTCCTAAGGAATAAGACGGAAAATATTCAGGGACTAGACACTTCAAATTCATACATCATCTGGAGTGGAAACATACACAACACCACCAAAAGTAAAGAGGCTTACCGGATTGAGTGGACCCGCCAGGGCATACGCCGAGAGGGGTCGGATAGGCTTAGGTGGTGAGTGTCTGCAGACAGCCCGGAGGAGCGATGAGGTGGCTCTCACGTTGCTGTGTCAACCAAACCGATGCCAGAACCGAGGGGTGTGGAACAACCGACACGTAGATTAGGTCCCTCGGAGCGGTGTTGAAAACCAAATGGTGACGATGACAAATAGAAAAAGAAAGGAAGGGCCAAATAGTGTAAATCCTTATAAAACTGAAAATTTTATTAAAATGGGTATACAATCACATGCAGATCCATAAAAAAACAGCGCTGTGATAAAAGTGGCGACAGTGGGGCCCTACCCGACGCGTTTCGTCTTCATAGACGTCGTCTGGGGGGTTACCCCCACTGTAGCCACCAAGATATATATAGAGGATCAATCAAAGTACATGAAATTTACCTCCACTACTACAAAACCATCACTTCCGGTTTTGAGGCAAAATGGCCGACTGGCGTGCGTTCCACGCCTCACATTGATAGAAACCGGAAGTGAGGAAAGGAGATGTAACATAAAGACCAGAAAACCAAACATATTAATGGATATAAATAGAATGATGCACGAAGGGTGTAATGTGTAAGAAGGTGACTAGTATGCAGATACTAATTAATCCATGATGGAGATGTGTACAGCGCAACAATGTGCGCGCACATCTAAATGTGATAGTGAGTACGGCGCATGCGCGTAAGGCGCATGCGCCGTGAGAGAATGGAACGTCACGATGACGCCTGTGAAGGGGCAGGACCAAGGCTGTGAAAAGTAAGCGTCTCAATGGTGACAGTGAGGGGGCGGAACCTAGGCTGTAGAGGTGAAGACAACATCCTCCAGCCAGGAAAAGTGACGTGTCATGTAAACACGTGAGGGGAAGGATCCTCATACAGAGGCGGGCGAAAGCCGAGGGTTGGACACATGCAAACCCAAGACGCACATACCCGGACACGCAACCAGCGGCACGGACGTGCATATAGTGACCCCGGATGGGGAAAAGACAGATAAACAAAAAGGACAAATGAGGTGCAATCAAAACGTCAAACATATAACACTGGCTGTGTGACTAGAGTGACAAGTAAAACAGATATGTCGCTCAAAAGTGTGACTAGCAATGTGACTGCTAGTTCAAGTGGAAAAATTAATTTTTAAGTGTAAGAATTGATAAGAAATAAAGCTAGGTATATATAAAATGTTAGTAATATTCGTAATAAATGAACCTAGTCTTAGAGCGGACTCACATGGTAATATGTATACAATATGCACCAGATGTGTACATATAATAAAACTCATGTACTAATATATGCGGCAAATACATGTATATACATTAAAATATATAAATGCTGTTATAGCTATGAAATGAAGGGGAGTGAAAATAAGTGAATAAAAAATAAAAAAATAAAAAGTAAATAAATCAAACATAAAAAGGAGAGAGAGATACAACTGAAGCAGGGGAACGTCCAGCTATCATAGATGGAGACATTTATGTCCATTTTGACTTTAACACCTATAGAGAGGGGGAGACACAACTAAAGCCGAAAAAAACGTCAAGACTTATTGATAAAGGCATTGACGTCTAATTCAACATTGATACCTAAAGGGAAGAGTGTGCGGAGCTCATGGATCCAGAAGGTCTCTAGACGAGACACACCCCTGGTCATAGCACCACCCCTCCAGGGAGGAACATATCGATCAATTACCACAAAACGTGTCCCCTCAATAACACGATTGTGGTGTAACTTATAGTGTCGGGGGACGGTGTGTTTAGTATCCCCACTTTTGATAAGCGCCATATGTTCCGCTACTCTTATGGCGAAAGAACGAATGGTACGGCCCACATATTGTTTCCCACAATGGCATGTAATTAAATACACAATGTGGCTAGTGGTGCACGTACAGAATTGTTTGATCGAATATTTTTTGTGGGTGACTGATGATGTGAACGGTACAGTTTTCCTCCCAATGCCAGAATTGTGTTGGCAGACAATACATTTTTTACATGAGTAAAATCCTTCCATCTCATGGAAGAGAGATTGGCGTATGGGGGGATTAATGATGTTTGGAGCAATTTTGCTCTGTAGAGTGGGGGCTCCCTTGAAGATAACTTTAGCCCTATCGGGCAAAACAGTGCCCAAAATTCGATCATTCCTGAGGATGATCATTGATTTTTATCTACAGCCCCTGGTGAGGCGTTGCTATAGGCGCCAAATTTGCCCCTAGCCTCGCCAACCTATTTATGGCCAAGTGGGAGGAGGATGTCGTCTATACTAATAGGGACCCTTCCCTCATTTTGTGGGCCCGCTATATTGACGACGTCCTCCTCCTATGGAGGGGTAGCGCCGAAACACTCGATTCATTTTTTCAACATTTGAATAATAATGATCGGGGTATTTCCCTGTCCCATAAATCCAGTAATCACAAGGTTAACTTTTTAGACCTAGAAATTGAGTTATGCAATGATGGATTCCGGTTCCAGACACACTTCAAAGCAACAGACCGGAATAGCTTTATACCACCAGATAGCTGCCACCACCGGTCTTGGCTTCACTCAGTGCCACGTAGTCAATTCCTTAGATTACGCAGGAATTGCTCAGGCACTGATTCCATCAAAGTGCAATCTGCACTTTTGAAGGCCAAGTTTATTGATAAAGATTACGATCCTCAGCTTGTTGACCGCGAGTTTCAACATGCCCTTGAAACCAATAGAGAATCATTATTGGAAGAGAGACCTAAGAGAGAACAAGGTGACATCTTTAGGTGGTCTCTACTAACGTCTTTCTCCAATCAACATAGACACATTAAAGCCATTCTGTCTAAACATTGGGACATCCTCAGGAATGATCGAGTTTTGGGCACTGTTTTGCCCGATAGGGCTAAAGTTATCTTCAAGGGAGCCCCCACTCTACAGAGCAAAATTGCTCCAAACATCATTAATCCCCCCATACGCCAATCTCTCTTCCATGAGATGGAAGGATTTTACTCATGTAAAAAATGTATTGTCTGCCAACACAATTCTGGCATTGGGAGGAAAACTGTATCGTTCACATCATCAGTCACCCACAAAAAATATTCGATCAAACAATTCTGTACGTGCACCACTAGCCACATTGTGTATTTAATTACATGCCATTGTGGGAAACAATATGTGGGCCGTACCATTCGTTCTTTCACCATAAGAGTAGCGGAACATCAAAAGTGGGGATACTAAACACACCGTCCCCAGACACTATGAGTTACACCACAATCGTGTCATTGAGGGGACACGTTTTGTGGTAATTGATCAATATGTTCCTCCCTGGAGGGGTGGTGCTATGACCAGGGGTGTGTCTCGTCTAGAGACCTTCTGGATCCATGAGCTCCGCACACTCTTCCCTTTAGGTATCAATGTTGAATTAGACGTCAATGCCTTTATCAATAAGTCTTGACGTTTTTTTCGGCTTTAGTTGTGTCTCCCCCTCTCTATAGGTGTTAAAGTCAAAATGGACATAAATGTCTCCATCTATGATAGCTGGACGTTCCCCTGCTTCAGTTGTATCTCTCTCTCCTTTTTATGTTTGATTTATTTACTTTTTATTTTTTTATTTTTTATTCACTTATTTTCACTCCCCTTCATTTCATAGCTATAACAGCATTTATATATTTTAATGTATATACATGTATTTGCCGCATATATTAGTACATGAGTTTTATTATATGTACACATCTGGTGCATATTGTATACATATTACCATGTGAGTCCGCTCTAAGACTAGGTTCATTTATTACGAATATTACTAACATTTTATATATACCTAGCTTTATTTCTTATCAATTCTTACACTTAAAAATTAATTTTTCCACTTCAACTAGCAGTCACATTGCTAGTCACACTTTTGAGCGACATATCTGTTTTACTTGTCAGTGTTATATGTTTGACGTTTTGATTGCACCTCATTTGTCCTTTTTGTTTATCTGTCTTTTCACCATCCGGGGTCACTATATGCACATCCGTGCCGCTGGTTGCGTGTCCGGGTATGTGCGTCTTGGGTTTGCATGTGTCCAACCCTCGGCTTTCGCCCGCCTCTGTATGAGGATCCTTCCCCTCACGTGTTTACATGACACGTCACTTTTCCTGGCTGGAGGATGTTGTCTTCACCTCTACAGCCTAGGTTCCGCCCCCTCACTGTCACCATTGAGACGCTTACTTTTCACAGCCTTGGTCCCGCCCCTTCACAGGCGTCATCGTGACGTTCCATTCTCTCACGGCGCATGCGCCGTACTCACTATCACATTTACAGTGGCTTGCGAAAGTATTCGCCCCCTTGAACTTTTCAACCTTTTGCCACATTTCAGGCTTCAAACATAAAGATATAAAATTTTAATTTTTTGTGAAGAATCACCAACAAGTGGGACACAATTGTGAAGTGGAACGAAATCTATTGGATATTTTAAACTTTTTTAGCAATTAAAAAACTGAAAAGTGGTGCGTGCAAAATTATTCGGCCCCTTTACTTTCAGTGCAGAAAACTCACTCCAGAAGTTCAGCGAGGATCTCTGAATGATCCAATGTTGTCCTAAATGACTGATGGTGATAAATAGAATCCACCTGTGTGTAATCAAGTCTCTGTATAAATGCACCTGCTCTCTGATAGTCTCAGGGTTCTGTTGAAAGCGCAGAGAGCATGATGAAGACCAAGGAACACACCAGGCAGGTCCGTAATACTGTTGTGGAGAAGTTTAAAGCCGGATTTGGATACAAAAAGATTTCCCAAGCTTTAAACATCCCAAGGAGCACTGTGCAAGCGATCATTTTGAAATGGAAGGAGTATCAGACCACTGCAAATCTACCAAGACCTGGCTGTCCCTCTAAACTTTCAGCTCAGACAAGGAGAAGACTGATCAGAGATGCAGTCAAGAGGCCCATGATCACTCTGGATGAACTGCAGAGAACTACAGCTGAGGTGGGAGAGTCTGTCCATAGGACAACAATCAGTCGTACACTGCACATATCTGGCCTTTATGGAAGAGTGGCAAGAAGAAAGCCATTTCTCAAAGATATCCATAAAAAGTCTCGTCTAAAGTTTGCCACAAGCCACCTGGGAGACACACCAAACATGTGGAAGAAGGTGCTCTGGTCCGATGAAACCAAAATCGAACTTTTTGGCCACAATGCAAAACGATATGTTTGGCGTAAAAGCAACACAGCTCATCACACTCAACACACCATCCCCACCGTGAAACATGGTGGTGGCAGCATCATGGTTTGGGCCTGCTTTTCTTCAGCAGGGAAAGGGAAGATGGTTAAAATTGAGGGGAAGATGGATGCAGCCAAATACAGGACCATTCTGGATGAAAACCTGTTGGAGTCTGCAAAAGACCTGAAACTGGGACAGAGATTTATCTTCCAACAAGACAATGATCCCAAACATACAGCAAAATCTACAAAGGAATGGTTCACAAATAAACGTATCCAGGTGTTAGAATGGCCAAGTCAAAGTCCAGACCTGAATCCAATCGAGAATCTGTGGAAAGAGCTGAAAACTGCTGTTCACAAACGCTCTCCATCCAACCTCACTGAGCTCGAGCTATTTTGCAAGGAAGAATGGGCAAGAATTTCAGTCTCTCGATGTGCAAAACTGATAGAGACATACCCCAAGCGACTTGCAGCTGTAATCGCAGCAAAAGGTGGCTCTACAAAGTATTAACGCAAGGGGGCCGAATAATTTTGCACGCCCCACTTTTCATTTTTTTATTAGTTAAAAAAGTTTCAAAAATCCAAAAGATTTCGTTCCACTTCACAATTGTGTCCCACTTGTTGGTGATTCTTCACAAAAAATAAAAATTTTATATCTTTATGTTTGAAGCCTGAAATGTGGCAAAAGGTTGAAAAGTTCAAGGGGGCCGAATACTTTGGCAAGCCACTGTAGATGTGCGCGCACATTGTTGCGCTGTACACATCTCCATAATTAGTATCTGCATACTAGTCACCTTCTTACACATTACACCCTTTGTGCATCATTCTATTTATATCCATTAAGTTGTTTGGTTTTCTGGTCTTTATGTTACATCTCCTTTCCTCACTTCTGGTTTCTATCAATGTGAGGCGTGGAACGCACGCCAGTCGGCCATTTTGCCTCGAAAGTGGAAGTGATCGTTTTGTAGTCGTGGAGGTGATTTTCATGTACTTTGATTGATCCTCTATATATATCTTGGTGGCTACAGTGGGGGTAACCCCCCAGACGACATCTATGAAGACGAAACGCGTCGGGTAGGACCCCACTGTCGCCACTTTTATCACAGCACTGTTTTTTATGGATCTGCATGTGAGTGTATACCCATTTTAATAAAATTTTCAGTTTTATAAGGCATTACACTATTTGGCCCTTCCTTTCTTTTTCTATTTGTCATCGTCACCATTTGGTTTTCAACACCGCTCCGAGGGACCTAATCTACGTGTCGGTTGTTCCACACCCCTCGGTTCTGGCATCGGTTTGGTTGACACAGCAGAGTGAGAGCCACCTCATCGCTCCTCCGGGCCATCTGGAGACACTCACCACCTAAGCCTATCCGACCCCTCTCGCCGTATGCCCTGGCGGGTCCACTCAATCCGGTAAGCCTCTTCACTTTTGGTGGTGTTGTGTATGTTTCCACTCCAGATGATGTATGAATTTGAAGTGTCTAGTCCCTGAATATTTTCCATCTTATTCCTCAGGAAGACTCTTCTTTGTCAGCTCTATTTGGAACTGCCAGTTTAATGTTTATGGCATTGGCCTTTTTTATATTTTCATAGCGCTACACTTATTTTGTATTTTATTGTTATCACCCTTGTTGGTTGTGTTAGCTGCTTATTTTTGCTTTGGCAGCGCAGAATTATTTTGTTTACATTTCTGATTCACACCTATGCATTTTTAGTGCTTTTTGCATTTTGCAGATCTGCACTACAGTCCATTTAACATGGTTTCCTATGGAACACGTTCTGTAGTGCAAATCTGCAAAATGCAAAAAGCACTAAAAATGCATAGGTGTGAATACGGCCTAAATAAGGACAAGTGTATTGTAGTGCATTTTTGGTGCATTTAGGTGCGTTCCAGTGCATTTTTGATGCATTTTACAGCGTTCCAGTACAGTCCAGTGCATAAAAAATGCAGCATGTTCGACTTTTTTTTTGGGGAAGTGGAAATGCACTGGAACTACAAGCACTGGTGTGAACTATGCCATTGAAAACCATATAACCTACTTTTCGTGCGTTTTTGATGCAGAAAAAAAACTGACGTGGGGGGTCCCCCTAAATTTCATACCAGGCCCTTCAGGTCTGGTATGGATATTAAGGGGAACACCAGCCAAAATTTAAAAAAAAAATGACGTGGGGGGTCCCCCTAAATTCCATACCAGGCCCTTCAGGTCTGGTATGGATATTAAGGGGAACCCCGGCCAAAATTAAAAAAAAAAACGGCGTGGGGTCCCCCCAAGAATCCATACCAGACCCTTATTCAAGCCGGTGGTTGTGGGGGTCTGCAGGCGGGGGGCTTATCGGAATCTGGAAGCCCCCTTTAACAAAGGGGACCCCCAGATCCCGGCCCTCCCCCTGTGTGAAATGGTAAGGGGGTATACCCTACCATTTCACAAAAAAACTGTCAAAAATGTTAAAAATGACAAGAGACAGTTTTTGACAATTCCTTTATTTCTTCTATTTTCTATCTTCTTTCTTCTATCTTGCTTCGGTTTCTTCCTCCATCTTCTTCTTCTGGTTCTTCCTCCGGCGTTCTCGTCCAGCATATCCTCCGCGGCGTCTTCCCTTCTTCTCCTCGGGCCGCTCCGCATCCATGGCATGGAGGAAGGCTCCCGCTCTTCTCTTCATCTTCTTCTCTTCTTCATCTTCTTCTCTGGGCCGCTCCGCACCCATGGTGGCATGGAGGGAGGCTCCCGCTGTGTGACGCTTCTCCTCTTCTGACGGTTTTTAAATAACGGGGGAGGCCGGGCCACCGGGTGATCCCGCCCCCCTCTGACGCACAGGGACATGATGGGACTTCCCTGTGGCATTCCCCGTGATGCCACAGGAAAGTCCCGTCAAGTCACCATGCGTCAGAGGGGCCCCCCCCGTTATTTAAGAACCATCAGAGGGGGAGAAGCGTCACACAGTGGGAGCCTCCCTCCCCTGCCACCATGGGTGCAGAGCAGCCCTGAGAAGCAGATGAAGAAGAGAAGAAAATGAAGAAGAGAAGAAGATGAAGAAGAGAAGAAGATGAAGAAGAGAAGAAGATGAAGAGAAGAGTGGGAGCCTTCCTCCATGCCATGGATGCGGAGCAGCCCGAGAAGAAGGGAAGACGCCGCGGAGGAGATGCTGGACGAGAACACCGGAGGAAGAACCAGAAGAAGGAGAAGGAGGAAGAAACCAAAGGAAGATAGAAGAAAGAAGAAAGAAGATAGAAAATAGAAGAAATAAAGGAACTGTCAAAAACTGTCTCTTGTCATTTTTAACATTTTTGACAGTTTTTTAGTGAAATGGTAGGGGTACATTTGTACCCCCTTACCATTTCACACAGGGGGGAGGGCCGGGATCTGGGGGGGCCGGGATCAGACCCCCACAACCACCGGCCAGGGTTGTGGGGATGAGGCACTTGTCCTCATCAACATGGGGACAAGGTGCTTTGGGGGCTACCCCAAAGCACCCTCCCAATGTTGAGGGCATGTGGCCTGGTACGGTTCAGGAGTGGGGGTGCTCTATCATCCCCCCTCTTTTCCTGCGGCCTGCCAGATTGCGGGCTCAGATAAGGGTCTGGTGTGGATTTTTGGGGGGACCCCACGCCAATTTTTTTTAAAAATTTTGGCACGGGGTTCCCCTTAAAATCCATACCAGACCTGAGGGGCCTGGTATGGATTTTTGGGGGGACCCCATATAATTTTTTTTTCTGAATTGTGTTTGTTTTCTTAATGCTGTTTTTATCAATGAACTTGTATGTGTTTTGCCGGACTGACATTTCATTAGAGCCGCACGAAGTGAACCAGCGTTTAAAAAAAAAAAAAAAGTCTAGAGGTGCGCCCGTTCAACCTATGCAAATGCTTTTACGTTGCCTGACATTTACTAATATTTTGCTGGCGCACTGAAATAAAGTATTTGAACAAGCGCAAATGTCGTTTGAGCATGCGCAGTGTATAAATTCACCTCCTGCAGTTTAAATGTATTTGCCGGCGCTGCCGGCTTGTTCCGAGAAAGTCACTTTCTCGTTCTATATTGGCCATATTTGTGACTTGCACAATTAGTACAACACTTCCCCACATCACCCCCATATTATTGGCACTTCCAGCTTGTTTAAATTTGAAGTTAAACATGCCCTGCACCAGGTCTATAGTAGCGTACAGATCACCTCTTCCCGTGCGCCGGGAAGAGAATAGTAAATGGGGGATCGCGCTGTGTTACCGGCGCAAATGCTTTGTAAATACGAAAATGTCATTTGCGCATCGGCGTGCACCACAAGTCATGGCGCAAATGCTTCGTAAATCAGCCCCAGTGTCTCTAGACATTTTGCCACCCATCACAACAAAGGTCCTACCCACCTCATTTTTTGGGGTATTGAACCTTATAAAAAACATTGGAGAGGTGGACATAAAGTAAGGACTCTCAGCCAATTGGAATCAAAGTGGATCTTTATGTTGGATACTTTTGCACCTCAGGGATTAAATATTGACTTTGATCTTAATTGTTTTATTAGCGACTTTTAAAATTTCTTTCTCTAATTATACTTCTCCTTTCTGTATTTAAAAAAAAAACGTGTGCACATTTTAGCAACATTTCATTAATTTCTTATATTTTTATCTAAGAAGTTGCTTTGTTCTACCTCATTTCCGGTGTCCCCAGTACTGATATATTCACTCGATGTCCCCAGTGATTTTTATTCATTAGTAATTTTATTTGCCAGTCATTTCATATTATTAATATGGATTTAGGCTGTAGTTAGTTTATCATATATTGGCCTGTTTACATTATGTATTTACGCAACTTGGTATTTACACTATGCTCCATCCCCTTAGTATTATTAATCATATTTTTTCCCATTTTAATAGTTCTCATTCAGACTTATATGTATTATTTATTATTTAGGGCTAATATCAATGTGTTGGCTGGAGCAACGATCAATTTTGGATATATAATAAGTATTTACTTATGTCTAATAATTAGTTTCTATCCTCCTCGTCGTTACCGCCATTCTCCTATTACATTTTGAACTTCAAGAAAATGGTCACGGTTGTAGCCTTGTGAAAACCCATAGAAAAATGGGTGCTATGCCGTATTAAGCATAGGGCTTTAAGAAAATGGCCGCTCGTCAATGTATTTTGCCTACCCTATTTAAGGACACTTCTGGCTTCCGTATCCATTCCCTGATGAAGTCACGTGACCCGTGACAATACGCGTAGGAACGTACGGACAACGGAAGTGACATTTCAATCACGAGCTCGCCGCTCATTTGTTTGTATTTTGCTTCACCTGCCTCTATGTGAGTACCGCAGATCACTCTGCTGTCTAACAAATTAAATATTTTAAACATACTTCACCATTGGAGTCTCCTTTGTTTCTCCTTCCTCCTGCATTGGCCCATAATATTCATCCTGAGAGGAAAATATATGACAAGTGTATAGGATATCTACACTGGGCTATAGGCAATCTGGAATCAAGAAGGTAAACACCCAGAGAGATCGTTTGTAGGATACAACACTTGGATAATCCCTGGCTATTTATTTTATGCTGTTTACCTTACAGCAGTAAGGTAAGGGGCCATCACACCTATAAGTGTAATTGCAGTGAAGATTCGTCCATCACAGTCACTCTGTCACTTCCTTGCTAGATGCAAAGTCACTTTGTCACAGCTGCTAGATGCAATTCCCAGCACTTTAAATCACCATCACTTTCTCTTCTGAAGACATCATTCATCGATTTTTGAACTGTTATTGTTTACATTTTTATATTTTTGCTGCATTATTGATGCTTGAATAATTTTTTGCACTTTATTTATGGACATTTTCACGGTTCTCATATGCAAATTTGCACAAACCCAACTGAGGAAACGCTGGTCAGACCTGAAACTGAGGGAGCACAATCAGTACAGAAGGATCAAGAGAGTTCTTCAAAAAAAAGTAAGGATTTATCGTGTGTTCCTATTATTATTATTACTTGCATGCTGTTCCATGTGATTTTCTTTACTGTTGTACAGTTTAAAATGGCAACTTTCAAGTTCGTGGGCACAGTAATCGCTCATAGTAAACATCGTTCATTCGCCCACTAATACGATGTTTTTGGCAGATACAGGTTAACTACATTTGTTCAGGCCTATTTGTATTAAAAGAAGTTTATGACATTGTTGTCTAGATGGGTTTGTACTAAAATGAAATGCAAACTTGATTCAGTGTAAGGAGAGGACACTCAGCATCTGTTTACACATCTGGATGCAGGAGCACTAGTATGGGACACCAGAACAAACTTTTTAGGGTGTCCCACACAGGTGCTCCAATGGATACTAGGGGTGTCTCCATGTGTGAAAAATGTACAAAAAAGGTAAGTATTCCAGCTTTAGAAAGGGAAAAAAATAATGTCTTCAGCTTGGAACTCTGCCAAAAAAGACAATTGTACGACACTTCCAAGCAATGTTTCATATTACTATTTCTGGCCTCAAATATCTGTGTCCTAAGTATACCTTTTTTTTATTCACATAGGGGAGAAAAGACTCGGGACATCTGAGGACACCAGGGACCCCCCACCTCCGAAAGAAAAGCAAATCCTCAAACCACAACCAGAAGATGTGGAGGAAGTAGAGGTTTATGAAGTGGGCAAAATAATGACCACAACAGGTGAGTGTCTGAGACCACAGCTTCAGGTAATAGATGTATGCCTGCATATTTATAATACATGGTGTTTTTTTTATTTTGGGTGATTTGGATGTTGTGGAAGAAGATTCGCATTTCACAAGTAAGTGCAAGTGCACACGTCCTCATCGGGGATATCATGGTGTGAAATAATGATTTACAAAAGATCAAGGAAGACATCAATGATATTGAAAAAAGACTCAAAAACATCATTGATGTTTCAGGCCTAATCTAAAAAACACCTAAAGTCTTCATTTTTTTACTATTTTTCACCAATTTTTTAGGTATCTTGAAAGCCAAATTTAGAATTAGCACACAGTGTGTCAACATGTGCTATCTGCCATCATGGGATATCAAGGTACGCGTTTTGTGGTAGTAAAGTAGATGAGAGGAAGGGGTTGCACCCCCGAAACACGTCCATTGATCCCCCATTATGGGAGCTAGCACATGTTGACATTAGGCATGGGATCAGGAGGGAAATCCCTATTTTGACAATTTGTGTGCATCTTCAAAATTTGGCTTTTCTAGGGTGATATCACCCCATCTGATGAAGTCAATATCAACACAGTTAGGACAAGAGAACACCTGAGAAAAGAAAGTTGCTGCACACCCCAAGTAGGTCAGTGAAAAGGGAATTGTCCCCCAAGAAAAAGGGGTTTTCTAGGCAGCAGGCGATATAAAAGGGTGACACTCAATTAAAAAGGAATAATTTTATTGGAACATGAAGACAATAAAGTAAAAACATGAGCTGTGGTACAGGAGATGGTAAAAGCGCAAAAACGCATGTAAAACTACACACAATTGTACAAGTGGTCAAGCGCTTGGATAAGTCCTGAAGCATTTCAACCCCATCGGGTCTTCTTCAGAGGAATGTATGCGCTGTAGAAAAGATTCACTATCTACAGTTCAGGGCCTTACCATTCAGTCTGTCATCCGTACCACCTTGTGTATGCAAGACAAGTTTGAGCCAACATCCGTCGGAAAAAAAAACATGGATTTCGTTGTCGGAATGTCCGATTGTGTGTACGCGGCATAAGAAACCATGAATCAGACTGAGACAGAAGTACAGTTAAATCTCACTTGTTTAATAATAATAAAAAAAGGTATACAAAGTAAACGTAGTCAAAACATAGCCAGAGTTCAGGAACCGGAACGGATAGTCAGACAAGCCACAATGTCAGGGAGCCAGAGATGAGCGTAGTAGAACAGCAAGCAGGATCTGGAGCCAGAAGGAATGTCAGCCAAGCAAGTCTTTAACAGGAACACAGGAGAGCGTCTCTAGAGATGTGACCAAGGCAAAGGCAGAGATCATCTGGGCTGGACAGCTTAAGTAGGCAGAACTAACCAGCATGATATCATCAACAGGTGAGTCACTGTGGAGAGATAGGAGCTAGCAATTAGCCGACAGCTGAGCGGCCAGCTCAGAGAAGGAAGAGCTGAGCCCAGCCCTGACACTTGGATTAGTAGATCTTGCCTGAAAGGCAGATGCCAACAAGGTTTGGTCGCTATCCCCAGTACGGTCAAGAACCAGGCCATTTTTGGCCAAAATGGAGTAATTCAATGACTGGTACTCCTTCCCATTGGATCTTCTTTAATACCAGTGGGATTAACTGGAATGGGGGGGAAAGTATAGCAAAGGTGAAATCTCATGGATGCATCAAGGCATCTGTCCCTAGTGACCCGTCGAGATTGTTCAGAGAAAAGTAACGAGGCACCTGTGCATTCTCCTTCGAAGCGAACAGATCCACCTCTGCTTGTCCCCACATCCTGGAAATCATTGTGAAGACCTCTGGATTCAGAGACCACTCTGCTTCCTGAATGGGGTACCTGCTTAGGAAGTCCGCCACTCTGTTCAGGGTCCCCTTTAGGTGGCTTGTCGACAAGAATTATAAATGTTTCTCTGCTTACATAAGATTCTCTGTTGCCAGTGTTTCTAAGGACCTGCTCCTTGTCTGTGCTCCCCTGTCTGTTTAGATAAGCCACAGCCGTGGCATTGTCTGTCAACACTTGAACATGGTGATGCTGGAGATCTTGCGCGAATATCACTAAGGATAAAGCGCCTTCAACTATCTCCAATTTGAGGACCTTATCGCTTCCTTCTTGGACTAACTTCCCTGGGTGAAGTTTTCCTCTGGGTGGGCCCTCCATCCCCAAGAGCTGGCGTCTGTTGTTAGTCTTCTTTCGACTAAGAATCCCCAAGCCAGACCCCTTGATAGGATCTCCTGATTCCTCCAACACCATAGTGACATCTTCACCTTGGCTGGAATCTTCACCTCCTTGTCCAAGGTTCTTAAGCTGTGATCCCATCACCTTAGGAGAAAGGCTTGTAGACTCCTGAAGTGTAGTCTTGCCCACCAAATAGCCGGCACTGTTGAGGTCAGGACCCCTAATGCTTACAATGCTTGCCTTATTGTTATCGGTGGGTTGGTCTGCAGCAAAGAGACTGTGCACTAAACCTTGTCTTTCTTTTCCTGTGGGAGAAGAATTTTCTGTTCTATTGAATTAATCTAATAGCCCAGAAACCAAACCTCCTGGTCTAGGGAGGACTTTTGGAGATTCAGAATCCATCCCAGAGACTCCAGATGGTTGCGTGCTCTGACCAAGTCTTGCTGTAACCTCTCCCTTGAAAGATCGAAGAATAGAAGGTCATCCAAGTAGGGAATTACTGCGATTCCCTGAAGCCGAAGCCGAGCTAGCGCTTCCACCATCACCTGGGTGAAAATCCGTGGTATGGATGACAGACTGAATGGTAAGGCCCTGAACTGTAGATGGTGAATCACGCCTTCCATATTTACTGACAACCTGAGATACCTCTGGGACTTGGGTGAAATTGGGACATGCAAATATGCATCCCTTAGGTCTACTGACGCCATGTCTGGGGTCAGTAGATTTCTGACTGAAAAAATAGAGTCCATCTTGAACCTTATGTACTTTACAGATTTGTTCAAAGGTTTTAGGTTGAGGATCAATCAGAATTTTCCTGTTGTTTTTTTTACCAAGAAAATGTGAGAATAAAATCCCTGTTGCCGGGAAGGACTTCTTCCTATCGGTTGTCCTGTCCAGGATGGTATTTAGATCAGGACCAAAGAGAAGGTCACCCGAAAAGGGAATCCCACAAAGCTTGCTCTTCTTGCCGAATTTGTTAGGGCTGCTGATCTAGCTGATATTCTGATTGCTTCAGCTGAAGCATCCGCCATAAAGACTACTGTGGAGGACAAGTTAGTAAAAGAATCCAAATTCTCCTGTTTGGGTGAATCTGCTAATACATGAGCCTTTAGCTGGTTAACCCAATATTCCCGATTCCTAGCGACACATGTCAGTGCCATAGCTGGCTTTAAATTGCTCATTCTCGATTGCCAAGATCTTTTGAGCAAAAGATCCATTCGCTTATCCATCGGATCCCTTAGGATCCCCATGTCTTCAAAGGCTAGGTCGGTGGACCTAGAGACCTGGGAGAAGGCAGCGTTGAGCTTGGGGACCTTGTTCCACACCGCAGAGGGGTCTTCCTCAAAAGGAAAGCGTCTCTTGTAGGCTCTCGAGAAAAAAGGCTTTTTCTCCGGATCTTGCCATTCCTTCTTAATGAAATCCGAGATGACAGAATGCACCGGAAATGTTCGCCCCTTAGGCTCACTTAGACCCGCGTACATACGGTCATGTAGTGTTAGTTCCTTTTTCTCTTTGCTTAGGCCAAGGATAACATGTATGGCTCTAAGGAAACCATCAACTTCTTCCAGGGATGGCTTAAACTCGGAGGGGGCCACTTCTGCCCCTTCACCCTCCTCCTCCTCTTCCGAACCGTCATTGGAAGGTACAGGGGATTGTTTTTCCTGGTAGAAGGACCTTCAAACAGAGCTTCTACCACCGGGACAGAAAGTGAACCCTGGGAGGACTCTGATGTGGAGGCCCGACTCGCAGCCGGACTAACTACTGAGTCACAAAATGATTGAATCATTGCATAAAGTTCCTTCTTTATAGAAGTAACCAGGTCATCACACACGGAAGCAGATTCCTCTTTCACCATAGAAGTAATACAAGTACTGCATAAGGCTTTTTTCCAATTCTCTCCCATCTTGGCCTTGCATGAGGGGCATTTCTTTTTTTCCCAGGTCAGAGCTTTTGGCCTGTGAGAGAAAACACAAAAGAGAAAAAAAATAGGGGATCATTGGTGAGACCCAGTCTCTGCCTGTGGACCACTCCATAAGGTGCACTAAGAGGGGAAGAAACACAGCCTCCAGTGCCCAGACAGGCCCCCGCCACCAGGGGGAAAGAAAAAAAGAAGACTGGAGCCCCAGGTAAAGAAATGGGCAGACTTGGTTAAATGCCCCCTACCTGAGCCTTGCTGGTGCCTGTCCCCACAGCTGCTGACACTATGTCCTCCATACCGGGTGTGCAGTGTTCCACCTGTGGCTTCACACGCTGCTCAGATGCTGGAAATTAGGCTGGGATTCGACCCAGTGACCCGCTCATAGGAGCATCACTTCCAGCACGGCCGAGACTCTCTCGGCCTCCGCAAACATGGTGACGGTGCACGCGCATCTGCCGCTCCTGGAAGCCTGGAGCAGGGTCACCGGATCACATGGCTCTCCCCGAGCACCTAGGGGGAAATAAGGAGCCTGTCCTTACCACTGCAGAGACCCTGGTAAGGTGGGAGGGCTAGGGTCTTTAGAAAAAGGAAGAAAAAATGGTAAAGAACCCCTGTCTCTCAGGACCACCCTAAGAGATCATGGCTCCCCCACAAAAGATGTTTCCTCCAGGCCAGGGGAAACATAAAAACTGATTTGTGGTAGGGAGGTGCCTCCCTTTAAAAATCTGGAGCAAGGATGTGTTTCCTATCGTCCAGTGGGAGGAGTCACGATCTCTCAGGTGCTGTCCTGAAAGAAGCTTTGGGAAAATGTATATATTATAATCAGTAATAAAAAAAATAAAAAAATATATTTTTACCTATCTGAGATAAAACAATTAAGATCAAATTCAACATTTAATTTGAGAGGAGAGCGTACTTCTGTTTCATAAATCCAGAAAAATTCCCTCTTACTCAATTGTCTAAAAAAATTTCCACTTCTCCAATGTTTTGCTTTTTTCTATCGCCCAGAATTTTAGGCATCTGGGATCACTATTATGACACATCCGAATGTGCCTCGACACGCTATGAGATACCTTTCTTAATGTTATTGGTATGTTCCCCTATAAACACACTCAGTGCCTGAGAGGTCCTGCCAATATATTGAAACCCGCAATCACACTCAAGCATGTAAACCACCCCTTGAGTGCTACACGTAATGAGATCTTCAATCTTACAATTTTTATTTGTAACTGCGCATGAGAAGTCTTTAAGTATTCAAAGATATGTTAGAAGCTTGAATATCAAAAGATATTTCTTATCTAAACCAGGGGAGAGGGTATCTCAACCCCCAGTCAGGGCCGGTGCTACCACTAGGCAAACTAGGTAGCCGCCTAGGGTGCACTGCTGCCTAGGGCGCCGGTCACTGGTGTTCCTACTCTCTTCTCTCTGCAGCAAGCAACTAAGTCAAAGCATCAGCAGGCAGCCGCCGCTCTGTTTAAACATAGTGTCAGAGGCTTAGCGGCAGCGGAGGACTGTGTCTGTGTCCCAACTCCCGAATGAATGAAAGCAAGCAAACATTCATTGATGGGCACTGGTAGGCTGCATTTGATGGGTGCTGGTGGGGCTGCATTTGATGGGCGCTGGTAGGCTGCATTGATGGGCGCTGGTGAAGCTGCATTTGATGGGCGCTGGTGAAGCTGTATTTGATGGGCGCTGGTAGGCTGCATTGATGGGTGCTGGTAGGCTGGATTGATGGGCGCTGGTGAGGCTGGATTGATGGGCACTGATGAGGCTGCATTTGATGGGCACTGATGAGGCTGCATTTGATGGGCACTGATGAGGCTGCATTTGATGGGCGCTGGTGAGGCTGCATTGATGGGTGCTGGTGAGGCTGCATTGATGGGCGCTGGTGAGGCTGCATTGATGGGCGCTGGTGGACTGTATTTGATGGGCACTTCATTAAAAAGCTGGGGTATACAACATGGGCAGGGCAAAGGGGGTGGAGTCAGGGGTGGAGCCAATGGGGGGCCGCAAAATGAGGTTTCGCCTAGAGTGTCAAAATTCCTTGCACCAGCCCTGCCCCCAATAGGAATCCATTCCCATTTAGCTAATAAATCAGAATTAAATCCCACTAATCCTGATAACAAGCACCTTGATGTTTTTAAAAACAATGTACTTGGTGATGTAGAGGGGTTAAAAATCAAAACAATTCAGGACCCCTCATATATTAAAAATGGAATTACATCGCTTGAAAACAAAAAAGGATTAGTGATCCACCCCACGAATAAGGGAGGTGGTCTTGTGAGGAGTAAGACCTTTTATAGAGAGGAAATGGGGCGCCTGTTAAAAGATAAGGAGACATATCTGCCTTTGCGGAGTGACCCTGTTTTTGAATTTAAGGAAGAATTACATTATCTTATAGAGAGAGGGAAAGAGGTCCAAAAAGGAAGCTTTATACTTAGACCCTTTAGTGTGTCAGACACCGATCATCTATTTTTTACCTAACATTTACAAGAATGCCCAGGCCCCACCAGGCCATCCAATAGTCAATGGGATTGAGTCGGTGTCCGCACGCTTGGGTCAGTATGTTGATTTTTTTCTGAAGCCCTTTGTGGTTAAGACAAAGGCATAGTTGCAGGACACCAAGCATATGATCCAGATTTTGGAATCCTTACCTTGTAGTCCTGATAGCATATTAATAACAGCTCACTTTATACTATCATTGGACATCAAGATGCTGTATCTTCAGTAAAGAGGGCTCTTGTCTCTCACAGACTCATAAAAGTTTCCTGATAAAATGTTTGGACTTTTGTCTAAGTAAAACCTTTTTCTGGTACGATAAGCAATTCTTTCTCCAAATCAAGGGAGTTGCTATGGGCGCTCGTTTCGCTCCCAGTGATGTCAATCTTTTTATGGCATACTGGGAGGAGGAGAAGGTTTTTTGTAATCGTCCAAGTCAATTAAAATGTTACAGGAGGTACATCGATGACCTCTTTTATGGTGTGGGAGGGTGATCTAGCTAGTTTCCAATTATTTTAGGAGGATCTTAATTCCAATGATATTATCTCTTTATCATGGAATGTAGATAAGGAACGTATGGTGTTTTTGGATTTGGAGGTTTATAAGGAGAGCTATCATTCAGAACCTGTACTTTAAACCCACCGATAGAAACGGTTACATACCTCTTGACAGCTATCACCATAACACATGGTTGTGTAACATCCCTAAAGGACAGTTCATTCGTATCAGAAGGAACTGTTCATCATTGACAGACTATAATGCCCAAGCTCAAGTTTTAATTGATAGATTTGTCCAGAAAGAATATAAGAGCCTTTTGGAAGGTGAGAAGGATAAGATCCGTGATGTTGATAGAAATCTTCTAGTTTCTTCTCCCAAAAAGTTAAAATAAAATAAACATGAGTTTAAATTGGTGATGGATTATAATGTACAACATAAAAAAGAGATTTTGCTGAAGGATCACATTTTGGAACCTGCTTTCTCTGCACGTCCTCATTTTATCTATCAGCATGCTCCCACCCTAGGGACTTAGTAGCCCCTGGTGTGGTTGACCCCCCTATCATTAGGGAAACCAAGTAATAGACAATTGAGTAAGAGGGAATCTTTCTGGAATTAAGAAACAAAAGTATTCTCTCCTTTTGGATTAAATGTTGAATTTGATCTTAATGGTTTTATCTCAGATAGGTAAAAATATATTTTTTTACATTTTTTTATTACTGATTATACTATATACATTTTTTTGATTTAGTGATGTTTTAATAGCGTTATTATATTTGTGTAACAGATAGCCGCGGGTGTTTATGTCATATATTTTTATACATTTTTTATATTAATTATTTAGATGACAGGTTGACTTTACAGCTGTGCTGACAATCCTGCTGCCAGACTTATCCACCTTACCAACCGCTCAGTGTCTGCCAACCCTCTCCTCCAATCCCTACACTGGCTCCCAATCCCCCAGCAAATTAAATTCAAAATACTAACTACAACATACAAAGCCATTCAAAACTCTGCCCCGAGCTACATCACCAATCTTGTCTCCAAATATCACCCAAATCGTCCCCTCCGCTCTTCTCAAGACCTCCTACTCTCAAGCTCTCTCGTCTCCTCCTCCCATGCTCGTCTCCAGGATTTCTCCAGAGCCTCTCCCATCCTCTGGAACTCACTACCTCCACTGGTCCGGCTATCCCCTACTCCATCAACTCATTCCCCACAGTTACAACCTTTTGTACCACCTGCCCCACACTATTAGATTGTAAGCTCTTCTGAGCAGGGCCCTTCTAATCCTCTTGTATTTTATTGTATTGTAACTGCATTGTCTCCTTTTATATTTTAAAGTGCTGCGTAAACTGTTGGCGCTATATAAATCCTGTATAATAATAATAATAATAATAATAATAATAATAATAATAATAATAATTTGCCCCTAGAGGTGCCTTTGGCCCACATTACAGTGTTGCCAAAGCCGGGTAAAGATCCCAGTACTGTGCCAATTATAGGTTCATTTCATTATTGAACTCGCACACTAAAATATCGGCTAAATTGTTGGCTGTTTGCCTTCAGGACCATGTTGCAGCCCTTGTTTATCCAGACCAGACAGGTTTCATGGTAGGCCATGAAGCTAGGGACAATAATATCCGGGCATTACATGTCTTACATAGGCTCAGCACGGTCCTGAGCAAACGCCCTGTGTAGTTGTGTTGATGTACCTCTGGGTGCAGACTTTTAAAACAAATTATTAAATAACAGCAACAGCTGGTAATACACTCACATTTGAGTAGAAAGTTTCAAGCATTAAACATGTCCCAGGGCAATCCAGGGGATCCGTGGAGTCATCTCTCTCGGCTGGTAGGTGTTGAAAACTCTGGGCAGTCTAAGAACGCTGGATGTGGACGGCCGAGACAGCGGAGACAGGCACCAAAGAGAGGCTTGGTTTGCAGCCGATCCAGACACGGGATGATGACGTTACACGATGTGCGACGCATTTCCTGAGCTGGCTCAAATGTGAGTGTATTACCAGCTGTTGCTGTTATTTAATAAATTGTTTTAAAAGTCTGCACCCAGAGGCGCCTCCTCTTCCTTGTCTTACAGTGCATTGGGATAATGGCTTTCGCTCCCTTCGGAAGGCTGCCTTGGATGTGGACTCTACACATTACCCCTGCCTCTTCCACCTGCAGTGTCACAACACGGACTAACCCTCCACTTATTGCTATTATGAATTGTTAACCCTTTCATTATTTATTTATGTGCATTATTGTATTACTGGATTTTGCTGTCAATCGTTGCGCCGATTACTTGTTATATTGTTAATTTTGAATGCCTGCTCGTGTCGCACATTGACTGCTATCTTCACAGATGTGCATGTGTGAGCTCATACATGCACACACATATACGCATATATACATACAGTATTGTATGGTCGCAATCTCATCTAATTTCTACACAACCCCCCTCCCCTCCCCCCCCTCTTTTTCTATCTCATTTTTATTTTTCTCTTAAACCTTCCCTTCCCTTACCATAATTCATGGATCTTCCAGCCATTATAGATGATCATAGATACAAGATTTTAGATAAAATCTTTTCCAGCCTGCTCCAAGTTACTTTTTCCAAGGAAGCCACACTTACAGGCAAAACTAGATCACACCTTTGTGGCAAGTTCAAACAACTTGAAAGATTGATACATTCTGCCAATCAACAGTGGTGGGATCAATTCTTTTTAGGTTTGACAAATTGCATGATCAAATATTTTCCATTATAAATGACATAAAAACAACCTCCACCACCATCCCTTACATATGTTTAGATGTACTTCAGAGTAACACCAAAAGAGATGAAGATTCTCTTGTCACTTCCAAGATGGGAAAATTCAAAAGAGACTTGGACGACTACAACTCTGACAGAATCTTCACATGGAACAAAAAACCTCAACCTCATCCTCAAATACACCACCTACCCAGGTCTCAGGAAAGATAGTACCCCCCATTCCGTCTCCCTCAGTTTCAGGTCTCCCTCCCCTCATGAGTCTACCATCCCCCGCCCTCATTCCTTATCCCCCTCCCCTCATGAGTATACAACTCAATATACCCCAGAGACCCAAAATGTTCCCTATATCCCAAAAAATCCGACCTTCTCCGCACACACTTGGTTCACACCCCCCTGCCACTCACCATTCCACATCCACATGGAAGAAAAGTAAGAAACTACATGATTCAAACCAAAAATACCCTAGAAAGTATTTACAAAGAAAAAGAGAACTAATTACTTCTCTAACCCTATTCTACAATAGGCAAAATCACACATCTACAGTTTTACCCAATCAGACCACGAATGCCGATCCCCCCCAACGGTACTACCGGTCTCTCTCACCCACCCACTGCGCATGTGGATATTACATACCCCCATCCAGAAACTCAAACAACAGACATGGTCAATTGCCAGATTGACCCACCTGCCTCAATTTCTCACACCACAGGACGCCATATCCCTGCTGGTTTTTCCAACGCCTCCTCTCACTATACTTTTTTAGTGTCCAGTCCTCCTCTGGCAATTACATCCAGAAAAAGAAAACTCATAGAAGAGGCCGTAGAGGGGTACGAACCAGACTAGCTATTCTACACACAGAACCCAAAAAAACTGTAAAAATCTTTAATCTATCCAACCACATCCTGTCCTCTGCCGACACGGCACTCCTCAGCTGTGGCCTAAATTTTGCTCCTATCAATAGGCCAAACCCTTTTTTGCTTTTTAAAGATTTGAATTGCTATATTAGGAATTTAACTCTTCAAAGACACTTTAATATTAAAAAAGCCAAAGATCTACAAACCTCTACCCAACAGGCCAACACCACTTCATCTTCACCTCCACCTGAAGATGTTGACAACATCTCTGACATCTATGACTATGACTGCCCAGATATCCTACATACTACGGACGACATTCCATGTGTACAGATGACCTGTCCAGGTTACTCACACAACACCTTGCCACATCCCCTCCCATCATACACTCTGGTTTAAAGCCCAAATCTATTTTCTTTCCCACACACTCGAAAGGGCCTTATATAGAGAGTTTCTACAGAGTGGTCTTTTCCGACATGACCAAACTCTGTAACTCCACAACCACTAGTAAATCACACAATCTCTCATCGTCCGAAACCAGATCTCTACAACAATTCATCCAAGCGGAAGATCTCATTATTAAGCCTGCTGATAAAGGAGGCGGCATCATCCTCCAAAATAAAGTTGACTACATTGCTGAGGCTGAAAGACTTTTGTCCGACCATATTACTTATATGAAACTTCCCAAAGATCCTACCAACGATTTCACTGCAGAAGCGGAAGTTCTGATCTCCACTGCCCTCAGCGATAACATCATCTCTAAGGTGGAAAGCCTTTTTTTCCGTAAACCTTTTTATTCCATCCCTTACTTCTACCATCTACCGAAAATCCATAAGAACCAACACAATCCCCCAGGTAGGCCAATAGTGGCCTCAATGGATAGCATTACCTCAGGCTTCAGCCTATATGTCGACAGATACCTACAACCCTTAGTTCACCAACTTCAGTCTTATATACGGGATGGGACACACCTCTTGGAACAACTCTCACCATACAGCTGGGAACCCACATATTCTTGGCTATCTCTAGACGTCAGTTCCCTGTACACTTCAATCCCTCATGACTTCGGTATCATGGCCCTCGAGTACTTCCTTCCTACAGACCCACTTACCAATCCCTGCCAGGCCTCTTTCATCATAGAAGCCACCAAGTTTTGTTTAACACACAACTATTTTACATTTAATGGTGACTTCTATTTACAGTTACAAGGGACTGCGATGGGGGCTAATTTTGCCCCCTCGTATGCGAACTTGGCTATGGGGTTCTGGGAACAACAGTACATTCATCACAACAACCCTTTCTTGGCCAACATCGTTTATTTCGGTAGATACATCAATGACATCATAATCATCTGGGATGGACCCCTAGATCTCATTCCATTATTCACCTCATATTGCAATAACAAGTACGGATTATCTTTCACATATGACAGTAACCAGACTTCTCTAGCTTTCCTGGATTTAGAATTAAGACATGACAACCAGGAGATATATGCCAAGAATTATACCAAGCCCACTAGTGGCAATTCATATCTTCATTTTAAGAGTTGCCACTATCCTCCATGGATTAAAAATATCCCCAAAGGTCAATTTTGAGACAAAACTGCACCAGAAAAGCCGATTACATAGAAGCCAGCATCCACCTCAAAAATAAGTTTTCCAAAAAAGGATATCCGGAAGATTTAGTTGAGACAGCCTATGAATCATATCTTCACGGAAAAACTCCACGCATTAATACGCCCCCTACGAATTGCCCCATCCGGTTCATCACTACCTTTCACTCCCAACACAGTAGAATGGAGAAGATCCTTCGGAAACACTGGGATATCCTCCAACAAGATCCCCATCTCAGGTCCATTCTCCCTACACATCCACAGGTTACCTATCGAAAGGCCCCCAATCTCAAAAACAAAATCGCTCCCAGTAAACTCAAGACTACCTTGGCCTTTCCGCCCATTACTCCACTCATCCCTCTAGTAGGGATGTTCCAATGTCGGAAAAAATTGTGTAAGACCTGTCACTTTGTCAAACATGGCCAAAAATCTTTTTCCACCAAAGGCCAGACATACATCCTGAAAGACTTCTATAACTGTTCATCCGACTATGTGGTGTATGGTCTGATTTGCCCCTGTGGCCTCATATATGTCGGCCGTACCATCCGGCCGCTGAGACAACGGTTTGGGGAACACAGGAGATACATTGAGGGTGGCACAGACCCCCATAGTGTACCAAAACATTTCGCTGTAGCACACAAGGGCTCCACCCTTGGACTGTCAGTTTGGGTCATAGAACAGATCCCTAGGTCTCTCTCGCCCGCCGAAAGTTCAAAAAACTATGTGCGAGGGAGACCTATTGGATCTACCGTCTAGATGTCCTCTCGCCTGGAGGAATCAATGAATGTATCGAAACTTCATCCATCTTGTAATGTCCACATCAATACTAGCCTACATGATACCCACATGTTCACCTTTTTTAAAAAAATCCCCATTATCCCATTGATTTTAACATAATCATTACTGTTTTTATTCCATTTTTATCTTATTGATAATGACCTTTTTATTATGTTTTTAGTGTGAAAAATATATGCTGATAATATGTAGACATGCACTTCCCCACTTTCCCCTTGTTCTTTACCTCTGGTTTACTCTTACCTGGACTCTGTATTTTAAAATATGTACAGGTGCCATTATTTCTTCCCCCCCCCCCACCCCTTTACATTTCTCTTTTTCATTTCCCCTCCCCTTCCCCCCTCCCCCCTCCCCTTTTACCCCTTTTCCTTCCCTCCCCCCTCATTCCCCCTCCCCCTTTTTTTCCTCCCCCCCTCCATGTCCCACTTTACCGATGTGGGTGTACGTCATAGCACGTATATACCACTTAGTCATATCTATACTTGTTATCCATTCTATGCGGTTACTAGTTGCTCTTTATTTCTTGTAACCCACATATAATTTCTGATTGCTTACTGATGTGCTAATATATATCGCCCTTATATATAGCTAATATATGGCACATATTATACTGTCCTTGTACCTCTTTCCCATCCCCCCCCTCCCATAGGTTTATATACATATGTTTATTCACTCTTCCCCCTGTGTCTATCATAGGACATACATGGTCATAGTTCATTCTTCATAATTTTCTTTAGTTTTACTTTCCAGTTGTTTTTCTATGTCATTGTCTTTCCCATTCTCTCTCCTATAACCACGTATATTATCATTTTGTCCACTCCCCCTCCTCCGTTTTTTTCCCCCCTTCCCCTCATCATTCCCCTTCCCCTCCCACCTTCACTCACACCTTTCCTCCCAGTTCGTTCAATGTTCTTTTATTGCTGCCTCTCCCTGATTCCTACCACTGCTGACACTTCTACACACAGAGTTTCAGGCCACTCCCCCCTCTCCTTTACTATTCCACTCTCCTCCCTCTCACTGCTCTCCATATATAAATCTTCTTCAGGTCCCAGCCAATCAGCTTGACAAAGGAGCGCCGCCGTCACACCACTCACGGCGAGCCAGCTCAGGAAACGCGTCGCACATCGTGTGACGTCATCATCCCATGTCTGGATCGGCTGCAAACCAAGCCTCTCTTTGGTGCCTGTCTCCGCTGTCTCGGCCGTCCACATCCAGCGTTCTTAGACTGCCCAGAGTTTTCAACACCTACCAGCCAAGAGAGATGACTCCACGGATCCCCTGGATTTGCCTGGGACATGTTTAATGCTTGAAACTTTCTACTCAAATGTGAGTGTATTACCAGCTGTTGCTGTTATTTAATAAATTGTTTTAAAAGTCTGCACCCAGAGGCGCCTCCTCTTCCTTGTCTTACAGTGCATTGGGATAATGGCTTTCACTCCCTTCGGAAGGCTGCCTTGAATGTGGACTCTACACATTACCCCTGCTTCTTCCACCTGCAGTGTCACATCACGGACTAACCCTCCACTTATTGCTATTATGAATTGTTAACCCTTTCATTATTTATTTATGTGCATTATTGTATTACTGGATTTTGCTGTCAATCGTTGCGCCGATTACTTGTTATATAATTGTGTTGATGGATGCTGAAAGGCCTTCGACAGGGTGCATTGGATTTACTTGGTGGAATTACTTCGAGGGCTAGGCCTGGGTGAGTGGATGTTGGGCTGAATTTTGGATTTATATCATAAACATAGAGCCAGAGTGAAGGTGAATGGGATGTTGTCAGATTACTTCAGTATTGTAATGGGACCAGGCAAGGTTGCCCTTTATCCCCCTTACTGTTTGCCATTGTCCTGGAGCCCTTCCCTAAGATGTAAACAGTACAGAATCTGGGCAGCCTTGTAGCATAAATCACAGTACTGGTGAGAAATTTGAATGTAATCACTTGCCGACTGGCTCATGCTGATATGCGTCGGCAGAATGGCATGGGTGCTCAAAACCACGTACCCGTATGGCACTCCGTCATCGGCGGCTAGCGGGCATGGGTCCCGCGGACTCGATGTCCACCGGTTGCTCGCGATGATGGCACGGAAAGGCAGAATGGGGAGATGCCTATGTAAACAAGGCATTTCCCTGTTCTGCCTAGCAACATGACAGGGATCTACTGCTCCCAGTGATTGGGAGCGGTGATCTCTGTCATGTTCTAGTGAGCCCATCCTCCCTACAGTTAGAACACACTGAGGGAACACACTTAACCCCTTGATCACCCACTAGTGTTTAACCCCTTCTCTGCCAGTGACATTTACACAGTAATCAGTGCATTTTATAGCACTGATCGCTGTATAAATGTCAATGGTCCCAAAATAGTGTCAAAAGTGTCTGATCTGTCTGCCGCAATGTCACAGCCTCGATAAAAATTACTAATAAAAAATAAATAAATAAATAAAAATGCCATAAATCTATCCCCTATTGTGTAGACATGATAACTTTTGCGCAAACCAATCAATATACGCTTATTGTGATTTTTTTTTTACCAAAAATATATAGAAGAATACATATTTGCCTAAACTGAGGAAGAAATTAGTTTTTTTTATATTTTTTAGTGATATTTATTATAGCAAAAAGTAAAATATATTGCTTTTTTTCAAATTGTCACTCTTTTTTGTTTATAGCACAAAGGCGATCAAATACCACCAAAAGAAGGCTCTATTTGTGGGAAAAAAGGACATCAATTTTGTTTAGGTAAAAGGTTGCATGACTGCGCAATTGTCAGTTAAAGCGACACAGTGCTGTATCGCAAAAAAGGGCTTGGTCAGGAAGGGAGTAAATCCTTTCGGAGCTGAAGTGGTTAATACCTTTTCTGAGTTGGGTAAAATTAGTTGGTTCCCTGGTCAATGTACTTTTAAGATTGAATGTATCACAAAAAACGGTGCTGTATGGAATGGCAGTGGCTCTAGTGACTTACCTTTGTATGATACATCTTATTGTTTCCAGGGTAACCCTGCCATTCCTATGTGTGCTAATTAAGTTGATTCTATCACTTCTATTGATAAATTACCTAAGGTTAGCAATGTTTTTACTAGCACTAATTTTTCTATCCCTGTGTCAAATTCAGTCCTTTCTGTATCGACTAATACCTTGATTTCTACATCATGCCTTAAAGAGGCCCTCCCTTGCAAAATATCTAGGTTATCATTTATCTTCCTCTGTAAAGGAAAAAATATGGTGGGGAGAATATGTTATCCTTACTCCCATCATCAAAGGAACTTCTGCTTAAATCTGAAAAAAAAAAAAAATGGGTGATTTGAAGAAGATGGGGGGGAATTCCTCTGAATTTTCAAAACTGACTTCAGGCTTACTGTATCTTTGAGTCAGTGATGGGTGAACGTTTTTCTGAGAAATGTTCTGATTTGTTCAAGCATTTAGATATAGTATCGGAAGCATCTCATGGTTTAACTATAATGAAAGCTTCTTGGTTCACCATCCTTCGCTGGGGGCTTAAGGACCTATGTCTTTTCTAGTGACAATCCAAAAAAGCTAGTATGTTGGGATAGAAATAGATTTGAATTGTACGTGCGCCCTGATCTTGTCATTGTTTGAACCCTTCTCTAGGTTCTGCCAGATGGTTAATTTGGACAGTTGGCCATTCCTTTATATTTCAGGCCAATCAGAAATGTAAAAATTTGGAAAGATCGCGCAATCACCTATCTGGGCATACAACTCCCAAATTCCCTTTCTGACTTATACTCCCTAAACCACTTACCACTACTACAAAACATAATAAAAGACTTAACAAAATGGGCCACCGGTCTCTTTTCCTGGTTTGGAAGAGCCGCAATCATTAAAATGAATATCTTGCCCAGAATATTGTACCTTTTGCAGACAATCCCAATTAAAATCCCACCTGCTTTTTTCTCAACGTATCGCACAGCTTGCATAAAATTTGTGTGGGGCAAACTAAAACCGAGACTTAGCTACCTAAGGCTCACATCTCCCAAACTTAAAGGAGGAATAGGGATACCCGATATAAGAAAATACCAACAAGCAAGCCACCTTGCTAGGATCATAGACTGGAACATACACACCAAATATAAAGATTGGATCCAATTGGAACAATCAATGTCGCCCCTTCCGTTAGCCCAACTTCCCTGGATCACACCTCAACACATCCCCCCAGAATGTAAATTCTACCTACTCATTAATCCAACACTGCTCTCCTTTCGGGATGCGTGCAACAAACACAAAATTTCTTCCATCCTAGGCCCAATGACACCACTAGCACAAAATCCAGAGTTCACCCCAGGTACACATACTTCCTTTCTAGCTGAAGGTTGGCCTCACCCGAACATTCGAGCAGAACACTTCTTTGACGACGGTCGCCTTCTAACTCAAACAGAACTTGCTACCAAAATGACTACGGCCTCGTTCCCCTTCTGGACGTATGTACAACTTAGACACTTCTTTGATAAACCTAAGCCCCAGCCAGAATGGTCAAGACATACAACTGCCTTCGAATCCCTATGATTGAAAGAGGAACCCCAAAATCACTTAATATCTCTTACATACACCATGCTATTCTCAAACCAAAATTCCAATTTACACTGGAACAAAAAAAAATGGGAACAAGAACTCTCCATTAACCTTACAGAGAAAGAGTGGGAAAACATCTATATGCACATACACAAGGGAACCATAAATGTTCAGGTACAGGAGAATGCATTCAAAGTATTATCCAGGTGGTAAAGAACCCCACTTAAGTTACACCATTTCAACCCTGCTCTTCCCCAGCAATGCTGGAGATGTAAAACAGACATAGGATCTCTCATACATGTATGGTGGACGTGCCCTAAAATCCAGCCGTTCTGGAGAGAGGTCCACAGATTTATCAAACAAGTAACCACTTACACACTTGACTACACCCCAGCGCAATTCCTCATTCACCATTCCACAATACCAACACGCTCCTACTTTCGCTCTCTAGCCATGCACATGGTAAACGCAGCAAAGATGTGTGTTCCATGCAAATGGCGCTCTCCTGATCCACCAACTATGGCAGACTGGTTCAAACGTATACAAAAAACTGCGGAAATGGAGGAGCTCATACATCAAGCGAAAGACACACCCGCCAAGTTCAACAGCACATGGGCCTGCTGGCTACATTTCCTTTCCACAGAGGAATACAAAACAGTTCTACCCTGAGAGAAGTGTTGGAGCTGTGGCAGAGAAAAAGAAGATCCCCCCCCCAACCACATATATCTTTACCCCTGCATTCGCTACCCAGACCCCTTGCCACATGCCGGCATGGGGTCCCCCCTAAAATCTATACCAGACCCCGATCCGAGCACGCAGCCTGGCCGGTCAGGAAAGGGGGTGGGGACGAGCGAGCGCCCCCCCCCTCCTGAACCGTACCAGGCCGCATGCCCTCAACATGGGGGTGGGTGCTTTGGGGGAGGGGGGCACCCTGCGGGGCCCCCCACCCCAAAGCACCTTGTCCCCATGTTGATGAGGACAAGGGCCTCTTCCCGACAACCCTGGCCATTGGTTGTTGGGGTCTGCGGGCGGGGGGCTTATCGGAATCCGGGAGCCCCCTATAAGAGGGCCCCCAGATCCCGGCCCCCCCACCCTATGTGAATGAGTATGAGGTACATGGTACCCCTACCCATTCACCTAGGGAAAAAGTGTAAATAATAAAACACTACACAGGTTTTAAAAATATTTTATTAAACAGCTCTGGGGGGATCTTCCTCCGGCTTCGGGGGTCCCTCCGGTTCATCTTCTCCCGGCGTCCGGTTGGTTCTTCTCCGCTCTCTTCTCCCGGTGTTCCAGTTCTTCGGCTGGCTCCTCCGCTGTCTTCAGGTAGCTCACTTGCTCTCAAAATGAACGGACTTGTCCGTGTGTGGGCAAGTCCGTTCATTCTGAAAGTCCGCCGTAACTTCAGCGAAAGTCCGTCGGAAAGACGGGCGGACTTAGCCCGCCGCAAAATTCCGGTCGTGTGTGGGCAAGTCCGTCCGTTTTAAAGTCTGGCGCACCTGGCGGACGAAGTCCGTCAGAAAGTGTGCCGGACCAAGTAGGCCAGAAAGTCCGACCGTGTGTATGCGGCATCACACTTGTGATAAGATATGAACTACTAATTACCACGTTGGGAAAATATTTATGTATGTTGGGAAAATATTTCTCTTTATTTTATGATATGCATAACATGTACTGACCCTTCACTTTCAATAAAATTTGTTGGGAAAAAAAAAGAAATGTAAAAATTAATCTCGGTTTGGATAAAAGACTATTTCATGTTTTATGGTGAGGTGTAGGGATTTAAGATGGAGGGATGTTAGAGACCATTTAATTTATTTCCTAGGTCAATGGTCTTCCCCAGATGTGCTTATTATTCACGCCGGAGTTATAGACCTGGGCAAGATTAAGACTTGGGATTTAATCTGTGAGATGAAAAAGGATTTATCCTCCTTTAAGTTGTTATTTTCATTCACAGTTATGGTATTCTCAGAGATGGTTCCTAGACTACTTTCTTCAGGTTCAAGCAATCTTCGCTATCTAGATAAAATTAGAAAGCGCTTAAACAGGACCATACACAACCCTTTAGTTTCTCTAGGCGGTTTTTCATACCGCCTTTCAGATCTTAAAGGTTTCCTCTGATTTAATGCACCTTTCAGATGTTAGATTGGACATTTTCATTTTAGGTACAAAGAATCTGATCGAGCAGGCCAGGGCATGGGGGGGCTTCAGCCACACAATTCCTAAATGTCTTTAAGCTGGTGGGGTTTGTCATCCAGTTTTGAATGGACTATGAGATACAATTAATAAATAAAATGTATTATGATTGTTATGTAACTAAAATCTATTGCTGAAGGTTTATGGAATGTTATTTAATTTTGGGTTACCCCTTAATAAACGGCATGATCATTATAGCCTATGAAAATTAAGGTTGTGTTTGTCTATTTATGTTTTATCTATAATCCTTTGTGCTGTGATTGTGCATCTAGTGTTCAAGTGGGGCTCCATTGGACAGCTCCCCTCTTATGTTACAGGTCACTCTGGGAGATGGCAGAGGCCGGGAGTGCATAGGAACAGCACCCTATTGGCTAATTTGGACAGACTGGTGCTGCACAGAGGGTATAGAAGCAGTGGTTTTCCTTATCTGGCAACCATCTGAGGAGAGCCGTTGGAGGACGAAGGGCCGCTGCTGTTCCCATCCACCTTCCCTTCTTTCAAATTCATTCGTCAGGGTGATTGTTAGAGGGGGTTTGTCATCCAGTTTGGTTCTGTATGGACTATGTAATACTATTAATAAATAAAATGAGTTATGATTGTTATGTAACTTTAAGGCTAAAATCTATTGCTAAAGGTTTATGGATTATTATTTAACTTTGGCTTACCCCTTAATAAATGCCATGGCCGTTATAGCCCATGAAAATTGAAGTTGTGTTTGTCTCTTTGTTTATGTTTTATCTATAATCCTTTGTCATGAAATTGCCTTGCAGACATACTGGGTAAATGCATACCCTGAAAGTCAAATCAAACACACAGAGTCCTGACTTTGTTTTGAGAAACATGGTATGTGTGGAAACACACACTGAGTCCTTCATTCACACATTAGAACCCATAAGACTGCCAACTACTTGAAAAGAATGCCTGTTTAAATCTGCCATTCACACACACAACTCGTATTCTTTGAATGTTACATACTTAGATGTAGCCAATTTACGACTTAGCAACTCAACAAAGCGCAGTCTAAGAACATCTTGTGGGTACAAATTGGCAAGAAATTATGTTTCTTTAGAAAACCAGAAGCTACAAAGAAGAGCTTGATTTATTTACATTTCCAACATCATTTTTTTTACAAAAGAAGTTTATTTTCTTTTTATATACTTTACAGTATGTTATTACAGGTTTCACTGGATAGCTAGAAAAAAAGATTTGCATACCGTGGCAACTAAATGACCAATTAATACTAACTAGTCAGATTAGTTGTAAAATGTCTGTGTCTGCTTCAGTGGTCCATCTAAGAGAGGATGCAATGCATAGTCCACCCAGAACTCATACTATAGATTCAGATGGATGTAAAAATTGCTGACTTATCGAGTTTGCTATAATTCTCAAAAGGGACACTAAATTAGCCCGAAGGAGCTATTTTACTGCATTCATTTTGCATCATAATGTTCAATTCACAAACAGTATCTCACAAAAGTGAGTACACCCCTCATATTTTTGTAAATATTTTATTATATCTTTTCATGTGACAACACTGAAGAAATAACACTTTGCTGCAATGTAAAGTAGTGAGTGTATAGCTTGTAAAACAGTGTACATTTGCTGTTCCCTCAAAATAACTCAACACACAGCAATTAATGTCTAAACTGCTGGCAACAAAGGTGAGTATACCCCTAAGTGAAAATGTCCAAATTGGGCCCAATTAGCCATTTTTCCTCCCCAGTGTCATGTAACTTGTTACAAGGTCTCAAGTGTGAATGGGGAGAAGGTGTGTTAAATTTAGTGGAAGATGAATGGAAGGAAATGGAAGCTTGTGTTTGATATGATACCATCAAAAAATAAATAATAATCTCAAAATCTTCCTAGCAAAGATTTTGAGGTTATTTTTTTGTTGATAGTATCATATCAAACACAAGCTGCATCTACATTACGCATGGCGCGCCATTACCCAATTTAAGTTTGAGGGCATGTAAGTGGCTATCTCCCTCATTCCTAAATTTTTGAGGTTTTGTTATACATGTAATGCTGTTCACCCTGTATGATTGGATTTAATTAAATATGTTGTGTTTCTTTTGGATAGGCCTACTGTTTGTCAAGATATAACTAGTCCTGAGGAAGCAGATTGCAAAACGCGTCAAGCTCTTGACAGAATAGTACAAGCCAACACAGTTTGGCCAACGGCCTATATTTACACATGAGCTTTGCTCTTAAAGGGTTTTATATATGTTATTTTTTATTTTTGTAATAGATATTTTTTTATATAATTTTAGTTGCTGCGTCTCTTTTGGATACCGTTAAAGTCTGTATAATTGTGTTAAATTTAGTGTTATCGCTCTCACTCTCTAATACTGGTCACTGGAAGTTCAACATGGTACATTATGGCAAAATCTGAGGATCTGAACAAAAAGAATTGTTGCTCTACATAAAGATGGCCGAGGCTATAAGAAGATTGCCAAGACCCTGAAACTGAGCTGCAGCATGGTGGCCAAGACCATACAGCGATTTAACAGGACAGATTCCAATCAGAACAGGCCTCGCCATGGTCGACCAAAGAAGTTGATTGCACATGCTCAGCAAAGGTTGTCTTTGGGAAATAGAGTGCTGCCAGCATTTCTGCAGAGGTTGAAGGGGTGGGGGGTCAGACTGTCAGTGCTCAGACCATACGCCACACACTGCATCAAATTGGTCTGCATGGCTGGGGTCCCAGAAGGAAGCCTCTACTAAAGATGATGCACAAGAAAGCCCCCAAACAGTTTGCTGAAGACAAGCAGACTAAGGACATGGGTTACTGGAACCATGTCCTGTGGTCTGATAAGACCAAGATAAACTTATTTGGTTCAGATGGTGTCAAGTGTGTGTGGGTACAACCAGGTGAGGAGTGCAAAGACAAGTGTGTCTTACCTACGGTCAAGCATGGTGGTGGGAGTGTCATGGTCTGGGGCCGCATAAGTGCTGCCGGCACTGGGGAGCTATAGTTCATTGAGGGGACCATGAATGCCAACATGTACTGTGACATACTGAAGCATTGCATGATCCCCTCCCTTCGGAGGCTGGGCAGCAGGGCAGTATTCCAACATGATAACAACCCCAAACACACCTCCAAGACGACCACTGGCTTGCTAAAGAAGCTGAGGGTAAAGGTGATGGACTGGCCAAGCATGTCTCCAGACCTAAACCCTATTGAGCATCTGTGGGGCATCCTCAAATGGAAGGTGGACTAGCTCAAGGTCTCTATCATCCACCAGCTCTGTGATGTCATCATGGAGGAGTGGAAGAGGACTCCAGTGGCAACCTGGGAAGCTCTGGTGAACTCCATGCCCAAGAGGGTTAAGGCAGTGCAGGTGTCAGGGCTGGGCTTAGGCCTTCCTTCTTTGAGCTCAGCTGTCAGTTAATTGCCAGCTCCTATCATTCTACAGTGACTCACTTGTTGATGATATCCTGCTCGTCAGTCCTGCTTACTTAAGCCGTCCAGCCCAAATGGTCTCTGCCTTCACCTGGTCAACATCATGGAGATTCTCTCCTGTGTGCCTGTTGAAGACTTGCTTGGCTGACGTTCCTTCTGGCTCCAGATCCTGCTTGCTGTTCCACTACGCTGATTCCTGGCTTCCTGACTTTCTGGATTGTCTGACTATCCATTCCGGTTACTGAACGTTGGCTATGTTTTGACTATGTTTGTTCTATTTACTTTTATTATTAAACAAGTGTGATTTAACTGTATTTCTGTCTCGGTCTGATTCATGGTTTCTGACAGTAGGCGAAGGCCATGAATTCAGAAGATGCAGTCAATCCACTTGTTGGTAATATTTTTTCCAGATTGGATGAGCAGGATCACCGCATGGATCAGTTTGCCATGGCGTTACAAAAGCTCCTGAGTCACATGGCTCACCTGGAATCTCCTACTGTGGCTGCTCCGGTACAACCTGTGTTGCAGGCCGTCCAGTCTCTGTGCAGGTGCCCGCCTCGAGTATTACCTTTATAATAGGTATGTCTGGATCCGCTCCACTTCCCTAGCGATTTGGGGTTGATCCAGTCCAATGCAGAGGGTTTCTCAACCAGGTTGAGATATACTTTGAGATGCTGCCCCAGGCGTTTCCCACAGACAAAAGCAAAGTAGGTTTCATGATATCTTTGCTTTCTGAGAGAGCCTTGGCCTGGGCAAACCCTCTATGGGAAACACAAAAACCCATTGTCCTGAGTTACCCAGAGTTTGTGGCTTTTTTTAAAAGGGTATTTGACGTTCCCACACGCACTGCTTCTGCTGCCAAGTACCTCATGTCCACCAAACAGAGTACGAGAAATGTTGCCGATTACGCCATTAAATTCCGTACTCTGGCAGCAGAGGATGGTTGGAACAATGAGGCCCTCGTGGCTGCTTTTTCTCATGGTCTCTCTAATACCATCAAAGATGAGATAGCAGCCCAAGACATACCCACTGAGCTGGAGAAGTTGATCACATTTGCCATCCTCATTGACTCCAGACTCAGAGAAAGACTCTCTTTTAAGCAGTGCTTGCAGAAGCCTCCTGCATATTTCTCCCTGAGCTTTGCAGTCCCACCCTTGCCTCCCTCACCTCCCATGCCTCCTGGTACCGAGTCGGTCAGTGAAGGTGAACCCATGCACTTGGGCTTCACGCGTCTCTCTGTGGATGAGAGAGCCCTTAGGAGGAGGGAGAGATTGTGCCTTTATTGTGGCCAGGCAGGTCACTTTTTGAAGTCTTGTCCTACCCGTCCAGGAAACACCCGAACCTTGAGATCCTGTCACGGACAGACTTAGATGGCGTTGTTTCGTCCCCAGTTATCCAGAAGGATAAGCCCCTGGTTCCAGTTACCCTTTCTTGGGCTGAGTCGTCTGTCGAGATACAGGCTCTAATTGACTCTAGGGCTGCAGGCCTGTTCATTGATGCTGCCTTTGTATCGAAGCACTCAATTCTGCTGCAGCTGCGTGCCACTCCACTTGCCATTGAGGCTCTTGGTGGGAGACCTCTACAGCCTGCCCATGTGACTCATGAGACTGATCCATTGTCCATGGTCGTAGGGGCTCTTCACCATGAGATAATTCAATTCCAAGTTATTTCCTCACCTACATTTTCTGCTGGTTATTGGTTATCCCTGGTTACAGAGCCACAACCCCCCTTTCGATTGGCTTTGTGCTGAGATTCTCTCCTGGTCACCACAATGTAGTAAGACATGCTTTCAGAAGGTGGCTAAGGTCCTGTGCGCCTCTTCACTCTCCTCCCTGCCGGGGGAGTACCGAGATTTTAACAATGTCTTTGACAAAGGTCAAGCCGGTAGTTTGCCTCCACAACAGTCATATGATTGCGCAATTCACCTTCAACCTGGTGCCATACCCCCTCGTGGCCAGGTTTACCCTTTGTCGGTCTCGGGGGATAGGGCCATTGAGGAGTATGTTGCAGACACACTTTCTTGAGGTTTCATCTGCAAATCCTTGTCTCCTGCCGGTGCTGGTTTCTTCTTTGTAAAGAAGAAGAGTGGTGAACTGAGACCTTGTATTGATTATTGGGGTCTCAATCGTCTCACGATTAATAATGCCTATCCGATTCCATTCATTACGGAATTATTTGACCGCATCAAGGGAGCAACGGTTTTCACAAAGCTTGATTTGAGAGGGACATACAATCTTGTGAGGATTAAAAAGGGCTACGAATGGAAAACTGCGTTTAATACCAGAACAGGCCATTATGAGTACTTCGTAATGCCATTTGGCAACAATGTCCTCCGAGATTTGTTGCAGCTATGTGTGGGAGTTTATCTCGACGATATGCTCATATTTTCCAAGTCCCTAGACAGATGTCTGTCGTGTGCTTCCAAAGAGAAAACAATCTCTATTTAGTAAGTTGAAGTGCGAGTTCCATTGTGAACAGGTTAAATGCCTGGGTTATGTAATTTCCACTGCTGGTTTTTCGATGGACTCAGAGAAACTTTCAGCAGTCCTACAGTGGCCCCAACTTGTAGGTATACATCCTCTGCAACGTTTTCTTGGCTTTGCCAATTATTATTGGAAGTTTATTCGTAACTTCTCGTCCCTGGTCAAACCCCTGACTGATATGATCAGAAAGGACGGTAACCCACAGAGTTGGTTTCCGAACTCCATTAAGGCCTTTGATAGTCTCAAGGCTGCCTTTGTTTCTGCTCCTGTGTTGGCACATCCTGATCCTATGTTACCCTTTATCCTTGAGGTTGATGCTTCGAAGACTGGAGTTGCCCTTCTGTCTCAACGTCATACCTCTAAAAGCGCTATGCATCCATGTGGCTTCTTTTCCAAGAAATTGTCATCTGCGGAGTGCAAATACCAGGATTGGGGACAGAGAGTTGTTAGCAATCATTTTAGCCTTTAAGGAATGGAGGCATCTCCTTAAAGGTACCACTGTGCCGGTTCTCATTCTTGCTGACCATAAGAATCTCACATTCTTGTCTGAGGCTAAACGCCTCTCTCCCAGAAGGGCGCGATGGGCTCTTTATTGTCAAGTTTCAATTACATTGTCTCTTTCTTACTCGGTACTAAGAATGTAAGGGCAGACGCTTTGTTGCAACAATTTTCCTCCACTTTCAAGATGGAGCCGGTTCCGGTTCCTGTGATTCCTCCTGATTGTATTTTGGCTACGGTTTGCACCAGTCTCACTTCCCCTTTGGGTGACAAAATTATTGCCGCTCAGGTCCATTCTCCTCTTGAGAAACCTTGTGACCGCTGCCTTGTCCCAGAGTCTCCGTACTGCCATGCTCCAGACTTACCATTCTCCCAAGGCTGCTGGCCGCCCTGGGAAGAATCAACTCTTTTGGGCCATTTCTCAACAATTCTGGTGGCCTAGTCTATGTGCTGATGTAGCTGCCTTCGTAGCTGCTTGTTCTGTGTGTGCTCAGAGTAAGACTCCACGACACCTTCCAGTGGGTCTCCTACAACCCATACCCGATGGAGAAAGGCCTTGGACCCATCTGTCTATGGATTCCATTGTGGAGTTACCCAACTCCCAGGGCAACAGTTATCCTTATGGTGGTTGACAGGTTCTCGAAAATGTCTCATTGTATTCCACTTAAGAAGTTGCCCACATCTAAGGAACTGGCTTTTGCTCGGGAGATCTTTCGCTTACATGGGCTACCCAAGGTGATTGTCTCGGACAGGGGTAGTCAGTTTGTGTCCTGGTTCTGGCGAGCCTTTTGTGCACAGTTGGGAATTCAGCTTGCTTTCTCCTCCTGCGTATCACCCGCAGTCTAATGGGGCTGCAGAACAAGCCAACCAGTCCTTGGAACAGTTCCTACGTTGCTATGTTTCTGGCCATCATAACAACTGGTCAGACCTATTACCATGGGCAGAGTTTGCTCACAATAGTGCCTTGAATTCTGCTTCACGATTGTCCCCGTTTATGGCGAACTATGGTTTCTAACCTTCCATTTTGCCTGACTCATTTGTTCCACAGAGCATTCCTGCATTAGAGGAACATCTCTGTGGTCTTCGATCCACTTGGGCACTTAATTCCAGGAGGCTTTGCGACATGCCAGTGATAGGTACAGATTCCATGCTGACCGCAGACACCTGCCTGCAGCTTCCTACTAGGTTGGGGACAGGTTCTGGCTGTCATCTTGCAACCTCCGACTCGGTGTTCCCTTTCTAAAGTTGGTACCTCGGTTTATTGGGCCTTTCTGTGTTCTCCGCAGGATTAACCAGGTGGCTTACGCTTTAGACCTTCCTTCTCAAATGTATTCCATGTCTCCTTATTAAAACCTTTGGTCTGCAACCGCTTTACCACCTCGGTGCCACGTCCTCACCCTGAACAGGTTGAGAACCATGAGGAGTATGAAGTACAGTCCATTGTTGACTCCCGTAGGTTCCGTGGGTGCATACGGTACATGGTGCATTGGAAAAGGTACGGTCCAGAGGATCGCTCTTGGGTCTCATCCTCGGACATACATGCCCCTGTCCTCCTTCGTGATTTCCATAGACGTTTTCCCCTCAAGCCTGGTGGTCCTCCGAGGGGGAGGGGTCGTTGAGGAGGGGGTACTGTCAGGGCTGGACTCAGGCCTTGCTTCTCTGAGCTGGCCGCTCAGCTGTCGGTTAATTGCCAGCTCCTATCTCTCCACAGCGACTTACCTGTTGATATCCTGCTCGTCAGTCCTGCTTACTTAGGCCATCCAGCCCAGATGATCTCTGCCTTCGCCTGGTCAACATCACTGAGATTCTCTCCTACGTGCCTGTTGAAGACTTGCTTAGCTGATGTTCCTTCTGGCTCCAGATCCTGCTTGCTGTTCCACTACGGATGGAAAACTGCACTCCCCCTCCCACCCCCGCCGCCAAAGCTACTATGACAGACCTAGCCGGGACAGAGGCTTTTGAAGGGGACTGAATGTCAGCCACTTGCCTACTGATTAAGGGCCCTGGCATTTGGAGGAACAGTGCTCATTGTGAGCTGTATGCCTGGGGACTCTGGAAGTAATGTTACTTTGGATTCAAGTCCATGTCCCCCCAAAATACAAAACTCTGGGAACCCTGTATGTGCCATATTATAAATAGTGACTGCTTCCCAATGTTGTGTGTATATATTGTGTTTACAGGTGGGGACTGAAGCCCCATCCACCTTTACAGGAAATTCGTCCTCTGTTAGTTGAGGGTAGAGGCCAGCAGCACTCTGCCCTGTTGCCAGCCCTTCTGCTGGAAACCCCACACCATCTGCCCTGGCTAACTGTTGGGGAGGGAGGTCAACTGCCCCGACTCCCTGGAACCCTGTAGTTGTTGCCGGTGCTGGGCAGAGGTTAATAGCACTCTGCCCGGGTGCCAGCGCTTCAGCTGGGTTGGTGTCATCATTCTGGGGCGCCATCTGCTGTTGGCACTCCCTTTCACTGGTATTGTCTCCCAGGTGCACGAACCCTTGTTGGGGAGGGAAATGGCTGCTTCTCCTCCCTGCATCACTGAAGTCCACTGGGAAGTGATTGCCACCTTCACACCATGAGCCTCCGGAACTGCCACAGGTGTGGGGCAGAGGTCTTGGACCCTCTGTCCGGTGACCAGCGCCTCAGCTGGGGAAGTTCCTTGCAACTCCACAGATACTGCTGTTGGTGCTGGGCAGAGCACACTGAAGTTTGGCCCTGATGCCAGCTCTTCTGCTGGAGGCTCATCAGGTTGTTCTTCCTCAGCAGAAAAAGTCTATTGTCACGGAACATCCCACACTCAGCTTGAGTGCTTCTGTCAGTATACCACTTCCTCCCAGTCTGAATACAGATATCAGATATTCCAACCGCTCCGAGCACAAAACAAGACTAGACTTGCTTAGTTGCTAACATGGACTCATTTATTAGAACCAAAATGACAAGTCTTTATATACCCTTAGAGGAGGTTCCCCCCTCCTGCTCCTATTACTCTAACAATACAACTGTAACCTAATTAACATGAGCTAGTTTACTAAATCATTTACCCAGACTAGGTGACTCAGAGACATGACCTTTGGGTTTAAGACTTTACGTCTCCTAGCTCACTGACTATTCAATACACATTACCATAAACATCAACACAGGGTTAATTAGAGCAAACAACAATGTGTGGAATACCCTGCCGCGTACACACGACCGGACTTTACGGCATACTTTGACAGGCGGACTTTTCGACGCACTTTACGAATGAACGGATTTGTCTACACACGATCAACCAAAGTCCGACGGATTTGTACGTGATGATGTACGACCGGACTAAAACAAGGAAGTTCATAGCCAGTAGCCAATAGCTGCCCTAGCGTCGGTTTTTGTCCATTGGACTAGCATACAGACGAGCAGACTTTTCGATCGGACTCGAGTCCGTCGGATAGATTTGAAACATGTTTCAAATCTAAGTCCGTCAAACTTTTGAGAAAACAAAGTCCGCTGGAGCCCACACACGATCGAATTGTCCGACGAAACCCAGTACGCCGCACCAAGTATGCCGTAAAGTCTGATCATGTGTACGCGGCATTAGAGGCTGTGGTAAGCCAGACTAGACTCATTTACATTAAACACATTATAGCAGACATCAGACAGGTGAGTGGAGTTGATGATATTAGCATCTCCTCACAGTATAAGTCCCAACAGTATGAAACAGTCACTATTGCTAATATGATAAATACAGAGTCCCCAGAGTCTTTGTGTCCTGGGGGACAAGGACACAAAGCCAAAGTAACAACACCTCAAGGGTACCCCAATTGCCAGGGCCCATAATCTGTAGGCAAGAGGCTGACATTCAGTCCCCTCCAAAAGCCTCTGTCCCGGGTGAGTCTGTCACATCTCTCCCCCATCAAAAGTTGACTAACAAGGTCCCAGACCTCCACCTGGTCTGGACATGCGTTAGGCAGAGTGAACTCACAAAGTCTGTCCGCGTGATCTCCTTTCTTGGCTGCAAGGAATAGTTGACCTCAGTAGGTGTGGGGCAGAGGTCATTGACTCTCTGTCCGGCTGTCGGCACTTCAGCTGGGTGGTGTTTACCATTCCATGGCTTGGCCTGTTGCTGGGCAGAGGGGCCCACTGTCCCAGTTCCCTGAAGCTGAAAAGAAACTGTAGGTGCTAGGCAGAGGCGAGCAGCGCCCTGCCCTGTTGCCAGCGATCCAGCTGGGAGTAGTGCCATTGGGGAGGTGAGCTGCCTGCTTCCTGTTCCATTTCCTCATCTGGCTGCTGGGACGACATGTCTGTAGTACTGTCTCCCAAGTGCTCGGATCTTTGCTGGGGAGGAAAGACTGCTTCCTCCACCCTGGCTAACTGTTGGGGAGGGACGAAGAACAGCTCCTCTCCCTTCTCCCCCTGTATCTATTGCTGGGAAGTGATTGCCACTTTCTCACCCTGGGCCTCCGAAACTGCCACAGGTGTGGGGCAGAGGTCTTGGACCCTCTGTCTGGTGACCAGCACTTCAGCTGGGGATGTTCCTTGTAACTCCACAGATACTGCTGTTGGTGCTGGGTAGGGATGAGCTTCGAGTTCGAGTCGAACTCATGTTCGACTCGAACATTGGCTGTTAGCAAATTCGAATGCCGCAGAACACCCTTTAAAAGTCTATGGGAGAAATCAAAAGTGCTAATTTTAAAGGCTTATATGCAAGTTATTGTCATAAAAAAGTGTTTGGGGACCTGGGTCCTTCCCCAGGGGACATGGATCAATTCAAAAAAAAGTTTAAAAAACGGCCGTTTTTTCAGGAGCAGTGATTTTAATAATGCTTAAAGTCAAACAATAAAAGTGTAATATCCCTTTAAATTTCGTAGCTGGGGGGTGTCTATAGTATGCCTGTAAAGGGGCGCATGTTTCCTGTGTTTAGAACAGTCTGACAGCAAAATGACATTTCGAAGGAAAAAACCCATTTAAAACTACTCGCGGCTATTGCATTGCCGGTCCGACAATACACATAGAAGTTCATTGATAAAAACGGCATGGGAATTCCCCACAGGGGAACCCCAAACCAAAATTTTTTAAAAAAATGACGTGGGGGTCCCCCTAAATTCCATAACAGGCCCTTCAGGTCTGGTATGGATATTAAGGGGAACCTCGGCCAAAAATTTTTTAAAAAATGACGTGGGGGTCCCCCTAAATTCCATACCAGACCCTTCAGGTCGGGTATGGATTTTAAGGGGGACCCCACGCCAAAAAAAAAAAACGGCGTGGGGTCCCCCCAAAAATCCATACCAGACCCTTATCCGAGCACGCAACCTGGCAGGCTGCAGGAAAAGAGGGGGGACGAGAGTGCGCCCCCCCCTGAACCATACCAGGCCACATGCCCTCAACATTGGGAGGGTGCTTTGGGGTAGCCCCAAAACACCTTGTCCCTGGCCGGTGGTTGTGGGGGTCTGCGGGCGGGGGGCTTATCCGAATCTGGAATCTGGCATTCCCCGTGACGTCACTGGGAAGTCCCGTCAAGTCACCGTGCGTCAGAGGGGGGCGGGGTCACCGGGTGGCCCCGCCCCCCGTTATTTAAGAACCGTCAGACGAGGAGATGCCGTCACACAGCGGGAGCCTCCCTCTATGCCAGCATGGATGCGGAGCGGCCCGGAGAAGAAAATGAAGAAGAGAAGAAGAGAAGAAGAGAAGAAAAGAAGAAGATGAAGAAGATGAAGAGAAGAGCGGGAGCCTCCCCCCATGCCATGGGTGCGGAGCGGCCGAGGAGAGGAAAATAGAAGGCGCCGCGGAGGAGATGCTGGACGAGAATGCCGGAGGAAGAACCAGAAGAAGAAGATTAAGGAAGATAGAAAAAAGAAGAAGCATTTAAATAAAGGAATTGTCAAAAACTGTCTCTTGTCATTTTTAACATTTTTGACAGTTTTTTAGTGAAGTGGTAGGGGTAAGTACCCCCTTACCATTTCACACAGGGGGGAGGGCCGGGATCTGGGGGTTCCCTTGTTAAAGGGGGCTTCCAGATTCCGATAAGCCCCCCGCCCGCAGACCCCCACAACAACCGGCCAGGGTTGTGGGGATGAGCCCCTTGTCCTCATCAACATGGGGACAAGGTGTTTTGGGGGGCTACCCCAAAGCACCCTCCCAATGTTGAGGGCATGTGACCTGGTACGGTTCAGGAGGGGGGGGTGCTCTCTTTTCCTGCGGCCTGCCAGGTTGCGTGCTCAGATAAGGGTCTGGTATGGATCTTTGGGGGGACCCCACACCGTTTTTTGTTTTTTTTTTGGCGCGGGGTTCCCCTTAATATCCGTACCAGACCTGAAGGGTCTTGTATGGAATTTAGGGGACCCCCACATCATTTTTTTTTTTAATTTTGGCTGGGGTTCCCCTTAATATCCATACCAGACCTGAAGGGCCTGGTATGGAATTTAGGGGGACCCCCATGTCATTTTTTTTTAAATTTTGGTTCGGGGTTACCCTGTGGGGAATTTCCATGCTGTTTTTATCAATGAACTTCTATGTGTATTGTCGGACCGGCAATGCAATAGCCGCGAGTAGTTTTAAATGGGTTTTTTCCTTCGAAATGTCATTTTGCTGTCAGACTGTTCTAAACACAGGAAACATGCGCCCCTTTACAGGCATACTATAGACACCCCCCAGCTACGAAATTTAAAGGGATATTACACTTTTATTGTTTGACTTTAAGCATTATTAAAATCACTGCTTCTGAAAAAACGGCCGTTTTTAAAACTTTTTTTTGCATTGATCCATGTCCCCTGGGGCAGCACCCAGGTCCCCAAACACTTTTTATGACAATAACTAGCATATAAGCCTTTAAAATTAGCACTTTTGATTATTCATGTTCGTGTCCCATAGACTTTAACGGTGTTCGCGTGTTCGAACAAACTTTTTTCCTGTTCGCATGTTCTGGTGCGAACCGAACAGGGGGGTGTTCGGCTCATTCCTAGTGCTGGGCAGAGAACAGTGAAGTTTGGCCTTAACACCAGCTCTTCTGCTGGAGACTCATCAGGTTGTTCTTCCTCAGCAGAAAAATCTATCAAATCCCCTGTCTCTATAACCGGTGTCTGGGGATAGAGGTTCACCATCTCCTGTCCATGGAACCCAGAAGATGCTATCGGTGCTGGGCAAAGGTTAGCAGAGCTCTGCCCTGTTGTTAGCACTTCAGCTTTGGGGATGGCAATCTCCAGATTTTCCACTGCTGATTCTCTGGCATGCTGCTGGACAGGCACATTCCTCCATCCAAGATCATCCCATGCAGAAACAGGATCATCAAGGTCAGTCAGCACTTGCTGCATCCACCATAAGACCTCCGCCTCCATAGCTTCGTGGGGTAGGTTGGCAAAGCACACTATTACTCTGCCACATTGCCGACTCTTCATCCAGGATTTCAGGGTTGTCAGCTGGTATTTCCTGATAGTCCCAGGCAAAGGGATCCCAGCCCTGGCACTGAGCAAAGTCTAGCAGCCATCTGTAGGCGATCTCCAGCTCCCATTCCTGAATGGCCAGAAACTATATATTTTCCAGTGCCCAGTGCACTTTCGAGATGTTCAGTAGCCCTTCTCTGAAATCCATGATTTCGTCCAACCGCCACTCCAAATCACTCCCAAAGTTAGAGTCCCCTGTCAGCTTCACATACAACAGTCCCAGGCCGCCGTAGCTTAAGCCTTCCGTTGGGCTGTCATCCGCTATCCAGGGACATGCTTGCGATACATGCCACCGGAGGGCTCTGTAGCTCTCATCCAGCTTTATCTCTGCCCAGACCAGCCTGCTTAATTCAGCTGTCTGCTCCTTGTGTGTTTTTTCTCCCAAAAACAGCACCCGCAATCTGTATTGTGACCAGTACCTTTCCTGGATGGAGGGGAGAACTTTTCCCTGGTGTCGCTGCTCATGGGCTAGCGCTTCTTTCCAGAGTTCGCAGCAAATAGAATCAAACCATCCCAGCAGGACCTGCTCTGATACTGGTCCTCTGTGCTGTAGATGCTCTGCATCTCTCGCAACCTCCTTCTGAATTACTCTTCCATGGCAGCTGGTATCTGTACCTCTCCTCTCCTGCTATTTGGACCTTGGATCCAGGTGGAAGTTTGGATGTCCCAGACTGCAGGAAGCGTCCCGCTGCTTGCCACCAATGTCACGGAACGTCCCACACTCCGCTTGAGTGCTTCCGTCAGTATACCACTTCCTCCCAGTCTGAATACAGATATCAGATATTCCAACCACTCCGAGCACAAAACAAGACGAGACTTGCTTAGTTGCTAACATGGACTCATTTATTAGAACCAAAATTACAAGTCTTTATATACCCTTAGAGGAGGTTCCCCCCTCCTGCTCCTATTACTCTAACAATACAACTGTAACCTAATTAACATGAACTAGTTTACTTAATCATTTACCCAGACTAGGTGACTCAGAGACATGACCTTTGGGTTTAAGACTTTACGTCTCCTAGCTCACTGACTATTTAATACACATTATCATAAACATCAACACAGGGTTAATTAGAACAAACAACAATGTGTGGAATACCCTTAGAAGCTGTGGTAAGCCAGACTAGACTCATTTACATTAAACACATTATAGCAGACATCAGACGGGTGAGTGGAGTTGATGATATTAGCATCTCCTCACAGTATGAGTCCCAACAGTATGAATCAGTCACTATTGCTAATATGGTAAATACAGGGTCTCCAGAGTCTGTGTGTCCTGGGGGAAAAGGACCGAAGCCAAAGTAACAACATCTCAAGGGTACCCCAAATGCCAGGGCACATAATCTGTAGGCAAGAGGCTGACATTCAGTCCCCTCCAAAAGCCTCTGTCCCGGGTGAGTCTGTCACATCTATCAAATCCCCTGTCTCTGCAACTGGTGTCTGGGGATAGAAGTTCACAATCTCATGTCCGCGGAACCCAGAAGATGCTATCAGTGCTGGGCAGAGGTTAGCAGAACTCTGCCCTGTTGTCAGCACTTCAGCTTTGGGGATGGCAATCTCCAGATTTTCGACTGCCGATTCTTCAGCCAGGATTTTGGAGTTGTCAACTGGTATTTCTTGATAGTCCCAGGCAAAGGGAGCCCCATCCTGCTGCTGAGCAGAGTCTAGCAGCTGTCTGTAGGCGATCTCCAGTTCCCATTCCTGAACAGCCAGAAACTCCAAATCTTCCTGTGCCCAGTGTCCTTCCGAGACATTCAGTCTTCGCTTTCTGTTCTCTATTATTTCCTCCAAACTCCACTCCCGATCACTCCCAAAGTCAGGGTCCCTGGACAGCCTCCAATACAACAATCCCAGGCCATTATAATCAAAGCCTTCCATGGGGCTGTCATCCGCTGACCACGGGCACTCTTGTGCTACATACCAACGGAGGGCTCTGTAGCTCTTGTCCAACTGCATCTCTGCCCAGATCAGCCTGCTTAACTCAGCTGTCCACTCCTGCTTTGGTTGTTCCCCCAATAACAACATTCATACTTCATACTGCGACAAGTACCTTACACGGATGGAGGGGAGAACTTTTCCCTGGTGTCGCTGCTCACGGGCTAGCGCTTCCTTCCAGAGTTGGCATCGGATAGAATCAGACCATCCCAGCAGGACCTGCTCTGATACTGGTCCTCTATGCTGTATCTGCATCTCTCGCAACCTCCTTCTGAATTCCTCTTCCATGGTGGCTGGTATCTGTACCTCTCCTCTCCCTTCAGTTGGTGCTGCTGTGACTTCTGCTGCTGCAGCACCTCTTTGCTGTAGCCAAGTTACATCCACAGCCGCTATAACTAGGTCTATGATCTCCGCTGTAGGGTTAGGACCATAAAGTGCCAGTCTTATTTTAACAGCTCGATCAAACCATGCCTTTTTTGGGTGTCCTGTCTGTTATGCTGGGACTTTCGGTTATGTTGGGTCTTTCGGTTCTATCCATTTCGACTAGTTCTGTGATAATGTCCCTCTTCTTACGGTTGTTGGCCGGTCAGCCCCGGTTCTCCAGTAAGTCCTTGAGGGAAGAGAGCTTTAGCCATTCATACTGTGCTTCCATTGTCCTGTGTCCTCTTGTAGCTGTCCTTCTGGGCTGTGGGAATGATCCCACTGCTTGCCACCAGTTGTAAAGACACCCCAAGTATGAAAGGGGTTAAAGTCATTTAGGACACTCCATACCCAAACACAAAGGCAGCTACCGAACACTTCCATCAGCCGAACCAGGAACCCATACAAATAATTCTCCAAGTATGAGACAAGATGCTCTGTCTTGAAGTTCAAGCAGGAATGAATCTTTATTCAAAAACATGTTATAGAGATCCCACTTCAAAACACCCCCCCACCCTTGGAAAACAGGAGGAGGTAAACTGTCCAATGACAATGGACACACAGGTCAGGTGTGTTTAACGTCTCATCAGTACACAGTCTTATCAGCAGGGAGAGCTGTTGGAGGAATCCTCCCTCCATAGAGATACACATCCTGTGATATCCAAGGCAGACAGACACAATAGAACATTGGAATACAGCCCAACCCCAAACTAGCACAGCAAATAGTACACAACAGCATGAGACAACACACAATATATACACACAACATTGTGAAACAGTCACTATTTATAATATGGCACATACAGGGTTCCCAGAGTTTTGTGTCTTGGGAATCCAAAGTAACATTACTTCCAGGGTCCCCAGGCATACAGCTCACAATGAGCACCATTCCCCATAATCGGTAGGCAAGAGGCTGGCATTCAGTCCCCTCCAAAAGCCTCTGTCCCGACTAGGTCTGTCACAGCTACAGTGCCTTCAAAGGATGGGATCTATACTGGAAATGTTTTTATACTAGTATTGGCAATTAGCAACTTAGGCGTGGTTCACACTGGAGCAACTTGTCAGGCGACAAGTCACGCCCCATTCAGTGCAATGAAACCGGAAATCGGAGTGACTCAAATCACTCTGCCTTAGAAAAAGGTTCCTGCACTACTTGGGGGCAACTTTAGAGCAGATTGCATTGACTTATATTAAAGAAGTCGTTTGCAAGCTGCACTGATGTTGTGCTGTGCGGCTTCAAAGTCGGGTGACACTGGCTGGGAAGGGGTTAACATCTAGGGGCAATCAAGGGGTTAACTGTGTGTCTAACAATGTGTAATGTGTGCTGCTTTTCACTATTGATTGATTTGTTTCTTTTCCGTGATCATGCCCTCTGTACAGAGCGCTGTGTTGATTGTCAACACAGAGCTCTGGGCTGTGATTAGACGCAGCCGATCAGCAGCTCCCAGGCATGAATAATTGGCTGGGATCTGCTGCCAGACTCTCACTGTGTACAATCACAGGGGAGAGGAGAATGCACCCGAAACAGGCAGCGACGTGTCTGTAGCTGCCACCTGCGGTAGGTTAGCAAGTCGTTATTTAGCAATGGTATTGGTTATATGCAGCAGGAAGGGGGTTAATGTACTGTCACTGATGCCTTAGTGGCCAGTGGCAGTTAATTAGCCTTTTTGTGCTGCATTAGTGGCATCAGTGTCGGTGTTATTTAACCCACTGGTGCCACTTATGCAGCACAAAGGGGTAATTAACTGCCACTGGCCACTATGGCATCAGTGACAGCGCATTAACCCCCTTCCTGCTGCATATTACCAATGCCATTGCAAACTCCCCTCAACTGCCCCCCCATTCAGAGTTAATTATACCATCTGCTGACGGTAATCTGCTTACTTGTGTAATGATGCCCTGCTTGGTTCCTCCTCTTTGATTGCACTCCATGCTCTTTTCCCCATCCCAGCTCCCAGCTGGCCTCTCAGTGACGCCACCCCGGCCGGGACTAGGAAGCGCTTATTGGGCGGAGATTACACCGCCTGATAGGGAAGTGAGGGGCAGGGCTGATGTCAGGCTGGTGCCGGGTGCAGGAGCGCACTCGCCACATGCTGTTGTTATCTATGTAGTGTGGCTGGTACACCTACACTTCTACTGCGCCCCCCTTCCTCCAGTAAATGGTCCCGCCCAGGGCATCCGCCCCTTCCACCCCCCCAATTTTACCAGGCCTGATATACAGTATTGACTGCACACGTAAGCCCCTTTCACATGGGGTGGACTCTGCCTGCTCAGCAGGGAATCTGTCCGCTGATCCCCGTTGAGCAGGCGGGTGGCTTGTCTTTGTCCACCGGCTATCCTCTATGGACAGTCAGATGTAAACGGACTATGTGTCCATTTACAGTGGACGGCCATCCAATTTGCTAGATGGATGGGGAATGGGTCCCCATCCGTCTGTTTTTAGCAGACAGGATCGTATCAGATGTCACCAAGTGTTAACCCGCCGCTCTATAGAGGGTAATAGAAGGGATGATTGGGTCGGCCTAAAAAACTGATAAGTGGGCCCAATCGGTCTGCCTGTGTGAAATGGGCTTTTGACTGCAAGGAAATTGAGCTGGACTTTATTATTTTGTTTTTCACTTATAGCTGTTTCCAAATACTTTTTACATTGTTTGTAAGCAGATAATTGCTATGCACTATCTAGACCTGGAATGTTGACTTTCTTCAGCATTAAACATGAAGTCCACTGAGGTTTTGTTATGTTCCATTTGCTACTGTAGCTCTGATGTTTACTTTTTCTTTTGAATTTGTTTTGCAAGACCTTGCTATTTGTATTGGGCGAATAAAATGTGGTTTTTAGATTGGGTGTTGGGGATACCCAACTCTGTTATTGTAAGCATTATTTTTTTTATTTAGAGACAATCAAGCAGTTTTTGTGCACTGCAACCCGATCTGGTTAATTGTTTATGAAACAAACATAGCAAATGTTGCACTGGGCAGTTCAGAACTAAAACTTCAATATTAAACTTTAGAAATATCACCTAATTGCTTACCTCTACTACATTTTTCAACATGTCAGCTATGCCGTATTTACTAATCCAGTCTCACAAGGCTTCAGGCAAAGAAATTTACAACATTAAGCTTTCCACTAATAAAGATGTCAGAACAGATGAAAGAGGGTCATACTTCAGTCTCCAGCACCTGCTAGGGCAGGTGGCTAAGTTTAAAGGTCAACGTCAAAGCCAAGGGTCATAAAACAAGGTGAATGAATTCTCAGAATATATGCATTCAATGATCTGATTTTATAACCACTTTGAAGCATTTTTGATCTAAACATTTATCAGAACATTGTAAAAATAGAAAGTGTATTATTCTAAAATAATATTTCTATTTGGTTAGAGCTTTAAAAGAAAACAAAGAAGTTATATGCCTTTGAATGCCATATTAAACAGGTGAATGATTAGCCAGGTAAAGCAATTCTGCAGAGAGAAGTAAGGAAAATTTCATAACTGACTAACTTACTGTATAATACTAGTTTCCTGGAAGTCATGCTGATCCAATGGCTTTCATATGTTCTGAGTCACTGATTCAGCATATGTATGCAGATAAGAAGCTTGCCTTTACTCTTATCTGTGTGCTTTTTATAGGTCAGTATCTGAAAATATTGTACAGTCCAAGAAGAAAAACTGGCTGAACACTAATGCCGCGTACACACGAGCGGACTTTACGGCGGACTTTGCCCGGCGGATTTTTCGACGTACTTTACGACGGACTTTCTGAATGAACGGACTTGCCTACACACAATCCACCAAAGTCCGTCGAATTCGTACGTGATGACGTACGACCGGACTAAAACAAGGAAGTTCATAGCCAGTAGCCAATAGCTGCCCTAGCGTGGCTTTTTAGTCCGTCGAACTAGCATACAGACGGCGGACTTTTTGACCGGACTCGATTTCAACGGATAAATTTTAAACAAGTTTCAAATCTAAGTCCGTCCAACTTTTGAGAAAACAAAGTCCGCTGGAGCCCACACACATCGAATTGTCCGACGAAATCCAGTCCGCCGGGCAAAGTCCGCCGTAAAGTCCGCTCGTGTGTACGCGGCATTAGCCTAATGTAGTAAAAGCTTAGTTGTTCTGGACCTAGAACACAAAGTCCTGCATGGGATCTCTTCCTCTGCTGCATTTCACCAAAAATCCATTTATTCATTGATTAACCTCTTCCTGCCTGCTCTATAGCCAAAAGACAGCTACAGCGCTGGCTTAAATTGCCAGGAGGGTGTCCATGTACATCCTCCCGTGCATGAGCTGCCTGGGTGCCCCTATGGGGCACGGGCGGCACGCTCAATGATCAGCAAGTCCATTCGATTTGGCTGATCACAGATCGGAGTAAGGGGCCGATCCCGGCCCTTTACCACGTGATCAGCTGTCAGCCAGTGATAGCTGATTACATGATGTAAACAGAAGATCGGTAATCAGCTTTTTTTCCCCCTCAAGCTGACAGCGTGAGTAGAAAAAGAAGCTGATTACTAGCTTGTATAAACGGGACGTCAGTCCTGCATACAGACACCCACTGCTGCTAAGCAGTTCCCACCAGTGCCACCTATCAATGCCAACCAGTGCTGCCAATCAGTGCCACCTTTTATTATTAAAGGTACTTATATAGCGCCGTCAATTTACGCAGCGCTTTACATATACAGCATACATTCACATCAGTCCCTACCCTCAAGGAGCTTACGATCTAAGGTCCCTAACTCACATTCATATACTAGGGCCAATTTAGACAGAAAATAAGACTGAATGGGACAAAAAAAGAGAAATTGTCCCGGGAACGCCAGATAAGGGAAGGGTCAACCACAGCTTTATGATGAAATTAATTAGACTTTATTGATGAAAAAGACGCACACCCAATGATAGGGAAATATAAAAGGCAACATTATGTTCTATATAGAACTGCACCTCTCACTATACCCAATCACAATGATAAAAACATACTGCAATTAGCAATAACGTTATTATAAAAAAACAGACACAGAGCACTGTAAATACCACCACCCCAAACCATCAGTCTCCTTTCTCCAGATGAAAGTAGCGCATGTAACTCCCGATAAAGATGTCTTCTTGGTATTGGAACCTCCAAATTGCCTTATTGCTTAAGTATCATGTAGCCATATAGAGATATTAGCATAGTTCTCTCCACAATGGCAAATAAGTTGATACAATAAGGAGGAAATAACGTAGCTTATTTTCTTGAACGTGGGAGCAAATAGACACACCTGCCCCTTTTTGAAATGCCAGTCATTAAAGACAAATAGTGCTGTTCAGAAGGCTCAGATTATTGCAGTCCCCTTTGATTAAGCATATATTTCACATAGATTGCCACATAATGGATCCAGTATATTAGCCAGGGATCTCTGTTTCTGAGTGTGATTAGGCAGTAATCAGGGCCAACAGCGTGCATAAAGAGTTATATGTGCCTCACAAATCTCACAAGTCACATAGACTTCCACAGTCCACAAAAGGAACAGATGAATAAGAACAGGAGGGGTTCAGACGAAGCTACCCATCAGGGCTCTTACCGCTCGTATCGATCACCACCTCAGCCAAAGTAAGTTTCTGTTTCTATGGTCTCTCCACATGGAGGCCTTTTGGAATGAACTGTGATAGCTCTAAATTGCACGTTGGTAATGGCTGCCGGCTGTTCAAGTCTCAGGTGTATAATCCAGACATGCTTCCTGGGAATATTCAGTTACATGACTTGTCAAATGATGTCTGGAACACAGCTTTAGTTGTTGCAAGGTAGGCTATTTCATTCGCCACTCTTTAGATGTTGAAGATTGTAACAGAAAAACCCTTACATTTCTGGATAAGGAGATATGTTTGAGCTCGGTGTCGTGCTCTGCATCGAGTACATCGTCGTGTTTCGTGCACATCAGTGCACTTCGTCAGGACAATAGACACAAGCAGGACTCATCCTTATATAGGGAACACTGTCCAATCAGCTTAGCTTGTGTCATATTAAGTACTCATTGCCATCTTGTGGTAACACTGCTAACCACAGTTCTTAAAAGATAGGTATTTGCGTACCTCAAGACAATACATAAATCCAACAATATAAAGTTTAATCCTTAATTCTACTAGTTTTCAGTCTATGTATAAGTACATGTTTCTTTACTCTTCACAGGGGAATAGCTAAATTTATACCAGAAAAAAAGGGGGGGGGGTAAAAAATGGGAAAAATGAGGAGGGGGTGGTAAAAAAAAGGGGGAGAAGGGTAAAAAATGGGAAAAATGGGGAGGGGGGTGGTTAAAAAATGGAGTAGAGTAAAAATTGGGGTAAATGGGGAGGGGGTTGTACAACAAAAAAAAAAGAGGGGAGGAGGGTAAAAAACCACCCCCTCCCCATTTTTCCAATTTTTTTACCCTCCTCCCCCTTTTTTTTTTTACCACCCCCTCCCCATTTTTCCCATTTTTTCCCTCCTCCCCCTTTTTTTTTTACCCTGTGAAGAGTAAAGAAAGATGTACTTATACATAGACTGAAAACTAGTAGAATTAAGGATTAAACTTTATATTGTTTGATTTATGTATTGTCTTGAGGTACTCAAATACCTATTTTTTAAGAACTGTGGTTAGCAGTGTTACCACAAGATGGCAATGAGTACTTAATATGGCACAAGCTAAGCTGATTGGACAGTGTTCCCTATATAAGGATGAGTCCTGCTTGTGTCTATTGTCCTGACAAAGTGCACTGACGTGCACGAAACGCGACGACGTACTCGATGCAGAGCTCAAACATGTCTCCTTATCCAGAAATGTAAGGGTTTTTCCATTACAATCTTCAACATCTAAAGAGTGGCAAATGAAATAGTCTACCTTGCAAAAACTAAAGATGTGTTCCAGACATTATCTGACAAGTCATGTGACTGAATATTCCCAGGAAGCATCTCTGGATTATACACCTGAGACTTGAACAGCCGGCGGCCATTACCAACGCGCAATTTAGAGCTATCACAGTTCATTCCAAACGGCCTCCATGTGGAGAGACCATAGAAACAGAAACTTACTTTGGCTGAGGTGGTGATCGATACGAGCGGTAAGAGCCCTGATGGGTAGCTTTGTCTGAACCCCTCCTGTCCTTATTCATCTGTTTCTTTTGTGGACTGTGGAGGTCTATGTGACTTGTGAGATTTGTGAGGCACATGTAACTCTTTATGCACGCTGTTGGCCCTGATTACTGCGTAGTCACACTCAGAAACAGAGATCCCTGGCTAATATACTGGATCCATTATGTGGCAATCTATGTGAAATATATGCTTAATCAAAGGGGACTGCAATAATCTGAGTCTCTGAACTTACAGCACTATTTGTCTTTAATGACTGGCATTTCAAAAAGGGGCAGGTGTGGGTATTTGCTCCCACGTTCAAGAAAAAAAGCTACGTTATTTCCTCCTTATTGTATCAACTTATTTCCCGTTGTGGAGAGAACTATGCTAATATCTCTATATGGCTACATGATACTTAAACAATAAGGCATTTTGGAGGTTCCAATACCAAGAAGACATCTTTATCGGGAGTTACATGTGCTACCTTCATCTGGAGAAGGGAGACTGATGGTTTGGGGTGGTGGTATTTACAGTGCTCTGTGTCTGTTTTTTATAATAACGTTATTACTAACTGCAGTATGTTTTTATCATTGTGATTGGGTATAGTGAGAGGTGCAGTTCTATATAGAATATAGTGTTGCCTTTTATATTTCCCTATCATTGGGTGTGCATCTTTTTCATCAATAAAGTCTAATTAATTTCATCATAAAGCTGCGGTTGACCCTTCCCTGATCTGGCATTCCCGGGACAATTTCTCTTTTTTTGTCCCATTCAGTTTTATTTTCACATATAGTTCCTTGCTTTAATAGGGCAGGTATCCTGTCCTAAGGACAAAACTGGAGGCTGGAGGATTCATTGATTTTTAAAAAATCATTTAGACAGAAGCCAATTAACCTACCAGTATGTCTTTGGAGTGGGAGGAAACCAGAGTATCTGGTGGAAACCCACGCAGGCACAGGGAGAACATGCAAACTGCAGGCAGGTAGTGTCTTGGTTGGGTTTCAAACCAGCAACCCTTTTTACTGCTAGGTGAGAGTACTGCCCACTACACCACTGTGCTGCATACCAGTGCCCATCAGTGCCACCTATCAGTACCCTTCAGTGCCACCTATCAGTGCCCACTATCAGTGCAGCCTCATGAGTGCCCACCAGTGCCTATCAGTGCCCATCAGCGGAGCCAATCAGTACCCATCAGTGCAGCCTCATCAGCGCACATCAGTGAAGGAGAAAAATTACGTGTTTGCAAAATTTTATAACAGACTATGAAAACTGGGGGGGGGGGTTCAGAATTTTTGGCCTTTTTTGTTTGTTTAGCACAAATTAAAACCCCAGTAGTGATTAAATACCACCAAAAGAAAGCTCCCTTTGTGTGAAAAAAAATATAAAAATTTCATATGAGTACAGTGTAGCATGACCGCGCAATTGTAATTCAAAAAGTAACAGTGCTGAAGGCTAAAAATTGGCCTGAGCTTGAAGGGGGTTTATGTGCCCAGGAGGCAAGTGGTTAAGGAGGTCCCTGGTAGGGTTTTGCGTTCTTGGTCCCAAACATTAAAGGCTTTACAGCTTTATACTTGGTGTAAAGCTTGATTTTCTTTGAATATTACCTCATGCAACTAGCATTTTCAGAAGGTGACAATCGGTATGAATGAATAAAAATTGATCTGTTGCTATTCATAGCATATGGCATCTGGATTTAGGATTTTTAGAAGGATCTTGATGACTGCTCTCATCAGTAGTAAAGGAAGCAGACTAAAATTCTGAGGATAGTTAAGTATGTTGAAATTGATTTGTTTTTCCTTCACCACAATTTCATCAAAATCAGCCTTAAATGTCTCCTTGCAAACTACTTTGACAAAATGTTATGGTATAAAAATCACTTTGTTTTCTAACAAAGTCTTATGATCAAAATGTCAGCACTGATAAGACTACTAAACTGGCTCATACATCCTCTGTCTATGTGCTCTAAGTCGCAGGAGCCATGTTACAAACTTTTACCATGATGGTATCGAGTCCCGGATAAACTATCTTGAATGTATCCTTCAGTGTCTGCACATTGCTGGAGAGGTTGCGTAAAGAAGGGAACTGCTAGGAGAATACCTGTAGTGAGTGGAGACCAATCTCAGATAACGTCAGGCTAAGCACAGTTCTCAGTTCTGTAAGGGATTGAATTTTCTAAACCTTTAGACTGATGAACAGCGTTGGGGTCACAAGCCAAGATCAGTGCAGGAGAAGAGTTTTGTAGTTGGGGTCATAAGCCAAGGTCGATGCAGGAGAAAAGTTTCATAGTTGGATCACAATCTAAGGTCGATTCCAAATAGCAATAGAGGTAGCTTGAGGCAGCAGGCAGGATATGAACCACAATAATCTGGCAACAGGAAGACATGGATTATATCAGGAAGTTCATGAGAGGAACAAAAAGTTCAAGGTTCAACAGAAATCCCAACACAAGGCAGGGTTGTCCAATGGATCCGGGAGGGTGCTATCCAGCATATCAGCTCAGCGAGAAGAGTCATTGCCGGACACAGAAGAGGTCCGAAGTTCCAGTCCAGGCCATTCCTACATATCTGGTGGTCTTGGCCCCATTATTAAGCTTTTTGGGATAGGTATCCAAAACCTGATCACCACAGTTACGCAATTCCAGTTGGAAGATGACCCTCTCCCAGTGTTATTTCTTGCCACCCATCTGTCTATTGATAAATATAAGCGGACCTTGATACCTCATCTCAATGCAGGCAAGTCTTAAATCTTTACATTGGAAATCTGTGTTGGTTCTGACTGTACAAGACTGGTTACTGAGGGTACAAGAGATACAGCTAGCAGAGGAATAGATGCATTGATGTCTTGACAACTGTTCACAATTCTTTAATACCTGGGCACTGTGGATTGAATTTACCACCTCTGACACTTATAAACAGCTATTATCATAACTTTTATGATTGCTGATGCATGGATTTTTGCTTTTTATAGCTTAGCAGAATTTGGCTAGGCTAGGGATAGTTTTTATTGCTTCTGCTGTTGTTTGTTTGTTCTCCATCCCAAGAGAACTGCGGTTCTTTTTCTCTGTCCTTTGTTAGTCCCCCTTCCCCTTTCCTCCCTTCTTACCACTTCTTTTTTCTCACCCTTTCTAAATTCCTCCTTTTATCCTCTAATAGAGCTTATGGCAGTGATGTGGGCACCACCAGGCTTTCCTTCTGGGCCTCTTGTTGGTTTCAAGTTAGTATTTTATATATAAGTTTTCTTAATCTTATTTTCTTATTTTGTTTCATGTGTATTGGTTATGTTTGCCAACATCCTCAAGGGGTCACCTGGGGGAAATCGCTGTGTTATAGTTAAGAGTTTGCAGAATATGTGATGTTTTATACACCTGGCTGCCTTCTCTACTCTTATGGTGTCATTGTTATATTGTTGTTCTCTACAATTTGCATAAATAAAGATTTATAAACATGCCAACACTGACATGTTAACTAGTGATTTTGTTTAAAAAGCCATTTCACTGTCAAAGCTTCGTTTAGTCACATTTTTGCCGTATCAGTGCCAGCACTGTAAGGCCTCGTTCACTCTGGATGTTAGAAGTGTAGCACCCTCTACCTTAGGTAGGTTACTAGAGGTAGTTTGTTTTTTGTTTGTTTCAGCCAGTGCAGGTAAATTTAGGCAGGCCTAGCTAAAAGCTAGGCCTGTTTGTTTTGGTTCTGGGGGCTGGGAATGGTTGAGAGCAGAGGCAGGTGACTGACATCTGGCTTCATCTCTCTGACGCCTCCCTCTGGTTTCCAGAAGGTTCTGGAAAGAAAGTGGGAGAGAGGATTGGAGTGGTATGAGGTGTATCTGGGAACCCTGACCAATCCCCAACTAGGATTGGCAGGGGGCAGGCCTCCTATATATACCCAGGGTCAGCCTGATGGGGGAGGAGTTGTCGGGTGAAAGAGCTGAGTGATGGAGTGTTAGGCTGTCAGGGCCTTGGAGGGAGCCCCCTATCTGGGGGGGGGTGACCTTGGGCCGGGGCTCGAAGAGCTGTGAGGGAACCCCTACATACAACCCAAACAAGGGGTATCCTGAAGAGGAGCAGGTGAGGACAGCGGGGAACACTTCTGGGCAAATCATCAGGAGGGATCCATCTGTGGTTCGGTGAGTGACAGGCACAGTCAGAAGATCTGGGAGAGACATGCCAGGAGTGGATGTAGAGCCAGAGGGAGAGACTGTGATGTTGCTAGCGGTGAAGACAGGCTGCTGCAGCCAGGAAGGTTGGCAGAGTTCACACAGGACTGACTGGGACCAGTAGTACACCAAAGTACAGCTAGCACAAAAAACTCTTTTTCTTCAATGCTATTGGTTACTACACCAAAAGGGGTCTGCAGGCTCCTGCCAGCAAATGGCTAATCCTTAACTGATAGGCCTTATTCAGAGTGGGGCCTAACAACATGCTAGTTGTGCCAGAAACTGAGTATCATACAGTAGAGGAAGTAACAGGTCATTAAAGAAGCATTGTGCTGGAGGAGTCTGAAGCTTTAGAGACTGTGGATAGAAGTTCCAATCAATTACTTAGCTATTTATGTTATCGATATGGGCATCCCATGTTCCCTTTACTTCATCCAAGTTAAATCCCTCAATAAAACAACAAAAACAAGCTGATGGACTGTTTCCTGTGCAGTGAGGAGTGACTGGAAGTGAATGCCGGGCCGACCAGGGTGACAGGTGGAACTACTACACTCAGAGACCCCATGGGGGGCAACGCTAGATTAAAAAAGCCTATAGCGTTAACTGTAGAAAGATGTAGCTATGGAATGAGTTTTGCAGCAGTTTTGCAGTAGCGTTTTTCATGTGTGCATGGACACATAGAATAACATGCTGGGGAGTTTAATTGCTGCAGAAAAAGAAATGCCTGAAGCCAAAAACAGCAGCTGTAAAAACATCCAGTGTGCTTGAGGCCTAATAATGGCTTTGTTGATGGCAGTCATGTGACTGTACAAACAAACCCATGTCAGTAATGTGGCTTGCATTCTCATAAAAGCCACTTAATAAATTATCTGTGCTGACACTGTGATTACACAACTTTGTTAGAAAACAAGCATGTGATTTTTAGTTTAGGCAAATTTTGTAAAACCAGTTCACACTAGAAGATGTGTTCAGTCTTCCATATTTAACAAATGACCAGCATCATTCAACTCCCTTCCTCTGGGCTCTTGCTATTAGAGATCTGCCCCCAGCCTGTGAATGGACATTGGGGGTGATGTAACAAAGTGATAAAATCATCTTCTCCCACCCTGCTTTCTCCTCCTATCATCATGCTTTTTTTTTTTTTTTTTGCTCATTTGATCACTAATTTAACCCCAATCAATGGAAGAATCCAAACAAGCCCAGCAGATCCTAGTCCAGATTAGACATAGTTTGGGAAAACCTGTGAGGGATATTTGTGGCCACTGCTTGACTTCTAGGGTTGACATGTAAAAGTAGAATTATTACTGTTTTAATTAAATGGGCTTTAAATATCTTTTGTTAATGCTATTTGTTGTCCAAATATAATTAGAGAAACTTTGTCAATAGCGTATGTAATAGTCAGATTCTTATCATAATTCCTGATGATTTTTCATGATCACGGAGATGTTGATTTTGCTGCTATGTTCAGTTGTGCAAAAAACGATCCCTTGTAAAAGAAATGTCTTTTTTTTTGTTCACTGATTGGGACATTTTTTTTTTCAATGTTTTATTTAGGTACTCCCACATCATCACTACAGCTAAAGTTGCAATGTAACATAAATACAATTTGTATGACAGCTATAATTAAAGTGATAGTACCGGTAAATGAAAAAAAATATTAAACATGTTATAATTATCTCCTCTGTGCAATGGTTTTGCACAGAGCAGCCTAATCCTCGTCTTCTCAGGTCCCCCGCCAGTGATCTGGGCTTTTCTACCCTGCTGAGTGGCCCCATAGCAAGCCGCTAGCTATGGGGACACTCATGTGCGCTTGCTCCTGAACCCCGCTCTGTGTGTCCATTGCTGTGTTTGAGACATGCTGCAAACTGAAGGTCAGCCTTTAGACCCATATTAAAGAGTAACTCCACTTTTAATGCACACAAAACAATTCCATATGGGTGATCAATATATATTGCAGGGATTTTAACAAACTTTGTTGCATATTCCTACCTTTTGCTATTCTGAAGAAATTGTCTGTGTCCAAGAAAATACATTTCTGGGGAGCGTTCCGTACACCATCCTTGTACAGAATGCCTCCAGGTTGCCATATTGCATTGAATTTTACATAAAATTACAGATTGAAAAAGGAAATGTAATTTTTAATAATGTTAAAAATTCAATAAATAGTCAATAAATAAATATGTTAATACATAAATGTATTAAATGTATAAATGTTGGTGGAGAATATTGTTTTGTATTTCTTAAAGGAAAAATGTAATAAAAGATAATAAAGGCTGCCTCAACGTGCCTGATGAGGCAATAATATCAAATACAGTAAAACCTTGGATTGCAAGCATAATTCGTTCCGGAAACATACTTGTAATCCAAAGCACTTGTATATCAAAGCAAATGTTCCCATAAGAAATAATGGAAACTCAAATGATTCATCACACAACCATTTATTCATAAATCCTTCAGATTACTAAAATGTTTATCCACAAATGGTAGCTTCCACAAGGGGATTAGAAGCAAAATCCAGCAGGAGCTATAGAGTATAAAAGAGAAGAGAGACGCCTCTAAGTGTAGCAATATGGTTACATTTAATGAAGGTACAACATTTAGCAACTCTCTGGTTGATGATTAAAAGAGGCACATCTAAGTATAAAAGGATGTGGAGTAAATATACCTAATAGACCATCCCCCACACCGCCGGCTCTCAAAGCTGTCAGTCTGCAATTGTGACTGGGAATACTACCCTGCAGGAGAGCGATCTGAAAGCGAGGCTTGAATCGCTCGTGGAGCACAGTGTGGAAGAGATGACGTTGATGGCGGTGCAGAGGATGGTCTATGTAGACAGCTTTACCCCGGATGCTTGCATACTTAGATGTGCCTCTTTTAATTATCAAGCATGTGAGTTGCTAAATGTTGTAACTTCATTAAATGTAACCATATTGCTACACTTAGAGGTGCCTCTCTTCTCTTTTACACTCAGTTGTGACATGACGCTACTCTTATATCAAGACATCGCTTGTATATCAAGTCAAAATCTATTTTAAAATTTTGCTTGTCTTGCAAAATGCTTTCAAACCAAGTTACTCTCAAACCAAGGTTTTACTGTACAGAGGACATGCATTTGTATTGAAACAAAAAGTCCCAGGGTCAGAGAAGATGTGAATCCAAGCTGAGGTTATCCTTAATGTGTTGAGGAGACAATCTTGTCAGGTCCCAGTATTTTGGTTTGAAAATATATTTGACAGTTCAAGTGATAAGACAGAAATTAATGATGACCCAATCATACAGCTGTAATAACTGGCATTTTGGTGATTTTAAAGCAGAACCTAATGCACAAGAAATGGTATCAGGCAGACTTTTTCAGGAAGAGACATACTAGTATGTTGATTTCTGCAATTTGTCCTCCAATTTCCCCTTGCTGCATAGCAAAATAAAATTAGAAACAACACAGTAAGCAGGAAGCTTTTAAAAAGATCCCAGTTGCTCCCTGTGCTGTACTTATCATTTAGATAAGACAATGAACTGTGTGTACACTAAAGCCTATTCAAAAGATATTTCATTATTACCCAATGTACACACAGAAGCATTTATTACACACAGAGAAGGAAAAATAAGAACAACAGATAAATGAATCTCATGTGATCATTTTACACTAGGCTTAATAAAAAACGATATTTGTTGACAAAACAAAACCTTTCAATATACTGTATTAAGGAAAAGAATATTCATCAAAATATGAAATTGTATTTGATGTCCTTTTCTGTTCTTTTTTTTTTTGTTTTTAGACAACACAAAAAAGTCTAAACCGAAAGGGCAAAAATGTAAAGAACCAATTACACAAGCTTACTGTACTTGTTATTCTGACACTTTTTTTATGTTGTTTATGAAACCTCAAATATCATCAAAATAGACTGAGAACATGCAATAGGTAAGAAAAATATAAAACAAATACATTTCTGGGATACTTATTTTTGTGTTTTCTGATCTCAACCCAAGAGAAGTGTAGCAATCACTCTCGGCGGAGCTGCTGGTTTAAAGTGGGCTTGTTACCTTCACTCTCCTTCCCTCTGTTTCACCGGCACCGGGTCTAGGGTTCCGTTGAGTTTACCTCCGGACAATACAAGCACCAACACTTGAGTACGTTTTCAATGCTTTATTGAACAATTAGCGAAGGAAGTAGAAGGAAAGAGGCAGGAAGGAAACTGCAGGGAAAGCTCAAATACCTTTCTGTAGGATTCTTGACAAATGTCCTTTAGAGTTGAATATTACAGTAGAATGCGCTCCCCTCGTGGGACACACTCTTTGCTCGCCTGGATAAGCCTCTCTCACTTGCCTAGCAGCCAGTACGTAGCACAAACAAAAGTCTTGCTTGGGATGAACCCGTACGATCCTCTGCCACAGGATGTATTGGTTTTGTGATGAATGTCAGTCACAGTGCTTGAACCTTTAAGCCAAACCCGGCAACACTATGCTGTAAAGTTACTTTAGGATACGTCCTCCAACCGAGTCACCAGGCCCCTCTCCAGACAAGCACTCTGCATGATCCTTACATGATGGGTCCCCCCCTGGGATCTCCTCGGTTGTCCAGCTTCTTCACACTGGATAGATAGCTCAGGACCATTCCTCGGCTGCTGTGGTAGGCCCCAGACAAGCTTCTGGGCTCACCCATGCGCCGCAGCGACGCGGGCCTCTGGAACGGAGGACCATGAGGTATCACTCTAATGCATACCTGTCGGCCAGAAGGGCCAGCAGGTGGCTGTAAAAACGACCCTAAAACATGGTGTCTGTCCCATAAATACCCTCTCCCAGAATCCCTCTCGGAGGACCACCTCCACCGAGTTGTCTCCAGGACAGAAGAGCATCCATACGCTTTGACACGTTGCCTTTCCAACACTAGCCGATAGTAACAACGACACCCACCGGCCCAGTATGGAAACACATGTAACGTCAGCCAAGCTGGAACAGAGGCAAATCTAATTTCTCCTAACAAGCAATTTACTAAATTTACCTATCAGATGGTAGATCGCAAATCTACCAGCGCTACAGAAGATTTATGGAAAGTGCTATAATTACCAGTTGAGAGAAAGGAACCCAACTAACCTAAGGCAACTGGAGTAGCTTGCTCAAGAAGAGTGGGACAAAGTGTTCATTGAGAAATGAAGCCAGAGTTAAAGAAAGTGCTTGACTGCAATTATTCCCTGAGAGTGTCCTACAAAATATTAAGTCAAGCGTGCCAGTAAAGGGTATGTACCCCAACATTTAATATTTCTGATATGCGTCTGTTGTACCATATACTTGTGTTAAAAAGTATTCTGTTGTCTTCGTATTTCTTCCTTTGTATAACGTGTAATCCTGCCAGTCCCCCTGCTTTCCTATTTCAAATTGACCACACTAGGCATGGAAGCACATCTATCCCTCTATGGCAGCATGGTGATTTTCCTGGCTGTGCTGGAAGAGTCGCTTGTCCTCCAATTACCAGGACTTGTGCTGACACCCCCCTTCACAGCTATTTACTGGGAAGATCAGTGTACTGCTGTTCCTCTGCCTCCTGTTGACCCCCCCCCCCCCCCCGCAGTTCCTATCCCCACCTCTCTAAACCCCTTATAACAGAGGTTATGAAATCATTTATATATATACACACATGTTTTGCCTCGCATTTCTATTTTAAACCGAATGGGTTGTTTTATAAGGTGAGGGTTCACATATACTTGTATTATGTCTATGCTTTCAATTGTCCGTTCTGCGGACTATGGAATAGAGGGTGATGGATGATATTTAATTGTGCCTGTTTCAACTTATTTTGCAGCAAAATTAAATGTATGGGGAAAAAGTGGAGGGAGACAATGCAATGGCTGCCACTGTATACATGTAGATAAATCGTTTATGTCTGGCATCACTAAATGGTGGACCATGTTTCGGATGTGGACCAAGTAACAGTCCTAACTGGATAGCAGCCATGCCACTTAACAGCCTGTGTGTCATCTGCTGTGTCTCTCTCTCTCCTTCTGCATCCCACCCCACTGCTGCCATTCTCACAGCAGGGCAGAGGGCAGGAAAAGCAGTAGGCCTGAATGGAGGGTGGGGGCTGACGAACTTTTCAAATTAACAAGCGGGTAATTGATTGCTAGGACGTGAAGTAGTCCTAGCCACTAATTGCACACTTGTTAAATTGAATATTTGGGCAGCCTCTTTCCCTGCTGTTTGTTAGGACTATGAAGTGCAGCAGTAATTGGGGGGGGGGTTGATGTAAATAAAGCGGAGGAGACTGATATGAAGGGAGGACTGTGACGTGAGGGAGAGATGCAATACAAGGGAGAGGGGGAGAACTGTGATGTAAAGGGGACTGTGATGAAAGGGGGGACTGTGATTTTAATCGCTTCAATACTGGGCACTTTTACCCCACTTCCTGCCCAGGCCAATTTTTAGCTTTTAGCGCTGTCACACTTTTAATGACAATTGGGCGGTCATGCAACACTGTACCCAAATAACATTTTTATAATTATTTTCACACAAATAGAGCTTTCTTTTGGTGGTATTTCAATTTCTTGCTAAAAAAAACAAAAAAAACCCTGAAAATTTGGAAAAAAAATCACTGATGACACAGGTTGACATCACTGATGGGCACTGACTGGCAGCACTAATGGGCACTTATGAGGCAGAGCTGATGGAGACTGAGGAGATGGCACTGAAGGGCACTGATGAGGTGTACTAATGAGGAGGCACTAATATGCAGCGCTGATGAGCACTAATAGGCGGCATGGATAGCTGGCACTGAAAGGCGGCACTTATGGGCAATGATTGGTGGCAAAGATAGGTGGCACTGATGGGCGGCACTGATGGGCAGTGTAAGGCAGCACTGACTGGCATCACTGATGGGCACAGATTGACACAAATTGCAACAGTGTGATCGGTTGCACATGTGCTAAAAAAGGCCCAGACAGCTGAGCTGTGGGAAGTGGGCCAGGAGATAACAGCTCCACAATCTGGTGGAATAGGGTGGCTGCTCTCTAATTTTCCATGATGGCTGCCTCGCTGGGGTTGTGCCTCGCACCCAAGTCACATCACTGAATTCATCATCATCTCTTCCATCCTGATCATCATTGGAGCCAACTTGGCAATACGATGTGGCTGGGAGAACATGACTGCCAATTTGTTGTTTATCAGTGTTCTCCCCTCTCTGTAGGCTCATGTTCCTACCTTCTTCAACCTCAGAAGCAGGATCTGAATCAAGTAATGGGTGTGCATTGTCAAGGAGCAAGTGACTGATGCTGTGTTCAAATAACTCAGATGACTCCTCCATGCCTGATGCTGGGGCTATGGCAGGAGTAGCTGTGGACAAGGAGGCAGAATAAGCCACTCTGGCAGCTGTGGTGGACTGTGCACTAGTCTATACTTGAGAGGATGAGGAGGATGATGATGGTTTAGTAAGCCAGTCCACCACCTCCTCTGCATGCTGTGGTTGGATAGCACAGGCAACATCACTAAATAGAGTAAATGATGCCCTGCCTGAGGATGGACCACATCCACTTTTGTCAATTGACACATACACTGCTGGCCCCCTTCACAGTGCCATGGGAACGTCTCCCTCTCCTTGTGGGCCTCCAAGACATGATGCGGGGGGGGGGGGCTTATTAATAAAATGTAATAAAGATGAGGAAATGTGTATGTGGATGCACTTTAATCAATGGAAATTGGGGTTTGGTGCACTCTAACTTGAGTACTTACTACACAGACACAATCCACTGACACAATACGATATACTGCAGTAAAACTGCACTAACGCACTGAAATATACTGCACTGAAATAAAGTAGTAGTAAACTCGCATTCATTATTTTTATCTGCAGGTAAGCTTATAATAAAGCTTACCTGTGGGTAAAATGAATATCTCCTAAAAATACTATGTTTAGGAGATATTCTAGTCAGCAGCAGCCGGTGATGTCACCGGCACATGCGCACTGAAGGAATGGCATACCTGTTCGTTCCTTTAGAGCTGTGTGCTGCGGCTAAAACTCTCACACGCATGTGTGGGAGCGATGTCATCACAGATTGGGCCAGTCAAGCAGCCACAGCGGATGAACCCAGAAGGAAGACCGGGTGAAGATTGAAGCGCCTACAGTGGTGACAGGACGCCGCTGGATGGCTTCATTTTCAGAGAAGTATTTTTTTGGGGTATTTTTTTAGTTTCATATTTACCTAGGTGGATGCAGCATCGGTCCCATGCTGCATCTGTCCCCTGGTGCCTCTGCACTGAGAACAGAGCGATCGAACACCGCCGATGGCTTGGTTCTCACAGCTCCCTGAGCAAAGAGATGCTGACTGTCAGTCAGCAGCTCTCTGCTCTGTCCCTCTGTGCTCACTGGAGTGCTGAGCTGTGGAGGGGCAGGAGCGGCCATCTCAGCCTCTCAGCAGCTTGCTGAGAGGCTGAGATGGCCATCAGTCCAGGAACCTGGTGGATCCAGACTTTATTGTCGGGATAGAAGAAAATATTACAGCGCACACATGCAAAAAAGACATTTACCTCAAGCAAGGCTAGTTTAAAACACCTAAACATTTTCAAAAAAACATTATCAAAAAATATGGGGATTTGGTCACACCATATTGCTATATGGTGCTAAGCCCACTTACTGCGACAAAGTACCCCATAATCAGTGGGTCCTACACTATCCATAGAGTGGGAGAACCTGCATCTCTGAACCATGAGAGCATTACACTCCTCTAAATGGGAGAATCATAAGGTCTCCACCCATGACACAAGTGGACACTAATCAGAGGTACTTAGGTGAAGGAGTGAGGTGCTCCGCACCCAAAGGGATTTGGTCAGAATCCATACAATATACAATATGATTCTCCCATTTAGAAGAGTGTAATGCTCTCATGGTTCAGAGATGCAGGATCTCTAACTCCATGGATAGTGTAGGACCCACTGATTATGGGGTACTTTGTCGCAGTAAGTGGGCTTAGCACCATATAGCAATATGGTGTGACCAAATCCCCATATTTTTTGATAATGTTTTTTTGAAAATGTTTAGGTGTTTTAAACTAGCCTTGCTTGAGGTAAATGTCTTTTTTGCATGTGAGCGCTGTAATATTTTCTTCTACTGTATGGTCTTATGGCTGCACCATCTTTAATGCATCTTTTAGAGTGTGCCCCCCAAATATCTTGTTTGTTTATTGTCGGGATGACGCGGTGCCTGGACTGATTCCAGTGGCGTCAGCAGAGAGTGGACTCCAGACCGCTCTCTGTGGAAAACGGGTCACAGGAGTGCAAAACGAATTGCGCTCCTGTGACCCATAGGAGAAGCCCAGCCAAACAAGCTCAGGCTGGACTTCTCCTTTAATAATGTGCTAGTATGTGATGCATACTAGCACATTATGGCTTTACTTTACAGGGGAAAGCTTTTTTTGTTTTTTTTCAGAGTTTACTACTGCTTTAATATGTGTGTTTGATAACACAACCCCTTATTTCTGACTGGAAGGAAGGATGGGTGAAAATAGGTATGGCATGCAATCTGCAAGTCTAGTGGCACCAGGATGTAGAAAAACTGCTGTTTTTTTTTTCATATTGGTAATGTTTTTAAATATCGCCCATTGTTGAATTAATCTTATTTACGACAACTCTCTAACCTCTAGCTATCTCTAAGCTCAAGCTATCTCATTTTTTATTAATAGTTAAAATCCAGAAGAATTCCATTTTGTTTTTGCTTTTATTTAGAAAACAAATAATATAGCACTAAAGCAGCATATTGATGTACTGACTGTGGACTACAGTTATTTAAGGAAGTCTATATGATGGGGCGTGAATCTGGATTGAATAGGACTGATTTGTATGTTCATTTTCAATTATACCACTAGAGGTCTCCTTATTCCACAATTTAGAGCTATCAATACCAGTCCTTTATGTGAAGATTAGATCAAATTCACAAATTTAACAGCCTGCTTTATAATGTAGTCACTCAGTGATGAAATTACTCATAAAAAAGACTCTAACTTTGCTATTCTTTACATGGTACTCTATACATTAAATGACCCAAAATAGTCCTTAAAATAACCACTCATTACAGTATTTCTGAAATTATGAGCTGCTTATCATGAAGGAATCAAAGCGCTGTCACACTAATTGACTGCGTTCATTTCCAGTCATACTATTTTAGGATCATTTTAATTCATGTGACTTGCACATATTTTGCTGTGATTTGAAAATAATAACCTGGAGAATTAGCAACCAAAACCACCATATGGTGCAAAATCATATGTAACAGTAAATTAAAAGTTTAATATGCATATCCAAAATATTTCTTCAGAGTCTAAGGATAAATGCTATTTAAAGAGCCAGGGCAGGAGATAGAATTGCAGGAAAACTGTTTGTAGTTGCCTAGCACAATGTTTAAAGTGGACCTGTATCTTGCACATACTAGGGAAAGTAACAGGTTCACTTTACAAGAAGGAATCTGAGTAGTTAGTACTTAGCATCCAAATGCATTTCACCAACTCCCCCATCCACTGCCAGACCACAATATTTGTGTCTGTGATGCAGGGCTGTGCATGTCTTCCAACTCTGCTACATGGATGCATGGTGACTGGTCACTCAGACACTGGGCACTGCACTGTATTAAGGTAAAGGGAGTGTTGCACAATTTCCTATTCCTGAGTACCGGCTTGATAGTGAGTTAGAGAAGAGGAGGACATCAGAAATATCAATACTAGCTGCTTAAGATAAGGCTGCCAGTTGAGAGTGCAAGTATTGCCAGCTCTCTATAATGCCATTAGATACAACAAACTTACATTAGTGCAGTTTTTGCCAACAGTTTGTGGTACACTGGCTTGGGTCTTTTAAGAAACTGACCAAGAAGAAAAGAAATTCCCCTTCACTTTCTGTTCTGTGGACAACCTTTTACTGGGAAGCAGGGCAGGTGCCAGAAATAGGCAGGTCAGGCAGCTGCCTAGGGCGCCAGGGTAGGGGGGGCAGCAAAATCTGGCTTTCAGTCACTCGCTGGGGATTCCGATTTTTAAAATACCTGTCCCTCCAGCAGGCAAATTAAAACTTCCACCCTGCACCCCAAAGAAGAGAGGGCACGGCATGGAAGCTTTAGTTTGCCTGCAGGGATCAGGGTGCACAGCCGGGGAAGAGATCCCGGTGGCCAGTGAGTGGCCAGGCTGCAGAGGAGGGGTGGGGCTTGCCATCCACGGCTCTTCCAGAGGTGGTGTTCCCTGTACTGTAGCTTGGACACCAGGCCGTCCGCTCTGTCTGCTCTCTGCTGTCTCCATCCTTTCCTCAGTGTGTGTATGTGCGGGGACTGATCACATAACACTGATCTACTGAGAGGATACTGGACTGCTCAGGAGCAGACCGAGTACACAGAACGCTCTGCTGAAAGTCTATGAAGAGTGATCGGTGCTCTGCAACATGTAGAAGTGGAGTGTTCTGCAATGTGTAACTGATCAGTGTTCTGCAATGTATATATGATCTGTGTTCTGCAACATGCAAAGGTGCAGTGCTCTGCAGGATGTAGATGATTGATGTTCTCCAACAAGTAGAGGTTGAGTGCTCTGCAATGTGTACATGATCTGTGTTCTGCAAGGTATAGATAGATGACCAGCCTACCCTACTCTAGCCTGTCTATATACTACCCTAGCCTGTCTATTTACCACTCTAGCCTGTCCATTTACCTCCCTAGCCTGTCCATATACTACCCTAGCCTGTCCATATACTACCCTAGTCTGTCCATAGACTACCTTAGCCTGTCTATATACATGCAAACCACGGCTGGCATGAGAAAGCGAGGCACGATAAAAATCCCCACCCCTGCCATCTCCACCATATAAATGGGCAGGGCAAAGAGGGTGGGGTCGGGGGCGGAGCCAAGAGGAGCAGCAAAATGAGGTTTTGCCTAAGGTGTCAAAAATCCCTGCACCAGCCCTGCCGGGAAGTGAGGGAAACTCTACAAAAAAAATGCGTCATCGTTCCCCTGTGGGGAAAACCTTTGTACCACACAGGAAGTGAAAAAGTCTCTCTGAAGAAGCCTCCAACTGCAGTATAGTCTGACAGGAGTTCTAATTCCCAATTCTGTCCAAAGCAAAAAAAAAAAAGATAGGTACACTTTTATGCACCTTGCATTAATGTTTCTTGCCATTGTGCTGCCTTTGCAAGCTAATTACGTTATAATTACTTATATAGAATGTGTAGTTTACCACTGCCATCTAGTGGCCAAAGTCTGTAGCAGCTTTATCTCCAGACTTGTAAATTTCTCATACAGGATGTGACCTTTGGTTTAGGAAGTTCTTCAGCCATTTTAGATTGACATTCTACATGGATGCAGCATGTCTGTTTCTCTCCCAAGGGGCTTGAGCATCATCACCTGTAAGTGTCTTTCTGTTGTGTCATCTGTCATTTATGCTAGATTAGTTATTCTATGTGTACTGATATCTTGTTATTGTATTTTTTTGCAGTTTCACAAAAACTTAAAACTAAAACAAAGTTGGATTACTTCGGTGGACAAATCAAGCATTGGGCTTCCGTTTACTGGAGTCTCTGACAAGTGTTTAGCTGTCCGTTTAGAACCACACAAAGTCAGTGTTTTGAGAGCGGAACAGTGAAAAGGTGTAGCGCAACAAGCCTGGAGATATTAGTCTCTGCACAGACAGAATGAGTCTAAGATCGGGAAGACAGTATAAGGCTGAAGATCAGCTACCCGGGACACATCAAGGCAGGGAGAGCATGCCAAGTGTCCAGCAAGACGATACATGCTCACACTCATCTAAATCAAGAAGGTCCAATCAGATTTCATCAACAAGTGCCCTTTTAGTCAGAGCTCGCGCCAAAGCAGAGGCAGCTCGGGTCAAGCTAGAATTTGCCGAGAAAGAGGCTGCCATTATAAAAGAAATATCAGAGCAGGAAGCAAAGTTGCATATACTTCGGTGTCAGTGTGCAGCCGCCGCTGCAGCAGCAGAGGCCGCAGCTTATGCTGATACTGAGCGGTCTGGAAATGGGTCTATCCACAAAGGCCCAGATGTGCCTGAGAAACCCCGTTCCTCAGCAGAACGTACAAAGGAGTATGTCCAAGAACTTTTAAACAGCAATGCCACGAAACAGTTTCCCAATCCAGAGTCAGCTGAATTTAAACCAGAACCAGCAGGACCCCTGAGTGTACGAAAACAAACTCATGAAGCCAGCAATGCCAGAACATTTAAAGATGAACCATTAGAGACATATAGGAACGGGCCAAGTGAATCCTTACTGCAGCAAACCAAACACCAGAGTGCACAAGATGTCACTAAATATCTTATCCGTAAAGAGATGGTTTATTCAGGCTTTCTCAAGTTCGATGACTCCCCCGAGAATTACTCGGCATGGAAGTCTTCTTTTCTGAATGCAGTCAAAGACTTAGAATTACCAGCAGCTGAGATGCTAGACCTGATGATAAAATGGCTTGGGACTGAGTCAGCAGAGCATGCAAGAAGGATGCGCAAGAACCCTTCAGTAGAATTTGATATGGCCTGGCAAAGGCTAGAGGAAAGATATGGATCACCAGAAGCAATTGAAGGTGCTCTAATGAAAAGACTGGAGTCTTTCCCTAAGCTAAACAGCAGAGACAATTTCAAACTGCAAGAGCTGGGTGATATACTTTGGGAAGTCCAGTGTGCCAAAGAAGAAGGCTATTTAAGAGGACTTGCACATTTAGATACCGCTAGCGGTACGAAGCCTATAGAGGAGAAACTACCTCACAACCTACAAGAAAAATGGTTGACTGTTGGAGCCAAATACAAAGAAGATCATGATGTCCCTTTTCCCCCATTCTTTGTGTTTTCTAGGTTTGTGCAGCAGCAAGCTAAGATCAGGTGTGATCCCAGCTTTTCCTTCATCACCAACAGTCAACTGCCGAAAGCAGAAAAGCCACCTAGAGCCTTCCATAGGACTACAGTGATCGCCCAATAGACAACTGTACCCTCTGAGGACCCAGACTGTCTAAGCAGCTACAAGGTAAACACCTTTGAAGACCCTGACAGACTTTGCCCACTTCATAAAAAGCCCCACCCCCTAAACAAGCGCAAAGGGTTCAAAAGTAAACCTGTCAAGGAAAGGATAGCCTTTCTTAGACAAAACGGAATCTGCTTCTAGTTTTGTGGATCCACTAAACATGTAGCCAAAGACTGCAAAATACAAACGGATTGCTCAGAATGTGGCAGTAATAGACATATCACAGCTTTACACCCTGATACTTTGCACCAACCATTAGAGGTCACAGAAGCCCCTAAAGGTGGGGACAGGGAGCAAAAAGATAATTCATCTACCCCAGTGATGTCCAAATGCACGGAAATCTGTGGTGACAGTATAACTCCACGTTCATGTTCCAAGATCTGCCTAGCAACAGTGTACCCCACAGGGGAAAAGCAAAAAGCAGTTAAGATGTATGTGGTTCTGGATGAATAGAGTAACAGGTCACTGGCAAGGTCAGACTTTTTTGATGCTTTCAACATTACATCGAGTGCAGTTCCATACACCCTAAAGACATGTGCAGGAGTGATGGAAACTTCAGAAAGAAGAGCTACCGACTTTACTATCGAGTCTCTTGACAAGAGAGTCCATCTCTCACTTCCCACCTTGATAGAGTGTGATATGTTACCAGACGATAAAGCAGAGATACCTTCACCAGAAGTGGCCCCTTATCATCCTCATCTCAATTCGATATCACACCTTATTCCAGCTATCCAGAAAGATGCCTCTATTCTACTTCTTGGAAGAGACATTCTACAGGTACATAAGGTACGCCAACAAATTAATGGGCCCTTTAATGCCCCCTATGCTCAAAGACTTGACCTAGAGTGGGTTATAGTAGGAGAAGTTTGTCTAGGAGCAATACATTGGCCTGACAGCGTCAACACTTCAAAGACATCTGTGCTACTGAATGGGCACACGTCCCTTCTTAGTCCATGTCAGAACAGCTTTGTCATCAAAGAAACCCTAAAACCATACTGTGACTCTCCTTCTAATTACAATAGAGGCATTAGTAGTGGCATGAAGACTGACACTTTAGGGAACTCAGTGTTCCAGCGAACAAAAGATGATGACAAACAAGCAATGTCCATAGATGATCAAGCCTTTCTCAATATCATGGATAAAGAGATTTTCCAAGATGAAAACAATAATTGGGTAGCTCCTTTACCTTTTCGCACACCCAGGTGTTATTTACCTAGTAACAGAGAGCAAGCCATGAAGCGCCTGAACGCACTACGTAAAACTTTGCAAAGAAAACCTGTGAAAAAAAGTGAAAAAAGACTTTACAGAATCCATCAAAAGGATGCTTGACAACAATCATGCACCATCACTGGACGAAGGTAAAGAACACTGGTATCTGCCAATGTTTGGCGTTTACCATCCACACAAGCCAGAACAAATAAGAGTTGTGTTCGACTCCAGTGCTCAACATGAAGGTGTTTCATTAAATTATGTTCTGCTGAGTGGCCCAGATCTAAACAACACACTTCTGGGTGTCCTCTCACGCTTCAGGAAAGAGCCTATTGCCTTCACAGGAGATGTGCAACAGATGTTTTATTGTTTTCAAGTGAGAGAGGACCATCGTGATTACCTGCGTTTCCTGTGGTACAAGGATAATGACACAGATAAAGAGGTGACAGAGTATAGAATGAGGGTGCGTGTTTTTGGTAACAGCCCTTCTCCTGCTGTTGCCATATACTGCATGCGCAAAGCTGCCCAGAAAGGTGCAGAACATTATGGTCAAGATGCCAAATGCTTGTGATGAGACATTTCTATGTAGATGATGGACTTGCTTCAGCTAGCACACCTGAAAGGGCAATCAACATTCTTAACAAAGCAAAACAAATGCTGGCAGAGTCTAATCTGCGACTACAAAAGATAGCTTCTAACAGCAAACAAGTCATGGAAGCTTTCACCGCAGAAGACAGAGCTAAGAATCTCAAAGACCTTTGCCTGGGAACAGACACCCTTCCTTTACAGAAGAGTTTAGCTGGGATATAGAGAAGGACTGTTTTGTTTTTCAGGTTTCTTCAGTAGAAAAGCCATTCACGAGAAGAGGAATTCTATCCACTGTAAAAGGTAAGGCCTTAGTTCGTGAACTGTCAAGTGGAGAAAGTGAGTGGGATGCCTTACTTCCTCAAGAGAGACTCCATGAGTGGGTCCAATGGACAGAGTCTTTACAATCCTTACAATGTTTACAAATACCCAGATGTTATGTTTCTGTTTCATTGTCACAAGCCTGCAAAAGGGAACTGTACATTTTTTCAGATGCATCTGTTACAGCAATAGGTGCAGTTGCTTACTTGAAGGTAAACAATGGAGGAAATGTCTGTCATGTTGGATTTGTTATGGGAAAATCCAAACTGAGTCCTAAGCCGGCACATACAATTCCACGCCTAGAGTTATGTGCAGCCGTACTAGTGGTTGAACTGTATGAGCTAGTGAGAGATGAGATGGACCTAAGCCTAGATGCTGTGAAATTCTTTACAGACAGTAAAACAGTCTTAGGCTATATCTGTAACACTACCAAGAGATTCTTCTTATATGTTTCCAATCGGGTGAATAGGATCAGACAAGCAACCTGTCCAGAGCAATGGTTCTATGTGCCCTCAGAACAAAATCCTGCAGATTAGGCTACCAGGCCTACACAGATAGCTTGCCTTCAGGACTCTATATGGTTCTCAGGCCCACATTTTCTGTATCAGACAGTTGTAGATAATCCTGATAACATCAATGTTTACTCTTTAGTGGAACCCGAAGCTGATGCTGAAATTAGGTCAGAAGTAGTAAGCTTCAGCACTAAAGCTGTTGACACTAGACTGCAGTTACATTGCTTCGAAAGATTTTCCAACTGGAGGAGACTAAACAGGGTCATAGCAAGACTAATTCATGTTAGCTGGGGAGTTTTCCATGAAAGAGTCAGTTTAGAAGAACTTTCACAAGCCAAGACAGTCATAATTTCTTCTGTACAACATACATATTTCAGGCAAGAATATGACTGCATTGAACTACAAAAGACGCTTCCAAAACATAGCCGTCTTACAAAACTCAGTCCCTTTATAGATCAAGATGGACTATTGAGAGTAGGTGGCCGTTTATCCTTTGCCACGCTGTCAGATGAGCAGAAGCAGCCTGTCATCATTCCTCATGATCACCATATTGCTACTTTGATTGTAAGACATTATCACGATCAAATAGTTCACCAAGGGCGCCACATAACAGAAGGTGCAATCCGAGCTGCAGGTTTCTGGATTCTTGGTGGAAAACGTCTAGTGTCTGCAATCATTCACAAATGTGTCATGTGTCGTAAGCTCAGAGGGAGATTGAAAAGCCAAAAGATGGCAGAGTTACCAAAAGATAGAGTCAATCCTGAGCCTCCATTCACTAGTGTGGGTGTTGATGTGTTTGGTCCCTGGGCAGTTGTAACACGTCGAACTAGAGGAGGTAGCGCTGACAACAAACGTTGGACCGTTCTTTTCACATGTCTTTCTACAAGAGCAGTGCATATAGAATTGATTGAGTCCATGTCAGCATCCAGTTTCATCAACGCCCTAAGAAGACTATTTTCTGTTCGTGGTCCGGCTAAGTTAATTCGGTCGGACAGAGGTACTAATTTTGTAGGAGCATGCAAGGAACTGCATATATGTTCAAATGATGTAGAACTTCTAGACTATCTTGAAGACAAAGGATGCATGCACATGGATCTTTAACACTCCACACTCATCTCACATGGGAGGTGCTTGGGAAAGGTTAATAGGTGTAGCTAGGCGCATTTTGGATGCAATGTTACTCCAAGCTAAACCTACTCGTTTGACTCATGAGACTTTGAGTACTTTCATGGCAGAAATTATGGCCATCATTAATGCAAGACCTTTGGTACCCATATCTACAGATCCAGATAATCCAACAGTTCTCACTCCTGCTATGCTCTTGACCCAAAAGATAGACTCTGTGTCGGCCCCTTGTGGAGATTTTAGTACAACAGAACTTCATGTGTCAGATTGTGTCAGATGTGTCTCATTTGAACAGGTATTTCTGTTATGTTGTTGACACAATACATAATATAGAGCTTGTCACTGACAGCTTTCAGATGTGACTTTCGCCAAGAGTTAAAATTCATCCTGTGGATTACAATTGGCATTGGAGATAGTTTGGCCTAGTGTGGCTTCTCCAATCTGAAGATGGGTTTAAGAACAAAACTATTTCTTCATGTGGGCTTCCAGCTTGAAGTACCATAGCCAAGAGACACGATATTGTGGACTCATGTTTTAGTTTATGTTACCAGTTCTAGACGGGAACATATTTTCTTATGAGTGTGTTTTTCCCTGTACAGTAGATATGTATAAGTAGTGATATAATGTATTATATCAGACAGGGAGTGTGCTGCCTTTGCAAGCTAATTACGTTATAATTACTTATATAGAATGTGTAGTTTACCACTGTCATCTAGTGGCCAAAGTCTGTAGCAGCTTTATCTCCAGGCTTGTAAATTTCTCATACAGGATGTGACCTTTGGTTTAGGAAGTTCTTCAGCCATTTTAGATTGGCATTCTACATGGATGGAGCATGTCTGTTTCTCTCCCAAGGGGCTTGAGACATCATCACCTGTAAGTGTCTTTCTGTTGTGTCATCTGTCATTTATGCTAGATTAGTTATTCTATGTGTACTGATATCTTGTTATGGTATTGTATTGCAGTTTCACAAAAACTAAAATAAAGTTGGATTACTTCGGTAGACAAATCAAGCATTGGGCTTCCGTTTACTGGAGTCTCTGACAAGTGTTTAGCTGTCCGTTTAGAACCACACAAAGTCAGTGTTTTGAGAGCGGAACAGCCATGTATTTTTACATGCATTATGTATTTGCAGGTCCCATTAATTTGGCTTGAAAGGAGAAATGCGAACTGACACACCAAAATGCAGCACACCATATTCTATGTAAAGGGCTAGATGATGCTGCAGCCAGGAAGTGAGGTGGCCTGTCTCTGACATGCTGCATCTTCTAATGTGAGAAGCTCACAGAGAAATAAGCAAATATCAGTCCAGGAGAGGAGCTCAACTGTGCAAGACTGAAAGGAAGGAGTTCAGCTTTACCCCCTTGTCTACCAAGGGTTCTCCTGCTATACGGATTGAGTTCGATACACTGAAAGATCCCGTCCACCCCCTTCATTGGTTGATGACCTGAGGAGCAGATTTCCCCTGAGTGGAGGTTTACTATTAAGCTGATTCACAGCTTACCTCTGGTAAGCGGACATCTTATTAGGTGGAGGATTTTTCACTGGGTGTCTCACGTCTGTAACTATTGAATACATCCACCCTTGGCTCCAAGGATTGTGTTATATGTCTACGGTCACTGTTTGCATCTGCCTTGACTCCAGGAACTGTGTGTTTTTGTGACGTCAGTCATTTTCCTACTTCAATTGGGACTTTTTTTACCTGTATTTGGGACTTATCATTTCCAGTCACTTTTTCATTAGGGTTCTGGTGTTTTATATTTATAAACACATTTTCATCTTTTGATGTATTGTATTTCTCATACACTTTATATTTGATTAGTCACATTTATGATACTGTTTTTAGCGCGGTTCTTCTTGAATATTTCTGTTTAGTATGTGCACGCCTCACATTATGACTGCAGCTTTTTCATTTTTCTAACTGAGTGTTCAATATAGTGAGTAGCGCGGTAATTCTTGTTATTTATTTTCATATTCTATGTAAGCAAATGAAAAGAACACAATACTTTTAGTGATAATAAGCACATAAAATGTTTCCATCTGATATTGGAGGTCAAAAACCACAGAGAGAGTAAATGGCTGTGCCTTATTCTGTAAACCCTTAGAGACTGGAACTTAACATGATACAGGAAAAGAGCAGGAAAAAAAAAATCAGACAGTAAAGTAAGAACACATGTAAAGAGCAGAGGAAGATGGAAAGCAAGAGGATTGTACGTATAAAAAGAAGAATTTGTGCAAATATGGGTAGTGATGTCACAGGGCTCAGCTATTTCGTTCAGCCAACTAGCTGAAGGATAAAAACTGGACCGATTTCCCCATCTACAAATTTGAGATGGATGGAAGTGGCGGCCGGTGCTCCATTTTTTGGGGGGCGGCAAACAAACCACCCGACCCCCCCGTTGGGTCGGTCGGTCAAACCCCCCATTCGGACGGTCAAACTCCCTACCCTGCCCCATCACTCAGTTGATCGGCACACAAACCCCTCCCATCGCTCGCCTGTCTGCCCACCAGCCCCGCACTTAGCCCATTCAGGTCCCGGGCAACTCCGGCGGCTTTCCCCTGATTCTCTTCCTCAGCGGCTTCCCCCCTGCTTCTGCTCCCAGCCAGCCACTTCCTGATTGGCTGGGAGAAGAAGCACGAAGACAATAGCGAATATTACCACTTAATGGCATATATACTGCAGCAGGGCGGCCCTATTATAGGGCGGCCCTGTACTTCGCTTCATGCACGAGACACTGTGGCCGCAGCAGGGGAGCCAATGCGCAAGTCCGGCGGCCGTGTTGTCCCCTGGCCACCCGCGACCGCTCCTCAGAATGGCAGAATGGGGATCTGCCAATGTAAACAAAACAGATCCCCATTCTGACAGGAGAGTACAGTCAGATTGTCTGTTCCTAGCGATCAGAAACAGCGATCTCTCTGTACTTCCAGTCAGTCCACTCCCCCCACAGTTAGAAATACCTCCCTAGGATACACTTAACCCCTTGATTGCCCCCTAGTGTTAACCCCCTCCCTGCCAGTGTCATTTATACAGTGATCAGTGGATATACGCTTCAATCAATATACGCTTAATGCTGTCTTAGCTGTCTCAGCCGCTCTGTGGGCTCTCTCGGCTGGCAGGAAGATGGTATTGTGGTGGAGAGCTAGAGAAAGGCTTGGAACACTTCCTAGATCACAGTGCTAGAGGGGATGACCTCACAGGCTTGATCACAACATGTTTCTGGGCTGGAGCACCCTGGTGGTGGGAGGAATGCGCGCTCCTTTTTCGAGCTTGAAAAAAATCAAGCCTGTGAGGTCATCCCCTCTAGCACTGCAATCCAGGAAGTGTTCCAAGCCTTTCTCCAGCTCTCCACCACCATACCATCTTCCTGCCAGCCAGCGGAGCCCACAGAGCAGCTGAGACAGCTGAGACAGCATACCTACTACTGACCAGTGTGATGGATGCCCCACAGAGCGTTTACCCACAGATGTACCCTTCCCTGTTTACCTAGATGTAAGTTACTATGTGTTTTTATTAATACACACTTTACAGTCTAACTCAGAGGCGCCCACACTCACTTCAGTTCCTGCAATCAAGGAGCTTACAATCTAAGGTCCCTAACTCACATGCATACATATATTAGGGCCAATTTAGACAGGAGCCAGTTAACTTACCAGCATGTCTTTGGAGAGTGGTAGGAAACTGGAGTATTCATTAATGAATGGAAATGACCCTTTCACCTGAGATACTATACTACTTTACTGTACTATACTCTACTGATATGAATTCTTACACATTATTTGTGGCTTATCCAGAGATGTATCCTTACTTACATCTGGTCTCTTAAATGTCCGAGGGTTGTGTGGTCCACTCTCTACACACACATAAATTGCAGGATGGCCTAAGCATCCCCATCTTTCCTGTATGCTACTAAGGACACCCCTTTTGGATTTTCTTGGAGCTTCCAAAAGTGGGGCGGGGCATGTTTGGAGCAGCCCCTGGCACACCCCCCTTTCCAATAACCTATTGCTGAAAGGTAATAATCCTCTTTTTCAGACAGATATGGACCGTCCTAGTGTCAGGAACATGGCCATCACGGTACTGGCAATATTGCCCAGAACATTCATGGACGCCCACGGAGGGTCCAGAGACATGCATGAGCATGCACCGCGCATCAGCGTGCATTGGCGCACGCTGGCACGTATTGGCGCACATGCACACGCAATATTGTGCATGCACAATGGCGCGCAAGTGGCGTGACAGACGCTGGCACCAGTGGCCCTATTTAAGCCAGCCTGTGACCACAAGACATTGCTGGATTATCTCCTCAGCTCCCTTGTGTATCTTGACCTTGTTTCCTGATCTATGATTCCCGTTGTGACCCGGCTTGCCTTGACCTCACTCCCTGATCTCCTAGTTTGTCTCTTGGCCTGCTCCTGGACTCTGCTTCTGCTTCCTGATCACCCGGCTGGACCTTCGGCTTGTACCTGGACCCTGCCTGTGTATGACCTTGGCTCGCCCCTGTGTATGCTCTGGACTGACTTATCTGTGTATGACCCCTGGCCTGGCTCCTGGTTTCTCTGTTTACCTTAACACAGCAAGTTCTGCTCTGCCTGCTCAGTCATTCTTCAGTGGCTGAACTCATCTGACTGCAAACAAGCACCTGGCCAACCGTGCTTCTTTGGGCACCGCTCTTCCTGTTCCCAATTCCAGGAACACGCTGCACTTAGCCGCAAGGGGAGCCCTCTTAGCATCTCGATCTCCACACACGCACCTGACAGTATAATCCAGCCATGTCAGAGATCGACAGAGGTGCTTCTCCTGTAGAGGCTATGTGCCAACAGGTCTCCACACTTACCCAAGCAGTGCAGAGACTGCAAGGCTCCTATGTTCAATTAGAGGGTCATCTGCAACATTTATCTTTGGATCCTGTGTCTCCTGATCCAAGACCCACCTTCACCTGTACTTCTTCTGCTATGCTGTCTCAGGAATCTCCCCTCACAGTGTTTAGTCTACCTCCTGAACCACGTGTGCCAATCCCTGAACGATTCTTGGGGGACCGAAGAAAGTTTAGGGCCTTTAGAATTGCCTGTCTGCTGTACCTGGCTCTGCAACCAAGAACTTTTTATCTAGAGAATATTAAAGTTGGATTCATTATTTCCTTACTCTTGGCCGATCCCCAGGTTTGGGCCCATGGACTGTTAGAGCAGAAAAGTCCCATTACTGACTCTGTTGAAACTTTCTTTAGAGCTATGGCCCAGCTATACGATGACCCCCAACGTACAGCTATGGCCGAAAATGCTCTGCATACCCTGCAGCAGGGGCAGCGTCCCACAGAGGATTATACAGTGGACTTCCGCACATGGGCTGCAGACACCTGTTGGAATCAAGCTGCCCCAAGATACCAATATCGACTGGGCTTATCAGAGTTCCTCAAGGATGAGCTGGCCACGGTAGCAATCTCGGATACTTTAGAGGGCCTCATCCAGTTAACCATACAGCTGGATAGGCGGCTACATGAACGTTTCTCTGAAAGGTCCCAGAATCCCCAACCAACCCAAAGACTGCCTGAAACTCCCTTTTCTCTGGCATCCAGTCCCCCCAGCTTTCCTGTGTCTGAAGTCAAGCCCAGACAGATTAGTCTGTTCCGCCCTGCTCTGTCACCTGAAGAAAGGCTCTACCGCCGACAGGCGAATCGTTGCTTTTACTGTGGAGACAATGGCCATTTCTTGCAAAATTGCCACGTCAGGCCGAAGAAACCATCCTACCAGCTTCTTACACACTGTCAAGTATCAGGACTTACCTCATCTCACCCTGTTCTCCCTATCTCTCTATCGGTGGCAAAAGAAGAGATCCAGCTTTCAGCCATCATCGAATCTGGGGCCTCTAGCTGCTTCTTAGACCTAACCTTGGCCAAAGGACTTGAAATTCCCCCTGTTACCAAGAAGTAGCAGTTAACAGTTCATTTGGCTGATGGATCTCTACCCAGTTCTGGACTGATTACCCATGAGACCTTGCCAATCCCTATGACAACCAATTCCGGCCATAAAGAACTGGTACGCTTTGATGTTTTGTGCTCTCCTCTGTTTCCGGTCATTCTGGGAGTCCCCCGGTTACGAGCACACAACCCTCACATTGACTGGCTCAAGAATGAAGTTCTGTTTTCATTTGCCTACTGTCAGCAGCATTGCCTTGCCCCTAGTCCTAAGGACGTCACCAGCTGCCTGACCATACAACCCGTTTCTTGTGCCAACCCACATGTACCCTCTGCCTACCAAGAATTCCTGGATGTGTTCGACAAGAAAGGAGCGGACTCCCTTCCACCCCACCGTCCCAACGACTGCCCTATTGAATTGCTTCCAGGTTCCGAAATTCCCTTTGGTCGTATTTTTCCTTTGTCAGAGACTGAACTAGAAACGTTACAACTATATATCGATGAAAACCTGGAAAAAGGATTTATTCGTCCCTCTTCATCCCCTGCAGGTGCTGCCATTTTCTTCATCGAGAAAAGGGATAAAGCGTTAAGACCTTGTGTAGACTACCGAGAGCTGAATAAAATCACCATTAAAAATTGCTACCCACTCCCCCTCATCCCGGAACCCTTCCAACGATTCTGTTCTGCCTGAGTCTTCTCTAAACTGGATTTACAAGGGGCTTACAACCTGGTTCGCATCCGTGAGGGAGACGAGTGGAAGACGGCGTTCCGAACTCGTTTCAGACATTTCGAATATTTGGTAATGCCGTTCGGACTGTGCAATGCTACAGCCACGTTCCAGCATTTCGTGAACAATATTTTCCAAGACCATCTCGACAACTTCCTCATTGTGTATCTGGATGACATCCTTGTTTTCTCAGCCAACCTGGAGATCCATTGAGTTCACATGAAGAAGGTGCTAACTATTCTAAGTACGCATGGATTGTACGTGAAAGCCGAAAAATGCGACTTTGAAAAAGAAACTATCCACTTCCTTGTCATTTCTACTAAAGGAGTGGCCATGGATCCCCAGAAAGTAAAAACGATCCTGCAATGGCCTGCCCCCTCAGACAAGAAGAGCATTCAAAGATTTATCGGTTTTTCAAACTTCTACAGAAGATTTATTAAGAACTTTTCAGCCATTATATCACCCATTACCCAACTAACCCGTTTGCATACCAGATTCCAGTGGTCCCCGGAGGCTCAGGCAGCTGTCGACAGACTTAAAACAGTATTTGTCTCAGCACCAGTTCTTCAGCATCCTGATCCTGCATTTCCCTACGTTCTAGAAGTCGATGCATCTGAAGTGGCCACAGGAGCTATTCTTTCTCAACGACAAGGCCCCAAATCATCGTTACATCCTGTAGCCTTTTCCTCTCGAAAAACAACACAACCAGAAATAAACTATTATCTTGGAGATCGGGAGCTTTTGGCCATTAAAACAGCTTTGGAGGAATGGAGATACTTGAAGGTGCAGCACACCCCATCATGATCTTTACGGATCATAAAAATTTAGAGTATCTTAGGACTGCCAGATGTTTGAGACCGCGCCAAGCGCGGTGGGCGTTATTCTTTTCAAAATTTCATTTTCACATCTCTTATCGTCCGGATCTAAGAATGGAAAGGCTGATGCTCTGTCTCGGATGTTCCCAGACACTCCTGAAGAAACCACTCCCAGCACAATCCTGTCCACTCAAAACTTTCTTCTAATTCAGCCAGACCTAAGAGCATCTATTGTTCAAGCCTTTCTCCAGTGTACAAAGCCAGGAAGTTCAACTTTAAGGAGACACGAGGGGTTCCTGTGGCATCGGGACACAATTTTTGTTCCCCAGGAAGTCAGACTACAGGCCTTAAAGAGATTTCATGACCACCAGCTGGCCGGGCATTTCGGGGTCCAGAAGATGATTGACCTCATCCAACAATACCTGTGGTAGCCTTCCCTAAGATCTAAATGCAAAAGATATGTTAATTCCTGTCTGGTTTGCCAGCGTAACAAGGGTTCCAAAACCAGGTCTTAGGGTCTGCTAAGACCCTTACCAGTTCCAGAGCACGCCTTGGAAGAACATCTCTATGGACTTCATAGCAGATCTCCGTCCATCAGAGAATTTCACTACAATCTTGGTAGTAGTGGACCGACGATCAAAAATGGCCTACTTCTTACCCATGCTCGGTACACCTTCCACCATGAATACAGCAAAAATCTTCATCAAAGAAATAGTTAGTCTACATGGACTACCTGACAATATAATCTCCAATAGAGGGGTAAAATTCACCTCTGGTTTCTGGAGGAATCTCTGCAAGATCCTGTCAATTGAGTTATGCCTCTCCTCTGCTTATCATCCTCAGAGTAATAGCCGGACAGATGCTTCTGCTCCTTCTCCCAAGATGACTGGGCCTCCTTGCTGCCTTGTGCTGAGTTTGCCTATAACAACACCATTCACACGGCCACCAATCAGTAACTTTTTTGGGCAAACTATGGCTTCCACCCATCCTTTCTACCCAACACCATTCCTGAATCTACGGTACCAGTCGTTCAGGATAGAATAAACTTCTTCCAAACTAACTACCAAGTTCTCCAAAGAACCATGCGAAAGGCTCAGGAAGACTTCAAGAAACAATATGACAGAAGAAAGAGAGGGAATCCCATCTACAAGGTGGGTGACAAGGAATGGCTGTCCTCTATTAACCTCAAATTTTTATGTCCTTCCGGTAAGGTTGGTCCAAGGTTTGTAGGTTCATTTGAAATCAAGAGGGAGGTGAACCCTGTGGCATTTGAACTCACTTTGCCAGCCTCCTACATGATCCATCCGGTGTTCCATGTCTTCCTACTGAAACCAGCTGTGCCATGTCCATTTTCAGGAAGAGAGGAGTTGCCACCTCCACCAGTTACCATAGGTAACGACACTGAATATGAGGTTGAAGCCATCCTGGAGAAGAGGTAGGCAGACTCAATTTCTTGTCAAATGGAAGGGGTATTCTTCAGAGGAAAATTCTTGGGAACCGGTGGATAATATACATGCTCCGAGACTTTTGCAGAATTTCCGCAACAGGTACCCAGAGAGGTGGTCTAGGTTGGGCATCCAGAGGCTGCCTCTTGGCCATCACGGTACTGGCAATTTTGCCCAGAATATTCATGGACACCCATGGAGGGTCCCAAGACGTGCACGAGCATGTGGCGCGAATCAGCGTGCATTGGCGCAGGCTGGTGCGCATTGGACGCACGTGCAATACTGCGCTGAGCGGCGGTGCGCAAGTGGCGTGACAGACGCTGGCGCCAGTGGCCCTATTTAAGCCAGCCTGTGAACACAGGACATTGCTGGATTATCTCCTCAGCTCCCTTGTGTAACTTGACCTTGCTTCCTGATCTGTGATTCCCGTTGACCCGGCTTGCCTTGACCCCGCTTCCTGATCTCCTAGTTTGACCCTTGGCCTGCTCCTGGACTCTGCTTCTGCTTCCTGATCACCCGGCTTGACTTTTGGCTTGTACCTGGACCCTGCCTGTGTATGACCTTGGCTCGCCCCTGTGTATGCTCTGGACTGACTTATCTGTGTATGACTCCTGGCCTGGCTCCTGCTTTCTCTGTTTACCTGAACACAGCAAGTTCTGCTCTGCCTGCTCAGTCATCCTTCAGTGGCCGAGCTGCAAGGGGAGCCCGCTTAGCATCTCGATCTCCATACACGCACCTGACACATAGGTTCTTTTGCCTGGTGGACTGTCCATTCGCCATTTCCTTACATCTCGGCTTTTTCCATCATAGTCGGCTTGCAACAGCACTGCAAAGTTTCAGACACAATAGTATTGATATTTACAGGTGCCTTACTCAAATACGTAGAATTTCCCTATACATACATCAGTCTTTGTACATGTTTACCTTCATTAATCAGGGTCCCCAAGGCTATCAATTCTGTATTTGGCTCTAAGTGCTTGCTTGTCACAGCCCCCCCATCCATATTTTAAGAGCTGGGAACATCACTTGATGCACCAGATATCATCTGAGGAGTGTGCAAGGTTTGATCTTGAATAGCTAACTGCTAAAGGTCCTTTAAGTGTTACTGGGTACCAGCCCAAATTGAGAAATCCATTTCATCACATTTTGAGAGGTGCTTTAGAGGTGTGAATAGCTGACATACTCTTGCCAGTAATTGATATCATTTTGGTCTAGAATCTTCAGCCTTATCCAACCTTTATTCCCATATTATTTACAGTATTTGTAAAGACTTTTAAATAGCCCTTCTACACTCCCCATCCCAGTTATTACAAATTTCCAGCAACAGCTTTAGAAGAGACTAGAAGAGATGTTTTGTTTTGTTTTATCATGGCTTCACAGACTCTCATCAGAAGTAAAGAAACCTAAGGTGGCCCTACAAGAAGTTTTAACATTGCGTGCATTGCTTTATAATGAGAAATTTCTAGTATCCTCACTGACTTGCAAATACAAATCCTCAATATCTGTAAACCCTGGCTTGGATATGCATTCCCTACCTTGAATCTCCATCTAGTCTCAGTTTCCTATGGTCATTTTGCCTTTCCCCATGTTCTGGGCTTGGGGGGTTGTAGGAGCCCACTACTCTCTCTAACTTTTTCTTTCCCCCTATTCATTTCCTTAGCCACCCCTTTCCCACTCCCCCCCCCTCCTCGTCACCCTTACCTTCACTTCCCCCTATTGCTATCATTGGTCTCTTATTCGCACTAAAGTTTGCATGTGGGTCATGGAATGTGGGCCATGTATTTAGGTGTAGCATCCTCTAGTGTGTGCTAGAAGTTAGAGTAGGAAAAATATAGTTTGGCTCAGGGCTAAACCTGAGCCATGGAATCTGGGTCATGATTTATTAAAGTTTAGGGCTGGGTGACTTATCCTGGCAGCTCTCTAATGCCCCCCCCCCCTGGTTTAGAGGGTTGGAGAATCTTCTAGAATTAGAGTGTGAAGGTTAGGAGGAGCTGTCTTGAACATTTATGGAGCTTAACCAATCCTCAGAGGTAGGCTGGCAGTGGGCTGAGACCATTCCATAAATAGAAATGAGCCATGTCAGCAGGGACAGTCGGGCGCAAGATGGAGATACAATGTAGAGGAGGCTGACTGTGGCCCTCAGGAGTACCCCCTAGTCTGGGGGGGGTGTCCTGCCTTGGGCCTGGGGCTCAGGTGCTGGAAGGATCCCACCAAAACACAGGAAGCAGTCTTTCCTGGAAGCAAGCGAGGGGATAGAGTGAGTAGTTAACACTGGGGGGACTAATAAAGGGGGGGGGGGACTGCCATATGTAGCCAGTCTCCCTTGAAAGTCTTCAGCCTTTCCCTAGAGATCTCCTGAGAGTCAGTCAGGTTGGCTGGTGAAGAGTCAGGCAGGTGGGCTAATGAAGAGAGAGACAGCCAGGAGGGCTGGTGAAAGGGGCAGCTGCAGCCATTGTGGGGTTGGCAGTGCCTGAAGAGGTGGTGCTGGGATCAGTAGCCACAGAGGAGAAGCCGTTTCAATACAACTGTGGTACACAAAAGGGGCTACGAGTTCCTGCCTGAAATGGGCCATTACTAATCTGATGGGTAGCCTGTCAGTAGGGATGAGCTTCGTGTTCAAGTCGAACCCATGTTCGACTCGAACATTGGCTGTTCGGTCGTTCGCCGAATTCCGAACGTTATGGGCCGTTCGCGCCAAATTCATGTGGCGCGTCACGGCCCATAATTACCTGCGGCATCGCAGTGCATTGCTGGCTGATGACTGGCCAAGCATGCACTATGACCCGCATGCTTGGCCAATCACAGCGCCGTCGGTAGAGAGAGCTGTAATTGGCCAAAGCCAGGGTGGCTTTGGCCAATTATGGCTCAGGGGGTTTAGAACACGCCCCACACTATATAAGGCCGCCTACACGGCGGCCCTGTGTAGTGTGTGTTCCGGCGTTGAGAGAGAGATAGATAGACAGAGAGACAGTGTCATTTCATTTGAGTTAGCTAGATTAGGCAGGACAATCAGTGAGTTAGCTGCACTTACAGTGTATTGTGTATATATATGCATCCCAGGTGTTGCATATATATATATATATATATATATATATATATATACACTGTATTCAGTTTAGCTAAATCCGTTCCTGTTATCTTCTTACTGACAGGCAGGCTTGTCTTGTTACAGTATTTACAGCTACCTGAAGAAAATTGCTGGTGTTCTTTTGATCCTATTAGTACCACAGTCAGGCAGCTAGACTACTTATAGTTAGTGTAGTGCGTCCTGCTCACAGTGTTCAGCTAAAACTACAAGTTAGTGTGGTGCGTCCTCCTCACAGTGTTCAGCTAAACCTACAAGTTATTTTTTTGCGAGCTCTGCACAGTGTTCATCTAAAGCTACAACTTAGTGTAGTGCGTCCTGCTCACAGTGTTCAGCTAAAACTACAAGTTAGTGTAGTGAGACCTCTGCACAGTGTTCATCTAAAGCTACAAGTTAGTGCAGTGAGTCCTGCTCACTGTGTTCAGCTAAAACTACAAGTTAGTGTAGTGAGACCTCTGCACAGTGTTCATCTAAAGCTACAAGTTAGTGCAGTGTGTCCTGCTCACAGTGTTCAGCTAAAACTACAAGTTAGTGTAGTGAGACCTCTGCACAGTGTTCATCCAAAGCTATAAGTTAGTGCAGTGCGTCCTGCTCACAGTGTTCAGCTAAAACTACAAGTTAGTGTGGTGCGTCCTCCTCACAGTGTTCAGCTAAACCTACAAGTTATTTTTTTGCGAGCTCTGCACAGTGTTCATCTAAAGCTACAAGTTAGTGTAGTGCGTCCTGCTCACAGTGTTCAACTAAAACTACAAGTTAGTGTAGTGAGACCTCTGCACAGTGTTCATCTAAAGCTACAAGTTAGTGCACTGCGTCCTGCTCACAGTGTTCAGCTAAAACTACAAGTTAGTGTAGTAAGACCTCTGCACAGTGTTCATCTAAAGCTACAAGTTAGTGCAGTGCATCCTGCTCACAGTGTTCAGCTAAAACTACAAGTTAGTGTAGTGAGACCTCTGCACAGTGTTTATCTAAAGCTATAAGTTAGTGCAGTGTGTCCTCCTCACAGTGTTCAGCTAAACCTACAAGTTATTTTTTTTGCGAGCTCTGCACAGTGTTCATCTAAAGCTACAAGTTATGGGGCGTACACACGGTCGGACTTTTCAGCTACAAAAGTCCGACAGCCTGTCCGACAGACTTTCGACGGACTTTTGGCGGACTTTCGACGGACTTGCGGCGGACTTTCTAACGAACAGACTTGCCTACACACGATCACACAAAAGTCCATCGAATTCTTACGTGATGACGTACACCGGACTAAAATAAGGAAGTTCATAGCCAGTAGCCAATAGCTGCCCTAGCGTGGGTTTTTGTCCGTCGGACTAGCATATAGACGAGCAGATTTTTCGACCGGACTCGAGTCCGTCGGAAAGATTTGAAGCATGTTTCAAATCTAAAGTCCGTCGGATTTGAGGCTGAAAAAGTCAGTTGAAAGTCCGGAGAAGCCCACACACGATCGGATTTCCAGCCAGCTTTAGTCCGTCAGCGTCCGTTGGACTTTTGTAGCTGAAAAGTCCGACCGTGTGTACGCCCCATTAGTGTAGTGCGTCCTGCTCACAGTGTTCAGCTAAAACTACAAGTTAGTGTAGTGAGACCTCTGCACAGTGTTCATCTAAAGCTACAAGTTAGTGCAGTGCGTCCTGCTCACAGTGTTCAGCTAAAACTACAAGTTAGTGTAGTGAGACCTCTGCACAGTGTTCATCTAAAGCTATAAGTTAGTGCAGTGCGTCCTGCTCACAGTGTTCAGCTAAAACTACAAGTTAGTGTGGTGCGTCCTCCTCACAGTGTTCAGCTAAACCTACAAGTTATTTTTTTGCGAGCTCTGCACAGTGTTCATCTAAAGCTACAAGTTAGTGTAGTGTGACCTGCTCACAGTGTTCAGCTAAAACTACAAGTTAGTGTAGTGAGACCTCTGCACAGTGTTCATCTAAAGCTACAAGTTAGTGCAGTGCGTCCTGCTCACAGTGTTCAGCTAAAACTTCAAGTTAGTGTAGTGAGACCTCTGCACAGTGTTCATCTAAAGCTATAAGTTAGTGCAGTGCGTCCTGCTCACAGTGTTCAGCTAAAACTACAAGTTAGTGTGGTGCGTCCTCCTCACAGTGTTCAGCTAAACCTACAAGTTATTTTTTTGTGAGCTCTGCACAGTGTTCAGGAGGAGGAGGAGGCGGCACATCACCAATGAGGTAGGATGCCCTCCAGGGGCCAGCCTAAGGGCAGCACACTGACTGCATCACACCCCAAAGCTCCACATGTGCAGGGCGCTGCAGTCTCTGCGCGTTATTCAAAAAGTTCTTTGGTGTGGGCCTTTTTTGAGATGAGTGCATCAGATCGCACCGCTGCTATTTGCAACATATGTCTCAAGCGTATCTCGCGTGGCCAAAACATTTCCCGCTTGGGTACCACATGCTTGACCAGACATATGTTGACCTGCCATGCAGTTCGTTGGCAAGCATATCTAAAAGACCCACATCAAAGAACAAAGAGGACCTCTCCTTGCTCCTCATCAGCTGAGATCTCCAACCCCACTATACCTTCAGTCCTCTCTGAGACCTGCACTGAGAGGAATGAAGGTGTAGAATTAGGTGTGTCACAGCCAAGTACTTGTGGGCAATCTGCTTTTGGTACACCGATGTCAGATTGTACCAGGCAAATTTCCCTGCCCCAGCTGCTGTACCGCCGAAAGAAGTTTGCTCCCAGCCATCCACATGCCCAGCGGTTGAATGCTAGCTTGGCAAAATTGCTAGCACTTCAACTGCTGCCTTTTCAGTTGGGAGACTCTGCCCCCTTTCGTGAGTTTGTGGAATGTGTGGTTCCTCAGTGGCAGGTACCCAAACGCCACTTTTTTCACGGAAGGCGATTCCGTCTCTCTACCGGCATGTGGAAGGCAATGTCCATGCCTCGTTGGACAGGGCGGTCAGCGGTAAGGTGCATATTACCGATGACTCATGGTCCAGCAGGCATGGACAGGGATGTTACCTAAGTTTCACGGCGCATTGGGTGACTCTGCTGGCAGCTGGGAAGGATGCAGGACAAGGTGCAGTAGTGTTGGAGGTTGTTCCGCCACCACGCCTCCAAAATGCCACTACTAATGTTTGTGACACACCTCTCTCCTCCACCCCCTCCTCTTCTTCTTCCTCCATGGCCTCTTCCTGTGCTTTTTCCTCAGAACCAGTGGTGCTCCGTAGCCGTTCAAGGGGCTACGCAAGTACGCAGGCCAAAAGATGCCATGCGGTGCTTGAGCTGGTGTGCTTGGGGGACAGGAGCCACACTGGGGCAGAGGTTCTGTCAGCTCTGCAGGGGCAGGTTCAGAGGTGGTTGACGCCACGCCAACTTAAGGCAGGAATGGTGGTTTGCGACAATGGCACCAACCTCCTCTCTGCCCTCCGACAGGGACAAATGACCCATGTGCCCTGTTTGGCTCACGTCCTTAACTTGGTGGTGCAGCGGTTCTTGGGCGGGTACCCGGGCTTACAGGTTGTCCTGAGGCAGACCAGGAAAGTCTGTGTGCATTTCCGCCGGTCATATAATGCCAGTGCTCGGCTGGCGGACCTCCAAAAGCAGTTTAACCTGCCCAAGAACCGCCTAATCTGTGACATGCCCACCAGGTGGAACTCAACGTTGGTCATGCTGCAGCGGCTGCACACGCAGCAGAGGGCCATCAATGAGTACCTGTGCGACTATGGCACCAGGACAGGGTCAGGGGAGCTTGTTTTTTTTCCCCACGCCAGTGGGCCATGATCAGGGATGCATGCACTGTCCTGTCACCATTTGAGGAGGCCACGAGGATGGTGAGCAGTGACAGTGCATGCATCAGTGACACTGTCCCCCTTGTCCACCTGTTGGAGCACACGCTGCATGGAATAATGGACAGGGCACTTGAGGCAGAACAGAGGCAGGAAGAGGAGGACTTCCTTAGCTCTCAAGGCCCCCTTTATCCAGACCGTGTGCCAGCCGATCACACAGGAAGAGGACGAGGAGGAGGAGGAAGATTGTGTCAGTATGGAGGTGGAGCCTGGCACTCAGCATCAGCAGCAGTCTTTAAGGGATCAGTCCAAAGAAGCACATGGACTTGTACGTGGCTGGGAGGAGGTCCATGTCGTCCTTAGTGACCCAGAGGACTCTGAACCGAATGCCTCAGCAAACCTACGCTGCATGGCCTCCCTGATCCTGCAAAGCCTGCGTAAGGATCCTCGTATTTGTGGTATCAAGGAGAAGGACCAATACTGGCTGGCAACCCTCCTTGATCCACGTTACAAGGGTAAGGTTGCAGACCTTATCTTGCCATCGCAGAGGGAGCAGAGGATGAAACATCTTCGGGAGGCCTTGCAGAAAGGTCTGTGCAACGCGTTCCCAGAGACTGGGAGGTTACAAACTCCTGTTTCTGGACAATGTGTTGCTGAGGCTTTGGTCAGTCAAAGAAGGAGCGGTGGAGAAGTTGGCCATCTGACCGATGCGTTCAGACAATTTTTTGGTCCGCAGCCCCAAGGTATTATCGGTTCCAGCAACCATCGCCAGCGTCTGTTTTACATGGTGCAGGAATACCTAGGGGCAAGATCTGACTTGGACACCTTTCCCACCGAAAATCCTCTGGGTTACTGAGTCTTGAGGATGGATCACTGGCCAGAGCTTTCACAGTATGCAATTGAGCTACTGGCCTGTCCTGCATCCAGCGTTCTTTCGGAACGCACATTCAGTGCTGCTGGAGGCTTTGTAACCGATCACAGGGTGCGTCTGTCCTCCGACTCGGTCGATCGACTGACCTTCATAAAAATGAATCAGTCTTGGATCACCACCAGCCACCACCTGCGTTACAACTAGAGTATCTGTGAGGGGTTGCAGTGTTGTGGCACCAGCACCAGTGCCTAAGGCCCGATTTTTCAGCCCCTGTTTAACAGGGGCGTGTAATTACAATTTTTGATGCAATACTTTGCAGCAGGGCTCGTTTCTGCGTTACAACTAGAGTATCTGTGAGGGGTTGCAGTGTTGTGGCACCAGCACCAGTGCCTAAGGCCCAATTTTTCAGCCCCTGTTTAACAGGGGCGTGTAATTACAATTTTTGATGCAATACTTTGCAGCAGGGCTCGTTTCTGCGTTCCAACTAGAGTATCTGTGAGGGGTTGCAGTGTTGTGGCACCAGCACCAGTGCCTAAGGCCCAATTTTTCAGCCCCCGTTTAACAGGGACGTGTAATTACAATTTTTGATGCAATATTTTGCAGCAGGGCTCGTTTCTGCTTTCCAACTAGAGTATCTGTGAGGGGTTGCAGTGTTGTGGCACCAGCACCAGTGCCTAAGGCCCAATTTTTCAGCCCCCGTTTAACAGGGGCGTGTAATTACAATTTTTGATGCAATACTTTGCAGCAGGGCTCGTTTCTGCATTACAACTAGAGTATCTGTGAGGGGTTGCAGTGTTGTGGCACCAGCACCAGTGCCTAAGGCCCAAATTTTCAGCCCCCGTTTAACAGGGGCATGTAATTACAATTTTTAAAGCAATACTTTTGCAGCAGGGCTCGTTCCTGCGTTCCAACTAGAGTGTCTGTGAGGGGTTGCAGTGCTGTGGCACCAGCACCAGTGCCTAAGGCCTAATTTTTCAGCCCCTGTTCAACAGGGGCATGTAATTATAATTCTTGATCTAATATTTCACAGCAGGGCCCATTTCTGCACCCACCAACAGCGAGTGAGGACTTACAGTGTTGTGGCACCAGCACCACCACCAAAGGCCCAATTTTTCTGCCCTTGTTCAACAGGGGCATGTAATTACAATTCTTGATCTAATATTTCACAGCAGGGCCCATTTCTGCGCCCACCAAGAGCGAGTGAGGACTTACAGTGTTGTGGCACCAGCACCACCACCAGCACCAAAGGCCCAATTTTTCTGCCCCTGTTCAACAGGGGCATGTAATTACAATTCTTGATCTAATATTTCACAGCAGGGCCCTGTGAGGGCTTACAGTGTTGTGGTCACAACAACACCTAACTCCCAAATTTCTGCTGAGTATCTAGGGCAGGCCCCTACTTTCAAACATCTAACTTACAAACGACTCCTACTTGCAAACGGAAGGAGACAACAGGAAGTGAGATGAAATCTACCCCTAGGAAGGGAAATTCTCTCCTGTAAGAGTTAATATGGGAAAAACATTTCTCCTTTCCACTGATGCTTTCCAATCCTTGTTCCACAAAAAAACCCAAATTTTCAAAAAACATTTGTCATTGGGACAAAAAGTGAGATAAAATCTTCTGAAGAGGAAGACAGACAGCAAAACAAATGTCACAGGGGTGATAACCCTTCCCTATGTTTTCCAAAAAGCTTAAAAAAGATTTTTTGGCTGGAGCTAAACACGTTAAAAATGTACCCGTTCAAAATTACAAACAGATTCTACTTAACAACAAACCTACAGTCCCTGTCTTGTTTGCACCGCCTGTATACTGCTGTTCAGAGTATATAGGGCCTGGTGGCCCCACACCTTTCCTTATTTTAATTTGGGTGCGGGGTTCCCCTTAATATCCATACATGACCCAAAGGGCCTGGTAATGGACTGGGGGGTACCCATGCCGTTTGTCTCACTGATTTTCATCCATATTGCCAGGACCCGACATTACATTAAACCCGCAAGCAGTTTTAAATGAGATTTATTCCTTTAAAAATGACATTTTGTGCAGGGAATGTTCTACGGGAAACATGCGCCACTTTACAGGCATACTATAAACACACCCCAGGTACGATATTTAAAGGAATATTTCACTTTTTTTTTTTTTACTTTAAGCATCATTAAAATCACTGCTCCCGAAAAAACGGCCATTTTTAAAAGTTTTTTTTGCATTGATACATGTCCCCTGGGGCAGGATCCCGGGTCCCCAAACCCTTTTTAGGACAATACCATGCAAATTAGCCTTTAAAATGAGCACTTTTGATTTTGAACGTTCTAGTCCCATAGACGTCAATGGGGTTCTAACGTTCGTGGGAATTTTCGGTCCGTTCGCAGGTTCTGGTGCGAACCGAACCGGGGGGGTGTTCGGCTCATCCCTACCTGTCAGATAAATCAGAGTGATTCAGCTGGAGCAAGCAAGTGAATGTGCAGGAGAATATATATAGGTGTGTATAGGAAGGTGTCCCTGAAGTTTTGCTGAAGTCAAGTGGGCATCCCATAACCTCCCATCCCTATCCAAGTTATTAACCCGATAATAAAAAAACAAAAAACACATTCACAGACTGTTTTCTGACTCTGGTTGCTTGTGAATATTTGGTGTGCCTGGCTGTGCAGGAGTGGGGGATCCAAGTTCATCAGCAGTCCCTACCAGTGAATATCTGGTGATCCCTTAGCAACATAATTCGGGTGTGGTGTGCAATGTCCTCAGGAGAGAAAAAAACAAAACAAAAATAATAAAAAAGAGTCTTTTTTTCTTTCTCTCCTGAGGACATTGCACACCACACCTGGATTGTGTTGCTAACATTCGAGATCACCAGATATTCACTGGAGCTGTCACCTGCATTTATAATTACTATGACATGGAGACCCATATTCCTTTGGGGATTTGCACGTGTGTGCCTTGGGTTTCCACGGGCCACTGCCACAGCTCCCAGGACAAACACATCCCTGGCATCCCTTAATTTGCAACGCCGCATGCTGAATCTGGAACTGACTTATATGCACCTTGCATCCGCTCCTGAAAAAGTGGAGTAAATTCTACGAAACGCACGTGTCAACCTTTTTTTTTTAGATGCAATATAATCATGCGTTTACAGCTTAGATTATTTTGAACTTTCTGCAATCATTAATGATTTTAACATATATTTTATGATATGGATTACAAACCAGTTCACAATTATTTTAATTTATACTGCAATGTGTTATTCATGACATCTGTGTATATACTGTATATGAATTAAAATTAAAATGTGCCATCATGATATCTGCATATATATGAAAGTATAAATGTGCTATCATGCATTTGACCACTTTACCAGCTATGTGTCTTGTGCTTCATTTAAAGTCCCACACTTTTTTCTTTAAATTTCAGACTTAGGAATGGAGGCATATGACTATAGTATGTCATGGGCCTCATTTAAAGTCCCAAAACCTGTCATATACCCACTTTGCTATAGTTCTATATCAGACAACGTTCAGACTGTTTGCGCCCAAGTTAAGCAATGTCTATAAGGACACCCATAATTAGTCAGCCATCTAAAAATTAATTATTAGCTAGCATCTGCCATATCTACAGCTCAAATACTTATGACTTTTGCCTGCTGTGTACATTTAATCTACTATAAAATAACTAATTAAAATAATTGTATGATATTTATATTCATAGTTTATCTCAAATTTCACATTTAAGCTTGAAAGACTAAAACACTGCTTTCTGCTTGTATGCTTAAAACTTCCATCTATTTTTTTTTTTGTTTTCTGCAGTCTTAAGAAAGACAAAAAAAACTATAATTAAGTCTGCTGTAATTATAATTTACACAGCTGCTACTGTAAGCCATTTGATATGATCAACACAGAACTTGATAGTTCAATTGTTAATTTAATGTAATGCAAGATGATGGAGTGCTAGAAATGGGTGGGTTAAATACAGCCATTATCAGGTTTTGTACCACAGCTGTGTATGCCTGACATGCTCTGCCCATCCATGTAAAGCTTTTAATCTTCTTTTTTCTTCTTTTTTAAAGAGACCTTTTAAACATATTCACTGAGAAAGCTCTCCAGAAGAATGCAGAAAGGTAAGATAACTTAATACATATGATGACAAAAGCAAACAAAGAGCTGGAACAAAAAATGAAATCGCTACCAATGTGAATCAGTGGTAAGACAATGCGTGGCTGATTTGCCTGGCATTAGATAACCCTCCGTTGAATGGACCAGAGAGCAGAACAAGAAGTATATTATTTTCATTTGTGTGCTCGTAAAGACATTAAACATATTAGTAGGATAGTTTTTCATATGCTATACAAAATGGATAATGATGTAATTAAAGCGGAGAGCATCTATTTTACAGTGAGCTCTGGCATAAAGAATGATTGTCCTGTGTTTTTATTCAGATTTTAATATTAAAAAAGGCCAAGCACAAAGTGCTTCATATGAGTTCATCCCATGAATCAAAGCAATGGAGCAGTTTTCTTTTATTCATTTTTATTGTTTTTAATAAAAATGCTAGACTGTGCTAGTAACAGAAGAGTTGAAAAGTATGTTAATCAAGGAAAGGTAATAATAAATGTACCTGACAGTAAACCTATATTAAGCATGAAAACAAAACTGATTGATTTAAAGCAAATTTGTGCTTTGCCCACTTAGGGCAAAGCAACAGGTTTCCATTATACTCTAAGCCCAAGTAGTATATACTTGTCTTTCCTTCATGCCGCCTCTGATCTGTTAAGTGTAGGAGCCAAGGGCAATACCTGGTACTTTCAGGTATAGAAGAGTATGTGATTTACTTCATGTGACTTGTGGGAAAATCAGTAAAACAATCATAGACTCACATTGTATTTAACCACCTCAATACTGGGCACTTTCGCCCCCCTCCTTCCCAGACCAATTTTCAGCTTTCAGCGCTCTCACACTTTCAATGACAATTGCGCGGTCATGCTACGCTGTACCCAAATGAATTTTTTTTCATTTTGTTCACACAAATAGAGCTTTCTTTTGGTGGTATTTATTCATGACTCCGTTTTTTATTTTTTGCGATATAAGCGAAAAAAGAGCGGAAATTTGGAAAAAAAAACAATATTTTCTTCTATTTTAAAACAAATCCAATAAAATCAAATTTTGTCATAAATTTAAGCCAAAACGTATTCTGCTAAATGTTTTTGGTAAACAAAAACCCGTTAAGTGTATAATAATTGGTTCGTGTGATCACGGACATGTGCGCAAATGATCATGTACAGATGTGCGCAGGTGACATATGTGTGCAGGTAATCATTGGGACATGTGATTTTACTGGGACATATGTGGGGGACATGTGTTTTTACTATGTGGGGACATGTGTTTTGGGGACATTGTGTGTTTACTTTGTTTTGTGTTTTTACATGTGTGTGGGGACACTAGACTGGTGATCAGTGAGTAAAAAGCTGTAAAAAACAGCTCATCCTCACTGATCACCAGCCGGCTGCAGCGATCCGCTCTCCTCTCCTCACTGACAACTTCCGTGTGAGGAGAGGAGAGCTGATTGCCTAGCAACCGCCTCTGTGTTTACATCACATGACAGCTGTGATTCGACACGGCCGTCGTGATCAGGAGGGCCAATCGCAGAGCCCTCCTGCCGATCGGAGATGCGCCGTGTCTGGGTGACACAAGCGCATCGGGATCACGCCGCTGCAATCCCGCTCCTTTTGAGAGACGTTCCTGAACGTCCACTCAGAAGGAAAGATAGCCCACCCAGCCATTTATGTGCAGTGGCCGGGTGGAAAGTGGTTAAGGGGGTGTTCCATACGCCAGTTGTTTACAGAAAATTACAGCGCTGGAGATTAAAAAGGAGAGGTCATTTTTAATAACATTCAATTACAATATGGCTTAAATAACAATAGTATACTGTATGCTATATATATATTTTTTTATTTACTATTTTTCTCCCATGAAAGTGGTGTTACCCTTAAAACAAAGCCCTTGCTTTGCCCTGCATGCCTATAGCCCAGATTCACTTTAAAGGTCAAGATTTGAGGGCCTTGATATTGCCTTCTTTTAGAATGGAAAGTAAAGCTAATCATCGACCTGTGAACCTGAACTCCTAGTGAAAAGCATGATCCAGGACCACATTGTAGTATCACACTGAAAGCATGAAAACCCCTTCAAACTAGTTGGCACTGCTTAAAGTTAGTTGATGCCTGATGCTATAACACTGCCTTGACAATATATTGCTTTTGGTTATTTGACTACCACGTAATCACAAAGAGGATGGTTTATTAAAGGAGTAGACGTTCACTTTGCAATCTGAATGTTCAGTTAGCTTAGCGAATGAGGTAAAGCTGCAACCTGTGTAAAACTAGGGATGAGGCGAACCCCCCCCCCCTCCCTGGTTCGGTTCGCATCAGAACATTCGAACGGACCGAAAGTTTGCGCAAACTTTCGAACCCCGTTAAAGTCTATGGGACTCGAATGTGAGAAATCAAAAGTGCAAATTTTAAAGGCCAATATGCAAGTTATTGTCCTAAAAAGGGTTTGGGGACCCAGGTCCTGCCCCAGGGGACATTTATCAATGCAAAAAAAGTTTTAAAAACGTCCTATTTTTCGGGAGCAGTGATTTTAATGCTAAAAATACAAGTGAAATATTCCTTTAAATATTGTGCCTGGGGTGTCTATAGTATGCCTGTAAAGTGGCCCGTGTTTCCTGTGTTTAGAACAGTCCCTGCTCAAAATGACATTTCTAAAGGAAAAAAAGTCATTTAAAACTGCTTGCGGCCTTAATGTCATGTCTGGTCCCGGCAATATGGATGAAAATCATTGAGAACCCCCCCCCCCCAGCCCATTACCAGCCCCTTTGGGTCTTGTATGGATATTAAGGGGAACCCCGCACCCAAATAAAAAAAAGGCAGGCCCTATATACTCTGAACAGCAGTATACAGGTAGTGCAAAAAAGACAGGGACTGTAGGTTTGTTCTTAAGTAGAATCTGTTTGTAATTTTGAACTGGTACATTCTTTACATGTAGCTCCAGCCAAAAAATCTATTTTTAAGCTTTTTGGAAAACATAGGGAAGGATTATCACCCCTGTAACATTTGTTTTGCTGTCTGTGCACCTGTTCAGAAGATTTCACCTTACTTTCTGTCCCAATGACAATTGGATTTTGAAAATTTGAGGTTTTTAGTGAAACAAGGAACTCTTACAGGAGAGAATTTCCCTTCATAGGGGTAGATTTCCTCTCACTTACTGTTGTCTCCTTCCGTTTGCAAGTAGGAGTCATTTGTAAGTTGGATGTTTGAAAGTAGGGGCCTGCCCTATATACTCTGCAGAAATTTGGGTCTTAGGTGTTGGTGTTGCCACAACACTGTAAGCCCTCACAGTTACTCTTGGTGGGCGCAGGAACGGGCCCTGCTGTTAAATATTAGATCAAGAATAGTAATTACATGCCCCTGTTAAACAGCTTCAGAAAAATTGGGCCTTTGGTGGTGGACGGTGTGGTGGTGTTGCTACAACACTGTAAGGCCTCACAGTTACACTTGGTGAGCGCAGGAACGAGCCCTGCTGTTAAATATTAGATTAAGAATTGTAATTACTTGCCCCTGTTAAACAGGGGTTGAAAAATTGGCCTAAGCCACTGCTGGTGCCACAACACTGCAACCCCTCACAGATAATCTAGTTGGAGTGCAGGAATGAGCCCTGCTGCAAAGTATTGCATCAAAAATAGTAATTACACGCCCCTGTTAAACAGGGGCAGAAAAATTGGGCCTTGGGCACTGGTCCTGGTGCCACAACACTGCAACCCCTCACAGATACTCTAGTTGGAGTGCAGGAATGAGTCCTGCTGCAAAGTATTGCATCAAAAATTATAATTACACACCCCTGTTAAACAGGGGCAGAAAAATTGGGCCTTAGCCACTGGTGGCGGTGCCCAAAACCAAAAATGTTCTTACAAGCTATCAGCATGAACATTGAGGAGGAAGAGGATTGTCACTCAGCATAACAGGATAGTCACTCAGCATCAGCATAGGCAGTCTTGAAGGGATCTCACATTAAAAAAAAAATGTTACATCAGCATCAGGTGCAGCTGGTGGTGATCCAAGACTGATTCTGTCATGAAGATCCTGCCAATAATCAGCGATCCAGACGCAGGGGGACACGGCCGCGGGTTCCACTGCGCATGCGCGCGCGTTCACGGGTGCTGTCACGCACGGGCACGCGCGAGCGCACTCCCGCTAGTGCCAGGCGGGCTATTTAAACCGGCCTGTCACACTCCATCCCCGCTGTCTGCTCTACAGCGTTCCGTGTGCCTTAACCCGATCTGACCTGTGTACTCTGCTATTGACCCGGCTTCCTGTTAGACCATCCTGCTATCCGCCTGCACCAGACCCTCTTGGCTTGCCTGACCATCCCTCTGTGTTGTCCCTGGTACCTCTGCTGATCGACCGATACTGACCTCTGGCTTGTTTGACCACCCCTCAGTCTGATAACTGTATCCAGCGTTCCAGTCTACTACCTGCTGCCTTGTTCCTGGTTCCAGTCCAGCGTTCCAGTCTACTACCTGCTGCCTTGTTCCTGGTTCCAGTCCAGCGTTCCAGTCTACTACCTGCTGCCTTGTTCCTGGTTCCAGTCCAGCGTTCCAGTCTACTACCTGCTGCCTTGTTCCTGGTTCCAGTCCAGCATTCCAGGCTACTACCTGCTGCCTTGTTCCAGGTTCCAGTCCAGCGTTCCAGGCTACCACCTGCTGTTTGTTCCAGGTTCCAGTCCAGTGTTCCAGGCTACTACCTGCTGCTTGTTCCAGGTTCCAGTCCAGCATTCCAGGCTACTACCTGCTGCTTTGTTCCTGGTTCCAGTCCTGCTTACTTACCTGCTTACTTACCTGCTTACTTACCTGCTTCCTTATCTGCTGTGGCTCCGGGTCCTCTCTGCGATCCAGCGTCCTCTTCAGCTTCTGGACCCAGAGGGTGTCACCACTCCTGAACTTCCGGTGACTGTTCGATCCTGCCAGGCACCCATACCACTCCTCACTCCTGGCCTTCTGTCTCCATTCCAGAGGAACAGGAGTGGGAGCTGTAAGGGAGGTCCTTCTCTGCACTTCGGGCTCACCACCTACCAGGTACGTGACAGTAGCAGACAGCCATGTCTGAGCCTGAGCAGGGAACGTCTCCCATGGAGGAACTCTGTGCACACCTGGCAGGATTGACTGAAGCAGTCAAGAATCTGCAGCAAGGATACACCAGGCTGGAGGAACGAGTGTTAACCTTGTCTAATCCCATTGGGGCTCAGGGAGTTCCTTCCGCTTCTGCTCCTTCAGTCGGGCCTTCCTCAACAGTGGTGATGCTCCCTCCAGAACCCAAGGTCCCGACGCCTGAACGTTTTTCCGGAAATCGCCTCAAATTCAGGGCTTTCCGCAACTCCTGTGAACTGTTCTTTGCTCTTCAGCCACGTACCTTTTCCCTTGAGGCTACTAAGGTGGGCTACGTAATCTCTCTGCTTTCTGGTGACCCCCAAACCTGGGCCCACCGCCTCTTGGAGCAAAAGGACGTATCCTTGACTAATCTCTCCGCCTTCTTTGACGCACTAGGTCAGCTGTATGATGACCCCCAGCTGTCCGTGACTGCAGAAGCGGCTTTGCACACCCTTCAGCAGGGTCGCAGGGCTGCAGAAGACTATGTGGCGGAGTTCAGAAAGTGGAGTGTAGACACGAACTGGAATGATGCGGCTCTCCGCTATCAGTTTCGAATGGGACTTTCTGACCCTCTGAAAGATGAATTGGCCAGGGTGGGTACCCCACAGACTTTGAACGCATTGATCGATCTAACCATCCAGATCGATCGACGTCTAAGAGAACGAAGGACTGAGAGAGCAATGGGAACCTCTCGCCCCACTTGGGTTATCCCTAAAGTTCCCCATCATACATCACCAGCACCACCAATGTCTACATTTAACCCACCTGAGCCAATGCAATTAGGGGTTCTGCGGCCTTCTCTTACTCAGGAGGAACGACAACGTCGTCGGGTGAATAATCTGTGCCTGTATTGTGGGGAACCTGGGCACTATGTCAGGAACTGTCCCCTTAAACTCCGTAAGTGCCTATCTCTGTCCTCTGACTATGTTGCACCTCTGGTTAAGAACACTACTCACCTTGCTCTCTCTCTCCTGTTACAGCTTCCAGGAGAGAACCTGCAAATAGCCGCCATTATTGACTCTGGAGCTTGTAGTTGTTTCATGGACTCTCTTTTTGCTACCCAACACCGGATACCTCTGTTGCCTAAGACCCATGGACTCTCCATTCATCTAGCTGATGGAACAGCCATTAAGTCAGGGCCTGTTACCCAAGAGACTGTTCCAATACCCGTTTCCATCTCCAATTCTCATCAAGAACTGTTACGCCTAGATATCATCGCTTCACCTATGTTCCCCATAATCCTCGGCATGCCATGGTTACAGGCCCACAATCCTGACATTAATTGGATCACAGGTGAGGTTACCTTTTCCTCCCCATACTGCCAACAGTCTTGTAGACTTCAGGACACTCAGAAGAATCCTACCTTGCTCTGTTTAAACACAGATCCTAGTCTGCACCTTTCCATCCCTTCTGCATATCATGATTTCTTAGATGTATTCAGCAAGCAGGGGGCAGAGGTCTTACCCCCTCACCGGGCCTATGACTGTCCTATCGAATTACTCCCCGGTGCCGAGATACCTTTTGGAAGAATATTTCCTTTAACAGAAGTGGAACAAGGGGCTTTAAAAGAATATATCGATGAGAATCTAAAGAAAGGCTTCATTCGTCCATCCACGTCTCCAGCAGGTGCAGGTATCTTCTTCGTACAAAAGAAAGACAAGACCCTCAGACCATGTGTAGATTACCGTGAGCTGAACAAAATCACTGTAAAGAACCGTTACCCTCTTCCTCTGGTACCAGAGCTGTTCCAAAGACTTGGGACAGCTACCATATTCACTAAGCTTGACCTCCGCGTAGCCTACAATTTGGTTCGTATTAGGGACGGAGACGAATGGAAGACCGCCTTTCGTACCCGTTATGGACATTTTGAATACCTTGTGATGCCGTTTGGGCTGTGCAATGCTCCTGCTACATTCCAGTACTTCATCAATGATGTTTTACGAGACTTTCTAGATCTGTTTGTTATCGTCTATTTAGACGACATACTAATTTTTTCTTGTTCCCTTGAATCCCATCGCAGGCACGTCAGAAGTGTATTGGCCCGGCTTCGACAACACGGTCTATATACAAAAGCTGAGAAATGTGAATTTGAACAGGAAAGTATTCCATTTTTGGGGCTAATCATTTCCAGCAAGGGCATTAAGATGGACCCCCAAAAGGTCACTGCAGTACTAGACTGGCCAGTCCCAACAGATAAGAAGGGGATCCAGCGATTCGTTGGATTCGCTAATTTCTACCGCAAATTTATTAAGGGGTTTTCAGCCATCATCACACCCATCACACAGCTAACTAAACAGGGTACACGTTTCCACTGGTCTGCTGAGGCTCAAAAGGCTTTCGAGACTCTCAAGGGCCTTTTTACCTCTGCTTCCGTGCTAAAACATCCAGATTCCTCTCTGCCATTTGTACTAGAGGTGGACACATCCGAAATTGCAGTAGGGGCAGTGTTGTCCCAAAGGCAGGGAACTAAGGCCCTGTTATATCCTGTGGCTTTCTTCTCTCGTAAATTGTCCACGGCAGAAAGAAATTATGATGTAGGTGACAGAGAATTATTGGCTATCAAATCCGCGTTGGAGGAGTGGCGCTATCTGCTAGAGGGTGCCGCTCATCCAGTCTTAATTTTTACAGATCATAAGAACCTGGAGTATTTGAGGTCTGCAAAAAGATTGAAGCCACGCCAAGCCAGGTGGGCCCTCTTTTTTTCCAGGTTCTCTTTTCATGTCACTTATCGCCCTGGTTCCAAGAATACCAAGCCTGATGCCCTATCCAGGATGTTTCAAAAGCCCCAAGAGGTTTCCCCTCCGGACACCATTCTGTCCCCGGAAATTTTCTTTTGCTTCAGGGAGATCTGCTTTCCCGGATTAAGCAGGCTTCCGCAGAATTGGGGTCTTCCATTAGGCCAGAACTCCAAGTTAAGGATGGGTTATTATGGCACGAGAATAGGATTTTTATACCTGAAGAACTACGAGTTCCAGTACTAGAACTCTGTCATGACCATGCTTTTGCTGGGCATTTTGGAGTGGCTAAAACTACCGATCTGGTACAGCGTACCTTTTGGTGGCCTCAGTTACGTGATGATTGTAGGAGATTTGTTGAATCCTGTACCACCTGTATCAGAAACAAGGGGCACAGGACCAAGGCATGGGGTTTGCTAAAGCCATTACCTGTCCCAGATAGGCCTTGGAAGATGCTTTCCATAGATTTTATTGTGGAATTACCTCCGGCTGGGGGTTTCACCTCAATTTTTGTCATAGTAGACCGGTTGTCGAAGATGGCCCACTTTGTCCCAATGAAGGGCACTCCCTCAGCTACAGAAACGGCACAGGCATTCATTAGAGAAGTCATCAGGCTCCATGGGGTACCGGTTAATATAGTTTCAGATCGGGGGGTACAGTTTACCTCCTGATTCTGGAGGTCTCTATGCAAAACATTGAAGATTGAACTCTCATTTGCATCTGCTTACCACCCCCAGACTAATGGGCAAACAGAGAGAACAAACCAGACTCTTGAACAATATTTACGCTGTTTTTCTTCATTTGCCCAGGATGATTGGATTTCTGTTCTCTCATTGGCCGAGTTTGCCTACAACAACTCTATTCATTCCGCTATCAAACAAACCCCATTTTTTGCAAATTATGGTTACCACCCTTCTTTTCTGCCTAATTCTCTTCCAGAGTGCACAGTGCCCGCAGTTCAGGAGAGGTTGGACTTCTTCACTTCCAACAATCAAGTTTTGCAGGAGACCATGACCAGGACCCAGGAGTATAATAAAGCAACTTTTGATAAGAAGAGACGAGGTGAGCTGTTACTTACACCCGGGGACCAGGTATGGTTATCTACAGTAAATCTCAGGATGGCTTGCCCATCAAAGAAATTGGGTCCCAAGTTTCTTGGCCCATTTCCTGTTAAGCGAAGGATTAATGAGGTGGCATACGAACTTGAACTTCCGGATTCATTAAAAGTGCATCCAGTATTTCATGTGTCTCTACTCAAACCCTCTGTTTCTAACCCATTTCCAGGCCGAAGTACGGATCCTCCTGATCCAATTTTGGTGGATGGGGAGGAAGAATTCGAGGTGGAGGCTATCATGGACCATAGGAGAAGAGGCAACCAAAATCAATTTTTGATGAAATGGAGGGGGTTCGGCCCAGAAGAAAATTCTTGGGAACCCGAGGATAATATTCATGCTGAAAATCTTTTACAATCTTTTAAAAGAGCCCATCCGGAGAGATTCCTTCAAAGGGGCATCCGGAGGCTGCCCCTTGGGGGGGGGCAATGTCATGAAGATCCTGCCAATAATCAGCGATCCAGACGCAGGGGGACACGGCCGCGGGTTCCACTGCGCATGCGCGCGCGTTCACGGGTGCTGTCACGCACGGGCACGCGCGAGCGCACTCCCGCTAGTGCCAGGCGGGCTATTTAAACCGGCCTGTCACACTCCATCCCCGCTGTCTGCTCTACAGCGTTCCGTGTGCCTTAACCTGATCTGACCTGTGTACTCTGCTATTGACCCGGCTTCCTGTTAGACCATCCTGCTATCCGCCTGCATCAGACCCTCTTGGCTTGCCTCACCATCCCTCTGTGTTGTCCCTGGTACCTCTGCTGATCGACCAATACCGACCTCTGGCTTGTTTGACCACCCCTCAGTCTGATAACTGTATCCAGCGTTCCAGTCTACTACCTGCTGCCTTGTTCCTGGTTCCAGTCCAGCGTTCCAGTCTACTACCTGCTGCTTTGTTCCTGGTTCCAGTCCAGCGTTCCAGTCTACTACCTGCTGCCTTGTTCCTGGTTCCAGTCCAGCGTTCCAGTCTACTACCTGCTGCCTTGTTCCTGGTTCCAGTCCAGCATTCCAGGCTACTACCTGCTGCCTTGTTCCAGGTTCCAGTCCAGCGTTCCAGGCTACCACCTGCTGTTTGTTCCAGGTTCCAGTCCAGTGTTCCAGGCTACTACCTGCTGCTTGTTCCAGGTTCCAGTCCAGCGTTCCAGGCTACTACCTGCTGCTTTGTTCCTGGTTCCAGTCCTGCTTACTTACCTGCTTACTTACCTGCTTACTTACCTGCTTCCTTATCTGCTGTGGCTCCGGGTCCTCTCTGCGATCCAGCGGCCTCTTCAGCTTCTGGACCCAGAGGGTGTCACCACTCCTGAACTTCCGGTGACTGTCGATCCTGCCAGGCACCCATACCACTCCTCACTCCTGGCCTTCTGTCTCCATTCCAGAGGAACAGGAGTGGGAGCTGTAAGGGAGGTCCTTCTCTGCACTTCGGGCTCACCACCTACCAGGTACGTGACAGATTCATTTTTATGAAGGTCAGCGATCGACCAATTCGGTGGACAGGCGCACCCTGTGATTGGTTACAAAGCCTCCAGCAGCACTGAATGAGCCTTTCGAAAGAACATTGGATGCAGGACAGGCCAATAGCTCAATTGCATACTGTGCAGGCTCTGGTCACCAGCAATTGTCTGCAGTTAGCTTTAGTTGCACACTGCACAGGATACAGTACACTGACTGAAAATACTGCAGCTGCCTGCCTGAGGTATTATTAAAAAGAGAACACCAGCAATTGTCTGCAGTTAGCTTTAGTTGCACACTGCACTGGATACAGTACACTGACTGAAAATACTGCAGCTGCCTGCCTGAGGTATTATTAGGAAGAGAACACCAGCAATTGTCTGCAGTTAGCTTTAGTTGCACACTGCGCACAGGATACAGTACACTGACTGAAAATACTGCAGCTGCCTGCCTGAGGTATTAATAGAAAGAGAACACCAGCAATTGTCTGCAGTTAGCTTTAGTTGCACACTGCACAGGATACAGTACACTGACTGAAAATACTGCAGCTGCCTGCCTGAGGTATTAATAGAAAAAGAACACCTGCAATTGTCTGCAGTTAGCTTTAGTTGCACACTGCACAGGATACAGTACACTGACTGAAAATACTGCAGCTGCCTGCCTGGGGTATTATTAGAAAGAGAACAAGAGCAATTGTCTGCAGTTAGCTTTAGTTGCACACTGCACAGGATACAGTACACTGACTGTAAATACTGCAGCTGCCTGCCTGTAAGGAAGAGAATAACAGGAACGGATCTAGCTAAACTGAATACAGTTTATCTATATATATAATATATATATACAGAACACCTGGGATGCATATATATACACAATACACTGACTGCAGCTAACTGACTCGCTTGCCTGCTCTAACTCAAATGAAATGACACTGTCTCTCTCTCTCTCAACGCCGGAACACACTACACAGGGCCAACGCGCAGGCGGCCTTATATAGTGTGGGGCGTATACTAAATTCCCTGAGGCATAATTGGCCAAAGCCACCCTGCCTTTGACCAATCATCAGCCAGCAATGCACTGCGATGCCACAGTGAATTATGGGCCGTGACACGCCACTCAGATTTCACCGCGAACGGCCCATAATGTTCGTAATCCGACGAACGGTCGAACGGCCGATGTTCGAGTCGAACTTACGTTCGACTCAAACTCGAAGCTCATCCCTAGTGGGTACGATGTCCAACGGGTATGGTAATGCGACCCGGTGCACATCATGTGATATGTATGTGTTCATTGAGCCTATGTTCAAGGGCTAATACTGTTGCACAAAATGTGAGCAGGTTGTTTCCTTGCAAACTCATGTCCTGAATTTAAGGAAGCAGCTGGTAACACTGTGAAGCATCGCCAACCTGAAAGCGAGTTTGGACTGTACCCGCCAGGTGTCAGCAGCGCTAGAGATACAGAGGTGCAGGCACAAGAGCAGAGAAGTTGGGTGACAGTTAGACAGGGTAGAGGGAAAAGCATTAGAGGGGCCAGTCCTAGCACATCCCAATAAATACGCTCTGTTGTGTGATGTTGGGGAGACCAGTCAAGGAGTGGCATTCCCCTAGCTTCCAGGGGAACAACTCCTCCAGGTAGGACAGGGGGTAAGGCTAAGGGGAAGGATAAACAGATTCTGGTGGTAGGGGATTTAATTATTATAAGTACAGATAGGGCAATTTGTCACAAAGACAGTGATCGTCGAACAGTATATTGTTTACTTGGCGCTCAAGTTCGACACATCGCGGATTGGATGGACAGATTGTTGGGTGGGGCTGGGGAAGACTCAGCTGTCATGATACACATTGGTACCAATTAAAAAGTTACAGGAAGGTGGAACGTTGTAAAAAATAATTTTAGTGACTTAGGGGCTATATTGAAGAAAAGGACCTCCAAGGTGGTATTCAAAGAAATACTGCCTGTACCTCAAGCCACACCAGAGACAGCAGGAGATTAGAGAAATTGACAAGTGGTTGAGGAACTGATGTAGGAAGGAGGGGTTTTGGGTTCCTGGAGAACTGGGCCAATTTTTTAGTCGGTTACTGGCACTTTAGCAGGGATGGCCTGCCCCTAAATGAGGAGGGTGCAGCTCTGTTGGGAGAGAAGATAGCCAAAAAGTTAGAGGGACTTTTAAACTAGGTGGTGGAGTGGGGGGGGGTCAGAGGAAGCGATAGCTAGCAATGAGCAAGGGTCAGCATGCGCTATTGGGGGCATTAGTGGTAGGGTGACTTAAATACCTAAACACAAGGTAAGTAGGTTGGCAAAACCCAATTGCAACCTCATAATGACTAACGAGGAAATAATATGTGACTGAACAAAATTAACAGGCATCTTCATAAATGCTAAAAGTCTAGCTAATAGGATGGGAGAACTTGGGCTCCTTATATACGAGGAGAATTTAAACTTTGTGGCAACTCATTCAGTTTAAAATAGAAATAAAAGGCAAAACATTTTTATAAATGATCACATTCCCTCTGTTCTCAGTAGGGATGAGCCGAACACACCCCCGGTTGGGTTCACACCAGAACCTGCGAACGGACCGAAAATTTGCACGAATGTTAGAACCCCATTGACATCTATGGGACTCGAACGTTCAAAATCAACAGTGCTCATTTTAAAGGCTAATTTGCAAGGTATTGTCCTAAAAAGGGTTTGGGGACCCGGGTCCTGCCCCAGGGGACATGTATCAATGCAAAAAAAGTTTTAAAAAGGGACGTTTTTTTCGGGAGCAGTGATTTTGATGTTGCGTAAAGTAAAAAAAAAAAAGTGAAATATTCCTTTAAATATCCTACCTGGGGGGTGTCTATAGTATGCCTGTAAAGTGTCGTGTGTTTCCCGTTCTTAGAAGAGTCCCTGCACAAAATGACATTTTTAAAGGAATAAAAGTCATTTAAAACTGCTTGCGGCTTTAATGTAATGTCGGGTCCTGGCAATATGGATGAAAATCAGTGAGAGAAACGGCATGGGTACCCCCCAGTCCATTACCAGGCCCTTTGGGTCTTGTATGGATATTAGGGAGAACCCCGCACCCAAATTAAAAAAGGAAAGGTGTGGGGCCCCCAGGCCCTATATACTCTGAACAGCAGTATACAGGCGGTGCAAACAAGACAGGGACTGTAGGTTTGTTGTTAAGTAGAATCTGTTTGTAATTTTGAACGGGTACATTTTTAACGTGTTTAGCTCCAGCCAAAAAATCTATTTTAAGCTTTTTGGAAAACATAGGGAAGGGTTATCACCCCTGTGACATTTGTTTTGCTGTCTGTGCTCCTCTTCAGAAGATTTCACCTCACTTTTTGTCCCAATGACAAATGTTTTTTGAAAATTTGGGGTTTTTAGTGAAACAAGGATTGGTGATAAAGCATCAGTGTAAAGGAGAAAAGTTTTTCCCATATTAACACTTACAGGAAAGAATTTCCCTTCCTAGGCGTAGATTTCATCTCACTTCCTGTTGTCTCCTTCCGTTTGCAAGTAGGAGTCGTTTGTAAGTTGGATGTTTGAAAGTAGGGGCCTGCCCTATATACTCAGCAGAAATTTGGGCCTTAGGTGTTGTTGTGGCCACAACACTGTAAGCCCTCACAGGGCCCTGCTGTGAAATATTAGATCAAGAATTGTAATTACATGCCCCTGTTGAACAGGGGCAGAAAAATTGGGCCTTTGGTGGTGGTGGTGGTGCTGGTGCCACAACACTGTAAGTCCTCACAGTTACTCTTGGTGGGCGCAGAAACGGGCCCTGCTGTGAAATATTAGATCAAGAATTCTAATTACATGTCCCTGTTGAACAGGGGCTGAAAAATTGGGCCTTAGACACTTGTGCTGGTGCCACAACACTGCAACCCCTCACAGATACTCTAGCTGGAGCACAGGAACTAGCCCTGCTGCAAAGAATTGCATCAAAAATTGTAATTACACGCCCTTGTTAAACAGGGACTGAAAAATTGGGCCTTAGGCACTGGTGCTGGGGCTACAACACTGCAACACCTCACAGATACTCTAGTTGGAGCGCAGGAACTAGCCCTGCTGCAAAGAATTGCATCAAAAATTGTAATTACACTTTTACAATTTTCGGTGGGAAAGGTGTCCAGATCAGATCTTGCCCCTAGGTATTCCTGCACCATGTAAAACAGACGCTGGCGATGGTTGCTGGAACCGATCATACCTTGGGGCTGCGGACAAAAAAATTGTCTGAACACAGACAGCCACCTTCTCCACCTCTCCTTCTTTGACTGACCGAAGCCTCAGCAACACGTTGTCCAGAAACAGGAGTTTGTAACCTCCCAGTCTCTAGGAATGAGTTGCACAGACCTTTCTGCAAGGTCTCCCGAAGATGTTTCATCCTCTGCTCCCTCTGCGACGCCAAGATAAGGTCCGCAACCTTACCCTTGGATCAAGGAGGGTTGCCAGCCAGTATTGTTCCTTCTCCTTAATACCACGAATACGAGGATCCTTCTGCAGGCTTTGCAGGATCAGGGAGGCCATGCAGCGTAGGTTTGCTGAGGCATTTGGTCCGGAGATCTCTGGGTCACTAAGGATGACATGATCCGCAGCCACCTCCTTCCAGCCACGTACAAGTCCATGTGTTTCTTGGGACTGTAAATGATCCCTTAAAGGCTGATGCTGAGTGCCAGGCTCCACTTCCATACTGACACAATGCTCCTCCTCCTCCTCCTCGTCCTCTTCCTGTGTGATCGGCGGGCACGCAGGAACACTGTCTGGATAAAGGGGGCCTTGAGAGCTAAGGAAGTCCTACTCTTCCTGCCTCTGTTCTGCCTCAAGTGCCCTGTCCATTATTCCACGCAGCGTGTGCTCCAACAGGTGGACAAGGGGGACAGTGTCACTGATGCATGCACTGTCACTGCTCACCATCCTCATGGCCTCCTCAAATGGTGACAGGACAGTGCATGCATCCCTGATCATGGCCCACTGGCGTGGCGTGAGGAACCGCACATTCCACAAACTCATGGAAGGGGGCAGAGTCTACCAACTGAAAAGGTAGCAGTTGAAGTGCTAGCAATTTTTCCAAGCTAGCATTCAACCGCTGGGCATGTGGATGGCTGGGAGCGAACTTCTTTTTGTGGTGCAGCAGCTGGGGCAGGGAAATTTGCCTGGTACAATCTGACGTCTGTGTACCGATAGCAGATTGCCCGCAAGTACTTGACTGTGACACACCTAATTCTACACCTTCATTCCTCTCAGTGCAGGTCTCAGAGAAGACTGAAGGTATAGTGGGGTTGGAGATCCCAGCTGATGAGGAGTAAGGAGAGGTCCTCTTTGTTTTTTGGTGTGGATCTTTTAGGTATGCTTGCCAACGAACTGCATGGCCGGTCAACATATGTCTGGTCAAGCATGTGGTGCCCAAGCGGGAGATGTTTTGGCCACGCGAAATACGCTTGAGACATATTTTGCAAATAGCGGTGCCATCTGATGCTTTCATCTCAAAAAAAGCCCACACCAAAGAATTTTTGGAATAGCGCGCAGAGACAGCAGCGCCCTGCACATGCGGAGCTCTGAGGTGTGATGCAGTCAGTGTGTGCCCTTAGGCTGGCCCCTGGAGGGCATCCTGCCTCGTTGGTAATTTGCCTCCTCCTCCTCCTCTCTCCTATCAGGCACCCACGTCTAGTCAGTGACCTCATCATCCCCTCCCTCCTCATCACTGGAGCAAACCTGGCAGTATGCTGCAGCAGGGGGAACATGACTGCCAGATTGCTGTCCTTCTTGGGCACCCCCTCTGTCCGTGCTCACGATACTGGCTTCATCTGGCTCAGTATCATCATCACAGCCTTCTAAACGCTGGGCATCCTCCTGGAGCATGTACCCAACACTGTGGTCAAACAGTTCGAGGGACTCCTCAGGAGGACATGGTGGGGCTAGGGAAGGAGTAACTGATGCCATTGAGCCGAGGGATAAGGCTGTGTTGGCAGCTGCTTTGCCAGACAAAGTACCCTGAGCATGGGTGAGAGAGGATGAGGAGGATGAGGACGGCTTGGTCATCCACTCGACCAAGTCTTCCGCATGTTGCGGCTCAACAAGGCCAGCTGCCAAAAAAAAGGCCAAGCGTGTCCCATGGCCACGTGCTGGGGAGGATGCACCATGTCCACGACCAGCACTGTTGCCTCTAGACACAGAGCCTGCTTGTCCTCTTTTATTGGCTTGTGACTGTCTGCCTCTCCTTGTTGGCCTTCCAGACATACTAATGGCCTGCAGTGAGATGTAGCTGCACTAAGCCGGGATATATATATATATATATATATATATATATATATACTGATACTGCCGCTAGCAAAATCAACTGCCTGCCTGTAGTATTATTAGTATGAGAACACTACCAATATTCTACAGGTAGCTTTAGCTGAACGCTGTTCAGAGGTCGCACTACACTAACTTGTAGCTTTAGCTAAACATTGTGCAGAGGTCCCACTACACTAACGTGTAAATAATGTAGCTGCCTGCGGTAGTAATAGGATCAGGAAAACAACACCAACCTTCTACAGGTAGCTTTAGCTGAACACTGTGCAGATGTCGCTCTACAGTAACTTGTAGCTTTAGCTGAACACTGTGCAGAGGTCGCACTACACTAACTTGTAGCTTTAGCTGAACACTGTGCAGAGGTCGCACTACACTAACTTGTAGCTTTAGCTGAACACTGTGCAGAGGTCGCACTACACTAACTTGTAGCATTAACTGAACACTGTGCAGAGGTCGCACTACACTAACTTGTAGTTTTAGCTGAACACTGTGCAGAAGTCGCACTACACTTACTTGTAGCTTTAGCTGAACACTGTGCAGAGGTCGCACTACACTAACTTGTAGCTTTAACTGAACACTATGCAGAAGTCGCACTACACTAACTTGTAGCTTTAGCTGAACACTGTGCAGAGGTCGCACTACACTAACTTGTAGCTTTAGCTGAACACTGTGCAGAGGTCGCACTACACTAACTTGTAGCTTTAGCAGAACACTATGCAGAGGTCGCACTACACTAACGTGTAAATAATGTAGCTGCCTGCTGTAGTGATAGGATTAGGAAAACACCACCAGCCTTCTACAGGTAGCTTTAGCTGAACACTGTGCAGAGATCACACTACACTAACTTGTAGCTTTAGCTGAACACTGTGCAGAGGTCGCACTACATTAACTTGTACCTTTAGCTGAACACTGTGCAGGGGTCGCACTACACTAACTTGTAGTTTTAGCTGAACACTGTGCAGAAGTCGCACTACACTAACTTGTAGCTTTAGCTGAACACTGTGCAGAGGTCGCACTACACTAACTTGTAGCTTTAGCTGAACACTGTGCAGAGGTCGCATTACACTAACTTGTAGCTTTAGCTGAACACTGTGCAGAGGTCGCATTACACTAACTTGTAGCTTTAGCTGAACACTATGCAGAAGTCGCACTACACTAACTTGTAGCTTTAGCTGAACACTGTGCAGAGGTCGCACTACACTAACTTGTAGCTTTAGCTGAACACTGTGCAGAGGTCGCATTACACTAACTTGTAGCTTTAGCTGAACACTGTGCAGAGGTCGCACTACACTAACTTGTAGCTTTAGCTGAACACTGTGCAGAGGTCGCACTACACTAACGTGTAAATAATGTAGCTGCCTGCGGTAGTGATAGGATTAGGAAAACACCACCAGCCTTCTACAGGTAGCTTTAGCTGAACACTGTGCAGAGGTCACACTACACTAACTTGTAGCTTTAGCTGAACACTGTGCAGAGGTCGCATTACACTAACTTGTAGCTTTAGCTGAACACTATGCAGAAGTCGCACTACACTAACTTGTAGCTTTAGCTGAACACTGTGCAGAGGTCGCACTACACTAACTTGTAGCTTTAGCTGAACACTGTGCAGAGGTCGCACTACACTAACGTGTAAATAATGTAGCTGCCTGCGGTAGTGATAGGATTAGGAAAACACCACCGGCCTTCTACAGGTAGCTTTAGCTGAACACTGTGCAGAGCTCGCAAAAAAATAACTTGTAGGTTTAGCTGAACACTGTGAGGAGGACGCACCACACTAACTTGTAGTTTTAGCTGAACACTGTGAGCAGGACGCACTGCACTAACTTGTAGCTTTAGCTGAACACTGTGCAGAGGTCGCACTACACTAACTTGTAGCTTTAGCTGAACACTGTGCAGAGGTCACACTACACTAACTTGTAGCTTTAGCTGAACACTGTGCAGAGGTCGCATTACACTAACTTGTAGCTTTAGCTGAACACTATGCAGAAGTCGCACTACACTAACTTGTAGCTTTCGCTGAACACTGTGCAGAGGTCGCACTACACTAACTTGTAGCTTTAGCTGAACACTGTGCAGAGGTCGCACTACACTAACTTGTAGCTTTAGCAGAACACTATGCAGAGGTCGCACTACACTAACTTGTAGCTTTAGCTGAACACTGTGCAGAGGTCGCTCTACACTAACTTGTAGCTTTAGCTGAACACTATGCAGAGGTCGCACTACACTAACGTGTAAATAATGTAGCTGCCTGCGGTAGTGATAGGATTAGGAAAACACCACCAGCCTTCTACAGGTAGCTTTAGCTGAACACTGTGCAGAGGTCGCACTACACTAACTTGTAGCTTTAGCTGAACACTGTGCAGAGGTCGCACTACACTAACTTGTAGCTTTAGCTGAACACTGTGCAGAGGTCGCACTACACCAGAAAATAATGTAGCTGCCTGCGGTAGCGATAGGATCAGAAAAACACCACCAATCTTCTACAGGTAGCTTTAGCTGAACACTGTGCAGAGGTTGCACTACACTAACTGTAAATACTGTAGCTAATAGGACTAATAGGATCAGAAGAACACCAGCAATTTTCTTCAAATACTGTAGCAACACCTGCCTGCCTGTCAGTAGGAAGATAATAACAGGAACGGATCTAGCTAAACTGAATACAGTGTATATATATATATATATATATATATATATATATATATATATATATATATATATATGTATATATATATATATATATATATATATATATATACAACACCTGGGATGCATATATATATATACACAATACACTGTAAGTGCAGCTAACTGACTGACTGTCCTGCCTAATCTATCTAACTTAAATCAAGTGACACTGTCTCTCTGTCTCTCAACACTGGAACACACTACACAGGGCCGACTTGCAGGTGGCCTTATATAGTGTGGGGCATGTACTAAACCCCCTGAGCCATATTTGGCCAAAGCCACCCTGGCTTTGGCCAATTATAGCTCTCTGTACAGACGGCGCTGTGATTAGCCAAGCATGCGGGTCATAGTGCATGCTTGGCCAATCATCAGCCAGCAATGCACTGCGATGCCGCAGTCAATTATGGGCCGTGACGCGCCACTCGAATTTGGCGCGAACGACCCATATCGTTCGCAATTCCGCGAACGGTCGAACAGACGATGTTCAAGTCTGTTCTCAGCATAAGAGCTAGGAGGAGGATAAGCAGTAGCACACTGAGCTTGCCAGTGAATGGCTGTGCAGCGAGGGCGTGTCAGGACAAGTCTGATCATTGGAGGAGAGTACACTGAGTTCCCAGCATAGTTAGAGAACTGATCACGGTGTGCTCTCCTACTTAGTGCGGTCACTTTTTAATATGAAAGCAAGGGGACTGGCAGGAACACCAGGCATATCATATAAAGGAAGCTATTCAAAGAGAACAGAATACTTTATCATACAAGTACATGGTTCAGCAGGCACATATCAGGAATGTGAAGTGTTGGGGTAACAAATCTTTAACGGTCTTGCAGGACAGTTTCATGGGTCAGTTGGTGGATGCACCAACAAGAGATAACACATTACTAGAGCTACTGATTACAAATAACACAGACCTGATCACAGATGTGGAAATATGGGGCAACTTAAGAAAAATAAATCACAAGGTAGTTACATTCAGTATAAATCACAGGAAAAGGAAGCACAAGGTTAGTAAAAGAACGCTGAATTTAACCCCTTCCCGACCAGCCACCACAGTTGTACCCGCGATCGCTCCACACAGAAACAGAACGGAGATCTGTCAATGTAAACAGACAGGTTTACGTACTGTCAGGGGTGAGGAGAGCGATCTGTGTTGTTCATATTAAGTATGAACAACTATCGCTCTTCTCACCCAGTCAGTCTCCCCCCCCCCCACAGTTAGAATTCCTCCCTAGGTTACAGTTAACCCCTTGATCGCGCCATAGTGTTAACCTCTTCCCTGCCAGTGACATTTACACAGTAATCAGTGCATTTTTATAGCACTGATTGCTGTATAAATACCAATGGTCTCAAAAATGTGTCAAAAGTGTCCGATTCGTCCACCATAATGTCGCAGTCCCGATAAAAATCACTGCTCACCGCCATTACTAGTAAAAAAAATAATAATAGAAAAATGCTATAAACCTTTCCCCTATTTTGTAGATGCTATTACTTTTGCGCAAACCAAACAACATACGCTTATTGCGATTTATATTACCATAAATATGTAGAAGAATACATATCGGCCTAAACTGAGGAAAAAAATTAGCTTTTTTTTAAAAAAAATTGAGGATATTTATTATAGCAAAAAGTACAAAATATTGTAATTTTTTCAAAATTGTTGCTCTTTTTTTGTTTATAGCACAAAAAATAAAATCCGCAGAGATGATCAAATACCACCAAAAGAAAACTCTATTTGTGGGGAAAAAAGTATATCAATTTTGTTTGGGTACAACGTCGCAGGACCGCGCAATTGTCAGGTAAAGCGACGCAGTGCCGTATCGCAAAAAATGGCCTGGTCATTGAGCAGCCAAATCTTCCGGGAATCAAGTGGTTAAAAAGAGCAAACTTCGCTAAACTGCTCTCCATACTACTAACTACTACTAGATACTAAACGGGATAAAATCCTAGAAACGATGAACACTGAGGAAAAATGGGAGTGCTTTAAGAACATAAACATTCCGAACATATTGTCTGAAGTATTGGGACACCTGCCTTTATACGCAAATGAACTGTAATGGCATCCCAGTCTTAGTCCGTAGGGTTCAAAATGAATTTGGCCCACCCTTTGCAGCTATAACAGCTTCAACTCTTCTGGGAATGCTGTCCACAAGGTTTAGGAGTGTGTCTATGGGAATGTTTGACCATTCTTCCATAAGTGCATATGTGTGGTCAGGCACTGATGTTGGACAAGAAGGCCTGGCTTACAGTCTCTGCTCTAATTCATCCCCAAGGTGTTCTGTTGTGTTGAGGTCAGGACTCTGTGCAGGCCAGTCAAGTTCCCCCACCCCTAACTCACTCATCCATGTCTTTATGGACCTTGCTTTGTGCACTGGTTCAAATCATTTGGTGAAGGGGGGATTATGATGTGGGGTTGTTTTTCAGGGGTTGGGCTTGGCCTCTTAGTTCCAGTGAAGGGAACTCTTAAGGCATCAGCATGCCAAGACATTTTGGACAATTTCATGCTCCCAATGTTGTGGGAACAGTTTGGGGATGGCCCCTTCCTTTTCTAACATGACTGCACACCAGTGTCCAAGCAGAATCCATAAAGACATGAATGAGCGAGTTTGGGGTGGAGGAACTTGACTGGCCTGCACAGAGTCCTGACCCCAACCCGATAGAACACCTTTTGGCTGAATTAGAGAAGAGACTGCAAACCAGGCCTTCTCATCCAACATCAGTGCCTGGCCTCACAAATGTACTTCTGGAAGAATAGTAAAACATTCCCAAAGACACAATAAACATTGTGGACAGCCTTCCTAGCCTTCCTAGCCTTCCCAGAAGCTGTTTTAGCTGCAAAGGGTGGGTCAAATAAATTTTTAACCCTACAGACTTAAGCCTCGTACACGCAACCAGATTGTTGGCAGAGGATTGTCTGTTGACAGACTGTTGTCCTAAAATCTGACCCTTAGTACGCTCCTTCTGAGAATTGTTGTCCAACTTTCGGCCAACAAATATTGGATGGCAGGCTAGTAGTAAATTTTCAGTGGACAATGGTCTGTTGTCTGATTTTCGTATCGTCAGTACACAAGTCCATCACACAAAAGGCAAAAGTACAAACACGCATGCTCAGAACCAATGGTCACCAAACACGAAATTAGCAGAGGGGGCCCAAAGGGTGGCGCTCAAGAGCTTAAATTCCTCGTAGTACGTCACTATGTTCGTGTTTGTTGGCCGTCAATTGTGTACCGTTATGTACCGTCAGCGCGAGAAGGCTTCTCCCTGGAGACACCGAGTATGGAAAACACTAAACGTCAGCGCAGTGACGCCGGGAAGTGACGTCACGCTCATGGCTTCGGGTACGTGGCGCCGATGCGCAGAGGGGCGTCCGCCCGATCCCCCGATCACATGATAAATGGCGAGAAGGGGAGGACCCACTGGCGCATCGCGGCTCCCGCAGAGAAGAAAGCCCATAACCGCCCAAGAGCCCAGTCAACGCACATGGAGCATGATCGCTTTCCGGGTGGAGAGTGTGTCTGGGGCATCTGTTAGAGAAAAAGCCATGTGGGGCATGAAGTCAGTAACTAAGATGCTGCCAAGGGTGGCGCACAAGAGCTGAAATTCCTCGTAGTACGTCACTATGTTCGTGTTTGTTGGCCGTCAATTGTGTACCGTTAGTATGCAAGACAAATTCCTGGCACACGCTCTTTGGCCAACAATTGGATCATGTGTACGAGGCTTAAGATTGGGCTGCCATTGAAGTTCATGTGTGCGTAAAGGCCGGCGTCCCAATACTTTTTGGCTAGATAGTGTATATGGCAAGATTTACAATGGTCCTACACATAAATACTACATTTAGACTTAGTTTTAGGACCTGGGAGATGAGACAACTTCTCTACATGAAGCAGCATGTTTGGGATTTGAACCCAGAAGCTCAGGGATGCTAAGAAGAAGTTCTAACCTCTAAGCCATGGAGCGTCAACATGTGGAAACCTCCTACACATAAATACAGCATTTCTTTGGACATACAGATGATGGAATTACATTACTCAAGAGTTATTCTTTTTGATTTATTCTGTGATATTTGGTGGTTCTTTGTGGGTCAGTGTAGAATAGTGATGTCACCCTCAAATTTTTGAGAATTACATTTTGATTTCTGATGTTGGTACTAGGGATGGGCGAATGGTTCGGTGTAAGTTCGGGCCGAACTTTGGTTGTTCAGATGTTCTGCGAACACCGAACAGTATGCGGTGTTCGGGAAAAATTCGGAACACCGTTAAAGTCTATGGGACATTAAAATGAAGTGTTCACTTCAGGGCTTATATGCAAGTTATTGTCATAAAAAGTGTTTGGAGACCCAGGTCCTGCCCCAGGTGACATGTATCAATGAACATTTTTTCTTTAAAAACAGCCATTTTTTTCAGGAGCAGTAATTTTAATAATGCTTAAAGTGAAACAATAAAAGTGAATTATTCCTTTAAATTTCATACCTGGGGGTGTCTATATTATGCCAATAAAGTGGCACATTTTTCCCGTGTTTAGAACAGTCCCTGCACAAAATGACATTTCTAAAGGAAAAAAAGTCATTTAAAAGTACTAGCGGCTATAATGAATTGTCTATGGGAGAAATCAAAAGTGCTAATTTTAAAGGCTTATATGCACGGTATTGTCATAAAAAGTGTTTGGGGACCTGGGTCCTGCCCCAGGGAACATGTATCAATGCAAAAAAAAGTTTTAAAAACAGCCATTTTTTCTGGAGCAGTGATTTTAATAATGCTTAAAGTGAAACAATAAAAGTGAAATATTCCTTTAAATTTTGTACCTGGGGGGTGTCTATAGTATGCCTGTAAAGTACCCCAAAGCACCCTCCCCATGTTGAGGGCATGTGGCCTGGCACGGTTTAAGAGGGGGGGTGCACTCTCATCCCCCCTCTTTTCCTGCAGCCTGCCAGGTTGCGTGCTTGGATAAGGATTTGGTATGGATTTTTGGGGGGACCCCCACACCATTTTTCTTTAATTCCCCTTAAAATCCATACCAGACCTGAAGGGTCTGATGAGGGGGACTCCTACGCCATTTTTAAAAAAAAAATTGGTGCAGGGTTCAACTTAATATCCACACCAGACTTGAAGGGCCTGGTATGGAATTTGGGGGGACCCCCAAGCAATTTTTTTTTAATTTTGGTTCGGGGTTCACCTTAATATTCATACCAGACCCAAAGGGCCTGGTAATGGACTGTGGGGGATCCCATGCCATTTTTTTCAATGACTTTTATCTGTATTGGACCCAACTATTCATTATAGCCACTTTTGTACTTTTAAATGACACCTCAGTCCTCAAGCTTGCTGCAGGTTCAGCTTCAAACTGGGCTTTGTTACTACACAGGGTATTCACTTGCAAGTCTCTAAAAGCAATTTTTCTCATTGGGCTTATTCCCACTTCACAGGATGAGGATGAGGACTTGGATGGGATGTCTATCTGAGGTCGTTTTGAGAGTGATGTAGAGGTCCCTCTAGTGGCGGCTGTTTGATTATACACCAGAATCATCCCCTTTCTTATGGGCCGAGAGTGACTATTGGCCGTCTATACAGTGGAACAAAGGGCCCCCTGGTGGCTGAAGAGGTAACCACACAACGAATTCCTGCTCACTATATGCCTGATTTTTAAGCTATGAAGGTGAGGGTTTTGTGAGCTCATCCCTGGATTCCTACCTCTCCATGCACATTGTTTGTTTTGGACCTTCTTGACATTTTTTGCACAGACACTTTTGTATGCACTTGTGCTCCATTTATTATTTTTAAGAGATGATTTATACTTTTAGTGGTTTTTGGATCTATTTTTATTATTCACTTTAAGAGGATTCATCATCTGTTCACTTTTAGACACCATAAGGTCATTTTTGCTGTAGCGCGGGACCATTTTTTAGCATATTTTATACTGTGAGTGGATTGTGATACACTTTCGGTTCTGCTGCAGACAGCTGTGATTTTATTTACCACACTACACTTTTATGCATTTTACACCTTTTCTTCACTTCACCTTGATGTTTAGCAGTTTGTTTTAACACTTTTAATAGCGCGAAGGCTTTTTACTTGTATTCATTATCTCTCTGCTGCCTGACTGATAATCTGCTGCCTGACTCTAGGACACAGCAGGAAAGTGACGCAGCAAGTGACAATCCGTAAGGTGTGGCAGGCAACGTGGCAAGTGACAATCCATGACGTGGCAAGTGACAATCCGTAATGTGTGGCAGGTGACGTGGCAAGTGACAATCCGGGAAGTGGCAAGTGACAATCCGTAATAAGTGGCAGATGACGTGGCAAGTGACAATCCGGGACGTGGCAAGTGGCAATCCGTAATGTGTGGCAGGTGACGTGGCAAGTGACAATCTGGGACGTGGTAAGTGACAATCTGTAATGTGTGGTAGGTGACGTGGGAGGTGACAATCCGGGACGCAGCAAGTGGACAATCAGCAACATGTGGCAGGTGATGCGGCAGCTGACATTCCGCAACATGTGAAAAGTGAAAATCTGCATCTGGTGGCAGGCGACGTGGCAAGTGGACAATCCGCAATGTGTGGCAGGTGATGTGGCAAGTGACATTCCGTGACAAGTTGCATCTGGTGGCAGGCGACGGTGGTAAGTGACACGCTCAGGGCTCCCACTGATTCTGCATTATGGTGAGTTGAACTATTTCATTTTATATAACAGAACAGAAATTGGTTAGAAGGCATAGAGGTCAGCAACGTGTGTCCTTCAGGGGCTGCATACAGTATACTGCATACTTTGTTGTTCAAAATTATTATAAGATTTTGCTTGGGTACTGTGCCACATGGGTGTGGTAATCTGTTGTTCAATGGCATTAGTTATTTTTTTGTGGGGGGGGCATACAACATTTTGCTATGGGGCTCTGTGATTTCTAGTTACGCCCCTGGTTGGCACCTAGTTGTACAAAAACGGGGAATTTATGTCTTCTCAGACTTTTAAAGATATTTCAGTGTAGAAATCACTTTTTCACACAGTTTTAAAGCAGATTATCTTTAAATAATATACCACATATTTCAGTACCATTTAGGCAATTATATCATGCTCTAAACATTATTTCCATGTGCACTACTCCAGGTTTTAGCAGAGTAAGGGTTTGGGCGCTATTTGTTTTCAGGGAACTATAGTAAATTCGATTTTGTGAGTATTTTTTTTACCAGCGCTATAGTGAATTCCATTTTAGCGGTAATTAGCACTAATTAGCGCTTCAGCGCTATAGTAAATGACCCCCCTATGTGGAAATCTCTGAGCTAAATAATTTGTCTTTTAAATGAAATTTGCAGACTGTCTTTACAACTAGCTTTAGGGCACTTGCACACTGGGGCGGGCGGGCGTCGGCAGTAAAGCGGCGCTATTTTTAGTGGCGCTTTTCGGCCACTAGCGGGATGCTTTTAACCCCCACTAATGTTCAAAAAAGGGTTAAAAGTGCAGACAAAGCAGCAGCGCTTTGACGTCGCTGCTTATTGATTTTAATGGGCAGGGGCATGTACATACTGCTCCTAAAGCACATCAACTCTGGCTTTCACACTGGAGTGACAGGAGATGCACTTTACAGGCGCTTTGCAGGTGCTTTTTTTTAGCGTTATAGCGCCTGTAAAGCATCTCAGTGTGAAAGTAGACTTAGACTAGCTTTAAACTTTTGGGTCGCTAACCTGTGATTTTTGTGCGGGTTAGCTGCACTTTCCTATAGACTTCTATGAGCTCCTGTGGTTTTAGTTTAGTTTAGTTTCAGGAAGCACACCGAAGCTCCTGCATGCTGCATCTTTGGTGTGCTTTCTGAAACTGCACCAAAACAGCAGGACATCATAAAAGTCTATAAGAAAGCACAGTTAGCCCACATGAAAACCCATGGGGGCAGTGTGAAGCTGCTATTAAAAAAAAAAATGGAAGCAAGCCAAAAATGGCAGAGGAAGCATAGTACTCCGGTTAGTGTTGGGACATGTTATCCAGCCAAACTGCCCCCCCCCCCATTATGTGCAAGATTGGAGATACCTGCCCCCAGAAGCTATCCACTTTTCAAAGTCACTACACATCAGTAATGCGTCAGTCAAGTTTTTGTTGTGCACCTGTGTGCAGTGACATTGTGGGACAATCCTGCTATTTGCTCTGCCTCTGCTGGTCTCTTTGCGCCAAAGCCAAAAAGCACAGCATGCATGCCAGTCACAGTGGAGCATGTACAGTATCTCACAAAAGTGAGTACACCTCTCACATTTTTGTAAATATTTTATTATATCTTTTCATGTGACAACACTGAAGAAATGACACTTTGCTACAATGTAAAGTAGTGAGTGTACAGCTTGTATAACAGTGTAAATTTACTGTCCCCTCAAAATAATTCAACACACAGCCATTGATGTCTAAACCACTGGCAACAAAAGTGAGCACACCCCTAAGTGAAAATGTCCAAATTGGGCCCAATTAGCCATTTCCCCTCCCCAGAGTCAGGTGACTCGTGTTATAAGGTCTCAGGTGTGAATGGGGAAAACTGGAAGTTCAACATGGAACCTCATTGCAAAGAACTCTCTGAGGATCTGAAAAAAGAACTGTTGCTTTACATAAAGATGGCCTAGGCTATAAGAAGATTGCCAAGACCCTGAAACTGAGCTGCAGCACGGTGGCCAAGACCATACAGCGTTTTAACAGGATAGGTTCCACTCAAAACAGGAAGAAATACACCTTGAAATAATAGATATCTGCTTACCAGATACCAATGACTCCTTTAACTAAAAAGAGAGTCATTAGCACTTGTACAGGATTGTGCCTGTTCACATGGAAGGCTGGATGGCTGGGTGGTAATTGTAGGCATAGATCCCTCCCGTCCCACTCATTCAGGATAGGAAATGTAGGAAACAAAACAAAGTCTCCATATTGTAAAACCGTTTAATAGATGTAAAAAAGACAATAAAAAATAGCCAAATGGCCGCTTACATTGATAAGTGCCTACCCGGCACTGGGACTGCTCGTATGTCAGGGTAAATGGTGTCAGAGACCCATCGCGTTACATCATGTTCGGCGTGCGTTCCACCCAGTACGCATAGTCAACCAGAGGAACCGGATGTTGGTAGGCAAGGAAAGAAAGGACACGTGACCACGTACCGCTCCGACGTACGTTTCGTTGTGAACGTCTTCAGGGAAGCGTACATTGGTCACTAGGTTACAGGTTTTATAGGGAATATGGGCAGTTAAAATTAGCATGATAAGAAAAGCCTGCATTCTTGTCAATAAAGTTTGTTGATGAGCATTATACACAGATGACCAGGAAGTGGTAAAATGCAAAATGCAATTGAATATTTATTTGTACGTGGGTTAAAAAAATATATATATTTTTTGATGAGAATCGTATCATATGAGCCAGATTCCCAATGTCTTAATGTTGTTTTTCCAATTTGGTGGGTGTATTCTTACATATTACCTAAGTCTAACAATTATTAATTGTTGTTTGTATATTTTGGGCCCATTGTGGCTGCTCAGAGTGACAGGGCGAAACGGTATTTTATCTCTCTCTATAAAAAAATTTTTTAACTAGTATGTTTACTGTTTTGCAATATAGATTTCCTAATATATTTATAATTTTTTTAACCCACGTACAAATAAATATTCAATTGCATTTGTCATTGTGGGATACTCCATCCTGTTTGTCGGCCGACAGATAGGGGGAGCATTGCAATCTGGCGTGACTGAATGTCAGGCAAGCAATCGTCCAGTTCTTATCACTATCCGGACCATTATGACACGTGGCCACTAGAGGGAGTTACCACTTCCTGGTCATCTGTGTATAATGCTCAGCAACAAACTTTATTGACAAGAATGCAGGCTTTTCTTATCATGCTAATTTTAACCGCCCATATTCCCTATAAAACCTGTAACCTAGTGACCAATGTACGCTTCCCTGAAGACGTTCACAACGAAACATACGTCGGAGCGGTACGTGGTCACGTGTCCTTTCTTTCCTTGCCTACCAACATCCGGTCCCTCTGGTTGACTATGCGTACTGGGTGGAACGCACGCCGAACATGATGTAACGCGATGGGTCTCTGACACCATTTACCCTGACATACGAGCAGTCCCAGTGCCGGGTAGGCACTTATCAATGTAAGCGGCCATTTGGCTATTTTTTATTGTCTTTTTTACATCTATTAAACGGTTTTACGCTATGGGGACTTTGTTTTGTTTCCTACATTTCCTATCCTGAATGAGTGGGACGGGAGGGATCTATGCCTACAATTACCACCCAGCCATCCAGCCTTCCATGTGAACAGGCACAATCCTGTACAAGCGCTAATGACTCTCTTTTTAGTTAAAGGAGTCATTGGTATCTGGTAAGCAGATATCTATTATTTCAAGGTGTATTTCTTCCTCTTTGGTGACGGAATCTTTTTATCATCAGCAAGAATTGACACATCTATGAAGAGTTTTGTTTTTGTGTTTTTTTTGTTTTTTTTGCATTTGGGCTTTTTAAGTATTCACTGGATTTTTCTATTGTGAATGTCAATTGTATACACATTTTTTTGCATTTGGCACAGCAATTTAATGCCAATTGTATACACATGTTTTTGCATTTAGCATAGCATTTCACTGCGCTTTAGGCTATTGGTGTTTGTGTTTGTTTTTTATATTCTAGCAATTTATTAGTTCTCAAGTTCTCTTTGAGGATTGTAGCGCCCCCAATATATAATATTATCCATATTTGACCTTTTTGTTCAAATCAGGGGAGCAGCTTGGTACATATGTTTTTGGGGTTTCCCTTGAAGTAATTGCAACCATTCACGGGTGGTTTACTCTGGTGTAGATATTGCACGGAGAACTTTATTTTTATTTTAATTAATTTTTAATTTAAACTGACACCACTGGCGCGGAGGTCACTGTTTTTCTTTTTCCACTCAAAACAGGGCTCACCATTGGTTGACCAAAGAAGTTGAGTGCACGTGCTCAGCGTCATATCCAGAGGTTGCCTTTGGGAAATTGACGTATGAGTGCTGCCAGCATTGCTGCAGAGGTTGAAGGGGTGGGGGGTCAGCCTGTCAGTGCTCAGACCATACATCGCACACTGCATCAAATTGGTCTGCATAGCTGTCATCCCAAAAGGAAGCCTCTTCTAAAGGTGATGCACAAGAAAGCCCACAGTTTGCTGAAGACATGCAGATTAAAGACATGGATTACTAGAACCATGCCCTGTGGTCTGATGAGACCAAGATGAGCTTATTTGGTTCAGATGGTGTCAAGCATTTTTGTGGTGGCTACCAGGTTCAAAGTACAAAGACAAGTGTGTCTTGCTTATAGTAAAGCATGGTTGGTGGTGGGAGTGTCATGGTCTGGGGCTGCATGAGTGCTGCTGGCACTGGGGAGCTACAGTTTATTGAGGGAACCATGAATGCCAACATGTACTGTGACATGCTGAAGCAGAGCATGATCCCCTCTCTTCAGAGACTGGGCAGCAGGGCAGTATTCCAACATGATAACCACCCCAAACACATCTCCAAGACGACCACTGCCTTGCTAAAGAAGCTGAGAGTAAAGGTGATGGACTGGCCAAGCATGTCTCCAGACCTAAACCCTAATGAGCATTTGTGGGGCATCATCAAACAGAAGGTGGAGGAGCACAAGGTCTCTAACATCCACCAGCTCCGTGATGTCGTCATGGAGGAGTGGAAGAGGACTCCAGTGGCAACCTGTGAAGCTCTGGTGAACTCCATGCCCAAGAAGGCTAGCCTCCCTGGCGGTATGATTCTTTCTGATTTTAGGTGCTGAAAGCGGTACAATTATTTTGCATGGAAATTTGGCATTTTATATTGTAGGTCTGTAATTCCTAAAAATAACACACTTAAATCTGTCCAAACAAGAGTCTAGTAGATATCCCGGGTATGATAAAGTTTGAAACACAAAAACATAAATTATAATATAATAAAAAAAAAAAATAATTAAAAAAAATAAAAATAAATAGTAATAAAATAAATTTTCACACGATTCACTATCGCTCAATTCTGCAAGTGTTCTAATTTACTATCGCTGTTTTCTAGCTGGTCTAAAGCCATTTTTGACGTAAAGGGACACTTTTTGGTTGCTATGGACAATCTCCAGTTTCCAGGCAGAAAGAACAGTACAGTATATGCAATATAAAACTGCATGCAGGGCATGGGCCAGAGCACTGGGGACAAATGGGATGTGAAATGATTTCATACAGTACTGTAATCTGTAAGATTACAGTACTGTATGTGTTATGATTTTTACATTTTTTTTAATTTGCCGCCAGGCTCCGCCCCCGTCGCAGGGAACGGAGCCTGGCACAGAGAGGCTTCGGAACAGGACACAGCCCGCGGACACTGCGGGGGACATCGCAGGATCCCGGGGACAAGGTAAGTAAGGAGGCACCAGGATCCTGCGATGCAATCCCGAGTGTGGCTCGGGGTTACCGCTAATGGTCCTGAATTTTAACCCCGAGCCACACTCGGGAAAACCGCCAGGGAGGTTAAGGCAGTACTGGAAAATAATGGTGGCATATTGACACTTTGTGCCCAATTTGGACATTTTCACTTAGGGGTGTACTCACTTTTGTTGCTAGCGGTTTAGACATTAATGGCTGTGTGTTGAGTTATTTTAAGGGGACAGCAAATTTATACAAGTGTTGTCACATTAAAGTGGTTGTAAACCCTTACAACACACTTTTTGCTACAGGTAAGCTTATAATAAGGCTTACCTGTATCTACCCTGGATATCTCCTAAACCTGAATGGTTTAGGAGATATCCCCTGTATTTGCATGTGCCGACTTCTTTGGCACATGCGCACGTGCCGTTGCTTCAGGTAGACTGTGCCGTTACCAGCGCCTCCACGTGCATGCGTGAGAGTGATGTCATCGCGGCTCCGGCCAATCACAGCACCGGAGCCCACGATACCCGGAAGTAACTCTGGGAGCGATGTCGCCGAACGGAGCGGTGAACGAGGACCGCTGCGGGAGCTTCGATCTAAGGTAAGTAATACATAATGAGCTAGTATGCTATGCATACTAGCTCATTGTGCCATTGTCTTGCAGTTTTTTTGTTTTTTGCTAGGGTTTACAACTACTTTAAAAGATATAATAAAATATTTACAAAAATGTTAGGGGTGTACTCATTTTTGTGAGATACTGTAGTTGCAAAGTTTAGGGAGAAGTGACGGGTTGTTTATGTCAAATTTCCTATCTCTGAATTAAGTATTTAGTAGCTAATATGTTAACAGACAGGCAGAAGCTGACCAGAGATCTGTCATTTTACAACAGCAGTGCTAATGCTGCAAAATGACAGATTCTTGGCCAACTGCAGACATCTGCTGACATTTAGCTGTGAAAGCAGTGGTAATGCTATAGGAAGATTGAAGTAAACTGCCTTTACGTAGTGTTTTTTCAATTCCAATGTTAACATGTATAATGTTACTTCTAAATATGATATCCAACAAATGTTCCATGGCTTTACATTGTGCTTTTTTAATAGTTTTTTTCCTATACCTATGCAGAAGAATAGTTTTTCTTATTGATGAAAAATTGTAAACAAGGAAGTTCATGTTTATTGCAGATAGAGCAGCTAGCCACATGAGAATAAAGGAGAGGGAGCGCATGCGTGGACTCTGACAGGACGGACATGCACTGTTAGAGCTTGGCTCTGTGTGAAGAGAAAAGCTAAAAATCAAGCGGAACCCGCTGGCCCCAGGCACACAGGTATAAACCAGATAACTCCCGGAACAGAGAGGTATCGCTTTGGGCAAAAATTATGGTGCTGGGAGGCACCCACACCAAAAACAAAAGCCCGTACATTAAGGAATCTAAAGCGCGGGCCGCAGTTAAAATGGCGCCGGTCCCTTCCTCCTCAAAAGCCTCAGCGTGCTCAGAGAAACAACAGCCTTCACAGACAGACTCCCCAGGTGAGTCAGACTCAGAAATAAACTACACACAAAGTATTTCACAAGATTCTCCTGCTCCTCCAGCTTTATTAAGACAATTTGAAAAAATGCTCCATAAAGCTCTGAGGCAAACATCAGATCATATTACAAATAGCCTCACAAAAGAAATAAGGGAGCTGGGTAACCGCGCAGAAGCTCTAGAGATCAGAGTAGATGAGATAGAGAATTCAGCACAGGATTACATGGTTGAACTGGAAATCTTAAAGAGGAAAATTTAACCTTACAATCTAAATTGGAAGATTATGAAAATAGAGCCAGGCGCTCCAACCTTTGCATCAGAGGCATACCAGAGTCAGTAATAGAATTACAATCTACCATTACTGCCTTATTTCAGGAACTTCAGCCTGCATTAACAATAGAACGTTTGGGAATGGATAGAATTCACCGCACTCTTGCACCCAAAAAGGCAGAGGGCCCACCACGCGATATAATCGCAAAATTCCACTTTTACCGCACAAAGGAACAATTCCTGGCAGCCGCTAGGGAATGAAATGATTTATCTTTCCAGGGACATAAGTACCAATTATTTGCTGACCTTTCTCAACTCTCTATTACCAAACGCTGTGCAATGAAACCCCAGCTTTTGGCATTACAAAATCATCACGTAATATATAATATATATATATTTTTTTGAAGATCTACTCAGTATCAAAATGTGTAGCCATAACTAAGGCTTTAATTCATAATTGCTTGATTAATAATTTATGATCCCTACAAATGTTCAATTATTATAATAGTCACATAATCCTCCATTGTTCAAGATATATACAAAGGTCTTACTTTATTCAAAAAATTATTATCTATGATTAATATCCTGTTTTCTTATAACATGAAGATCTTAATAGAGTCAGTAAGCGATCATTGGTATGGTCTTATCCTGTAAATATTTACTGGTTATCATATATGATATCCTATTGATTCTTTATTATACCAAAAAAAGGGTACCCCCCTTCTTTTTTTTTCACCTTTCAACATATAGTTGGATATAGCCCCCACCTTAGTCCTTTTAGGCCAACTGGACATAGAGTGAAAGTGGGCCAATTAAGCCTTAAATTAATTTATTTTATTTTTTCTTTTCATTTTTTTTTCAAAAGTTCTAGGATTAGCTTTATCTATTACCTAGCGGGTTATATTTGTACTCATTTTAATAATAATAATTATTCATTCTTCAGAAATGTTATTAGGGCCTTTCTTCCGCACACAGGTGTTTAGTGCGCCCCAATCTGCCTTCCTCATTTGCCTACTCATAATATGTGGGTAAATGATGATGGTTCCACCTCCCCTGGTGGTGGATTATTTCCCCCATCACGGGAAAACTTTATATCTCAAAATAAGATATTTTGTATCTCAATTAACTTTACCTCTCATTTTCTCAGTTTTTTCAGTCTTTCCTATACTTCTGACAATACTGGTTCATTTTTCTCTTCCTCCTTCCATCCACACGGGTTGATTCATCCATTCAGACATTTCCAGGTGTTGGTGAGTACTACCTTTTAGATCATATATCATGGCACCTTTAAACATTCTTTCCCTGAATGTTCAGGGAATCAACATACCACAGAAAAGAGCTAAAGCATTCTGTTCCTTTCAAGCCAAGAAGGCTCACATAATATGCTTACAGGAAACTCACTTTACAGTGAAATCTACTCCTAAGTATATGAGCCCTTTTTACCCGCAAGTATTTACAGCCTCAGCTAATGCCAAAAAGAGCGGAACCCTTATAGCCTTTCATCACTCTACCCCATTCATCATTCAGTCAGAAATTAAAGACCCTGAGGGACGATATCTAATTCTCACTGGTCATATCATGGACAATGCGGTTACGGTAGTATCATAATATGCGCCTAATAAACAGACAATATCCTTCTTATCACATCTAATACAAGTGGTAAATATCTAGAAATGGGAGGAGGACCTGGTTAGAGTCACCACATATGATGATTGTTCCCATTTTGTGGGTAAGTTTTCTTATATTCCTTCCCGTAATTCGAGTAAGCAATCATTTTCTCAATTACTCTTCAGATACAATTTAGTAGATTCAGGGAGAGAATGTAATTGGACCAAAAGATGCTATACTTACTACTCACACCCACACCAGATCTCCACCCGTATTGATCACATATTCCTAACTACAGCTATGATACCTGAAGTACTCCCATCTAGCATAATTCCCATTCCCTGGTCAGATCATAACGCAGTTTATACCACTATATCCTCCACTACCCCTAAAGCCCACGACCCAACGTGGTATCTCCCCGACATTATACTCAAGAACCCATCCTATTGCCTAAAAAATTGAACAAGGTATTAAAGTTTATTTAGAATATAATACTAATCCAGACATTTCTCCGCTTACAGTACCTTATGGGAAGCACACAAACCTGTGTTGCACGGAGTAATTCAACAACAAATGGCACTGATTAAACAAGAGCGTAAAATTCTAGCACGTAAACAAGAAACTGATTTTAATAAAGCCTTTACAACTTTCCAAAATAATCCCACATCAACGGCAAAAATACAATTAGAAAAAACACCTTATTGGCACGTGCACTGAAACCTTTTGACAAACAATCCAAACCTATCCGACTTAAACTATCAAATAACAATTACACTAGTAATCCTTCTAAAATTGTTCAAAAATTCCATACGTATTTATCTTTGTTATACTCAACATCAAAAGAATTCAATCAAACTGAAGCTGATAGCTTCTTCTCTAAATTAAACCATCCTGTACTAACACACACTCAGATAAACTTACTTGAAGAACATATAACAATAGCAGATGTTTCGAAAAACATAAAAGAACTAAAACTAAACAAAAGGCCTAGCCCAGATGGCTATTCAGCCCTATATTACCGAACATTTTCTGAAGCTCTTTCTCCTATCCTAGCAGATGCATTTAATACTCTACTTATCAATTATATGTATGATCCCTAAGCCTCATTCGGATAACCTGCATGAACTTTCATCCCATTTCTCTTTTAAATCAAGAAATTCAAATTCTAGCAAAAATATTAGCAACACGTCTTAATAAGATAATTGGCAAACTGATACATAATGATCAAGTTGGTTTTATGCCTACTAGGCAAGCAAGTGATAATGTGCGCCAAGCTGTTCTTTTGGCGCATATAGCCAGAACACGACGCATTCCCGCATGCTTCCTTTCTCTTGACATTAGAAAAGCCTTCGATCCAGTAACCTGGCCTTATTTACATCAAACTCTCCAGAAATAGGGATTTGGCCCCTACTTCACTAATTGGATAGCAGCACTCTATAATGAACCTCAAGCTTATGTGAAATACGCGGGTTATAAATCACAATATTTTAATATAGAAAGAGGTACACGCCAGGGCTGCCCACTTTCCCCCTTATTATTTGCCCTTTTAATAGAACCTTTAGCTCAATACCTCAGACTAGATCCAACTATCACTGGAATTTAATTAGGCGGATATCGGCATAAACTCTGCTTATTTGTAAATGATATTTCATTGTTTCTATCATCCCCCCAAGTTTCAGGCCCTAATCTCTTTCCCATTCTTAACAAATTCGCTAATATATCAGGATTAGAGATAAACCCCAAGAAATGTATAGCATTAAACATATCTCTTTCAACAATAGAATCAGATTGTCTGACTCATGCCCAATTCAAACATTTTATATATCTTCTCACAACAGCTAAACAAACTATGGCAAAAGCTTGGAAAACTCCTTCTTTGGCATTGGCTGAGACAAAACAAAGAATGAATAATGTTATGATACATGCTAAAATGGTGGCTATTGAACATAACCAAGTTCCTAAATTTCATAAATTGTTACAGCCTTGGATTTAACATTTCTTACCACCATCTTTTAATAACTCTGTCTTAATGCCATGATAGATATCTTATTTATGCATTTAAAAGACCTGAGCCAAATCCAGAACATACTGCACATGAGTCCCAAAGGAGATTAGAGTCTACAAAGTCTGCATTTGGAAAATGAGTGTTGGATCAGTCCACTGCTGATTACATGGGAATCTCTTTAGAGTGATCAGACCTTGAAGGCTCAAGACAGAAGGTAGCAAGACACAGGCGATGACAAGGAAAATGGGAATGACAAGGAACACTATTGCGCTGAGATGCTAAACAGCACTCAGAAACTAGTAATAGATTGTAACAAATTTGTTAGACCAACATTAAGTTAAAATAAATAAACAAATACAGTTTTTTCCCCATTTTATTTTAAAAATGAATAAGAATCCAGTCCAACATGCATTTTTCTACAAACTGAATGTATTTAAATAACCAGATAATTTATCCATACAATACAATACATTACATATATAGATAATATACATATATTGATACAAACCTTTCTCATCATAGTTTATTTAAATATTATAAAACATTGATCTAACCAACTAAGTTCTTTAAAGAAGAACTATACCCAACATTTGATACACTACCATATCTTTATTGCTATTAATGATAAGGGATGAGCAAACTGATTCACATGGAAGGTGATTAGCAAACTTTTTGATTTGCCTAAATATCTTCATGCAAGCTTGCCTAATCTTCAGAGAATCATTATAAATCACAATCACTTGGCTTTTGAATTGTTGAGTACTCGGCACATCAGACACATCTGCATATAAAAAGATCAGGTGTACCAAAATTAAAATAAAACATTTGAATCCAGAATGGATTATTACTTTCTGTGGTTCTCTGCAGATTGAATAGGACTGCACTAATACGTTTATGCAAACTGAAATAAGTTGTAAAGTGATTGTAAAGGCTTGTTTTTATTTTTTTTAAATAACAAACATGTCATACTTACCTTCACTGTGCAGTTAGTTTTGCACAGAGTGACCCCGATCATCCTCTTCTGGGGTCCCCCGGTGGCGCTATCAGCTCCTCCCTGCATCGTATAACCCCCTAGGAGAAGCACTCTCCCGGGGGGGGGGGTTACCTTGGGGGCTCGTTCCCGAGTTCAGCATTTGCATCCATAGATGCAGAATGGAGGACTTGGCCCGCCCTGGTGCCTGTGTCATTGGATTTGATTGACAGCAGCGGGAGCCAATGGCTGCGCTGCTTTCAATCTATCCACTCAAGAGCCAAGAGCCCCGAGCAGAGAAGGTGAGTGTGTCTCCGCCAAGGGAACAAACGGGCTCAGGTGTGTAAAACGGGGGGGCTGGAGGGCCGGTCACTGTCAGAAGTTTTTTCACTTTAATGGATAGGATCCATTAAGGTGAAAAAACACGAGGGTTTACAACCCCTTTAACTTGTTTACTCTTTGCTCATCCTTATTACAGAACTCACTTCTGGAGATCTTCCCTTGCAACTTGATTGGGTTTTTGAATGATGTCCCTGCCAAGGCCAAAGACAAAAACAAATACCCAATGGGAAACCTTACTTCTCAATCCATCCCAAAACTCCACAATTTGTAGGTTAAATTTTGCTTTAAGAAAGGGCATACATACTGTTAATTTTCAGTAATATACTGTCTATAATTCATTTACATGTAGCAACTGTGTATAAAGAGTACTAATCTGTATACTACATACTCAGAGCTTATTTCTCTAAAAATGGGGTTCTGGACGCATAGTGTTATAATAATTACTGGTATGTACGTTATAGGATATTCTTAACAATAATTACATCATTTGATATTCTGGGATTCTATCAAAAGTTATTACCTTTTTAAATTGAAGTCACATTAATAATAAAAAGTTGCCCTGTTAGGGAAATATATTTTATCCATTCTCAAGTTTATACATTTTGTAAAAGGTGCATGTTGAAGCACAGTGTTAAAAAAAAAAAAAGTAGATGGTTAAAAAAGGTAAAACAGAAAGAAGAGGTAATGAAAACCAAAGGTTAAGGTTTATATCTAAAGGATTTAATCAGGTTTAGCGTAACAGTGATGTTTTCACTGCAAACATTGGTAAAAAGTTCAAACATGAGTTGGGGAATTGTCTAAAACAGTTTGAAAAATGAGTAGCACTGTTGGGAATACATTCTTTCCTTAAAAAGGAAGCAGTTTTGACCTTTTCTAAACAGTGCCAATATTGAAAAATGTAAATTATAAAAACATAGAAAAAATAAATTAGATTAACAATTTGATCATTTGCATTGTCAGGATCAACTAGTTGATATGTTACCTACAATGTTAAAAGTTGATATAGAATATGGTTTTAAAATAGTTCTATTAATGTATTTATTTTTATAAAAATAGTTTTTTTAAATGAGCAGTGCAAGTGGCAAAGTGCTTTTATCCCAAATGGGCCATCACACATACAAAGCACAAAAGAACAATTGTTATGGTATTATAGGCATACAGCAAAAGTGTCCTGATGAATAATTCATTTTTTTAAACGGAATTAAATGAGACCATAGCTACTATGTACATTTCTATATTCTGGATAGCATTGACAGAATTAGGAGGATTCATAGATTAGATCATTTTTTATTGGCCTAAAATATCTGCACATTTGCCTGATATGTAAAAATGTCATGGTTCAGGAAGGCAATTGTGATGCATGAATTGTTGGATTCTATTCAGATAAGACAAAGCTATAAATGTACATTCATTAGGAAAATGGCAGTTTGCTAGTTGGTTGGATTGCTTAAATTAATCACTCATCATTAACACTATGTCTGATGGGGATTTCTGATGGTGGCTATAAGCCTTCTAATAAATGAACCAAAATATGATTATTACTGTTTGAAATGATAACTGAACACCTATTTTGTGACACTTAAAAAAATAATTCATTTTATGTTTTTTTGTTTTTTTTGTTTTTTTAAAAAGGACAAAAGAAACAGGTATATACAATAAAATTATAACGCCGAGGCAGAAGAATAAAAGTAATTAAGTCCCTTATCTATGATCTTTTACTTGATGAACTTATAAAGCTCATAGGTACTGTTAATCTTGAACTCAAACATGCACAACTTCTCATATAAAATGACACAAAGGCTTTCCATTTTCAGAATTAGGTAGACAGTTATATTCATGAGAATATGTAAAGTTATGAGATTTAAGGGACTTTTCATGCTACAAAACATAAAAATACACGCCCCATAACAAGTGCTTAAATAGTCATAAATGTAGTCCCTATCTTAAAAAGTGGGAAAAAAATTGTTGGTCTCCTTTTGACATTCTTCATATTGATTTGCTGTAGTCATTGCAATACTGACTTAGTCTTCATAGACTCTGTACAGACAAAATGAAAAAAATAATATATTAACATAAGCAACATTTTGGTATGCAAAATACAGAAAACTGATCTTCAAAGCAAGCATTAAAAACTGGTCTTTTATATTAGAGGATTGTAAAATGTTAAGAAACATATGTGCTGTATAGTGAAAATTGTTATATCACAGCATAAGCTGTGAACAGCAGCATAAAAATATCTTTAATACTTACACAGCTTCTCAATTAGGCCGGCCATAGACTGAGCAAAAAATAGCTTAATTCCCCCAACAACACAGTTGAAGGGGGAATCCCTCACACAGAGCCATTGGGGTTGATTTACTAAAGGCAACTAGACTGTGCACTTTGCAAGGTGCAGTTGCACTCTGCAGGTGCAATTGCTCCAGAGCTTAGTAAATGAGGCAAAGCTTCACTTTGCAAAGAACACCCAATCAAATGCAAAGGAAAATAAAAAAAACAGCATGTTTGCTTGCATGTGATTGGATGATGGAAGTCAGCAGAGCTTCTGCTCATTTACTGAGTTCTGGAGCAACTGCTCTTGTAGAGTGCAACTGCACTTTGCAAAGTGCACAGTCAATTTGCCTTTAGTAAATCAACACCATTGTGTTCTTCCAGGAGGGGAACTCAATGATTACTGCTAGAAAAATTCTCATGTAAAATTTGACAGGCTGGCTGTACCCAAGTTGATCAGATCAGGTACATTCAGTCTGCCCATACATAGTTTGAATCTAGTCCTGTCCCTGCTGAACCAGCCACGAATCGAACCATCTATGACCGGCTTTACATTGCAATAAAAGGTCTGAGCACATCATAATTATTTACTTTGTCAGATGGGTATACATAACTTAAAGCTGAACTCCAGGCACAAAAACTTTCATTTAAATATACAGTGCCTTGAAAAAGTATTCCTACCCCTTGAAATTTTCCACATTTTGTCATGTTACAACCAAAAATGTAAATGTATTTTATTGGGATTTTATGTGATAGACCAACACAAACTGGCAGATAACTGTGAAGTGGAAGGGAAATGATAAATCGTTTTCATTTTTTTTTTTTTTACAAATAAATATCTAAAAAGTGTTGTGTGCATTTGTATTCAGCCCCCTTTACTCTAATAACCCTAACTAAAATCTAGTGGAACCAATTGCCTTCAGAAGTCACCTAATTAATAAATAGAGTCCACTTGTGTGTAATTTAATCCCAGTATTAAAGTGAATATAAAAGTGAATGTAGATGTGGTGTTGTTCTGATGGAAGAGAGTGTTTTATGATAGAGCTGCTATATTACACCCTCTGCAGTTCTCCCAAACTATATGTAAAAAATTGGAGAGTTTAAAAAATGTAGATTATAAATAATCAGCAGATGCCTAAATCTGTATGTGTGCACATCCAACGGGGTGTGGTGCCATAAACCAATATTGTCCTCTAATGGTTAAACCAAGTCAAAAGAGGAAATACTCTTTTCCTCTTACATTTCACCTAGTAGATGACAGACCTCAGTTTTTAGAATTTCTTAATTCAAGTTATTTCTATACTTTCATCATTTTTTGCCATTTTTCATTATCAATATTATTAATTTTATGTATTTTATCTGCATTTTTATTTAATTTTAATTATGTTTTAATATTGAAGATGTATGATTATTGTTGTGTACATGCCATCAGTATAATGCTGCCCTGAATTACAGTATGCGGTGACCTCACTTTTAATACAATGTCACCTTGTCCTCTGATTAACCATAATAGAATAATCATTGCATATGCACAAATATTTTGGATATTGATGATAACAAGGATTTTTTATATCACTGACCCAGATTTCAGTTTAAACTTTATCGTAGCAAAGCAGACTGGTGGGTCACTACTAAGAATCATTTCCAATATCCGAACAATACAGGCTTCGGTCTGCAATATCTTCACCAAAATGGCCACCGTTAGCAAAAGTGTGCGCAATCGCATTGAGGACACAGCATGCTATTTAAGGACGGGAGGTGTAGCAAGATGGACGCTCCTGTTGACGTCCAATGATGAAACACGTAGGGCGGGGTTACGAACGTCTTGCCTCACCTCCGGTTAGATGAACACAGGTTTTCTGTTGGCATTTATCTACTCAGTTTTTCATGCTTATACAATTCATATAAAATCTGAGTACCATTTTTGTCTAATTAATAAATAAAGTTTTAAAACGGTTTTACGCTATGGGCATCCCTTCTCTTCCACATATTGAATACATAACAGGCTGCTAACAACATTTAAAGCACAGACCAGGGCTGCCAAGGATTGCTACACAGTGGCAGATACTGTGACCGCGCAGTACCCCTGTGGGGGTGAGGCTATTTGGTGAGTGCATGCACATTAGGAGCACGAATAAGAAGCACCATCACTAGCCGGCACCTGAATAAGAAGATCTTTAAAAACAATATTGTCTTTCAGCAAGCACTGGATTTTTTCTTGAGCACAAGTCACTTTGTTAAATAGCTCATCTGCTAGCACTGCACACATCTCTAGGCACTTTAATTAAATGCACTTTTACTAAGTTTTTTCACTTATATTAATTTTGTAGAATGTAATATTAATTATTTCGGTCAAATTTATAATATCCCAATCACATTATTGGTGAATAGTACATATTTAGTTTGTATCACAATTTTTATCATTTGCAACCAGAGGGTGTAACACACTTTGGACATATCTTTTTAATTAACCTACCAGCTTTAAAAATTTTAAATTGAAAAGAGAGTATGCTGGGGTACCCCTTCTGGCTGCCTACACCACATTGATAATTAGCTGCCAGAGGTTGTAACACAACCTAGATACATTTTCTTCATTTCCAATAGCATCATAATTGGACACAAGTTATTACCCCACACACGGGTTCTTTATTATGAAAATTTAATATCACTATTAGAAAGCCATTATTGGCGTTTCCTACATGCACATTCACTCCTGTTTTTTGAAATTTAGACGTGAAAATTAGGGGGTCACACACCTGGTTTCGAAAATATACTACACCCTGGGGACAGTATATGTATACTAATGTTGATATCCCTTCAATTATCTCCTTTTTTGACTCGGTTTAACCATTAAAGGACAACATTGGTTTATTGCACCACACCCCGTTGGATGTGCACACATACAGATTCTGCTGATAATTTATAATCTACATTTTTTAAACTCTCCAATTTTTTACTTATAATTTGGGAGAACTGCAGAGGGTGTAATATAGCAGCTCTATCATAAAACACTCTCTTCCATCAGAACAGCGCCACATCTACATTCACTTTTATATTCATCTTAGTACACTCCACTTAGGTGGAAATGTACATGTAGAGGCAGCAGTTCTACATTTATTTATCTGCACTTATACCCTTTGTGCGGATTTATTTATACATTGTTCCAGTATTAAAGTATCACAGCTGTTCTGTGAAGCCCTCAGAGGTTTGTTAGAGAACCTTATGCCGTGTACACACGACCGGACTTTTCGACCAAACTGGTCCGACGGAATAAATCTGTCGGACAATTCGATCGTTTGTGGGCTTCATCGGACCTTTTCTGTAGAAAAATCTGTCGGACTTTAGAAATAGAACATGTTTTGAATCTTTCCGACGGACTCGAGTCAGATCGAAAAATCCATTCGTCCGTATGCTAGTCCGATGGACAAAAAAGGATGCAAGGGCAGCTATTGGCTACTGGCTATGAACTTCCCCATTCTAGTCCGGTCGTACGTAATCACGTTTGAAACGGTCGGACTTTGGTGTGATCATGTGTAGGCAAGTCCGTTTAGTTGGAACTCCGTCGAAAAGTCCTTCGGAGTTCAGTCCGACGAAAAGTCCGGAAGTGTGTACACGGCATTAGAGAACAAACAGCATAATGAAGGCCAAGAAACACACCAGGCAGGTCAGGGATAAAGTTGGAGAAGTTTAAAGCAGGGTTAGGTTATAAAAAAAAATCCCAAGCTTTGAACTTCTCACGGAGCACTGTTCAATCTTTCATCTGAAAATGAAAAGAGTATGGCACAACTGCAAACCTACCAAGACAGGTAGACTGACAGGCCGGGCAAAGAGCATTAATCAGAAAAGCAGCCAAGAGGCCTGTGGTAACTTTGGAGTAGCTGCAGAGATCCACAGCTCAGGTGGGAGAATCTGTCCACAGGACAACTATTAGTCATGCACTCCACAAATCTGGTCTTTATAGAAGTGTGGCAAGAAGAAAGCCATTGTTGAAAGAAAGCCATAATAAACCCCGTTTGCAGTTTGCGAGAAGCCATGTGGGGGACACTGCAAACATGTGGAAGAAGGTGCTCTTGTCAGATGAGACCGAAATTGACGCTTTTGGCCTTAAAGCAAAATGCTATGTGTGAAAAACTGACACTGCACATCACCCTGAACACACCTTCCCCACTGTGAAACATGGTGGTGGCAGCATCATGTTGTGGTGATGCTTTTCTTCAGCAGGGACAGGGAAGCTGGTCAGAGTTGATGGGAAGATGGATGGAGCCAAATACAAGGCAATCTTAGAAGAAAACCTGTTAAAATCTGCAAAAGACTTGAGACTGAAGCGGAGGTTCACCTTCCAGGAGGAAAACGACCCTCAACATACAGCCAGAGCTACAATGTAATGGTTTAGATCAAAGTATATTCATGTGTTAGAATGGCCCAGTCAAAGTCCAGATCTAAATCCAATTGAGAATCTGTGGCAACACTTGAAAATTGCTGTTCACAGATGCTCTTCATTAGGGAAGGGCCCGATGTTCGAGTCGAACGTAAGTTCGACTCGAACGTAAGTTCGACTCGAACATCGGGTGTTAACCCGTTCGCCGAACAGCGAACATTATGGGGCGTTTACGGCAAATTTGAGCACCGCGGAACGCCCCATAATGCACTGCGAGATCGCAGTGCATTGATGTCTGATGATTGGCCAATCACAGCGCACATCTGCTGTGAGAGACATGATTGGCCAAAGGCAATCATAGCTTATTTTGGGAGGGATTTGTGATAGGAGGTGGGATTGGGGGAAGCAGGAAATTGGATGGAGGGAGATTTGTGCCTTGGTAAGTGAGATTTGTGCCTTGGTAAGGGGGAAGTTATATGTGAAAAGCTGTATAGGGCGGCCATGTTGTTCAGTTCTCAGTTCCCCATGCCATAATTTCAGAACAACTAGAGGCATAGCTGCAGTGACCTTTCTCCCATCTCCCTCCACTATATAAGGCTGCTTGCATGGCGGCCGTATATAGTGTTATGATTGAGAGAACGTTAGCTAGAGGCAGGTTAGTTAGTGGCATGCAGGCAGTTTAATATATATATATATATATATATATATATATATATATATATATATATATATATACACACACACACACGCATACAGTGTATCAGTGTAGAATATATATAGAGTGCAGGACTGTTATGAGTGGAACCTGTTCTGTTAAACAACTGTATGGTCTTTGCCACCGTGCTGCAGCTCACTTTCAGGGTCTGGGCAATCTTCTTAGAGCCTAGGCCATTTTTATGTAGAGCAACAATTCTTTTTTCAGATCCTCTGAAAGTTCTTTGCCATGAGGTGCCATGTTGAACTTCCAGTGACCAGTATGAGAGAATGAGAGAGATAACACCAAATTTAGAACACTGTTCCCCATTCACACCTGAGACCTTGTAACACTAACGAGTCACATGACACCAGGGAGGGAAATGGGCTAATTGGGCCCAATTTGGACATTTTCACTTAGGGGTGTACTCACTTTTGTTGCCAGCAGTTTAGACATTAACTTTCCTGGCGGTATTCCCGAGACTGGCTCGGGGTGGATTTTCAGTACCAAAAGCGGTAACCCCGAGCCAGATTCGGGATCGCATCACAGGATTCATGTAGAGGTTACTTACCTTGTCCTCTGGATCCTGCGATGTCTCTCCGCTGTGATCTAGGAGCCGTCATGTCTCGCTCGATTCACAGTGCCAAGCTCTGTTTCCTGCGAGCGTTGCGACGCACATGGACAGACTTAAAAAAAGTAAAAAACACAGTATAGCTAACAGTATACTGTAATCTTACAGATTACAGTACTGTATCAAATAATTACACATCCACTTTGTCCCTAGTGGTTTGTCCAGTGCCCTGCATGCAGTTTTATATTATAAATACTATTCTTTCTGCCAGGAAACTGGAGATTGTCCATAGCAACCAAAAAATGTCCATTTACGTCAAAAGTGCTTTTAGATCAGCTAGAAAACAGTGATAATAAATTAGAATCACTTGCAGAATTGAGCGATAATGATTTGTGGGGAAATTCGTCATCAAACACTAAAAGTAATGACAGCAACAATTCTGCAACTGAGCAAATTTCAGTGTTTTTGATTTGATTACATTATTGAATAATTTTTATTATTATTATATTATTATTTGTTATAATTTGTATATAATTTATAGTTATTATATTATAATTTTTTATTTCATTTTTCAAACTTTGTCATACCCGGGATGTCTACTAGACTCTTGTTTGGACAGATTTAAGTGAGTTATTCCTAAGAATTACAGGCCTACAATATAAAACGCCAAATTTCCGTGCAAAATAATTGTACCACTTTCAGCATCAAAAATCTGAAATAATCATACCGCCAGGGAGGTTAATGGCTGTGTGTTGAGTTATTTTGAGGGGACAGCAAATTTACACTGTTATACAAGCTGTACACTCACTACTTTATATTGTAGCAAAGTGTAATTTCTTCAGTGTTGTCACATGAAAAGATATAATAAAATATTTACCTAGATGTGAGGGGTGTACTCACTTTTGTAAGATTCTGTATATATACCATGTAGTATATATATTCATTGTAGACTATATATACAGTGCAGGCAGTCTAGTATGTGTGTATATGTAGGATGGCCAGTATGGTGGCCTGAATTTATGGGAGGAGCCCGGTGGGTATTTAAGCAGCCCGCTCACCTGTGGTGCTTGTCGGTTTCCTGTGCGCGATATACGTCACTAAGCCGACTATTCGATATACCAGCGTCCGCAAGTTCTTGCCTCGCAAGTTCCCGTATTCGATACTCCGTACTCAAAACTTTCGAAATCCGCGTTTTCGTTTATAGTTTGTACCACGCGTCTGGCTTGGCTGTCGCAGGTAAGGTCCCGTCGGACTTTTCGTTTTTCATATCATGTCACTAAACCGTGAGTTCAAATTTCGTTTCACCCGCATCTCACAAACTGCAATGTATATCGCTCGTACTTTCGTTATGTTACAAATTCGATAGCACAGCGACGCTGACGTCGCTTCATTTCTAGCATGTCGGTATCAGTAGACAGCCATACCCAGTCGCAATTTTGTAAATTATCAAATCAAGTTAGTTCGATACCAATCATTTCTCATTTATGAGACATTTCTAAACTCATTTCGGACATTTCAAATCATTTCTGAAAACATTTCTGAACTCATTTCGGACATTTCAAATCATTTCTCATTTCTGAAAACATTTCTAAACTCATTTCTGACATTTTCAAATCATTTCTCATTTCAGTCACCTACCGCGCTCCGATTCGAATCCAGTCGCACCAAAGATGCGCCGATTCGTTCCGGTGTGCCCCAGTTATTACGGCCTCATTTCTATACATGCTCCAGAGTTACGTTATTGTCAGTCAATTGTACCTCTGTCATGGTCATCATTTCATTTCCATGTATCACGTCCCGACATGAATTCAGTCGCATGAAAAATGCACCGATTCGTCTCGGCGTGCCCCAGGATTGGCCTCATTTCTATACATGCTCCAGAGTTATGTTTTATCAGTCATTTGTACCTCTGTCATGGTTATCATTTCATTTCCATGTATCACGTTCCGACATGAATTCAGTCGCATGAAAAATGCACCGATTCGTCTCGGCGTGCCCCAGGATTGGCCTCATTTCTATACATGCTCCAGAGTTACGTTTTATCAGTCATTCGTACCTCTGTCGTGGTTATCATTTCATTTCCATGTATCACGTTCCGACATGAATTCAGTCGCATGAAATGCACCGATTCATCTCGGCGTGCCCCAGGATTGGCCTCATTTCTATACATGCTCCAGAGTTACGTTATCAGTCATTTGTACCTCTGTCATGGTTATCATTTCATTTCCACGTATCACATTCCGACATGAAATCAGTCGCATGAAAATGCACCGATTCGTCTCGGCGTGCCCAGGATTGGCCACATTTCTGACACATGCTCCAGAGTCCGGATCATATCTAATCGCAGACATCGGGGGATTGATCCACATCTCTGTCATGCAATTTCTACCATTTCACTCCCACAACGCATCACCGTTTCGAAACCAGTCGCATCTGAGGTGCACCGATTCGTCACGGCATGCATCACTGGTTCCGATCGCATTTCATACCTATACCAGAGCTCGGTTAGTTGCCAGTCGCTAACACGGCACAACCAATTCGAGCCGCGGTCAAAACAATCATTTCTCTCATTTCATTTAATACTGCACTCCTATTCGAATCCAGATGCATCAAACAAGCACCGATTCGTCCCAGGAGCACCAATATTTTCAGTTGCCCCATTTCAATACATGCTCCAGAGCCCGGTTCACGGTCGAACAAATCGTGACACGACCAGGCCGCACCTCTGTCATGCAGTTCATTCATTTCACAATCAAAGCAAACATTTCGAATCATTTCATTGTCACAAGATTGCAAGCATCATACAAATCATTGCTTCAAGTTACTTAGCAATCCCTTCACGAATTGTCACCTTTTCATTTCCTCAAAAAAAAAAAAAAAAAAAAAATCCATACCTATACCAGAGCTCGGTCGGTTGCCAGTCGCAAAACACGGCACAACCAATTCAAGCCTCGGTCAAGGTAAACATTTCTCTCATTTCATTTCATGCTGCGCTCCGATTCGAATCCAGATGCATCAAACAAGCACCGATTCGTCCCGGTGTGCACCAATGTTTCTTCTGTTGCCTCATTTCAGTACATGCTCCAGAGCCCGGTTCACGGTCGCATCAGTCACGACACGACCAGGCCGGACCTTTGTCATGCAGTTCAGTCATTTCAAACATCAAGGCAAACATTTCGAATCATTTCGTTCTCACAAAAAAAAAAAAAAAAAAAATATACGAGCTCAAAAACAGGATATTCTCATCAGATCAAATCATGTCACAGGCCGGCAGCGAAGACTTCACGGCCCCTCTGTCGGCTTTCACACAGGCCTCATTTCACTACCTCACAGTACGTACGAATGGGGGAATATTCGTTCAGCAGCCATCGACGAACAAACCATAGATCGGCTCTTACAAACAGAACTAGACCGAGAGAACGTTATAGGCCTTTCACTCAGCCCCCTTTCAGCACTTGGAGAGTCAGCCCTATTTGGGGCTTGTCAAGGGCAAATTCACAAATAAATTATGTTTGGGGTACCACCTGTCTGCGCCTCATTCTTCCCACATCCCCAGTCTCAATTCCCTGATTCCCTCCGAAGAATTCTCCCTAAAATATTCCTCCGTAGACATGCCGATACAAGCAGTCATCAAAGCAGGTACAGGTGCCTGGCTTTCCAAAACCGACATCTCGGATGCCTTTAAGCTCCTGCCTATCCATCCATCCCTTTGGTGCTGGCATGGCATCAAGTGGAAGGAGGCATATTATTTGGCCACAAAACTGACGTTCGGTTCGAAGAGCAGCCCTTGGCTCTTCGACACATTCGCTCAGTCTCTTGCTTGGATACTGTTACACAAGGCTCAGTGACAAAAGTCATCCATTACCTGGACGACTTCCTACTAATAGAACCTCCCAGCAAGCCCCCAGGAGACCTCGACAAACTCAGAGCGATATTCGGAAAACCCAATCTTCCCATCACCGAGCACAAAGTAGAAGGCCCAGCACATAACATCACCTTTCTCGGGGCCAACTTAGACACCGGCGCTATGCAAGCCAGTCTCCCCCTCGACAAACTAACCCGCATTAAGGCGGTCCTTCACAAATTCACCCACACCAAGGGGTGTACCAAGAAGCAGTTGCAATCTCTCCTGGCAATGCTGAATTTCGCCATACGAATTATTCCACAAGGCCGCACCTTCGTGTCACGCCTGCTGAGATTCCTGCCAGAAACACAAGACCCCGATCAGATCTTAAATCTAGACTCCGCAGCAATAGCGGACCTATCTATGTGGGACGAATTCCGTCCTCCCGGAATGGCATATCCCTAATTATACCCATGGTTTCAGCCCTGTCACCCCAGGTGGTGACAGACGCTGCAGCCACCACAGGTTTCGCTGCAATTTTTGGCCATCATTGGTTTTCAGGACCCTGGCCTCAACAGATACTGTTGATACCCGGCTTTATTCAAAACATCTTCCCTCCTCGAACTCTATCCCATGGTGGCAGCTGCACAACTCTGGGGTCACCATTGGACAGGGCAAACCGTAGTCTTCACCACCGACAATCAGGCCACGGCAGACATCAACAAAGGCAGGTCCAATTCCCCAGCAGTCATGTCCTTCCTGCGCAGATTGGTACAACTGTTCTTACAGCATCAGTTTAACATACACTGTGCATTTATTCCAGGCAGACACAATTTAGCTGCTGACGCACTGCCACGTTCTAACTACACCTCCTTTTCAAACAGGTTCCCGGAGCCGATCCAGTGTCGGCCCCTATCCCTGCCTGGTCACAACTGACCCTGGACTAGTTTAACATTTACAAGGAGCAACGCAGCTCATCAATCACTCACTCTCTCATAACACACTCAAAGCCTACCAGACAGCTTGAAAGGCGTTCAATAAATTTCTCACATCCTGCCGTAAAGGACCAATAGATGTCAAACAGGTACTGGCCTTCATTTCATACTGCCACACTCAGCTGGCTTTATCTTACAATACCATTCGGCTACACCTAGCCGGCATACAACATTCCGTGACCCTGGAAGACCCCACAAAATCTTCACTGTTCTCATCACACGCTATACGAGCCATCCTAAGGGGCATCCAGAAACAACAACCAGTGATCAGTACTAAGCGCTTACCCATTACGGGGCCCATCTTCAGGGATATGTCGACTATTCTGGCTACTTCGCCATTCGGTCTGCTGCCCAGCACGGTCCACAAGCAGCCATATAGTTGGCTTACTACGGGTTCACCTATAACCACCCCACAGACCAAGTATTACGCAGACGGCACTTGCTTCGCCACCAAGACCATTTCATCCTTCACCTCGAGGTTTCTTAAACCCAGGAAACAGGCTCTGGAGTGGACATTCACCTCTACAGAACCAATAACAGCTGGTGTCCAGTCACCGTACTTAACCGTCTCCTCTCACAATCGGCCTCCTGCCTGAACAATCGGACACCAGTCCTCTTCTACCATTCCCAGTTAAACCCTTAAACGCATGTCACTTTGTAAAACACATAAGGATACTTCTCCGCAATCTTCACCTTAAACCCAGTCAGTACTCCGGACACTCCTTCCGCATCGGAGCAGCCTCCGCAGCAACCCGCCAGGGGGTTCCAGACCACATCATCAAAAGACTAGGCAGATGGAAATCAGCCTGCGTCGCCCGGTATATACCCAATCCTCAAGTAGAGATGGCACAGGCATTCTCCAAATTGGCTCAATGAATACCTGAAAACCAATTATATATTATACCCCTACCTGAATGTTTTTGCCCCCTTATTTTGGCATACCGGCCATTAGACCAAGGCACACTTTCAGGTCCATTTCATATGGTAAGTCCACACTTCCAGGTCTATTTCCGATGGTAAGTCTTATCTTTATTATAAGTGTTATCTATGTCCATATCGGACATAGGGCTCCGACCATAAGTAGGAAGGCCAGTATGGTGGCCTGAATTTATGGGAGGAGCCCGGTGGGTATTTAAGCAGCCCGCTCACCTGTGGTGCTTGTCGGTTTCCTGTGCGCGATACCCACCCTCCCATCCCCATTTCAAGGCATTCATTTCATTTCATTCATTTCATCTCATTTCTCTCTACAGAATAATCATTTCTTAAAACCAGGGTATGCCCCCTTATTTTGGCATACCGGCCATTAGACCAAGGCACACTTTCAGGTCCATTTCATATGGTAAGTCCACACTTCCAGGTCTATTTCCGATGGTAAGTCTTATCTTTATTATAAGTGTTATCTATGTCCATATCGGACATAGGGCTCCGACCATAAATAATATATATATATATATATATATACACACACACACACAATGCTGTGAAAAAGTATTTGCATTTTTTTGCATATTTGTCACACTTAAATGACTCAGATCATTTAACAAATGTTATTATTACACAAAGATAACCCAAATAAATACAAAATGCAGTTTTTAAATGATAGTTTCATTTATTAAGGCAAAAAGGCTGTCCAAACCTGCCTGGCTTTATGTGAAAAAGTAATTGCCCCCTAAACCTAATAAGTGGTTGTGCCACCCTTGGCGGCAACAACTGCAATCAAGCTTTTGTGATAGCTGGCAATGAGTCTTTCACATTGCTGTGGAGCAATTTTGTCCCAGTCTTCCTTGCAGAATTGTTTTATTCAGCCACATTGGAGGGTTTTCCAGAATGAACAGCCTGTGTAAGGTCACGATACAGCACCTCAATTGGATTTAGGTCCAGGCTTTAACTAGGCCACTCCAAAACCTAAATGTTGCTTTGTTTGAACCATTTGGAGGTAGACTTTCTGTTGGGTTATGCAGCATGACAATGATCCGAAACACAAGTGCACTTGCGCTTGAGGTCACAAATTGATGGCCGGACATTCTCCTTTAGGATTTTCTGATAGAGCTCAGAATTCATGATTCCATCAATCATGGTAAGTTGTCCAGGTCCTGAAACTGCAAAACAGCCCCAGACCATCACGCTACCACCACCACGTCTGACTGTTGGTATGATGTTCTTGTTAGGAAATGCTGTATTCGTTTTATGCCAGATGTAACGGGACGCACACTTTCCAAAAAGTTAAATTTTTGTCTCATCAGTCCACAGAATATTTGCCTAAAAGTCTTGGGTATAATCAAGATTTTATTTGGTAAATGTGAGATGAGCCTTTGTGTTCTTTTTGGTCAGCAGTGGCTTTGGCATTGGAACTCTCCCATGGATGCCATTTTTGCCCAGTCTCTTTCTTATTGTTGAATCACGAACACTGATCTTACCTTAGGGAAGTGATGCTTGCAGTTCCTTAGATGTTGTTCTGGGTTCTTTTATGACCTCCTGGATGAGTCATCATGATCTTGGAGTAATTTTTGGAGGCCGGCCACTCCTGGGAAGGTGCACCACTGTTCCAAGTTATCTCCATTTGTGGATAATGGCTGTCCCTGTGGTTTACTGGAGTTGCAAAGTCCTAGAAATGGCTTTGAAACCCTTCCTATACCGATACATGTACATTACTTTGTTTCTGATCTGTTCTTTTTTTAGATTGTAGCATGATGTGTGGCTTTTTGTGATATGTTAGCATGCTTCACTTTGTCAGACAGCTTCTATTTATGTGATTTCTTGATTCAACTGGTCTGGCAGTAACCAGGCCTGGGTGTGGCAAGTGAAATTTAACTCATTTTTCCAAAAAATTGTGGTTAATCACAGTTCATTTATGATTCAGCATTGGAGGGGGCAATTACTTTTTTACATAGGGCCTGGCAGGTTTGAACAGCTTTCTTCCCTTAATAAATGAAATAATAATTTAAAAACTGCATCTTGGATTTACTCGGGTTATCTTTGTGTAATAATAAAATTAGTTTGATGATCTGAATCATGTAAGTGTGAGAAATATGCAAAAAAAGAAAAAAAATCAGGAAGGGGGCAAATACTTTTTCACACACATAGTGCAGTCAGTGTACAGTATATAATACAGTGTATTGAAGTGGTTAAGTGGAACCCTATGACATAATTAAGAAAAAGAACGGCGTGAATCCCCCCCCCCCCATTCCATACCAGGCCCTTTGATTTATCATTTTCCTTCCACTTCACAATTATCTGCCACTTTGTGTTGGTCTATCACATAAAATCCCAATAAAATACATTTACGTTTTTGGTTGTAAAATGACAAAATGTGGAAAATTTCAAAGGGTATGAATACTTTAAGGCACTGTACTCCTCAAAAGCAGCAAAGAATATATATCCACTTTGTGTGTGCCAAATACCTTTGTAAACCCAATTACTTTTTTGTATAAAAAGTGGTGGCATCATTAGTGAGCTGTACATAGCCTTTGCAGAGAGCAAAGGCTATGTACAGAAGAGCCCGCCACACATTCCCAGAAGACTGCAGAACCATTCCTGAGGCGCAGCACAACTCGCGCATGTGCAGTGGGCACCCGACTGTGAAGTCGCAAGCTGTCACAGCTGGGTGCCCACAGTTGAAATGCCAGGGAGAGAAGCCTGTGGGAAGGGACAGCTCAGGTTAGCACAATGCTGGATCCTGGGACAGGTTAGTGTTTGTTTATTAAAAGTCAGCAGCTACAGTTTTTTTTAATAAACACAAAAACGACTGAAGCTCCTCTTTAAGGAAACTACAGGAGGGGACGATACAAGGCCTGTACAAGGAGAGAGCATCAGTGACTGGTCTTAAAAGAGGAAGCTCTTGCACAGAGGCAAAAGTTCAGACTGGACTCCTGCACAGATCAGTAAGAATTACACATAGCACACCAAGATTCAAGTATGAATATGTAGGTCTCTTTTATTTAGACAATACCTGCTTTCCTGGAGTTCAGCTATAAAAAGCAATATCAGTATCTCTTTACACATAATCATTTGTACAATTAGTAAGTGGATAATTATAGTAGCTTATTAAAACTAGGTTTCAAGAGTATTTAAAATGCCCTATTTATGTAGGCTTTCTAAAGAGTTTTTCATCTATAAATTATACCAATTTGTTGCATATTTATTTGAATAAAGCTATAATGAGATTAACATAATTTCAAATTTACATAAAAGCCAGAACATGTAAATCCTGAGTCAGACAGTTCAAGGAAGATTATTTTTGACAGGAGAAAATTAACTATTAACCCCTTAATACTGTATGCAAGTGATTGATCAAAGTATTTAGTATACCACTTCATCAGAGTTTCCAGTAATATGGGCTTAGAACCTTGGCAAATTTTAGCACTTTCCTTTTCTCATGTCCTTTATTATAAAAAAATGTGTTTCACAAGAACAGGGTTGTTATAAAAAAAACAGAAAACAAAATTTAAATGTTTCTGACAGTAAAAATTAACTTTTGAGGGATATATTAGAACTAAAGGTCCAAAACTGTTGCCAGAACAAGACCCTGCCTAATAGTTTGACACCATCTTTGGGATGAATTACAACTACAAAAAGGTTTTAAACACGAGGCAACATAGATCGAATCCTGTGTGAATAAAAAGGCAAGAATTCTGTAAAATTTAAAAATGGACAAGGCTCCAGAACATAGAAGAGGTTCTAGTATATACTCCATTCAGAGGGTTATATTTAAAAATCATGCTTACCGATTGTTTTTTCTGCATTGTCAGTTTGTGAACTCTACAATTAAACATCCAAGATGCAGCTCTATTTAATAGACAAGCATTACGTGTTGTGAAATTGGTTCTGATGGTCTTCTTTGTGACCAAATATGAATGAAAAACAAATGATAGGGATTATAAATGAATAGGAGCCTTTTTTGGTCTAAAGAGACCAACATTCTCGGCAATGCCTAATGAAAACTGACTGAACATAATAAGAAATTTGCCAAGATATGGTCAGAAGATGGCCACCATCAAGTACTCATCTTAGTCTAAGATCAATTCACAACCTTGTAACTAGCATCTGATTTTGTTAATCAACAAGGGGGTAAATTGGTAAGTTCCTATCCAATGTGGCCACATACATGATTTTTTTTTGTTTAATACATTTTTATTAATGAAAAATATAGCAAATATATAGTTACAACATAAAATAGAGAACAGTTCTATTTTTACAATATCATAGGTTACAGTACTCAGAATCCATCAATTAGGAAATTACAGTAGGTACATCCAGGGAATTGCATAGAGTCAACGTAACAACTAATTGGACACAGGATGTTAACTAGGTGAGCACTATAATCCAAACATTGTTGAGTATTAAATATTGCTTTGGTTTAATAAAGATATACATTAAGAAAGAGTAGTAGTAGAGAAAGAAAGAATAGAAGAGAAAGAAAGTGGGGAAGAAGAGAAAAATAAAAAGAGGAAGAGACGAAGGAGGATGTGGTAAAAAAGGGAGGGGGGGGAGAGGGTAGAGGGTTGCCGGCATGCAAGGCCATGTATTGAGAGGAGGGGAGGAGTAGCATAATTAGGTGCTAAATGGCTAAGCTAGAATATTAGGTTCAAGGGGTTAGAGCAATAGATTTGTATATGTGGCGGTAGTCTGAAATTTTTTCCAAGGATTCCAAATTAGGGAATGTTTCTGGGAGGTCCCTCTAATATTATGGGTGATACTCTCCATGAGGTGTACATTGTCAACCATTTGTAGCCAAGCTTTTATAGATCAAATAACTGGTTGGCCCCACAAAGTGGGAATTAAGGCCTTCGCAGTATTCAATAGATGAGGAATGATTGAGCGTTTGTATGACCTAATGGAAGTTTTTGTGACATGAAAAAGAATAGCCCACGGGTCATTTGGTATATGAACATCAGCAATCTGAACAATCAGAGTACGAATAGCATCCCAATATGGTCGGATCAGTGGACAGAACCACCATATGTGTGCGTGAGTAGCTTTGTTCCCACAGTTCCTCAAGCACAATGGGGAACTGGCGGGGAACATTTGGTGCATTCGAGCTGGGGTGTAATGCCACCTAGCCACATACATGATAATAATTAAAAAACAAATTATCCTCCCAGTTGGTGCTTATGCAAAGCGGCAGATTTAGCTTGTATGTGGTCAGCTGACAATGGTAAATTAAAAAAAGGATTGTTAACAATTCATTTCTAAGTGACCAGCAACATGACCCTATATTTGTATGTGTAACTATCCATACTTACTGTAAAGATTATGATTATAGACCACACGATTTGTCCCCATCTAAAAACAATTTTTAAGCGCAGAGCTTGCTTTTAGATGTCAAGAACCATGCATATACTATATATCTAAAAAACAGCTTTTTATATATAAAAATATCTAGCTCTTTGCATACCTCAAAATCCCCTACTCGTCCACCATATTTTATGTATGTCAATAACACTGTACTATTGGTGCTACTCAATGATGATATAGCCATTCTTGAAGCATTGATACTCAACAGTTCAAAGATCAATGTCAGACAGTACTATCCTAAGCTCTACAACAGCTACATGAAAAACCATAGTGGTTGTTCCAGCACAGCTTGACATTCTATAAAACTATTAGATCTACTACTAATAGAAAGCTGTCCATTTTAAGTTTCTCTCTTTTGGTTTATATAAAAGATCAAATTTTTTTGTGACTAGATGTACAAATAATGTGGATTCCCGGGGGAAATTTACATGCGCACAGCTGGGGCTAAATGATGGACTGGCATATGCTTCCAAATAAAATAATTAGTATTAATTTTCTAGTCTAACTGGAACTTGCTGCCCTCAAGCAGAAAGTATGAAGTCTGCTGTAAGGTTCTATTAATAGATGTCAAATGCATCACATTATCGCATTCCTGACAAGGTTAGAATAGAAAGCGTCTGAGTGAAAGGATTTCAGTAACAAATCCAATTAAATTCCTTTTCTCTCCCTAGCCCTACATATAATAGATATAACAGCAAAGTAAATATTTCTCAATATATTCAGGTACATTAACATGATCTAGCTAAGCTGGGTATTTAATAAAAATCTGTCAGTACTGTCAATATAAGGGTCTCATATAATCACTGCAGCATTGGTGTCAAGTGTTTCCTAAATTTTCCCAAAAGGGCAGTGTACAGACTCCAACTCTACAAGATTCCATAGTATTTAAACATCACAAGCACACCATAGTAGATAAATGGACAAACATGTATTCTTGTTACAGACAATGAGATGTACGAGTTTATTTACTAAAACTGGAGAGTGCAGAATCTGGTGCAATTCTGCATAGAATCCCTTCAGCTTCCAGGTTTTATTGCCAAAGCTTAATTGAACAAGATGAAGTTAGAAGCTGATTGGCTACCATGCACAGCTGCAGAGCCTGAGTGCACCAGTTTTAGCAAATCTATCCCATTATTTTTCAGGCCACAAAATGAGTCCTCTATCAGGGCAGAAGTGATAGTAACATACAATATTATAATACTATATATATACACACAGTATATATATTAGCCAGGTGAACCAATCCCCACCAATATCTGCACAGATTGACTTCATACTTTACAGCTCTACATAGTATTATTGATCACTTTTTTGGTTGCTAATTGCTTGTTTAAAATTCTTTCTGGCCTTTGGTGAGGAGACGTAACCTGGTGATATCTTAGCTAGTTATTGTTTGTGTCTTGTTTAGCGCGCATTCACTGCCCCCCTGATGGAGGCATCTTCTTGAGGCCCTGAAAAGTTGCATTTCTATGTTTGTGACAAGAATAAATGTTTGTCCTTTTGATGTACTATGGTTTGTTTACGGGCATGTATCTGCCACAAGGCAAACAAGGCGTTGGGCAGCATTCCTTGGGCGGCATTTTTCAAGGGGGCGGCGCCACCCCCCAGGCAGAAGGACTGCTATGCATGGGCTTCCGGCACTTTCTCCTGGGACACATGGCTCCCAGCCCCCCCTGCCGCCTCTTCAAAATCCAGTAGATAAGCCGCAAGTTGGAGCGATTCCAACTCTGCCAGAGCCGCTCAGCTGCTCCAGGGTGATAAGGAAAGAGTGTGGGCTCTGACCTTGGTTCCTGCTGTCAGACAGTCAGCTATCAAGGCGAAAGATCGTGCCAACTAGCAGGTCCTAGGAAGAGAGGTGAGAGCAGTGTGTATGTGGGGGAAGGGGGGGCTATGAATAGGTGAGAGCTGTGAATAGTGGGGGGTCTGTTTTTAGGTGAGAGCTGTGAATAGTGGGGAGGGGGCTGTGAATAGGTGAGAGCTGTGAGCAGTGTGGGGGGAGGGGCCTGTGAATAGGTGAGAGCTATGAATAGTGGAGGGGGCTGTAAATAGGTGAGAGCTGTGAAAAGTGTGGGGGGGGCTGTGAATAGGTGAGAGCTGTGAATAGTGGGAGGGAGGCTGCGAATAGGTGAGAACTGTGAACGGGGGGGCTATGAAGAAGTGAGAGCTGTGAAGAGGGGAGCGGGAATTTGTGAAAAGTGGGGGAGGGTTTGTGAAGAGGTGAGAGCTGTGAAGAGGGAGAGAGGGGGGGGGATTTGTGAAGAGTGGGGGGCTGTGAAGGAGGGGAATGTGAAGAGCTGTGAAGAGTGGTGGGTGGGTTGTGAAGAGGTGAGAGCTGTGAAGAGTCAGGGGGTTTACAGATGAAGGGGTGTATCTTAAACATGAAAGGTGGAACAAATTTATACTGGGGGGGGGGCTGCTTTTAGTCTTGCTTAGGGCAACACAAAACAAAAAAATACACCACTGTTTGTTGGTGATTTATAGATATTAGAATACAGCTCAGCATATAATAGAGCAGTCAGCAGGTGTCAACAATTTTTCTCTAGTCAAACCTTTTTTTGGACAAAGTGATGAAAGATTAGAACCTCTTTCATGTTTTATTTCTCACTGTGTAGGTATTTGGGAGGTTTGCGTGTGGACACTAAGACAGGAAGTAGGCAACATCTTTCCAACAAAGGATCAAGGAGTAATTAAACATTTCTTTTAGAGTAGGGAAAAGTGAGACAAGTTGTTGTCTGTCAAGCTATAGGGAAGATCTCAATTTCTATTTGGTCAATAGGACAGGAAGTATGGCAAAATCTACCAAAACAAAACGCAGACGGCAACAAAACTTTAAAAATGTATAACCCTTCCTCACTCTAACCAAAAATTTAAAAAAATATATTTTGCCTGAAGTTTTAAAATGAAACGGACTTAGATTTCAACAGTTTAACTCTTTTCTTCTGCTACCATGAACATACAGTAAGTACTGCAAACCCTGTAAATAGACGCCTTGCTCCTATAGCAGCATGGAATTTACAGTACATCTCTTCAGCTGACTGTTGGCTTTCTAGTGGAAGTGATACACTCTAGGTGGCTGTAAGCCACCCGATCACTTCCACACATGTTGCAAGGTGTTGACAGCAATCCCCCTATCCAAACTGGACTCTGTTGCCCCTTCTGGGGACCCAGGATTTCTATGGCAGTTGTTGGCAGAAAGAATGGAGAACTTTCAGAGAATCTGTTCTCTGATTTTCTCTCCATGAATGAAGCTGGAAGCAACAAGTTTATGGTAACTTCAAAGCTCAGAGCTGTCGCTCCTCACTTGGTGTCACCGGAGAAGAAGATGATCAAGCACGATCTATGTTTATTCATCTTTGGGTGCAAAGGTGACATTAGGGGTAGCATTCTGATAGCAATACATGCATACATACATGGTTAACTCTAAACTGATGACCTGTATGGGCTTTTAAAAAATGTTCATACCAAATATTAAACTACTGCGGTAACATCATGTGACATCAAAATTGCAAAATTGCAACTACTACCATTTTATTCTCTATGGGCTCTGCTTACAGAAAAAATATAATAGTGAGGGGGGCTAAACTGATGACCTGTATGGGCTTTTAAATAATGTTCATACCAAATATTAAACTATTGCGGTAACATCATGTGATGTTTCCACTTTTTTGATTGTCACCAACTCACCTTTTGCACAGACTGCCATCTCACAGCTTGAATCATCACAGCATGGCTCATCCTGCACAGCTTGAATCATCACAGCACGGCTCATCCTGCACAGCTTGAATCATCACAGCACGGCTCAGCCTGCACAGCTTGAATCATCAACACACAATCCAGCCTGCACAGCTTGAATCATTACAGCACAGCCCAGCCTGCACATTCCTGGCTTGTGAGCGCGTGCTCCCGTCATCTAATGCGCACCCTGCTGGTTGGCCATGTGACCCGGCCCTTCATCTGACAGTTGCCCCCTCACAGCGCAGCGGCCAATGCCTCCTCGGAGACGCGGCAGAGACAAGACCGCCTGCGGCCATCTGCGGTCGACACGGGAGACTGGGGGAACTCTGGCGGTAGCGAGGATGAGCTGCTGACGCTGAGGACATCACCATGTGGCTGATGAGGACTGCAGCAGCTTTTTAGAGACCATCTCACAGTTTTTTTAAATTTTTGTGTACCTTGCGTCAGACAGATCGGACACTTTTGAGACTTTTTTGGGACCAGTGACATTTATACAGCGATCAGTGCTAAAAATAGCCACTGCTGTCACCACCTATTACTGTCACAAGGGATGTTTACATTCCTTGTGACAGCAATAAAAGTGATCACATTTTTTTTTTTTAAACACAATTAATAAATATAAAATTAAATAAAATAAATAACAAAAACATTTTTTTTAAAGCCCCCCGTCCCCGCGAGCTCGTGCAGCAAAGAAAACGCATACGGAAGTCGCACCCGCATATGTAAACGGTGTTCAAATCACACATGTGCGGTATCGCCGCCATCGTCAGTGTGGGAGCAATAATTCTAGGACTAGACCTCCTCTGTAACTCTAACCTAGTAACCGTAAAAAAAATTAAAGCGTCGCCTATGAGGATTTTTAGGTACCGTAGTTTGTCGCCATTCCACGAGTGCGTTCAATTATAAAGCGTGACATGTTTGGTATCTATTTACTTGGTGTAACATCATCTTACACATTATACAATAAATAAAAATTGGGGTAACTTTACTGTTTGGTTTATTTAAAATTCATGAAAGTGTCCCTTTTCCCAAAAAGTTGTGTTTAAAACACCGCTGAACAAATACCGTGTGACATAAAATATTGCAACAATCGCCGTTTTATTCTCTAGATTCTCTGCTAAAAAAATATATATAATGTTTGGGCTCTAATTAATTTTCTAGCAAAAAATACGGATTTTAACTTGTAAATACCAAATTTCAAAAATAGGCTTAGTCATGAAAGGGTTAAAGGGTGTTCCGCAGCTTTCGAATTTGCCGCGAACACCCCAAATTGTTTGCTATTCGGTGAACAGGTGGACACCCGATGTTCGAGTCAAATTTACTTTCGACTTGAACATCGGGCTCATCCCTACTGACAAGTTCTCCGACACATGAGATAACAGCAGCTGAAAATCTGAGCCGGGGAGGGAGCTTAGAGGGAGATTAGCAGAGAGCTTGTCTATTTAGACTACAGCACTGCATGTTCCCTAATTTCTCTGCCTATGTGCAGAGGGGGAGGGTGTGCCTTTTCTACCATCAGTGTAAGCCCAGACTCCACACCCACTGCTGGAAGAGGAAGAAAGATTTCTAACATGATCTGCACTTTCCAAAGTGTGTAGAAAGGGAAAGACAGCAAATATACATGTAAAACATATGCAGGGAGATTTGTTTCATCTCTGTGTATCATCTGAGGCTGTTCACTGGGTATATGTGAGGGTTTACAACCACTTTAACCACTTCCCGCCTGGCCCATAGTAGAATGACGGCTGGGCGGTGGTTCTATTATCCTGACTAGACATCTTATGAAGTCTTTTAGAATAACATGCCAGCGCGTGCCCGTGGGGTCGTGCAGAGCGGCGATCAGTTGTGCGGTGTGTCAGTCTGACACCCCGCATCTCTGATCATGGTAAGGAGCCCCTGATGGAGGCTCCTTACCACGTGATCAGCTGTGACCAATCACAGCTGATCAACGTGTGAACCAGGAAGTGCTGGTAAATGGCTTTCCTCAGTTTGCGCTGACAGGGAGAGCAGATCGGCGGCTCTCCCTGTCAGAGGGGGGTCTACATTGATAATCAGCACATTGATTATCAGAGCAGCCCCCATGAGAGGTGCCCACCACATCTGCAAATCTGTGCCCATCAGCTGCCAGTCAGTGCCCACTATAGTGCCAATCAGTGCCCATTATAGTGCCAATCAGTGCCCATCACAGTGCCAATCAGTGCCCATCAGTAACACCTGTCAGTACCTCATCATCAGTGCTGCCCATCAGTGCTGCCTATCAGTGCCACCTGTAAGTGCCCATCAGTGCCACCTGTCAGTGCCCATCAGTGCCGCCTATCAGTGCTTATCAGTGCCCATCAATGCTGCATATCAGAGCCGCCTATCGGTGCCCATCAGTGCTGCATATCAGTGCTGCCTATCAGTCCGAGCATACACAGTTGGGTGAAAAAAAAAAAAAAACTTAAACAAAATTTTCAAATTGTATATGCAATCAGAGTGGAATGGCACTCACAGGACTTGCAAGGAACACAAAAGCAAGTAAGTCGGTTTATTGTGTGACTAACATTTAGGTTGGGCATTGCCAACCTTTATCAGACAGTACAAATATGATGACTATTGACTATGTCATCATTGTACATCAATATCCTTCAAGCAAACCATAAGTTTATCAAGAATTATTTGTTATTTTTGGCCTATTAAAAAAAATTATATAATTATCAGATTTTACAATAGCGTTAAACTTGAAAACATTTGTTTTGAAGCATAAAACACGTATATCAACATTGCTACCTCTAAGGCAGAGAGCGCTTTTCTGGTATTTTTATTAAAGTTGAAAATACATTAATCTTCATTCATGTACCTGTCATAACATATTTAAAGCATATTCAAAACAAGTTCTTTAGAATGTGTATAGATAAAACAAACTATACATATACATTAAATATCTTGGTATTGTTTGATATTAATTTTATTACCCATACCTGCTCTTTTCTTTCCATATTGTGTACCATTTAAGGAACTTCTTAGTACTGTGTAGTTTAGGGTGCAAGCAATACTGTTGTCCTCTAAGTCGGGAAACATGCATGGTCACACTAAAAGAGAACAAAGACATTTTAAGTGAAACAAATAAATATGTGTTTAGGCATTATTATTCAGTATATTTGATAATATAGTAAGTTGACAGCTTTGTACTATAGGAAAACACAAAGGTTTAAGTGGCAAAAAAAATGCAGTTTATTTTATATCTGTCTAACATTATATTAACAAACAAATGAATACAGGTCAGTAAACTTGAATACACAATTAAGGGCTTGTTTAGCAGTGAACAGTTTTTATCTGCACTGGATAAACGCAGGTGACTACTAGGGTGTGATGTGCAGTATGGTAAGCTGCGGAAAAATGCAGCATGTCTGCATTTTACCACAGTGCACTGGATGCTGCTTTGCAGTGATCTGAATGAATGGATGTGACACTTCAAATGAAATTATGAAAACAAAAGTAATCAGTGTGATGCACTGAAACATGTAACTAGCTCTAAACCAGGGGTCTCACACTGGTGGCCCTCCAGCTGTTGCAAAACTACAAGTCCCATGAGGCATTGCAAGGCTGACAGTTACAAGCATGACTCCCACAGGCAGAGGCATAATGTGACCTGTAGTTTCGCAACAACTGGAGGGCCACCAGTTTGAGACCCCTGCTCTAAACACTCTGTTTTACCATGCAGGATAATTGCAAGAAGTGTAAGTACCAGAAACTGACTTGGTATTAGTCCATGGCTGTTCCGGTTCAGCAGGACTGGAGAGAGTGAGTGATAGAAGCAGTACAAGGAGCCAATTAGCTTTTGTGTTGACAAGAAACATGCTGATGGAGGAGAAAGTGGAAATTAGCTTATCACTGTGCTTCTTCTTTCACTGCCCATTCACAAATTTGGGCATATCTAAGATAACCAGGGCTAAGGGGAATTAGGTTGAATAAGCTGGCTTTTAGATTAAAACATCTAGGAGGCAGAAAAGGGTATTGCACAGGAAATCTTTGGATCAAAGGTGAATATTGGAGCAAAAGTTGGTTTTGTCATGTTAATTGGCTACTAATTTCACCTTGTTGTTTTCGGATGAAGTTCTACTTTATAGTCCACTCAAAAGCTGAAACTAAGCTGTGGTGATGTGAATGGACTGTCCTCTGGGCCCTCCCAAACACCACAAGCTTAAGAAGAGGAAGGGAACAGCCAGAAGCCAGCAAAGTTATGATGATCCCCACAAAAAGTATGTTTTTGACAAGGGGCGAAGCTTTTAATGAAAACTAAGTATAGCATGGTGGAACATCACTGTGCACAAAAACAAATACATATTCTGCTGTTTTAAACCTAAACTCTGGGCACAACCACTTTATTTAAAGTTTTAGTTCACATTTATCAAAAAGCCCACTATGCTGTCCATATGGGACAGCATTGTGCTAAACTTGCCTTTTAGCCAGGTTCTCTTTAAGTTGAAAGACTGTAGGCCAAAACCTTATAAAAAAGAAGCATTCCTAAAATCTTCTACAGCCTGTGATGGCCCAGTCTTGAGTTATTGTAGAGACAGAGAATTCACTGGGAAAAGCACCTTCTAGTGTCATGGCAAGGAAGCACCATCCATTTCTTTTGGGCTGCAAAGTACAGACTTTGCATGTGTTGGCACAAAACAACAGGACAGTGCTTGGAACGAAGGGACACTGGTCTGAATGGCTGCTCAGTCCCTAAAATAACTTTGGATGGAGCCATCACAGGCTGTTGAAGATTAAGATTTCTTTTTAATACAGTTTTGGCATTAAAAAGAAGCTTAAAGCAGGCTGGAAGGTACCTACGGAAAGGTAACTACTTTTTTTTAGCACAATGCTATACCTATATGGGACAGCACAGTGTGCTTTTTGGTAAAGGCGAACTTGCACTTTTTATAATTATTATACAGGATTTATACAGTGCCAACAGTTTGCACAGCGCTTTACAAAATGGGGGGGGGGGGGGGGAAACAGTACAGGTACAATACAATACAAGAGGAATCAGAGAGCCGTCCTTGGTAGACCTTACAATCTAAAAGGAAGTGGCAAGTGATACAAAAAGCAGTAACTGTGGGGGGTGAGCAGATGAAAACAGTAAAAGTTTATTAGTTAGAGATGGAATAGGCCTCTCTGAATAGTGGGGTTTTTATGAATTGCCTAAAGGAGGATAGAGTAGGATATAGTTGAATGGATTAGGAGTTCCAGAGGATGGGAGAGGCTCTGGAGAAGTATTTGAGGTGAGCATTGAAGGAGATAGAGAGCAGGAGGTCTCAGGAGGAGTGAAGATAACAGTTTGGTTGGTAATTTAAGATGACTTTGGTGATGTACCTGGGGGCACAGTTGTGAATGGCTTTGTAGGCTGCTGTAAGTATTTTAAATTGTATTTGTTGTGTGAGCAGAAGCCAATGGAGAGAATGGCAGAGAAGGGTAGCAAACACTGAATGTTTGGTAAGGTGGATGAGTTTGAGAGCAGCATTCATGATGGACTGAAAGGGCATAGCCTATGTAAATATTAGGCCAATGAGGAGGGAGTTGCAATAGTCAACGTGAGAGATAACCATGGAAATAAATAGTAGTTTTGTGGTGTCGTTGGTTAAGAAGGGGGCATATTTTGGAGATGTTATGGTGGCAAGATTTGGACAGCTTACATGGATGCATTAAATATGTTCCTTAATAGCCACAAAGGATATAAATTCATCATTCATATAAATGTGCCAAATGTCATTGCAAAACAGTTATTACCCTGTGACATCATCACTGCACTACACATAGCCTGTACAGAAAGCAGAGCTGTGGGAGAAGCCCATCAGAACCACCCACTACAGGTTTCCTGCAAAAGCTACAGGGATGGGGGTAAATACAAGACCAGATACTCTGCTCAAGAACATAAGCAGCAGTTGCCAGTCTTTATTACAGGAAGCTCAATTATGGAGGCAATGTTTTACATTGGATTATTGCACTGATCTGGAATGACAAAAAGCATACCAAGATTCAAATATGAATATGCATGCCTATTCTCATTTGAAAAATGTTGCTTATCCCGGAGTTCAGCTTTATAGGATAAGTTCACTTTTAGTAATATGTTACCTTACACCCATATGTAGGATGTAATAGGTTACTAAATCACCTTCCATCACTGGGATCTGATCCCCCATTGTGAAAGCAGATGGGAGATCCTCTCCCCGCACCCGCTGTCACAATTCAAAAACAGCATGGCCGTACGGGGCTCTGCCCACATGACCACGTGATTCGTTCATAGAGTACAACTACCGTCAGCCTTGCTGCTGACAGCTTGTAGTTCTCAATGAACTGCTGGTGAGCATCCACATAATTCATTGATCTTTCTGGATTTCAGTAACTGCCTGCCCGTATCGGAGGTATGGGCAGACAGTGTACTGACAGTCTGCAGGATCCTGATATTGCACCCGCAATCTACTGATCATGGGTGCAATGCTTTACAGGCTCCTTAAAAAAATGCACATTTTTTACCTGCAAAAAAAGGGGAATTTATTTATTTTTTTAATGTGAAATTGTCCTTTAAAGTAATTACAAACGTCACACATTTGCATCTCAGTCACTGAAAAGACTCTAAGCTGAAACATCAGACTCAAAAGGAACATGGCCTGCCCCTCTTCCAGCACACAGTAGGCGATTTACAGCCTCAGCTGACTAGATTTTTGGCAGAACGAACAGGTATTTTTGCATGTATCAAACAGGTATAACAAAAGGCTTTCAATGGTATATTACAGGCTAAAGGGACCAAATAAGAAGTTCATTGTTAGGGCTTGCCTACACTTTAAAATATTGTATTTGTGAAGAAAACTCAAACCAAAGAGCCATGATAAAGCCCCATAATTAGTACATTCATACTAATTTAAAAACATATGCATTAGGAAACAGAAAACATGACTTTTGGTACTTCAGAATACTTCACGGCACTCTTTTCAATTAGCTACTGTATACAGCCCTGGGTCGGCTACTTGGAAAAAGCTAAAATGTGATATTCTTAGAATTTTAGTAGGTGAAGTGAACCAAACACAATTTGCTGACACTAAAGGTGAAATGCCCCTCTCAGAAACACATCTCTGTTACAGAAGAACAATGAGGTAACATGTAAATGAGTGCAAACAAAGACATATCTGTGTAGATGCACAGATACGTGAATTCAGCTCAGCTGGCTTTCACCGCCAAATTTACGTTTTTTACAAACAGCCTTTTTTAACGTATAAACCACATTCTTTATTAGACTGGGTTTCTTACAAAAGCCTGTATAAATAAAAGGATGAGCTATTTTGTAATAATTCCCATCATTGAACTTTCTAAAAATATTTAACAGATATGCATTACATAAACTAGCTTGTGTAAAAGGGTTTTGATAACATTCTTCCAATCCCAAAAAGGAAACCCTACCACCATTTGCCTTCATGATTTCTGATAGAAGACCCCATGAGTGTAGAATACAGATGAAAGTAGGCATACAACAGAGTTAAAGCACACACAGTACATAGAACATACACATTCACAACACGCTTATAATTTACAATACCACCTGGTAATGTTGTGGTTAACATTGTTAGAGGACCTTGTTTGTAGGGTTGCCACCTTTTCTCCAAGCCAAACCCTAACGCTTTAGCGGCCTGGGACACCTATGTGTGCCCCAAGGAGAGTGGTAATGTGGTGCACATAGCATGCCACGGCTAACGTTGGGTGTGGCCAAATTGCACTTTCTGACAACATTGCCCTGCCCCCAGTGATGCCAAACCTGCCCCCAAACAGCCGCCTGCAGCTCCTGGACGGCAACAGATTTGTGTGTGATTTGTGTGCGACTATCTTGGTTACGTGGGGAACCACATCCAGTCTGAAAAATGTGCCCGGGTTTCAGTCTGCCTGAAACCCGGACACATGATTCAAAACACTGCTAGAATTTTTATTTCTGCTCTAAACATTGCACCGACTTGCATTCTATAATACAGTTGCAAGTACAGAGATCTTCAGAGAATTTTGAAGCCTTAAAGTCCAATTGAACTTTCACTTTAAATTAGCTAAATACATTCCAGGTGCACTAAAACAAAAGATGTGCCCACAGTTTATTTTCTTTAGGAAGCATCTACAGCCTGAATAGCATAGCTCCCAACTGTCCCTGATTTCGAGGGACTGTCCCTGATTTGGAGCAATGTCCCTCTGTCCCTCTTCCCCCCTCATTTGTCCCTCATTTTGGTCTGATCTATATAGATGTATATAAAATGCACTTTTTATCTATCAAAAAGTGTTTTCCAGCCCTAAGTCTTTCATCTGATTTCTAAATTGCTGCATTTGTAAATTCCAAAAGCCAATATAAAGGAATAGTAGTGGTAAAAAAAGCACTTGTGGGTTTAACCAATCTAATTTTTTTTGTACAATTCCTACTTAAGGAGGGCGTGGCAGGGGGCGTGTCCTATACCTGCATACTTTTGCTGATAGGTGTCCCTCATTCCCATCTCAAAAAGTTGGGAGGTATGTGAATAGAAATGCCTGCACTCTGCCAGCATGCTTTAGAAACAAACTTATGCTCTGTGTGGAAGCAGTGATCTCTCTCTTGAGGTCAAACACACACCTCTGCTAAGTTGGTGCTAGAGAGCTCCAATCAGTAGGGAACATGAGCTTTGCTGATTGCAGAGCTATAGGCCTTACTAAGCAGGAGACTTGTCTGATCTCTGCAGAGATCTACTGCTTTCATACCGAAAAGCAAGGCTTCTTTTCTAAAGCATGCTGGCAGAGGACAGGCCTTCCTACTTAAGTTGTTGAAGCTGCTTTCTGTAGGAGTGAAATGTACGACTTTGAACACCTTTTGATTTGATGCACCTGGAATGTATTTAGCTGATTAAAATAAACTGAAAGTTTCAAATCAGTATTAAATGACATGTTTTACTGTACAAAGGTTCTTATGCATTGTGTGAAAACTTACTCTTTAGGGTATGGTATTCAGGGCCAGAGTTACCATTAGGCATCGCAGGCATTGTGCACATAGGCAGCAAAGAAAAATAGGTGGCTTTGCCCTGTATAAATATTGGTCACGCATTTTTTCCCATAATGACTAGGAATGGACATTGCATACAAGCATACATTCTAATCTAGATTAGGGTCAAGAACACAAGAAAATATGTAAAATAAAGAAGAAAGTGATCCTAGCAGATAAGTCCTTCTTTGAGCTCCAAAGGTTGTCACTGCAGGCTCCAGTGTTGGAAATCAGACACTGGCTGTGTATAAAATAACATGCTTCTTTAGAGACTCGGACAACGCCTTGACACTTTATTGTCTCAGTACGCTAAATTAAACTACAATTTTCTCTTAGGCTGCTTTCACACTTAAGCCGCGTACACATGATCGGTTTTCCGTTGGGAAATGTGTGATGACAGGCTGTTGGCGGAAAATCCAAATGTTTGTACGCTCCATCGGACAATTGTTGTCAGATTTTCCACAGACAAAAATTGGATGGCAGGTTTTAAAATTTTACGCGGACAAATGTCTGTTGTTGGATTTTCTGAGCATGTGTACACAAGTCCGTCGGACTAAAGTCTGAAGTACAAATACGCATGCTCGGAAGCAAGGATGAGCCAGAAGTGGTCGTTCTTGTAAACTAGCGTTCATAATGAAGCATTAACATTCGTGATGTGGCAAAATTATGAGATCTCGAAATGCAGCGCACAATTCTCTTCTTCTTTAATGGGATAGTAATGAAGCTGCTTTGCTGGTGATACTGATGGAGTTATTGCAAACACATTTTCAAAGGATTTTTTTTCTAGTGATATCAAGAATAATATTATTATGCTTTTTTTTTTTGGTTACCACAACACCATTATTCCGTAGTTTTTAGGATCAAAGATACAACTATTTTGGTGTCCCTTGTCAATGTTACATTATATTTTTTTAAATGTAACTGCTTACTCCCAAACTGTCATTTGAAGTAAAACACACAGACAAGTATTATTCTCCACAATTTTTTTATTGTGCATTAAAAAAAAGAAAATAAATAAAATTAGACATGCTATCTGCCAATAGAACTTAACCAAAAAGTGCCTTCTATGCATACAAAACTGCACAGTCTCTGAAATCGTCAGTCTGATATGTAGGAATGAAATCGTGCGAGTTCAGCTGAACTTGTACGATTTCAATCCCGCAGCAGTGTGAACCTGGGGTTAAGGATAGTTGCCGCCTAGTGGTGATTATCACTCATTACATGTATTGTTTATTTATGTTAAATTTTTTGGGTTTATTTTGATGATTATAAATGGCAGCATTTAATTTATGCACGCTATTATATGTATGTAGGATTTCCAAGCCTTGCACTGTCACTTTTTATATCCCCAAAATACCCGCTTGCTTTTGGTGCACACCTTCTGGTTCAATCCCAAGCCACACTGCCTGCCTCTATAAACACAAACAACTCTGCTCGGACCTGCACCCTGCTCCCTCATCACAGCATTTGACTGACAGCAGCGGGAGCCATAGCTAAAGAGAGACCAGGAAGTGAGAGGAGAGATCCTACAGCGCTGAAATTAGTTAGGTCTCTGGTAATTAAAAGGGGGGGGGGTGACTATAAAGATTTGTATATTTACCCCTGTTCACTAACTTTGCACACTCTTTTGAACTTGAAAAAAATAAAATAAAAACAAAAATAAAAAGGAATTAACAAAAAAAGGCAAGGATTTTGTTGGAATAAGTACAGAGAATCAAGTAAATCAATTATACATCTGGAATTGCATACTTTTAAAATGTGTAAAAAAAATAAACAGACATTTTGTTTTATATTAGCTATATTAATATCTATATAATATACTGTATATGTACACAGATTAAATATATATATATATATATATATATATATATATATATATATATATATATATTTATATATATTTATATATATATATATATATATATATATAGATATATATACACAGTATCTGACAAAAGTGTGTACACCCCTCACATTTTTATAAATATTTTATTATATCTTTTCATGTGACAACACTGAGGAAATGACACTTTGCTACAATGTAAAGTAGTGAGTGTACAGCTTGTATAACAATATAGTTTTGATATCCCCTTAAAATAACTCAACACACAGCCATTAATGTCTAAACCGCTGGCAACAAAAGTGAGTACACCCCTAAGTGAAAATGTCCAAATTGAGCCCAAAGTGTCCATATTTTGTGTGGCCACCATTATTTTCCAGCACTGCCTCAACCCTCTTGGGCATGGAGTTCATGAGAGCTTCACAGATTGCCACTTGACATCACGGAGCTGGTGGATGTTAGAGATCTTGCGCTCCTCCACCTTCCGTTTAAGGTTGCCCCAAAGATGCTCAATAGGGTTTAGGTCTGAAGACATGCTTGGTCAGTCTAGCACCTTTACCCTCAGCTTCTTTAGCAAGGCAGTGGTCATCTTGGAGGGGTGTTTGGGGTCGTTACAATGTTGGAATACTGCCCTGCGACCCAGTCTCCGAAGGGAGGGGATCATGCTCTGCTTCAATATGTCACAGTACATGTTGGCATTCATGGTTCCCTCAATGAACTGTAGCTCCCCAGTGCCGGTAGCATTAATGCAGCCCCAGACCAAGACACTCCCACCACCATGCTTGACTGTAGGCAAGACACACTTGTCTTTGTACTCCTCACCTGGTTGCTTCCACTTACGCTTGACACCATCTGAACCAAATAAGTTTATCTTGGTCTCATCGGAACACAGGACATGGTTCCAGTAATCTATGTCCTTAGTCTGCTTGTCTTCAGCAAACTGTTTGCAGGCTTTCTTGTGCATCATCTTTAGAAGAGGCTTCCTTCTGGCACGACAGCCATGCAGAACAATTTGATGCAGTGTGCCGCATATGGTCTGAGCACAGACAGGCTGATCCCCCACCCCTTCAACCTCTGCAGCAATGCTGGCAGTACTCATACGTCTATTTCCTAAAGACAACCTCTGAAGATGATGCTGAGCATGTGCGCACAACTTCTTTTGTTGACCATGGTGAGGCCTGTTCTGAGTGGAACCTGTCCTGTTAAATCGCTGTATGGTCTTGGCCACTGTGCTGCAGCTCAGTTTCAGGGTCTTGGCAATCTTCTTATAGCCTAGGCCATCTTTATGTAGAGCAACATTTTTTTTTTTCAGATCCTCAGAGAGTTCTTTGCCATGAGGTGCCAAGTTGAACTTTCAGTGACCAGTATTCACACCTGAGCCTTTGTAACACTAACGAGTCACATAACACCAGGGAGGGAAAATGGCTAATTGGGCCCAATTTGGTCATTTTCGCTTAGGGGTGTACTCACTTTTGTTGCCAGCGGTTTAGACAATAATGGCTGTGTGTTGAGTTATTTTTAGAGGACAGTAAATTTACACTGTTATACAAGCTGTACACTCACTACTTTACATTGTAGCAAAGTGTCATTTCTTCTGTGTTGTCACATGAAAAGATATAATAAAATATTTACAAAAATGTGAGAGGTGTACTCACTTTTGTGAGATACTGTGTGTATATATATATATATATATATATATATATATATATATATAAATACACACAGTGCCTTGCAAAAGTATTCACCCCTCTTGGCTATTTTGTTACATTACAGCCTTTAGTTCAATGTTTTTTTAATCTAAATTATACGTGATGGATCAGAACACAATAGTCTAAGTTGGTGAAGTAAAATTGGAAAAATATATACATAAAACTATTTTTCAGAAATAAAAAAATGATAATTGGCATGTGCGAATGTATTCACCCCCTTTGTTATGAAGCCCAAAAAAGCTCTGGTGCAACCAATTATCTTCAGAAGTCACATAATTAGTGAAATTATGTCCACCTGTGTGCAATCTAAGTGTCACATGATCTGTCATTACATATACACCTTTTTTAAAGGTAGAGGCTACAACACCTAAGCAAGAGGCACCACTAACCAAACACTTCCTTGAAGACCAAGGAACTCTCCAAACGAGTAAGGGACAATGTTGTTAAGTGCTGGTCAAGGTTAGGTTATACAAAAAAATCCAAATCTTTGATGCTCCCTAGGAGCACCATCAAATCTATCATAACCAAATGGAAAGAACATGGCACAACAGCAAACCTGCCAAGAGACGGCCGCACACCAAAACTCACGGACCGGGCAAGGAAGGCATTAATGAGAGAGGCAGCACAGAGACCTAAGATAACCCTGGAGGAGCTGCAGAGTTCCACAGCCGAGACTGGAGTATCTGTACATAGGAGGACAATAAGCCGTACGCTCCATAGAGTTGGGCTTTATGGCAGAGTGTCCAAAAGAAAGCCATTGCTTTCAGCAAAACACAAAATGGCACATTTTGAGTTTGCAAAAAGGCATGTGGGAGACTCCCAAAATGTATGGAGGAAGGTGCTCTGGTCTGATGAGAGTAAAATTGGCCATCAAAGAAAATGCTATGTCTGGCAAACCCAACACATCACATCACCCAAAGAACACCATCCCCACAGTGAAACATGGTGGTGGCAGCATCATGCTGTGGGGATGTTTTCCAGCAGTCAGGACTAGGAAACTGGTCAGAGTTGAGGGAAAGATGAATGGTGCTAAATACAGGTATATTCTTGAGCAAAACCTGTACATCTCTGTGTGTGATTTGAGGCTTGGACGGAGGTTCACCTTCCAGCAGTACAATGACCCCAAACACACTGCTAAAGCAACACTTGAGTGGTTTAAGGGGAAACATGTAAATGTGTTGGAATGGCCTAGTCAAAGCCCAGACCTCAATCCAATAGAAAATCTGTGGTCAGAATTAAAGATTGCTGTTCACAAGCGCAAACCATCCAACTAGAAGGAGCTGGAGCAGTTTTGCAAGGAGGAATGGGAAAAAATCCCAGTGGTAAGATGTGACAAGCTCATAGAGACTTGTCCAAAGCGATTTGGAGCTGTGATAGCCGCAAAAGTTGGATCTACAAAGTATTGACTTTAGGGGGTGAATAGTTATGCACATTGACTTTTTCTGTTATTTTGTCCTATTTGTTGTTTGCTTCACAATAAAAAAAAAAGCATTTTATAAATATGTATATATATGATGTGGGAAATCAAAGGATAGTTAGAAAATAGAGTTGGAGAGAGACATTGAAGGCACATAGGACTGAGTGGAGGGGCGGGAGGAGAAGAAGCAGTGGGATCAGACTTGGTAGAGTAAAGTAGGAAAGAATAGGCAGAGGATGGAACTGGATAGAGGAGGGGTTAGAGAAGAGACATTGGGATAGGACTGGATAGATGTAGGATGCTTAGAGTGAGTAAGATGGAACTGTTTGAAGGAGAGGAAGAAAAAAAGTGGCAATGTGATGAGACTGGATAGGCAAGGGAGGAAGAGAAGAAACTAAAATAAAACTTGACGGAGGAAGAAATAAGAGAAGAAATATTGTTGTGAAACTGAATAGAGGTAGAGGAAGAAAAGAAGCAGTGGAATGGAACTGGATAGAGAAGGGAGGAGTAGAATGAGATTGGCGAGGGCAGTGGGTTAGGACTAGATAGAGGAGGGGGAAAGAATTGTCAGTAGGATTAAACTATACAAGGAAGGGGGACAAAAGCGACAGTGGGAAGAGAAGAGGCAATGGAATAGAACTGTACAGATGAGGGAGAAGAGAAAAAAGAGTGGAAATAACGAGGATAGAGGAGGGGGAAAGAAAAGAAGTAGTAAGATGGGATAAAATAGAAGAGAAACAGTGGGGCAGTATTAAACAGAGATGGGGGATAATGGAATAAGATTACATAGAGGAGCAGCGGGGGAGAGAAGATAAAGTGGGATGGAATTTGATAGAGGAGGGGAGAAGAGACTGTAGGAGTGGGATGGAACTGAATAGAAAAAGGAGGAAGAGAAAAGGGAGAAGGATGGGAATGAATAGAGAAAGTGGATCAGAAGAGGCAGTGGGATGTGATGGGATAGAGGAAAGAGAGAAGAGGCAGTTGGATGAGACTTGATAGAGAAGGGGAGAAGAGAAGAGGTAGGAGGGAGAGACCAGATAAAGGAGGGTAAAGAAAAAAGGTGCAAAAAAAGAAAAGAAAAAAGGAAGTTGGATGGGCCTAGATAGGGAAGTTGGAAGCAAAGGGGCAGTGGAATGGGAGTAGAGAAAGAAGAGGAGGAGATGAAGCAGTGAGATGGCCCAGTATTGTCTTCCATATTCACTGTATTTCTTTTGCAGTGTCCAGGTATAATTTATCCTACCCCTTTGCACTCTCACTCCTGCATGTCTCAGGTTCTTGTATCTGTGACTGCCACACATACAGGAAGGGGTTTACTAAGGGAGAAGGGCAAACAAGTAAAGAAAAGCCATACAGAGCTTCCCTAAATTGGGATTTTAAAGTGGAAACATTAAAGCTCACCTAGTCAACAAGGTTCCAGGCTTGTGACAGCCTGGAACCAAACTTGATTATCTAAACCCAAACCCTGATGTGCAACCTGTTTGCCCTCTCTGCTGTGTTATCTGCTGGAGACTCTGCACATTGTATACACTAGACTGCAGAAAGAAGATGTGGACTTCACTATTTAGTCTAAGATTTTCAGGCATCCCTTTGCCTGGGTATAGGTATTCTGGCACTAGCAGTGCTGGGACAAGGCCATTTGGTGCCCAGGGCAAAGATGGCAAACTGCGCCCCCCCATTTTTAAGAAAGAATTAATGTCATTTCAAAACAAGGATATACTTAAAACAATACAAATTCAATTAGGTTTATTGTGATAGAAACAGAGTTCACTCACACCTTTTAATTATATGTACAGTCAGGTCCATAAATATTGGGACATTGACACAATTCTAATCTTTTTGGCTCTATACACCACCACAATGGATTCCACCACTGGTCCACAGTGGGAGGATTCCTCCTTCCACCTGGAATGTGTAGATGGGGGAATTGGAACATTCTTTTATTTTTTCATTCAACCTAATAGTTGAATGAAAAAAGTGATCAATGTATGGGCTGCCCAAGAGCGAAGACTAAGATAGTTTAACCTCTTGACATCCACGCTATAGCTGAATGACAGCCACAGCGCGGACCTGAATTTTCGGAGTGCACTTGCCCTGTGCGCGCTGTGATCACCGACTCACTGAGTCCCGGCCCCTTACAATGTGATCAGCTGTCAGCCAATGACAGCTGATCACATGATCAAAACAAAAGCTCTGTGATCGTTTTTTTTTTCTCCTCACGCTGACAGCGCGAGGAGAAAAAAAAGCTGATCACCGGCTCATCTGCAAGGGACATCGGTCCCGAAGGGGAAGAGGCAATTATGCCTTATCTGTGCCACCTGCCATTGCCACTTACCTATGCCCATGAGTGCCACCTATCAATGCCCACAAGTGCCACCTATCAATGCCACCTATCAATGTAACTGATCAGTGCCCATCAGTGCCGCCTCATCAGCGTACATCAATGAAGGAGAAAAATTACCTCTTTTAAAATTTTATAACAAAATATAATAACATTTTTTTTTTTTTTTCATTCGGTCTTTTTACATTTTTTTTAACAATAAATAAAAACCACAGAGGTGATCAAATACCACCAAAAGAAAGCTCTATTTGTGGGGAAAAAAAATATAAAAATTTCATTTAGGTACAGTTTTGTATGACTGCGCAATTGTCATTCAAAGTGCGTCAGTGCTGAAAGCTGAGAATTGGTCTGGATAGGAGGGGCATTTAAGTGCCCAGTAAGCAAGTGGTTAAATGTCGGCTGTTTCGGTGAGAACTGGCTGAGATTGGAACCATTAATGAGCAGGCTGAATGTACCAAGTTGATCGATCAAATTGGGTACAACCAGCCCTGCCGGGTATTCTTATGATTATCACTAGCGATTGCAATATCTGCTAGTGATAATCACCGTTTGTGGGGACAATACAATTGCTCAGCAGAAGGGATTCCCCTGTCAGCACTGACTGAGCTGACAGGGGAATTGTGTTAATTTCTTTCCTGCAATCTGTGGTTACTGGAAAGAAATTTGTACCATCTATTGTCTAACTGAAAGTGAAAGTGAAAGTTAGTGAATATCTTGAAAGAACATGAGGGGGGCAGGGTGAGGGGGAGACAGATGGAGATAAGGACAGCTCAGTGATTACATTGTACTGTGGTGTACACAGTTGCTCACTCACCCAGGTCCAGGCTGGATGCTCAGGCATCTTTAGAATCTGGAGCCTGCAGCTGCTGTTTTCATATCTCCCGCCCACACATCTCCTCACTTCAGATACATCTGCACGTCGGGGATAGTGTGGGCGGGGCGGGAAGTCACTGAAGGAGCAGAGGTGGGAGGAGCTGTATTCCTCCCTGATCTCCCGTCAGTGAGGGGGGAGGTAATGTGTTCGCTGGGCTGTGTAAGTGTCACAGTCAGACACACTTACACAGCTGCAGCCTCCAGTCTCACAATGTTACAGACTGATTCTCCTATCCTACAGACGGGAGAAATCAGTCTGTTTCCTCACAGTTACCAAGACAATGGGAGGCTTGTCCGCCCCTCCCCCTCCTGGTTCAATCCCTCTGAAGTCGCTCTCCTCCCTGACAATGAGGGGGAGGGAGCAGATCGGTCGGAGCGGCTCTCACATTATGTTCAGAGTCAGCGAGCAGAGGGAGAAATCCGCCCCCTCTCACACTCCGCCCAGGGCACCCGCCCCTCTCGCCCACTACTTGTACCGGCCCTGGGCACTAGTATTTGTATTCTGTGACCTTGCATCATCGGGTAAGCTAAACATCTCTCTTTGGTGGTACAGTGTATGTACTTACTGTTACACAGGCATGTCCTCTTTACTTGTGAGGTTTTGCTGATTTGCCTTTGAATGATCACATGCTCTTCACTCCTTTTTTGCCTGACTACTTTCACTGGTAGTGAGTCTCTATGCTATTCTCTAAGAAACGTTGCTGGTTTCCACCCATGACCTTGTATAACATTTTCTTCCTCAATTACTAGGTATACCAGCCACACAATTTTGAACAATCCCCTGCTGGCCTTTACAGGCAGTAATTGAATGTCTCTGGGCCACTTCTAACTTCTGTGTACATGTTATAGTATTTACCTTGTAGAGTGATTTTTCTAAGAGCTTATAATACAGATTCACTTTGAAGCCATGGTAATACATGACACTCCATGTTTGTGATTCTGTCAGTGTCGACGATCTTCTTCTAAATAATGCTATACATTGAAACCAAAACAGACTGTTTGCCAATGATCTGTAATCTAATGCTGCAGAGAATATCTGTCTACCATGAAGACTTTCTCAGCATGATTGTTAATTGAACAATTACTAACATGAGGCGCTCACTTGTGACCTTGCCCTAAACCAAAACAGCCAGCTCTATATAATTTGGCTTGTGACCACCTACATGGCTGGTCAGGAGATTGGCCCTGCTGTTCACCACTTTTTGCCAAGCAACAGATTCTGCCCATGTACCGTACTTAAAATATATTGCTTGTGCAGTATTAAGTAAAGCTCTCTCTTTGTAAAATCTGCTGACAATTTTAGCATTGTTTAGAAAAATGATTTAGTATCATTTAGTATCATTGGTTTATATGTTTACCCAGAAGCTCTCCTTGAAGAATATATTTGGCTCTAGTAAGACACTAAGTAAACACGCATACCAGCTGTGCCTCACAAAATGTAGGTCATCTACAGTTAAACATTTGGGAGATCTGGCACAACTACAAAAAAAAAAAAACTATTTATTATGTAAACAGCCCTATGATTAATTTTCCTCTGCAAGATGTGACAATGACTTTGCACTTCGCTAACAGATTTGTGGATTACCCACTTAGGTATTTAATCCTACTGTAATTAAATGCCAGCTTGTATTTCCTATTCATTTTAGTTTACTAAATTTTACATTCCACTTCGTATTTGATGTTTTTTTTTTAAAAAGAAGAGCTAATATGTGTTTATAAATAACATTCTGTTTTATGGTGTACTTAATGCTTAGCTGATGGTACCATTTATACGATACTAAAAATCAGATTTATTCAGTTCCTCTGGGGACCATATGTCTGCCCTGACTGGTACATTGTATCATGTTAAAAAAACACGTGATTTTCTTTAGGATGCACAGAAATGACTTTAAACATATGTGCCAAAAATATACAAGGTATATTTTTGCATGGAAGTGCAAAATCACATTTTTTTCCAGTTGTAGTGAAATATATATGGGATACCTTACCCCCTGCTGCAAGTTTTAGGGATATTAGGTTTCACCGAGTATTTCCGTGACCATGTAAATGCACAAGGCTGCAGGCCATATCAAAAGGTCACTGAATTCCAGGAGGAATACTGACATTCTTGATTTCTTGCAGAAGGTCAGTTGTTCCTTTTGGTACAATCTTTCAGACATACACAGATTAAAAGATGACATGGATCATGAGAACTCACAGACTTGGTTGAACACATACTGCGGTGCACTGACATAAAGTGGCAAATATTGAGTAACACAGATCAGGACAGGCAGACATACATCAACACAAGATAAACATGCCTCTGGGAACTCCCAGGTTAAGTAGGTCTGATAACCAAAAATAATTAACGTGGTTCTAAAGGCAGAAGTTTTTTTTTTACATTAAAAGAGAAGTACGGAAGTAACGTAAAAAAAAATAATAATAATATTCACCTAGGCGGATGCAGCATCTGTCTTCTCCTGGCTCCAGGCCAAGAACTGAGTGAGCAAACACCGCTGATCGCTCATCTCTCAGTCTTCAGGCTGCAGAGAGCTAGTGAAGGTCAGTCGCTGGCTCTGTGCTCTTCCCCTCCTGTGGAGGGGGCAGGAGGGGCTGGCTCAGGCTTTCAGTGGCTCCCCAGCTGGCTGAGCTAGCTGCTGATGCAGGCATCTGGGTTGGGATATGGTCGGGATCTTTTCTTGGAGCCTGGACCAGGTCCATGCTATCAGCCGATAGCAGGCTTTAGTTATGGTGGGCACTTGGTGGTGGGGAGGAGCCAGGAGTGCCGACAGGGGACCCAAAAAAAGGACTATTAGGGATGCTCTGTGCACAACCATTGCACAGAGCAGGCAAGTATAAAAGTATTTAAACAAGTAAGCATTTACAATCACTTTAAAAAAATATACTAATGAAAAATTTAAAAGATTATGCATTTTCTTCTTCAAAACAAGCAAATTATGCTATTTTTTCTTCAAAAGAAGCAAAGATACTAGGCTATAATTTGAAACTTTACCAAACATTTTAACAAGTTAAAGAATAGCAGGAAGTAAACAGCAGATAAAATCATAAAATATAGACAGGCAATCTTTTTTACTTGAAAGAGAAGAGTTAATATGTACTCTTTTACAATGCTTCACTTAACCCCCAGCAAATTTTGTGTCTGTACATAAAAGAACAGAAGGCAAAGAGAAGCTGGAATTGTGCAATCAGAATCATTTTGGCCACACACAGGTTTCATTATTTTTGTAATTGCTCTAAATGTTCTTGTGTGCCGAGAAAAGTCATAAACAGAAAATGTTTGCAGTTCTCTTGAAAGGATATTAGGATTGGTTAAAGTAGAGCTGAACTGTAAAAGAAAAGGATTTGCTATGTTATATGGGGCATCTAGAAATGTTAATTGTGCCTATGCGGTACCCCGAAAGATGTACCCTTTGTCTTGAATTCCTCCAGAGCAATAGTCATGCACAGTCTACAGCCTCATATCTGTATAAATGCAGTTTAAATCTAATGTACTGTGCCTATGACTGTTATTTTGAATTTTCAGTGAGATTTGGTGATGTCACTCACTGTATTTCTTGCTGGATAGAAAGTTGCAGTGCAAGGATCTCCTTGCTTCAGCTTCATTCATTCTTTAGATCTGTGCTTCCTGTTTATTCCTCAACCAGTGATCAGATCACCAGTCAGTACCTCCACACAAACACAGGGGTAGGCAACCTTTGAGAGGCAGAGATCTACCTGAACAGCATGAAAGAGATCAAAGATCACCGGGGCACGGTGCCCTTTTCTTAAATAAGTTAATTAGCAATGCCTAACTAAATAGTAAAGAAAATTTAGGAAAATAATAAAACACATGTCACTATAAAAATATAAACTTGCATTACTTTAAAAATGGACAGTGTCAGTAGGGCAGTGGGTGGTGTGTGGACAGTGTCAGTAGGGCACTGGACGGTGTCAGCAGGGCAGTGGACAATAGGGTAGAGGTTGGTGTCAGTAGGACAGTGTATGATGTCAGTAAAGCAGTGGATATGTCAGTAGGGCAGAGGTTGGTTTTAGTAGGACAGTTGATGGTGTCAGTAGAGCGGTGTCAGTAGAGCAGTGGACTTTGTCTATTGAAAAAATACAACTAAGGTCCCAGAACTGACCAAAGTTTGAAAAAAAGACAGCTCCAATGGAAACTCACAGCAGTGTATGTATCAAACCCATTTTATTAGTACACAAGTTTCAAAAAGTAGCAAAAAGGTATCAAACCTTCACCGCGCCATAGTAAAACCATTCATGACAATGTTATCAAGAATCAAAATAAAAACAGCCCGGGCTCTCATTCATACACCCACTCGCAGCACAAAATAGACTGTAGTAAGCAGCATGATGGCAAAGCAGCAGGTTAGGAATTCAGCCGTGGCCAGTCATGGGGGCAAATGACACCTGCCATAAGAGCTGACCAGGGCCACAATTATACACAGTCCTTAGTGAAGGGGCCAAGGTTTGACAGTATAGTGTGTGGTGGACTGCTGGCTGATGAATAGGCACAGACAGGCACAGATGCAGAGAGCTCATGCAGTATGGATGTTTGATAGCAATCGAGCATGCGATGGAAATAACCAGGAGGGTGGGGGGAGGGGATGGAAATGGAACACAGCAAGCTTGTATACACAAGAGGACTAACTTCAATACAACATGGGCAAGTTCAAGAGGATATGCATAGATCACAAGGAACAGCATCCCATGAGCAATCTCACGCGGTGTCTCGCTGAGACTTGTCATCAGGGCAAAGGACGGTGTCAGTAGAGCAGTGTATGGTGTCAGTTGGGCAGTGGATTTTGAGTGCATTTAGCCATTAGTTTTTATTTTTTACAATTTTTAAATGATTTTTTACTTTGCTTTGGTGAAATACCAGGGGTCTTAACAGACCTCTAATGTCTCACTTTTAAGAAAGAGAATAGGTCTGAGGATAGATATTCCCCAGTCCCTTTCTCTGCAGCCGCAGCTGCACTGGACAGTAAATTAATGGGAAGTGCTCTGTGCTGAGAGGCTTCCTGTTCATTACACAGTTTACTATGATTTAATTATGAACACAGTGAGTGATCGGTGCCAATCACTCACTGTGTTCATTCAGAAAGGGAAGTGGCTGGTAAATGACTTATCTACAGGCTCCTTCCCCCGCTCTCCATCCTGGAACATTACCTGCAACAGCCAGCAGTAGAGGATAGGAGGGAAGCTGGCACCACTGAGGGGGAGAGGGGGGGGCAGACTAGACCAAGTTAGCACACAGGGGGGTGGGCAGCCAAAAAAAGAGGAACAGTGATAGGAGGGGTGTCAGGGATGTCGTTTACTGTCACTGATCCCCTTTCCTCCTGCACCCACTTAATTCCAGCAGGAGTGAAAGGAGTAGAGTAGAGGTGGCTTTCAGTGGCTGCAGAAGGAAACAAGATCGGTGACAGTAAATCCAACTCCCACCACTCCTCCTGTCCCTGTTCCGGGGTTTGGCAAGGAAGTGGTGCACTCTACCCATCACCTACCTGCGATCAATGGGTAGATCGCGATTGACAGATTGCTGACCCCCAGTGTAGAATATGGCACACTATGTCAATAATGGAAAAAAAAAATAGCTTCAGAAAGGCCACATGCAATACTGATGCATAGTCTTTTGCCCTCTGCTTGCATTCTTTGTGCTTGGCTTCCACGGTTAATGCTTTTTGGATTTCTTAAAAGTTAAAGTGGGACTAAACCTATCTATTTAAAAAACACCCGGCATGCTGGGATACTAACTGTCCCATTTGCTTGTGCTCTCAACCAAACTGTCAAACCACCAAATGGCTGGTGTCATAACTGATCACATGTGCAGCACCATGGCAGTTTTCTGAACAGAGGCTAAGATAGCAACTTCCTTGGCTGAAAAGGATAGGAGGGTTTAGTTCCATTTTAACTACATACTAAATAGTAGAATCCTAAGAATGTTAACAGATAATATTCCATCAAACCTAATCCAGTGATTACTGGCAGTTTATAAGCATAGCAATAATGTTGATTATAATGTGATTATTGACAATAATGTCAATAATCACATATATTGTATATCAAATAGCCAAAATGCAGTGTAGCACCCTCTAGTGTGCTACTAGAAAAGTGCAGGCAAATGTATTTGACTCATGGTAAGTGTGATTCTGGAATCTGGGTCAGGGTTTATCGCAGGTCAGGTTGGATGACTCATCCAGGCAGGTCTCTGGTGCCTCCCCCTGGTTCTGTAAGTTTGAAAAAACTTCTAGAAGTTAGTGGGCAGAGGTCAGGAGGGTTGATACTTAGGGGAACTTTGCCAATCCCCAGGCGCACTGTCCTGGCAGAGTGGCTAGGCCCTTTCATTGCATCGTACGGACCTGACAGGGGGGTTTTACACACACTCGCAGTGGTTACAACCACCGGGATTGTGTGTACTGTATATCTGACAAGCAGACTCCTGCCTCCCCTATGCGATGAAAAAAAAGGTTGTCATTTTTTTTTAAATTGTAAAAAAATTAAGTTACACCCAAGCACATAAAATCCCTCTCCAAAAATGTTTGAGGCTCCCCCACCCCTACATATATGCACGTACAAATTTAAATGCACATGTCATTAAAACGTATATTGCGATACACAAGTTCCATATCACATGCACGCCGCAGTGAGAGCAATATTTTTTTCCGTAACACTAAACTGATGACCTAAAGTGGACTTTGAAAATGTCACTGGTAGTGAGAGATGATCTCATCTCTCTGCTCCCCTGCCTCACCTCCAGCAGTGTATCGGTGTTCTGCCGCGCTGTGTCTGCGGAGGAGCAGTGATGTGGGCAGGCAGTGAGAGATGATATCAGCTCTCTGCTCCCCCGCCTCACCTCCAGCATTATAGCAGCCCCGCTGTGAGCGTGGAAGAGCGGCGATGCAGGCGGGCGGTGAGAGATGATCTCATCTCTCTGTTCGCTCGCCTCAGTATAGCGGACCCGCTGTGAGCACGGAACAGCAGTGATGCGGGCGGGCGGTGAGAGATGATGTCATCTCTCTGTTCGCTCCGCCGCCGCTCGTCAGACAGTGCAGCCTCCGCGGCCTGGCTGCAAACAGGCCACGGCTCGGCAGTGGGCCGCGGCCCGGGGGTTGATGACCCCTGCTCTAAAGGACACTGTTGTGCTGAACCATTTTATCTGTGCCCTGGGAGATCTTCAGAACAGCCAGGAGGGATGGTAGTGACTGCAAGCAGTGTAGCTGGGAGCAGTTCTTCACAAGGAGGGGGTACACTCCTGCATGCAGCTGGCCTCATCTTTTTGTGCTATTTCCAAGAGGGGCTGAGAGCTCCTAGTCTGTAATAGACTTTTGCTACTAATCTATGAAGGACTGTGTGAGGAAACCCTTCACCCCATCCAAGTTATTACCCCTATTAAACATCAAAAACAAAGCCAAGGGACTGACTTCTTTTGTTTGGATGCAAGTGGAGAATGTGTGTTGCCTGGCTATGCAGGAGTAGGGTAGCCAGAAAAGCCAAAAAAAAGCGCATTATGATTGTATGCCTGCATATGTTACAGTGGCGCAGCCATTTTGTTTGTCTCCAGCAAAACTGGGGATGTTTCTTTTGAGTTCCAAAGTCCCGACCCATTAGATCTTACATATTTGGCAATATGCGTGTACAGCAACATTTATTATGGAGCAGGCAAAATCTGTAATTTTGTTTTTTTAAAGGGTGACTATATGAGCACATGTTTACTTAACTGGCTCAAATCATGAGCCCTTTAGTACATCCATAATTTTGAACTGAGTTGATCTAAATCATGTACCTTTTGGTACATTATTAATTTAGAACAGCAGTCTCCCACCAATTAGTCAGAAGTTGCATGACATTCTGGGGTCTCACGAGCTGACAATGAAAGGCAAATCACCACTGCTATCCAGTTCACACAATGTAATGCACTGTATAATTTAGACTATGTTAACTATGTTAATGACACAAAGGGATATTTCAGATAGTTTGCATGGCAGTAATTCCACAGTTTGAAATGACCTTAAAGTCATTGTAAACTGAAATAATTAAACACAAGAGCAAGTCAAAATTACTTTAATCTGTCAGGCATTTTAAACTTTTTGAAGTAAAAGTCCAAGTTAAAGCATACAGTACTTGTATATCAAGGCAAAAAAAAACTTGTTAGTCTGCTATATATGCAGTCTGCTCTTTAAAGCTGTAGTAAATAAAAAAAATCAGCCCCCCTGTAACTTAACCACTTCAATACAAGCCACTTATACACCTTCCTGCCCAGACCAATTTTCAGCTTTCAGTGCTGTCGCAGTTTGAATGACAATTGCGCGGTCATACAACACTGTACCCAAACTAAATTTTTATCATTTTGTTCCCACAAATAGAGCTTTCTTTTGGTGGTATTTGATCACCTCTTTTTATTTTTTGCTAAACAAATAAAAAAAGACCAAAAATTTTGAAGATAATAAAAGTTTTGCTTTTGTTTCTGTTATAAAATTTTGTAAATAAGTAAGTTTTCTCTTTCACTGATGGGCACTGATAAGGCGGCACTGACAGGCACTGATAAGGAGGCACCGATGAGGTGGCACCAATGAGCGGGCACTGACAATGGGCACTGATATGCGGCACTGATGGACAGCACTGATGGGTGGCACTGATATGCAGCACTGATGGGCATTGATAGGCGGCACTGATGGGCACTCATGGGTGGCACTGGTGGGCACTGATAGGCGACACTGATGGGCACTGAAAAGCTGCACAGACAGGTTCTTATGGGTGGCACTGATAGGCGGCACTGCTGGGCACTGATAGGCGGCACTGCTGGGCACTGATGGGCATTGATACGTGGCACTGATGGGCACTGATATGAGGCTCTGATAGGCATCCCTGGTGGCACTGGCAGTGGTAGGCATTGTGAGTGGGCACTGATGGCAGCTGCCTGGGCACAAATTTGTATTTCCCTGGGGGTCTAGGGGGGGCATACCTGGTGGTCCAGTGTGGAAGGTCCTGGGCGGCATGATGGTGGTCCTGGGCGGGATCCGAGGGGGGGCTGTGCTGATAAACAATCAGCACAGACCCCCAATGTCAGGAGAGCAGCCGATCGTCTCTCCTCTACTCGCGTCTGCCAGACGCGAGTGAGGAAAAGCCGATCACCGGCTCTTCCTATCTACATCGTGATCAGCCGTGATTGGACATGGCTGATCACGTGGTAAAGAGTCTCCGTCAGAGACTCTTTACCTAGATTGGAGTTGCGGTGTGTCAGACTGACACACCACAACAACGATCGTCGCGATGCACGCCCCCGGGGGCGCGCAGCGGCTTAATATCCTGAGGACGTCATATGACGTCCGGTCAAGGTATTGAAACCACTTTGCCACCGTCATTCTGCTTTATGGCGGGCGGCAAGTGGTTAATGTTATAATGTGCTAATATGCATCGCATACTAGCACATTATAAAAGGCTTGCCTGTAAAATGAAGTCCCCCAGCACCATCCTGTCACCTCTGACAGCGCTTCCATCTTCACCCGGTCTTCCCTCTGCGTTCCCGGGCTTCGGCCGAGACGCAATGACATCACTCCCGCGCATGTGCATGGGAGTCATGGCCGCGGCACAGAGCTCTGGACTGAGTGCAGTGTGCATGCGCCTGTGATGTGCACATTTAGGAATTGTAAATTTTACCTACAGGTAAGCTTTATTATAAGCTTGCCTGTAGGTAAATGTGACAAAGCAGAGTTTACCACCAAGTCCTGTTGTGGGCAACACACAGCTTTTTCTGGTCTGCGCGCCCTGCTCAGTGTCTTTTACTAAACTACTCAAGTACTCCTTCCCTCACAGCAAAGGCTAATCAGTCTGTAGTTCAAGATAAGAACTTTGAGATAACTCAGGAAGTTTGCAAAGGACACAGGTCAGCTCTGTATTTCTGGCCAGATTGTTTTTCTGGCACTTATCAAACAGATTTAACAAAATACTTCCAATGGTATAATTAACCGCTTCATTACCGGGCTATAGTCATATGACGTCCGCAGATGGGATCTCCCATCCTGGGCGGGCGTCATATGACGTCCTCGGTTTCTCACCGCTCCTGCGGGCTCCCCGGGTCCCACAGCGCGGCGATCGGGGATGAGCTGTGTCCCTCAGACACAGCCCATCCCAGATCCATGTAAAGAGCCAATAAAAAATGGCTCTTTACCACATGACTGGATGTGTCCAATCACAGCCGGTCACATGTATTGCCCTCGTGCACGCCCCTAGGACGCTCACAGAGCGGCAATATGGGACAAGGCTTGTCACCCTGACACAGCCCAACCCTGATCGCAGTAAAGAGCCAATGAAATTGGCTCTTTACCACATGACCGTCTGTGACCAGTCACAGCTGATCACAGAATGCCAACAAACCACGGTAACGAGATGTTACCGGGTTCTCCTCCTTACACACTGATCGTTTTTGAGAAAGAGATTGTGGTAACATCTCGCTACCATGTACAGTACACACCAACCACACTGACTGCCCCCCCCCTAATAAAGAGGATCTGTCACCACCCATCAGAGTACCTGTCACCAGCCATCAGAGTACCTGTCACCACCCATCAAAGTACCTGTCACAGCCCATCTGAGTACCCGAGTACCTGTCACAGCCCATCTGAGTACCCGAGTACCTGTCACAGTATATCTGAGTACCTGAGTACCTGTCACAGCCCATCTGAGTACACGAGTACCTGTCACAGTATATCTGAGTACCTAAGTACCTGTCACAGCCCATCTGGTCACAGTATATCTGAGTACCTAAGTACCTGTCACAGCCCATCTGAGTACCCGAGTACCTGAGTACCTGTCACAGCAGTACCCGAGTACCTGAGTACCTGTCACAGCCCATCTGAGTACCTGAGTACCTGTCACAGTATATCTGAGTACCTGAGTATCTGTCACAGACCATCTGAGTACACGAGTACCTGTGTACCTGTCACAGCCCATCTGAGTACCCGAGTACCTGTCACAGTATATCTGAGTACCTGAGTACCTGTCACAGCCCATCTGAGTACCCGAGTACCTGTCACAGCCCATCTGAGTACCCAAGTACCTAAGTACCTATCACAGTATATCTGAGTACCTGAGTACCTGAGTACCTGTCACAGCCCATCTGAGTACCCAAGTACCTAAATACTTGTCACAGTATATCTGAGTACCTGCGTACCTATCAAAGCCCATCTGAGTACCTGAGTACCTGTCACAGTATATCTGAGTACCTGAGTATCTGTCACAGTCCATCTGAGTACCCGAGTACCTGAGTACCTGTCACAGTTCATCTGAGTACCCGAGTACCTGTCACAGTTTATCTGAGTACCCAAGTACCTGAGTAACTGTCACAGCCCATCTGAGTACCTGTTACTGCCCATCTAAGTACCTGTCAGCACCCGTCAGAGTACCCGAGTACCAGTCACCAGGCCATCAGAGTACCTGAGTACCTGTCACCAGGCCATCAGAGTACCCAAGTACCTGTCACCAGGCCATCAGAGTAACAGAGTACCTGTCACCAGGCCATCAGAGTACCCGAGCATCTATCTCCAGCCCATCAGGGTACCCAAGGACCTGTCACCAGCCCATCAGAGTACCCGAGTACCTATGTGCAGCCCATCAGAGTACCCGAGTACCTACCAGCAGCCCATGCCTCATAGTATATACGTTGGGGTGTTTGCTTTCCAAAATGGAGTCATTTTGTGGGTAATTCCACTGTCCTGGTGCTCAAGGACCATCAAAAGTGTGATGGGTAGGAATGAAATGAGATGTGTAATTTATGCTCCTAAAACGCCTGAAGGTACTACTTCAATGTTGGGCGTCTGTATGTGGCCAGGCTGTGTAAAAGTCTCACACATGTGGTATCGCCATACTCAGAAAGAGTAGCAGAATGTGTTTTGGGGTGTAATTGGAAGTATGCATATGCTGTGTGTGAGAAATAACTTGTTATTATGACAATTTTGTGAAGAATTGTGGGAAAAAACTACAACTTCAAAAAACTCATCATGCCTCATACTAAATACCTTTGACTGTCTAGTTTTCAAAAAGGGGTAATTTGGGGGGTATTTTCCTGATATTTCAGGGCCTCAAGAAATGAGATAGGCCGTCAGTGCATCAGGTGTGATCTGCACCATAGCTTGTAGACTCTATAACTTTCACAGAGACCAAATAGTATTCACTAATTTGATTTATTTTTACCAAAGAGATGTAGCAGTAAAAATTCTGGCCCAAATTTATGAACAAAAATTACTTATTTGCAAAATGTTATCATTGAAACTAAAAAAAGTGGGGTTTTTTCAAAATTTCCGCTCTTTTTTCACTTATGTCGCAAAAAATAAAAAACCCAGTGGTGATTAAATACCACCAAAAGAAAGCTCAATTTGTATGAAAAAAAATGATAAAAATTTTGTTTGGGTACAGCGTTGCATGACTGAGTAATTGGCACTCAAATTGTGAGAGCACTGAAAGCTAAAAATTGGTCTGGGAAGGAAGGGTGTATAAATGTCCTGTATTGAAGTGGTTAAAAAAAAAAAAAAAGCCGCAAATGAGAGAAGTGCAGTTTACATACACTTTAAGAACGTGCATCAAAAGATGCCAAAATCTTCTTTTGTGCATTGCTTTGATCTAGTTTTCACATTTCTTACTACCAGATATTAACCTCCTAATGTGTAGTAGTAGCCAAAGCTGGCCAGTAGATTTGCCTTTCGTAGATAACCCTTAAGTGTCACTTTTGTCTGCTGCCTCGTTCCTATGCTATTAGCATTAATCACTTCTGACAAATTTTCCTGACACCAAGAGAAAAATGGTAACAGGGGATGGACCTCCAGCTGATTGACAGCCTCAGCTTTGTTCCTGTGTGCTGTGTGAAGGGGGGTGTGTCCTTTCCCTCCAATCAGCTGTCAGAGCTCTCTTCAATGAGCTCTGCAGAGTGTGACTTGAGCTCTCTTTTTTCTGAACTCTCAGACAAGCTTTATAATTCAGCACTTTCAAAGAATGTAGAAAAGAGAAGGCTGCAGATAGACAGATACAACTTATGTAGAAGGATTTGTTTAATCTCTGTGTATCACCTGAGGCCAGTCACTTCACTGGGTATATGGAAGGGTTTACAACCACTCTAATGCCGCGTACACACGGTCGGACTTTTCGTCTACAAAAGTCAGACAGCCTGTCCGACAGACTTCCGGCAGACTTCCGGCAGACTTTCGGCGGACTTGCGGCAGACTTTCTAACGAACGGACTTGCCTACACACGACCACACAAAAGTCTGACGGATTCGTACGTGATGACGTACACCGGACTAAAATAAGGAAGTTCATAGCCAGTAGCCAATAGGTGCCCTAGCGTGGCTTTTTGTCCGTCGGACTAGCACACAGACGAGCGGATTTCGGGGTCCGTCGTAGTTACGAAGTAAAGTTTTAAAGCATGTTTCAAATCTAAAGTACGTCGGATTTGAGGCTAAAAAAGTACGTTGAAAGTCCGGAGAAGCCCACACACGATCGGATTACCAGCCAGCTTTAGTCCGTCAGCGTCCGTTGGACTTTTGTAGACGAAAAGTACGACCGTGTGTACGCGGCATTAGCCTCATCTATCCATCATCCCCTGTCAAACAAGTATCAATGGCCAATAAGGATTCTTTCACTCAGCAGAGAGATAGTGTGCAGGCATGGCTTAGATGTATGGGCAAGGATTACCACTAAGGTCGAGCCCTTAATTGTAATGTAAAGCCAAGTTTCGGGAGGTACACATGAGATCTTCTAGCTAACAAAGATAATAACAGACAACCTATGTTGTCTAATTTTGGGTAAAACTTTTACTTTTATAAGTTTAACATGGTGTAAGATTCTATTAGCAACCTCATTTAAAGTATATTGTGCTTCCCATTATAATAAAATATCATTTTTATTTCTTTTATTAATGCATCCCTATAGCAAGTGCTTACATATTGGACATAAAAAAACATGTGTTCCCATTCCTTTCTCAGCACATGCACAGTTGGCAGAGAATGTGCATTGTAGGCATTGTAAAACTCGTTTGTTGATGTAATGCTATGGTAGCAGTGATGTGCTAGTGCCACTGCCCTGATAGCAACAAACCTCACAATACTCCTCCCTGGCATGCTGGTGATGTCCACAATGAAAATGTGGTATATAGTGAGGATTCAAAGGTGCTTTCTGAACAGGACAAGGCTGTAGTGATAGAATTAAGTATCATTTTAAACCTACTTTTTTCTTGCGGGTGCATTGCCTGGGAAGACAAATTGTCCTACTGCAAATAATGAAGGACATTATAATTTATTTTCAGACATTCGTAAATGACTATTCAATATAACACAGAGGCTATATAGTCAGTTGATATCTTTTCAACTATGTTAATTTAGCTGATTGCTGCATGTCAACTGCCACATTAGACAAAAAGGCACTGAAATTCCAGCTTTCTTCTAAGGATAGCTGAACCAAAAGTCAACTGTGCATATTTTAAACCTTAAAGTTATTTAAACTTATTTTTCAAAACCTGGTTATATTTAATAGTCATTTTCAACACACCACAAATATTGCTGCAGCCAATATGTATTTGGTACATATTCTTTGCAGGTGTAAAGTAAAACCTAAATATATCAGTGTCCAGAAGACATAATTCATACACAAGATAAAAAAAGGTAGGTAATAACATGGTTTGTCATTTTCTCTGATATAATCAGCCAATCTTGGACTGTCAATCAGTACAGTTCAGGGCTGAGGGCGAGGAAGACATTGACTGGTAGTTTTCTGCAGTACAGGGCCGGGGAGAGGGTTTGGAAAGAGTGGAGTTTTAAATGCTTGCAGTATGTGCATGCACTGTGTGCATTGACACATGCAGCTGCCATCTTGCTGTGGCAGTGCTGAGATTGGTGAAAACTGCATACTATTACAAGCAATAACTTACAAAGCCATCCACAACTTGGCCCCCAGCTACATCACTAACCTGGTCTCAAAATACCAACAAAATCGTTCTCTTCATTCCTCCTAAGACCTCCTGCTCTCTAGTTCCATTGTCACCTCCTGCCATGCTCACCTCCAGGACTTCCCCAAAAGCCTCTCTCGTCATTTGGAATTCCCTTAAACAATCTGTCTCCAACTCTATCTATTTTAAGGCGATCCCTGAAATCTTTTCTCCTATCCTGCCTCCACCTATCAACTGTACTTTTATTTTCTCCATTAGCTCATCACCCATAGTTATTACCTTTTGTATCACTTGACCCTCCCTTTTAGATTGTAAGCTCTAACCAGCACGGACCCCTGATTCCTCCTTTTTGAATTGTATTGTAACTGTATTGTCTGCCCTCACATTGTAAGGCACTTTGCAAACTGTTGCGCTATATAAATCCTGTATAATAATAATAATAATAATAATCAGTAGATACTAAGAAATAGTCTGCATAATATATTATTTGGGGAATATATTATATTTAAATGTTGACTTTTCCTAAAATAGTTGCATGTTGCAACACTTTCTCTTATCTCACAATCCACTAAATTTGTTGGTTTGGCTACCTATCACTTTACTTCCTGCACACTTGATCCATAACAGCGTTTCAGATGTACTTTAAAGTAAACCGGTCACAGGTCTGGTAAATTCAAACAGTGCCGAACCAGGTGAAATGGCTGGTAGATCCAGAAATATAAGCAGCTGAAGTTACATGAAATCTTAACTTCCCCTGTAAATGTCAAGCTTGGTCCCAACGTTATTACCTTCTGAGCTGCACTATTGGTCTTTCAATGTGAAAGACATCCATGTTGTCTGATAGGAAGTGGGCATGAGCAAGACCAAGCTCAACATCTACATAAAAGTGGTTATTTGCATATAAATTAAACGGCATCTCTCTGTATGGGCTTTGTCTGATTTACCAGGTTTTAGGACTTTACATAGGATTAGTCTGAACATAATTGATCAAGATAAACTAAAACACGTCGATGGCCACACCTGATGAAGATGAATTAAGAACCTGCACTGTTAAGGGCTCATTCACACTAGATGCAGTGATCATGCAGGTAAAATGCATGGATATGAGAAAACACTCTTTTAATTGGGACTGTTCCCATAAACATCCTACATGATTGTTTTTTGATGTACTAACCTGTGTACAATTTATGTCCAAAATAAAATGTACTGTAATCCTTCAAAAATGCAGCTTTGCTGAAGAAGACCTAAATGCCCATCAGCGTGTTACCATACATGTTCTAGTGACTACAAGCCCTTAGTATGGAAACTCACTGTTCCCCTCTTCTTGGATGGAACTAAAGTATGGTCCTATCTGCTACAGCAGAAACCATGCACAGTGAAACTTTTTGCTATGCTGATTGTAAATAAATGTGAAAAGGGATGCTAAAGCATTGAATAAACCACAATTCACTATTGTAAAATCTGTAAATCTTGCAATGTCCCTTTTATAAATATTCAGAAGGACTTCACCTTCATTAATCAAACCTGAGAACAGACAAAGGCAAATATGTAGAAGTAAAGGTAACTAAAATTCTACATGTTATAGGGTCAGTTCACCCAAAGCTAATTATGTGATTATGAGCACTGGAACAGTGCAGGATGGCAAGAACACCCAAAACACCACAGCTAGAAACTATGTAGTTACTATGAGATAGGTTGAATAAGGGAACTCTGCAATTTTAACATTTGTACGCTGACCTGTATGGTCTACAAAGAATAATTCAATTCAGGCAACTACAATTCATTACCAAATATTACCTACTATACTACGAAAAAATAAGAGGACTCATCTCTAAAAGAATACAGTTTCCCCATAGGAAAAAATAAAGCTATTAGTATAAATCAAATTTTAGTTTTCAAATTTAATAATGATCTAGCCCGGATCTGTCCTTTAGTCTAAGCAGTCTTGTTGAACCTGTTTAAAATCTGCATGAAAATTAAAACAGCACAAAGTAACACAAACATTCTTATGTTCACTAGGTTTAGTAGAAAATACTATAGTACATTTCTAAATGTTAACTTTACATATTAACTGTCATGCTTAAAAATAAAAATGTAAGGTAAATAGCTAAATACATACATAATCATCTTTTCCTCACAATATGGATGTCTTGGTTTGATTTCCAGTTTCTGAACATCTGTGAATCTAATTTTTGGACCCTTTCTAGAACACTTGCATTTTGACCCTGGGGAAAAAAAGATGAAAAAAAAGATGACAGAGGAAACTAACACACACCACGCACATATTGTATATATTTAAATATTGTGTGTGTTATATTTATATCTGTGCCATGCTATCATTATTACAGTATTACTGTATGTGAATTTACATAAGACAGTTTTCTAAAATTTAAAAAAATGTAATGCTAAAACACAGCTTATTAATACATTTCAGACTCAAAAGCTACAGAGATGTGTTTCCTTGTTCAAATAATCATGTTTAAGTCCTATCCGGACTGCCAAAAGAGCATTGCTTTTCAGGGAATACTTAACTATATAATGCATAACAAGGTGCGTTATACCTTGTCGCTACATTTATACATCTAGTAGTTTCTAGCAAAATGCAACTAGCAGACTGTTCAGTATTTTATTCTGAAATTAAATAACTGTAAAAGAGAAATGATATTAAACAAAAATAGTAACTTACCTTCCACTTGGAGTGTGCAGATTGCTAGAATGAGTAATAGGATTGCTGCATAAAGAGGTTTCATGTCCCAATTCCTATTCTGTTACTTATAATATGGAGATCAGTAAACTGTGCTACCTGGAGGTCTGCCTGTGTGGAGTTTACAGAAGCTGCGCTCACACTGTTCTGTGCTGATGTCTTCACTGCCTGTTTTCCACCTTCACTCTGAGCTTCGCCTTGCTTGCTTCTCCTCTTTTAAAACAGATCCTACAGCCCAGGGTACAAAGTCATTAACATGCATAGCAACCAAACTACTCACTGCAATTTCTTCACTCTGTGGAGGGTGGAGATTTCTAGCTTACCCTATCCTGTTCAGCCTGAAAGGAATGACTGAAAAACAGCACAGTCTGGATTTGTAACCCACAGTGTTTTTTGTTTTTTTTCCTCAAGTGAATTTTCAATAAATAAACTTTCTGATTGATTAAATGTATTTACTACTTTCTCCTTTAGCAGGAATTAATAATTGTTTACACCAGCATTGCTGTACTTTATTTTGTTTGATTTAGTTAAATGTTTGTAAGTTGTGTGTGTGTAAATGAGCTTCTGAATAATTTGTATGCCCTCCCCTACTGTATCTAATATACTGTATATTACAAAGTAGGGATGGGGGTTCATGTTTGCTGCCATCCAGGGATTGCCCAAACTTTGAGTGCCTGCATTTTGGCAAACTAAATGAGAGGTTTGCCTGTCCACCAAAACGAACCTATGACTGCAGCTAGGAGTCATTCATTTATTACCAGTATTACTGGTGGCACTAAGTGACCGCTTCCCACTGTGTGTCTGTAAGCACATTTGGTTGTTAGGACACAACTGGCTGCCTGCCTTCTAGCAACCAAGGATGCTGTGCAAGACGGCTGCCTGTCTGATAATATTACCTGTTGCTAGTACACCGGCAGACATTCGGTCATTCATGGTTATAATCAGGGACATGCAGTGAGGTCAATGGCTGGTGAGGCACTGGCTAGTATCAGAGCCATATACACACAGGTTACAAACGCCGCAAACATTAGAACGAGAGCAATAATTCTAGCACTAGACCTACTGTGTTATGCCGCGTACACACGAGCGGACTTTACGGCGGACTTTGCCCGGCGGACTTTTCGACGTACTTTCCGACGGACTTTCTGAATGAACGGACTTGCCTACACACAATCCACCAAAGTCCGTCGAATTCGTACGTGATGATGTACGACCGGACTAAAACAAGGAAGTTCATAGCCAGTAGCCAATAGCTGCCCTAGCGTGGCTTTTTGTCCGTCGAACTAGCATACAGACGGCGGACTTTTCGACCGGACTCGATTTCAACGGATACATTTTAAACAAGTTTCAAATCTAAGTCCGTCCAACTTTTGAGAAAACAAAGTCCGCTGGAGCCCACACACATCGAATTGTCCGACGAAATCCAGTCCGCCGGGCAAAGTCCGCCGTAAAGTCCGCTCGTGTGTACGCGGCATAACTCTAAACATGTAACCTGTAAAAAAAAATTAAAGCGACGCCTATGGAGATTTTTAAGTACTGAAGTTTGGCTGCATTACACGAGTGTGCGCAATTTTAAAACGTGACATATTAGGTATCTATTTACTTGGAGTAAAATCATCTTTCCCACTATAAAAAAAAAAAAATCGGGCTAACTTAAAGCGGTGTTCCACCTGCTAATTTTTTTTTAAAAGTCAGCAGCTACAAACACTGTAACTGCTGACTTTTAAAAAGGACAATTACCTATCTAGGGAGCCTGCGATGTCAGCCCCGAGGCCGATCTGTCCATCAGATCTGGTGCAGGTGCCACCATTTTAACCTTATGGCTTCACTGCCCATTTCCTACTGCGCATGCGCGAGTCCCGCAGCACTTTGTGAATGGCCAGCTGTCTTCTGGGACACACACAGGTCCCAGAAGACAGTGGGGGGGCTTGCCTCACAAAAAGGATATGATGTCCTGTGCCACAGACCGGATGGATCGGAAGTACACTATGTACTTCATAAAAAGGTACGTTAGAAGAAAAAAAAAAATGTAATATCCAAACACAAGGGGTGGAGAGGTGACCTTTCGTTTAAGATCACCTTTCTAAAGTGGGTGGAATTTCGCTTTAAGTGTTTTTTTTTTATATATATATTCATGAGACAGTTTTTTTTCCTAAAAAAAGGTGTTTGAAAAATTGCTGCGCAAATACCATGTAACATAAAAAGTTGCAATTTTATTCCCTAGGGTGATAAAAAAATATATATATAATGTTTGGGGGTTCTGAGTAAATATGATTTTTACATGTAGGAGAGAAGTGTCAGAATTGGCCTGGGTGGAAAGTCGTTAATTACCATAAGTAAGTAATATACAAATAATTATTATATTATAATTTTACTATATTTTCAAAAACTGTACTCAAGCATTTGGCTTAACGCACAAATTACTGAAGTTTGAAGTTATAACTTCAAAACCAGTAATTTTGCAGTAAATAGATAAATAATAAATTATTATGTTTCAATCAAGCTAAATCATATATTATTATGCTATATGTTATAACAATACCTTTTCAGCAGGCAGCAGATTCTCATTCTCCCTCTTAACTGTGGGGGGAAAAAATGGGATTATGGGTAAATCATATACCCATAAACCCATGCTTTTTCCTTCTAGTTAAAGCGGAGTTCCACCCTAAAGTGGAACTTCCGCTCATCGGATTCCTCCCCCCCTCCGGTGTCACAATTGGCACCTTTCAGGGGGGAGGGGGGTGAAGATACCTGTATAATACAGGTATCTGCACCCACTTCCGGGTACAGCTAGCCGCAGCTAGCCGCAGACTCCCCGCCCACCCCCGTTGTGTTGTGGGAAATACACAGTTCCCACAACACAACGGGGACCAGTGAAGACGCGCAGCGCGACTCGCGCATGCGCAGTAGGGAACCGGGCAGTGAAGCGGCAACGCTTCGCTTCCTGATTCCCTCAGTGTGAATGGCGGCGGCAGCACCCGAGGATCGAGGGACGGCTCGGTCTCGGGTGCCGACATCGCTGGACCCCGGGACAGGTAAGTGTCCTTATTTTAAAAGTCAGCAGCTGCAGTATTTGCAGCTGCTGACATCTAATTTTTTTTTTTTTGGTGAAACACCACTTTAAGAGGGCTGGGCTGGAAGGGAGCATGTGTCTTTTAGACACATGCCTCCTTCTGTGACACTGCAGTGAGAGGCGTGCCTCCACTGCAGCATTTTTATTGGACAGCTTGTTCCGATGGGGCTTTACCATTGGCCCAAGGCTCCAAGATGTCCATTAGGCTCAGTGCTTCTGACATGAAGTAAGAGGCACTGTGAGCTCATCCTCTCAGTCTGCTGCAAACAAAGTGTGCCAGCTTGTATTTACAGTGGCTTGCCACATTTCAGGCTTCAAACATAAAGATATAAAATTTTAATTTTTTGTGAAGAATCACCAACAAGTGGGACACAATTGTGAAGTGGAACGAAATCTATTGGATATTTTAAACTTTTTTAAAAAACTGAAAAGTGGTGCGTGCAAAATTATTCGGCCTCTTTACTTTCAGTGCAGAAAACTCACTCCAAAAGTTCAGCGAGGATCTCTGAATGATCCAATGTTGTCCTAAATGACTGATGGTGATAAATAGAATCCACCTGTGTGTAATCAAGTCTCTGTATAAATGCACCTGCACTGTGATAGTCTCAGGGTTCTGTTGAAAGCGCAGAGAGCATCATGAAGACCAAGGAACACACCAGGCAGGTCCGTAATACTGTTGTGGAGAAGTTTAAAGCCGGATTTGGATACAAAAAGATTTCCCAAGCTTTAAACATCCCAAGGAGCACTGTGCAAGCGATCATTTTGAAATGGAAGGAGTATCAGACCACTGCAAATCTACCAAGACCTGGCTGTCCCTCTAAACTTTCAGCTCAGACAAGGAGAAGACTGATCAGAGATGCAGCCAAGAGGCCCATGATCACTCTGGATGAACTGCAGAGAACTACAGCTGAGGTGGGAGAGTCTGTCCATAGGACAACAATCAGTCATACACTGCACAAATCTGGCCTTTATGGAAGAGTGGCAAGAAGAAAGCCATTTCTCAAAGATATCCATAAAAAGTCTCGTCTAAAGTTTGCCACAAGTCACCTGGGAGACACACCAAACATGTGGAAGAAGGTGCTCTGGTCCGATGAAACCAAAATCAAACTTTTTGGCCACAATGCAAAACGATATGTTTGGCGTAAAAGCAACACAGCTCATCACACTCAACACACCATCCCCACTGTCAAACATGGTGGTGGCAGCATCATGGTTTGGGCCTGCTTTTCTTCAGCAGGGACAGGGACGACGGTTAAAATTGAGGGGAAGATGGATGCAGCCAAATACAGGACCATTCTGGATGAAAACCTGTTGGAGTCTGCAAAAGACCTGAAACTGGGACGGAGATTTATCTTCCAACAAGACAATGATCCCAAACATACAGCAAAATCTACAAAGGAATGGTTCACAAATAAACGTATCCAGGTGTTAGAATGGCCAAGTCAAAGTCCAGACCTGAATCCAATCGAGAATCTGTGGAAAGAGCTGAAAACTGCTGTTCACAAACGCTCTCCATCCAACCTCACTGAGCTCGAGCTGTTTTGCAAGGAAGAATGGGCAAGAATTTCAGTCTCTCGATGTGCAAAACTGATAGAGACATACCCCAAGCGACTTGCAGCTGTAATCGCAGCAAAAGGTGGCTCTACAAAGTATTAACGCAAGGGGGCCGAATAATTTTGCACGCCCCACTTTTCATTTTTTTATTAGTTAAAAAAGTTTCAAAAATCCAAAAGATTTCGTTCCACTTCACAATTGTGTCCCACTTGTTGGTGATTCTTCACAAAAAATAAAAATTTTATATCTTTATGTTTGAAGCCTGAAATGTGGCAAAAGGTTGAAAAGTTCAAGGGGGCCGAATACTTTCGCAAGCCACTGTAAACCAGCCTCTCTATGTAGCTTCTGACAGGCTACACAAGAAGCCCTATAGGTGGCAGGAGCCCCAAATTTTGACCAGTGGTGGGGTACCCCCCTCTGCGACCCCCAGCCAAGCTACGACCCTCTTATCATTTTTTATTTTATTTTTTTAATGTTCATGGCAGTTGAGACTCTGACTGCAGGTCCCTGGTTATAATGCACCTTAACAACCAATATTAATATTAAAAAAAAAAAGTTGTGGAGCAACACCAAAATGTATATTAGACTCTTATCCTATGTAGGGGTCTGATATGATATTAAGAGGGTATCCCATTCAAAAACAAAAAAGAAAATTGCATGGGGTCCCCCAAAATACATACCAGATCCTTATCTGAGCATACAGCCCGGCTGGCCAGGAAAGGAGGGGTATCCTTAGCCACTTGAGGACCAGCCGCAGTTATACTGCGGCAGGTTGGCTCCCCCGGGCAAATTGCCATAGCTGTACGTCGGCCGCTTTAAGACCACTAGGGGGTGTGCGCCATGACGACGGATCCGATGAGCGCGATGGGGGGCCGTGATGTCTGCCAGGCACCTGCGATCATTCCTGAGATAGACAGAACGGAGATTTGTCAATGTAAACAGACAAATCTCCGTTCTGTCAGGAGAGAGGAGACAGATCTGCTGTTCATTCTAATGCCCTGTACACACTGTCGGATTTTCCGACGGAAAATGTGTGATAGGACCTTGTTGTCGGAAATTCCGACCGTGTGTAGGCTCCATCACACATTTTCCATTGGATTTTTCGACACACAAAGTTTGAGAGCAGGCTATAAAATTTTCCGACAACAAAATCCGTTGTCGGAAATTCCGATCGTGTGTACACAAATCCGACGCACAAAGTGCCACGCATGCTCAGAATAAATAAAGAAATTAAAGCTATTGGCTACTGCCCCGTTTATAGTCCTGACGTACGTATTTTACGTCACCGCGTTCAGAATGATCGGATTTTCCGACAACTTTGTGTGACCGTGTGTATGCAAGACAAGTTTGAGCCAACATCCGTCGAAAAAAATCCTAGGATTTTGTTGTCGGAATGTCCGATCAATGTCCGACCATGTGTACGGGGCATAAGTGTGAACAGTGATCGGTCTCCTCCTCCAGGCAGTCCCATCCTACCACAGTTAGAATCACCCCCTATAACTCACATTTAACCCCTTGACCGCTCTCTAGTGTTAACCCCATTCCCTGCCAATGACATTTATACAGTAATTAGTGGCTATTTTTAGCTCTGATTCTTGTATAAATGTCAATAGACCCAAAAAAGTGCCAAAAGTGTCCGATCTGTCCGCCACAATGTCGCAGTCCTGCTAAAAATCGCAATTAATAATAATAAAAATGCTATAAATATATCCCCTATTTTGTAGACTTTTGCGCAAACCAATCAATATACGATTATTGCAAATTTTTTTTTTGCCAAAAATATGTAGAAGAATACATATTGGCCTAAACTGAGGAAGAAAGAAATTTTTTTTATATTTTTTGGGGGGATATTTATTATATAAAATATTGTTTTTTTTCAAAATTGACGCTCTTTTTTTGTTCATAGCGCAAAAAATAAAAACCGCAGAGGTGATCAAATACCACAAAAAGAAAACTCTATTTGTGGGAAAAAAAGAACATCACAACGTCACACGACTGCGCAATTGTCAGTTAATGCGAAGCAGTGCCGTATCGCAAAAAATGGCCTGGTCATTAACCACTTCACTACCTGGCCATAGTAAAATGACGCCCACAGATGGGATCTCCCATTCTGGGTGGACTTCATATGATGGCCTGGGCTTCCCGGCCGTCTAGGGGGCGCCCCCCTAGGGCGCCGTCTAGGGGGCGAGCAATGCGCCCGCCGCATTGCTCTGGACCCGGTGCGTGTGCCCAGGGGCCGCAATGTCCGCCGGGCACCCGCGATTGCCTGTTAACCGGGCCAGATCGTGGATCTGTGTGTGTAAACACACAGATCCACGTCCTGTCAGTTGAGAGGAGACCGATCTGTGTTCCCAGTACAGAGGAACACTGATCGGTCTCCTCCCCTTGTACGTCCCCTCCCCCTACAGTTAGAATCACTCCCGTAGGAAACATTTAACCCCTCGTCTCCCCCTAGTGGTTAACCCCTTCCCTGCCTGTCACATTTATACAGTAATCAATGCAATTTTATAGCATTGATCGCTGTATAAATGTGAATGGTCCCAAAAATGTGTCAAAAGTGTCTGATGTGTCCGCCATAATGTCGCAGTCACGAAAAAAAATTACGATCGCCACTATTACTAGTGAAAAAAATAAATAAATCATTTTTTTTTTAAAATGCCATAAATCTATCCCGCATTTTGTAGACGCTAACCAATCAATATACGCTTATTGCGATTTTTTTTTACCAAAAATATGTAGAAGAATACGTATCGGCTGAAACTGAGGAAAAAATTTGTTTTTTTTAAAAAAAAATTGGGATATTTATTATAGCAAAAAGTAAAAAATATTGTGTTTTTTTCAAAATTGTCGCTCTTCTTTTGTTTATAGCGCAAAAAATAAAAACCGCAGAGGTGATCAAATACCACCAAAAGAAAGCATTTTGTGTGGGAAAAAAAGGATGTCAATTTTGTTTGGGTACAACGTTGCACGACCGCGCAATTGTTGTTTAAAGTGCGACAGCGCTGAAAACTAAAAATTGGTCTGGGAAGGAAGGGGGTGAAAATGCCCTGTATTGAACCGGTTAAGGGGGCAAATCCTTCCGGGGTGGAAGTGGTTAATCATACCAAGCCATATGTCCTCAACATTGAGAGGGTACCTTGCCAAGATCCTCTTCCCCCCATTCCTGCCCTGTTGAATGTGAGGGGTGGGGGGGAACTTTCTAAAATCTGGAAGCCCTCTTTACAATAAGAAGGCCCTCTAATACTCTTACTCATGTGAATACATGGCACCCCTGGTTAATCGTTCACAAAAAAAAAGTACAATTTTAATATCCTTTTTTAAAAAAACAAGTCCAATGGTGTAAATCCATCAATATCATGTCATTCAGTGATATAGATTCACAGCAATCACAATAAAAGTTGATCCTGACAACCTATATTTAGTCCGTGACGTCACCTTTAGAAGCATATGAGTCAGTGGGTTGGTGTGTTTTGTTTTTCGATGGGATCTATGGCATTGTGGTTGACATGGGTCTACCGTACATCTCTAAAAAAAATGATTAACAAAGGATTCACACTGTGGGGCATTTTTTTAATAAAGGACTCTGTCAAATGTGTGATGTGTTTATTTATTTATGCGGTGCGGTTTTTTCCTCACCACGGGTACACTGCTCTGCACTGTCCTGCATGCAGGAATTTCGGTGCACATTCAGAAAATGCACAAAAAGTGCCTTATACTGTACAATAGAAGTCTATGGTAAAGCAGAGGTAAACCGCACAAAACTCATGGGTACACTGCTGCACCACTTCAGTATGAAAGCACCCTAAAAGCTGCTCCATGCTGAATTGTGTTTTTTGTTTTTTTTTTATTATTTTAAGGCTGGGTTGGTACATGTCCCCGCCACCAGTACCCAGCTCCCTAAGCTTTTAGTTTAACAATACATAAGCATTTTGGCTTGAGAATTAACTTTTTTTTTAAAGATTTGCCTCCCTTTGACTTTAATAGGGTTTACAAAAAAAAAAAAAATTGCAGATTTTTGGACATGTTCACAGAATCTGCACCGAATTCATCCCTAGTATATCAGCACTATCAAGCAGGACTTGGCAGTTTTGCTTAACATAGACCTATTGACATGCTCCACACTACAGCAGGCAAAATAACCAAGCACATATACCCACAGTGGGACCATGCACACACAGGGGGCCATTGTTAAATACTATGTACCCCATAAGAATGTACTTATGTGTATGAGGGTCTGTAATGAGTACAGATGGGTGAATGGGTGAATCTACCTGCATTCCATTTGAAGTCATTGGGGTAAATCCTGTTGTTAAAGGAGTTGCAAAGTCAGAAGGTGTTTTATCTATGCAGTAAGATAAAACACCTTCTGTGTGCAGCAGCCCCCCTCAGCCCCCCTAATACTTACCTGAGCCTCATCTCTGTCCAGCGATGTCCACGAGTGTCTCGGCCGTCCGAAACTCTCCCTCCTGCCTGAGACACAGCAACGGGACCATTGGCTCCCGCTGCTGTCAATCAAAGTCAGCCAGCCAATGAGGAGGGGGTGGGGCCAGGCACAACTCCGTGTCTGAATGGACACAGGGAGCTGTGACTCGGCTCGGGTGCACCCATAGCAAGCTGCTTGCTGTGGGGGAACTGAACAGAAGGAGCCAAGAAGAGGAGGATCTGGGCTGCTCTGTGCAAATCCACTGCAACAGAGGAGGTAAGTATAACATGTTTGTTATTTTTATTGAAAAAAAAAACAAGACTTTGCAATCGCTTTAAGCTTTTTTTTTACCTAATAGGCAAACTACTATCAAAAAAGCATGGAAAACTTGGCACTGCCATGGGGGGGGACATGTACAAATTCAAACATTAAAAAAAAAAAAACATACAGCAGGAAGAGGATCTTTTCTTGGGGCTTTGAGGAGAAAAAGTACATTTGTGGGATGTCTTAAAGCTGTATATGGTGTAGTGCAACAACACAATTTTCACAGACAGTCACAGCTACTTCATACATTAGCAGTGCATACTGTATTTGGCTGTGAAATTGATTTCTTTCTTTTACAATTAGCTTGGCTTACATATAACAGTACTAAAATCTATGTAATTTCAGGTAGTTTTAGCAGTGACACATGCTTTTTTGATTTTTTTTAAGTGTTTTTTTATTGAAGCACAAAAACAAAACACGATGCATACAAGATACATCAATCAAATGTATACAAAACCATATTGACAAGCACAATTATGACCAACAACAAATATAAAGGCAAAGAGTAGGCAGTGTAAGCATATATGACACATGCTTTTCCATCAAACATTAATAGGCCCGCATTGACCAGTGAATAGAAATTGGCCAGTAGTTTACTGACGCTGTTCCTGTTGTTAATTATGCAAAACTTTCCTTCAGCTGGTCAATTTCCATTAAAGCAGTATTAAACCCAACCATTTATTATATGGCAGTTTATCAATTCCTAGATGTGATGGCTGTATTAGTTTTCTTTTTTAGCTTTTCTTTTGTATATTTTCACTGGTGATCATAGGTGTGCGCAGCCTATTGCATTAGGGTGTGCACCCCAAAGCTCCAACACATATATGCGTTTGACATATTTACCAGCCTCTTCCCCGCTCTCCATCCTGAAACAATGGGAGAAAGGGGGAGCCAGGGAGCACACAGGGGGGCAACAGAAGGAAGAGGAACAGAGACAGGAGGGATGGCGGGGGTGGCATATATTGGTACAGATCCCCTGTAATTTCCTCCTGTGGCAGCTGAATGTTGAGAGGGAGAGGAGGAGAAGCCTACTCTCAGCTGCTGCAGGAGGAAAATACAGATCCATTCAACTAAACTCCACCCCCACCGCCTCTCTTGTCCAGGTTCTGAGGGTCAGCAAGGAAGGATTGCGGTTTACCTGTCACCTGCCAGTCATTGGCGGGTTGCCAACCACAGGATTAGGGTGTGCCCAGGCACACCTGGCACACCCCTTGCGCACGCCTATGCTGGTGATCCAGCCAGCAACTCTGTTGTTTTTCACAAGCTCAAGCTCTCCAGCAGAATGAATTAGTTTACATGGATAAGACCAACCACTTAACACTGGCAAGGGTGATTTAAATTGATCAGTTTTTCTCTTTTCAATAGTTTTATTGAGTAGGCATAGGAAAATATCAACAAATACATGTGGAAGGAAAAATATATGATTTAAAGGCCTACATGGCCCGAAATAGCAAACATCAAAAGATATATAATTGTAGATGCAGGTAAAGCTGTATATAGCACACAAAAATCTATCAATCCGTATAGTAGAATGGGATGAGTCATATCACTTGGTATATTACCCGGTTCATTTTGGGGCCTTGAATCATGTCCTACCATGGGGGACAACTATAAATGATCTAGCGGCGATAGTCCAAGCCAGTTCTGAGCCCCCTGGGATAATCACTCCACCCCAATGGGTTCACACTGTGGAGTAGTAGAGCCCTTGGACTCAGTTTAAAGATGGGGCCAGTCCGCCTACACCTTCCCTCCCCTGGGGAACGAAGACTCGGCTGGGCCCTAGGTCACTACTTTCCCCGGGTGGAGGAAAAGGGAATTCCAAACATGTGAAACAAGTCCCTATAATCCAGTAACGATCTATCTTAGAAAAGTTATGTGGGACTCTGATAGAATTTATATAGCTCATTATGAATCCGAGAGAAAGATGCCATCGATATGTGTTAAATATTTTGACCATATGTGCAGTAAAGATATAGTGATAGGGAGAAGAGAATAAGGATAGAGAAGGTAGGGAAATTCAAGGAGGAGATAAGAGAGAGCAGGTCTTCCTGAAAGATCCTTTAGGTAGATAACTGACCAGGATAAAGCTGGACTTTAATGTATAAAGCCCAGGGTTCCCATACTAGTTCAAATCGTGGACAGAGTCCAACAGTTTAGCTACTATTTGCTCTTGGGACATGATCCTTTTTGTGAATGCTGCACTTTGAGCACCTCAAACTTAAAAATGGGCGCAACATATAAACAAACCCTGTAAAAAAAAAAAAAAAAAAAAAAAACTCCCTTTTTAAAAGGAAGTATTAGAGGAAAAAAATGAAGTTTAATCTAAAAAAGAAGACCATATGACCATGCATTAAAATCCCATATACGCCAAGGATAAATAAGAAACCCCAAATAAAACCCCCTGAAGCAAAAGCCATCTTTGGGTTTTAAGGTAAGCTTTGCTGCAAAAAAGCAGTTTAAAATCCTACTGACATAAAATGTGAGCCGCTACTAAGAAGTTAATGTCACAAATTATAAAATGAGAAATGTGCATTTAAAATATATTTTAAAAAATGTAACAAATACCCTCCACAGATTTATTCTGTCTTCCTAACAATTATGTCTAGTGATCTGAACGACAGTTGGTGAATGCAACGTCATTCAGAATTTTAGTGGTTGCAAACCTGTGAAAATAAATTGTCATTGTGCTAATTTATGTCTTCACCAACCCGACTTATGCTAACAATTTATGCAGTTTCTTTTCCTACATGTGTCACAATGTAACAAATAAACCTTGTGTAGTAAAATGCAAACATTAACTTTGAGCCTTAACCACTTGCTTACTGGGCACTTAAACCTCCCTCCTGCCCAGCCCAATTTTTAGCTTTCAGCGCTGTCACACTTTGAATGACAATTGCGCGGTCATGCTACACTGTACTCAAATGAAATTTTTATAATTTTTTTTCACACAAATGGAGCTTTCTTTTAGTGGCATTTAATTACCACTTGGGTTTTTATTTTTTGCTAAACAAACAAAAAAAGACAGACATTTTTGAAAAAAAAAAAACATGTTTCATAGTTTGTTATAAATTTTGCAAACGGGTAATTTTTCTCCTTAACTGATATTCACTGATGAGGCTGCACTGATGGGCACTGATGGGCTGCACTGATAGGCACAGATCAGGTGACACTGATAGGCACAGATAAGGCGACACTGATAGGCACTGATAAAACTGCACTGATGGGCCCTGATGGGTGGCACTGATGGGTGGCACTGATGGGTGGCACTGATGGGTGGCACTGGTGGGCACTGATGGGCACTGGCAGGTGGCACTGATGGGCACTGGTAGGTGGTATTGATAGGCAGCACTAGTGATGAGGCATTGATTGGTGACATTTTATAGGTGGTACTGTGGGCACTGATAGGTGACACTGTGGGCACTGATGGGTGGTACTGTGGGCACTGGAAGGTGCTGCTGGTGGGCACTGGTAGGTAGCACAGGTGGGCATAGAAGCCCCTGAGATGTCCCTCTCACAGCCGCCAGTGATCGGCTTTTTTTTTCTCCTCACACTACCAGCATGAGGAGAAAAAATAGCCAATTACCGGCTCTATTTACATCACATGATCACATGATCAGCATTGGCTGACCACTGATCACGTGGTAAGGGGTCGGAATTGACCCCTTACTCCGATCTGTGATCAGCAGAGCCTCATAGATTCGCTGAACACAGAGCGCGCCGCGTGCACCCTGCAGGGGGCGCGCAGGCTGCTCAAGCACAGGAGGATGTCTATGGACTCCCTCCCGGCAAATTAGGTCCGCGCTGTAACCGTCTTTCGGCTATAGCGCGGACAGGAGGTGGTTAATATTTCCCTATGTTATATAAAAAAAGCACATTTAGGGGATTTAATTTTAATCAGACATTTAAGGGACTGCCCTAATTGTATAGGGTTTTTTTCCCCCCATTTTTCTTTCTGCTTCAAACGCAGAAAAAAAAAAATGTATGTATTTAGATCTACTCTTAAATTAAAGCCCTGTGTAGCCCCAGTCAGAGGCACACTGTGGACTACAGCTGCATGGACCAGGCTGTCACTGACAGTGTCGCACATGCTGCAGCTGCTCATATAAAGCCAGTGCTGCAGCTCTTCTCCCTCTCCTTGCCTTCCATTAAACACTGAACATTTCCACGGCTGTGTGCAGTCACATAAAGCGCAGAGGACAGCCCAACCCACCAACCAGGAAAATAAAGGAATCACAGTAATACTGTAGCCTGGGAAAGAACCAAACATTTGGGGAGTACCAAGGACTTGTGAGAGATGTAGTCCCCAGAGTGTTTTGGAACAACAGATTCCACCATTACCAGAGCCCTACAGAGGAGGAAAAGTAAGGACTGTTCCTGAGCTTGAGGCAGTCATTGTTGGAAGGACACTGTAGAACACACACCATGCATCAAGCTGCTGATAGGATGATTTGCTTCAGCATCGGGGAGGCTGAGTCGCTGACATCTTCTGGCCTGTTGAAACACCACTGTCAAGTCTGGTGTTGCCGCCTGGTCAAGGGGAGGACATTATAGCAGCTGGCAATGCAGAGAGCAGGAGGAGAAGTTATCGAGCCTTGGTGTGTCAGAGGGTGTGGCAATGCTGAGTCCCATAGACGTCAATGGGGTTCTAACGTTCGTGCAAATTTTCGGTCCGTTCGCAGGTTCTGGTGCGAACCGAACCGGGGGGGTGTTCGGCTCATCCCTAGTCCTGGGTAATGTTGTGTGATATGTTAAGGTAGACTACAGAAGCTTAAAGATATTAAGGTGTAAAGAAGAGACATCACTTAAACAAATGTTAATTCACACTCTTGCATATGTGCCTGGTAATTATAGGCATGGTGTGACAACTAGTGTTGATTTTTAAAAGAATTTTGTTATGCATTAGGTCCCTTGCTTCATTTTCCAGAATAGATTTGAGAAAGGCTAATCTATACCTGACTTCATTTGATAAAAGTATTTATTTTTCGTGCCTTATTCTTCCCTTTAAAAAAGTTATAGATCTGAGGCTTGAGAATGTGTATTTAATGAGTACAACCTTTATTGTTAGTATTTATAAAAAAAATATATAGCAGGGGTTTAAAAAGTATAAAACGCTGTGTACAGTTTAAATATTTGGTGTTAACCAGGGTGGATTTGATTTAAGTCAGAATTTTTAAAGAGCAACTGTCATCTCTGTCCCTCAGTGGCTCCTCCTCTCAGGGCCGATCCTAGGGTCACAGACGCCTGGGTGCAGAAATATTTCTGGCGCCCCCACATGGGCGTGGTCATCTTACCAACTCCTCCCCTTTACAAATGATTCTATGGCAACGACTCAAACACAGAGCTGCTCCCCTAAGAAGTCTTTGTTACCCTAGGATCTTCCCACGATCTCTTAACAATAAAGAAAATACAGGAAGAGAGTACACTAATGAGACCTGGAAGGGAGTCTCTCTGATGCACACAGAGAGGGCTGTCTGTTAGAAAGTGTCCCCAGACATAATACAGGATGCGGTCAAAGACTGCAGACATGATACAAGAGACAGTCAGAGACTGCAATCATAGTACAGGAGATGGTCAGAGACTGCAATCATAGTACAGGAGATGATCAGAGACTGCAATCATAGTACAGGAGATGGTCAGAGACTGCAGACATAGTGCAGGAGATGGTCAGAGATTGCAGACATAATACAGGAGATGGTCAGAGACTGCAGACATAATACAGGAGATGGTCAGAGACTGAAGACATGATACAAGAGATGGTGAGAGACTCCAGACATGGTATAGGAGATGATCAGAGACTGCAGATATGGTACAAGAGGTGATCAGAGACTTCAGACATGGTAAAGGAGATGGTCAGAGACTGCAAACATGTTACAGGAGATGGTCAGAGTCTGTAGACATAGTACAGGAGATGGTCAGAGACTGCAGACATAGTACAGGAGATGGTCAGAGACTGCAGACATGATACAAGAGATGGTCAGAGACTGCAGACATGATACAGGAGATGGTCAGAGACTGCAGACATGGTACAGGAGATGATCAGAGACTGCAGACATGGTAAAGGAGATGGTCAGAGACTGCAGACATAGTACAGGAGATGGTCAGAGACTGCAGACATGATACAAGAGATAGTCAGAGACTGCAGACATAGCACAGGAGATGGTCAGAGACTGAAGACATGATACAGGAAATGGTCAGAGACTGCAAACACAGTGCAGGAGATGGTCAGAGACTGCAGACATGATACAGGAGATGGTCAGAGACTGCAGACATAATACAGGAGATGGTCAGAGACTGCAGACATGATACAGGAGATGGTCAGAGACTGCAGACATGATACAGGAGATGATCAGAGACTGCAGACATAGTGCAGGAGATGGTCAGAGACTGCAGACATGATACAGGAGATGATCAGAGACTGAAGACATAGTACAGGAGATGGTCAGAGACTGAAGACATGATACAGGAAATGGTCAGAGACTGCAGACATAGTGCAGGAGATGGTCAGAGACTGCAGACATGATACAGGAGATGGTCAGAGACTGCAGACATGATACAGGAGATGGTCAGAGACTGCAGACATGATACAGGAGATGATCAGAGACTGCAGACATGATACAGGAGATGATCAGAGACTGCAGACATGATACAGGAGATGGTCAGAGACTGCAGACATAGTACAGGAGATAGTCAGGGACTGCAGACATGATACAGGAGATGATCAGAGACTGCAGACATGATACAGGAGATGGTCAGAGACTGCAGACATGATACAGGAGATGGTCAGAGACTGCAGACATAGTACAGGAGATGGTCAGAGACTGCACACATGATACAGGAGATGGTCAGAGACTGCAGACATAGTACAGGAGATGGTCAGAGACTGCAGACAAAATACAGGAGATGGTCAGAGACTGCAGACATAATACAGGAGATGGTCAGAGACTGCAGACAAGATAGAATAGATGGTCAGAGACTGTAGACATGATACAAGAGACAGTCAGACACTGCAGACATGGTACAGAAGCTGGTTAGAGATTGCAGACATGATACAAGAGATGGTCAGAGACTGCAGACATGATACAAGAGATGGTCAGAGACTGCAGATATGCTACAAGAGATGGTCAGAGACTGCAGACATGATACAAGAGATGGTCAGAGATTGCAGACATGATACAAGAGATGGTCAGAGACTGCAGACATGATACAAGAGATGGTCAGAGACTGCAGACATGATACAAGAGATGGTCAGAGACTGCAGACATGATACAAGAGATGGTCAGAGACTGCAGACATTATACAAGAGATGGTTAGAGACTGCAGACATGATACAAGAGATGGTCAGAGACTGCAGACATGATACAAGAGATGGTCAGAGACTGCAGACATTATACAAAAGATGGTCAGAGACTGCAGATATAATACAGGAGATGGTCAGAGACTGCGGACATAATACAGGAGATGGTCAAAGACTGCAGACATTATACAAGAGATGGTCAGAACAAGAAGATGGTCAGAGACTGCAGTTCCTATGGACGTTAGTAGATAATGGCCGATCGGCCCTCTCACCTGACCCAGCGATACAGCAACGGTTCCTCTGATCAGGAGTCAGCTCACTCTGAATTGCCCGTGGTGACTCCGCTGGGTAGCACCCAGATCTGTATTCCGGCAATGACTTTATTCCTTTCTCCACCAGGGATGGCGCTAGGCTGTGTGGCTTTCCCTCTGGTAGCGCAGGGCAGCGGGGTTCCCTCTCTGATGGTGTTCCCTCAGCACTCCCCTCTCCCTCTGGAGTCCTGGGTGTACTTCCCTGAAAGCTTTCCCAGGCTCCTGTCTCTCTCTCTCTCTCCCATTCAGCTGAGCATGCTGTGTGGGCTGCAGTTTCCGTGTTACAGTGGGGCTGTCAGTCCTCGGGACTACATGTCCCACAATACTCTTCTATGCTTCTTTTTCTATTCTATTTTTTCCCTGGCTGATATGAAGGCAGGGGAAGAAACATAGTGGGAGGCTGTGTCGGCCAGCACCGCTCACTAGTATAGCAGTGCACGTGCGGAGAGGGAGGGGAAGGGGCAAAAGAAGAGCCCGCAGCTGCAGTGTAGACCCCCCCCAGGAGAACCCCCCTCCACTAGTACAGACCCCCACAGGACAAACCCCCCTCCATTAGTACAGACCCCCCCACCAGGACAAACCCCCCTCCATTAGTACAGACCCCCAGGACAAACCCCCCTCCATTAGTACAGACTCCCCCGGACAAACACCCCCCCTCCATTGGTACAGACCCCCCAGGATAAACCCCCTCCTTTAATACAGACCCCCACAGGACAAATCCCCCCTCCATTAGTACAGACCACCACCCAGGAGAAACCCCCCTGCATTAGTACAGACCCCCCCAGGACAAATCCCCCATTCATTAGTACAGACCCCCCAGGACAACCCCCCTCTATTAGTACGGACCCCAACAGGACAAACCCCCCCTCCATTAGTACAGACCCCCCAGGACAAACCCCCCCTCCATTAGTACAAACCCCCCTAGGACAAATCCGCGCCATTAGTACAGACCCGCCAGGACAAATCCCCCCTTCATTAGTACAGACCCCCCCAGGACAACCCCCCCTCCATTAGTACAGACCACCACCAGGACAAAGCCCCCTCCATTAGTACAGACCCCCCAGGAGAACCCCCCCTCCATTAGTACAGACCCCCCACCAGTACAAAACCCCCCTCCATTAGTACAGACCCCCCAGGACAACCCCCCCCATTAGTGCAGACCCCCCCCCAGGGCAAGATCCCTCCATTAGTACAGCCACCCCCAGGACAAATCCCCCTTCATTAGTACAGACCCCCCCAGGACAACCCCCCCTCCATTAGTACAGACCCCCCCAGGACAAGCCCCCCCATTAGTACAGACCCCCCACCAGGACAAATCCCCTCCATTAGTACAGACCCCCCACCAGGACAAACCCCCCTCCTTTAGTACAGACCCCCCAGGACAACCCCCCCATTAGTGCAGACCCCCCCAGGGCAAGATCCCTCCATTAGTACAGCCACCCCCAGGACAAATCCCCCTTCATTAGTACAGACCCCCCAGGACAACACCCCCTCCATTAATACAGACTCCCCCAGGACAAACCCCCTCCATTAGTACAGACCCCCCCAGGACAAGCCCCCCCATTAGTACAGACCCCCCCAGGACAACCCCCCCCATTAGTACAGACTCCCCACCAGGACAAACCCCCTCCCTTTAGTACAGACCCCCCAGGACAAGCCCCCCCATTAGTACAGACCCCCCCAGGACAACCCCCCCATTAGTACAGACTCCCCACCAGGACAAACCCCCCTCCCTTTAGTACAGACCCCCCCAGGACAAATCCCCCCTTCATTAGTACAGACCCCCCCAGGACAACCCCCCTCCATTAGTACAGACCCCCCACCAGGACAAAGCCCCCTCCTTTAGTACAGACCCCCCGGACAATGCCCCCCCCCCTCTATTGGTACAGACCCCCCACCAGGACAAAGCCCCCTCCTTTAGTACAGACCACCCCCCGGACAATTCCCCCCCCCTCTATTGGTACAGACCCCCCCCAGGACAACCCCCCCCCATTAGTACAGACCCCCAGGACAAATCCCCCTCGATTAGTACAGACCGACCGCCCCAGAGACAAACCTCCCTCTATTAGTACTCTAGCTAGAGACCCATTAAAACCCAGGTGGCAGCTAGAGAGGACAGTGTGCAGCCGCGCCGCCCGGGTGAAGAGCAGTTGTCTAGACAGGCTTGGGCGGGCCGCGGGAGTGAGAGACAGAGGAGGAGAACCTGTGTGTGTCAGCCTCTCAGGCTGCAGGCACGGACCGCTCTCCCCCTCAGCGAAGTCACTGAGCGGCTGGTCTCTCTCCACACAGAGACCAGCCGCTCCGATCTCCGGCGGCTGCTCTCCTTCTCTGACAGGAGAAGGAGGGAGGGGGGATGGGCTCTAGCAGCAGCGAAAAAAACATAGCGGCCGCTCCGCGGCCGTGACCTGCGGAGGGAGCCTGCTCTGGACACGGAGAGGAGGAGGAGGAGGGAAGGGAGCACTCTGGCGCTTCAGCGCCCCCACCTCTCTGGCGCCCGGGTGCACTGCACCCCGTGCACCCGCCTGGGACCGGCCCTGCCTCCTCTGACCCGCTGTTGACTCACTGACAGTCCCATTCACTTTAATGGGGACGCCTGATGATGCAGCAGTGACACAGCAAGGTGAGGGACGTGGCGGCAGCAGGTGAGTGGATGCCCGCTAACAGGCGCTGCTATGATGGATCTGAAAAATGCAAGACTCATTCTTGCTGCTAGTTAGAATCTTTAACGGCTTCAGCCCCGGAAGAATTGACCCCCTTCCTGACCAGAGCACTTTTTGCGATTCGGCACTGCTGCGCTTTAACTGACAATTGTGCGGTCGTGCGACGTGGCTCCCAAACAAAATTGACGTCCTTTTTTTCCCACAAATAGAGCTTTCTTTTGGTGGTATTTGATCACCTCTGCGGTTTTTATTTTTTGCGCTATAAACAAAAAAAAGTGACAATTTTGAAAAAAACACATTATTTTTTACATTTTGCTATAATAAATATCCCCAAAAAATAATTAAAAAACATTTTTTTCCCTCAGTTTAGGCCGATACGTATTCTTCTACATGTTTTTGTTAAAAAAAATAGCAATAAGCGTTTATTGATTGGTTTGTGCAAAAGTTAAAGCGTTTACAAAATAGGGGATAGTTTTATGGCATTTTTATTAATCTTTTTTTTTTACTAGTAATGGTGGCGATCAGCAATTTTTATTGTGACTGCGACATTATGGCGGACACATCAGACATTTTTGACACATATTTGGGACCATTGCCATTTATACAGCAATCAGTGCTATAAAAATGCACTGATTACTGCGTAAATGACACTGGCAGTGTAGGGGTTAACCACTAGGGGGCGGGGAGGGGTTAAGTCAGTACTAGGGAGTGATTACTAACTTTAGGGGGGGTGGGCTAGCTGTGACACTTCACTGATCTCTGCTCCCGATGACAGGGCGGTCGAGTCCGTGGGACCCACGACCCGACTCTCGGGGCTCCCGTCCGGCGCTCACGCGCGCCGCCGGCGGCGCGCATGCAAAGGCATGGCGGGGAATTCAATGGGACTTACAGGTACGCCCATTTGCCCAGCCGTGCCATTCTGCCGACGTACATCAGCATGGGCCGGTCGGGAAGTGGTTAATATTTGCAAACAAAATTATGGTTTCCTATTTAGAATAATAGGCGGTCAGGTTATTAAATATTCCAAAACTGGGTCACTTTTACAGCCTGCTACCATTTTGCTTCTCAAAGGAGGAGTAAAGCACTTCAAGCTATGTGCTGAAAGATTACAAGGTTTATAAGCTGCTTATGTGGTTTCACTTTCATTTTTACTGCTTGCTTTTCCTCCTCACACTTAGAGCCTGGTGCAGATGCATTTCTCTTCAAACAATCATACAGTTTGTAGTGTACATAGATTTTCAAAACAATGGGATAAAGGAATATTACTGAACTTTGTTTTATCTCATGGTTACTGTGAAATTGTGTGAATGCATCAATGCAGTGCATGTTATCTCAGCTTGCAGAGCTTGGATTCATTGAATGAGTTTACCAAAAATGTAAATATTGCAGAATATATAGCCTCATGCTAAATAACTAAGCTACATTGTATGCTGAATAAACTAAATTATTATTGTATCTTAAATAGAAAACTATCTTTAGATTTTTTTTACTCCAAAAGCATTTTATTAAAAAGAAATTGATAAAAATAAAAAAAAAATCTGATTTAAATAAAAAAAATCTGATTTTTTTGACTTTTTTAAAAAAAAATCATCAATTTTTATATCCACTCTGGTGTTAACAATGAAACAGCAAAAACAGATGAATAAAACTTGTGATTTATAGCATTGCTATACTACATAATACCCTGTAGAATACATTGGAAATTGTAGATGCCAGCCAAGCAATGCTGTCATTAGCAGAAAATTGTTTGCATAGATTCAGTTCAGTTGCACAGTGGCAAATCATGTGAGATTATTTGCTTTGACTACTGATGACTTTATTGCCACTACAAAGTCCCCCGTGTGAACAATCCTTGAAGCTCTTAAGGTCACACTGCATGCATACTGTATGTCTTATCTGGCTCTCCCATGTTCTTTACGCAAGTAAAAGAAATAAAAAAAATAGGTATACAGCACATTCCTTAACATCAGATTACTGTACTTTTAAGTCTTTGAAATGGGCAAATAGTATAAGCCATTATCAAATTCCTTGCCTAAAATGGAACCGGTCATATATTGTCAGTGAATATTCATTCTCGGTATAGTAACGTTTTTCTAAAATGTATATAATGTAATTATTCACGTTTGATTTGCTTGTCGCTCCATGTGCTACCAGACACCTAATATGCAAAACCACTTTAGTGTTCTTTTTTTTGCCATCTAAATGTCACACAGCACATCAATTGTTTTTTTTTTCTATTGTCTAAAAAAATTAAAAAATTTGAAAATTAAATAAAATATGGACAGGGGCATGTACCATCAAATCTTGGATGAGAACCTCCTTCCCTCAGCCAGGGCATTGAAAGTGGGTCGTGGAGTGGCTCAAGATGAAGACCATTAAAAGGTTCTGGAGTGGCCTAGCCAGTCTCCAGACCTGTCAGGGCTGGGCTCAGCCCTTCCTTCTCTGAGCCGGACGCTCATCTGTAAGCTAATTGCCAGCTCCTTTCTCTCCACAGTGACTCAGCTGTTGATGATCTGCTCGTCAGTCCTGGCTATTTAAAGCCGTGTAGCTGACTTCATCTCTGCCTTCGCCTTTGGTCACATCTCAGAGACTTCTCCTGCGTTCCTGTTGAAGACTTGCTCGGCTGACGTCCCTTCTGGTTCCTGATCCTGCTTGCTGTACTACTACATTGATCTCTGGCTCTGACATTGGCATTGGCTGACTACCCAATCTGGTTACTGAAATCTGGTTATGTATTGACTACACTTACTCTGTTTACCTTTTTATTATTAAACAAGTGTGATAAACTGTACTTCTGTCTCGGTCTGATTCATGGTTTCTGATAAGACCTTAATCTCATAAAAAATACCTGGAGGGAGCTAAGGGTTTGAGTTACCAAACGTCAGCCTCAAAACCTTAATGACTTGGAGAGGATCTGCAAAGAGGAGTGGGACAAAATCCCTCCTGAGATGTGTGCAAACCTGGTGGCCAACGATAAGAAACGTCTGACCTCTGTGATTGCCAACAAGGGTTTTGCCACCAAGTACTAAGTCATGTTTTTCGAAGGTATCAAATATACTTTTTTCACTCATTAAAATGCAAATCAATTTATAGCTTTTTTGAAATGCCTTTTTCTGGGTATTTATATTGTTATTCTGTGTCTCCCTGTGAAAATAAACCTACCATTAAAATTATAGACTGATCATTTCTTTGTCAGTGGGCAAACATACAAAATCAGCAGGGGATCAAATACTTTTTTCCCTCACTATCTATTTACAGTGCCTTGAAAAAGTATTCATACGCCTTGATATTTTCCACATTTTGTCATGTTACAACCAAAATTGTAAATGTATTTTATTGGGATTTTATGTGATAGACCAACACAAAGTGGCACATAATTGTGAAGTCAAAGGAAAATTACAAATGGTTTTCAACATTTTTTACAAATAAATATGTGAAAAGTGTGGCGTGCATTTGTATTCAGCCCCCTTTACTCTGATACCCCTAAGTAAAATCCAGTGAAAATAATTGCCTTCAGAAGTCACCTAATTAGTAAATAGAGTCTACCTGTGTGTCATTTAAACTCAGTATAAATACATCTGTTCTGTGAAGCCCTCAGAGGTTTGTTAGAGGACCTTGTGAACAAACAGTATCATGAAGGCCAGGGAACACACCAGACAGATCAGGGATAAAGTTGTAGAGACGTTTAGAGCAAGGTTAGGTTATAAAAAAAATATCAAGAAAAAAAACACCAAAAGCTCTGAAGTCCAGAAAATCAATGGAGGCAATAAGCTGATGGCAAGTTGGATATAAAAGCCAAGACAGTTCCACAAGAATCTGTCAATAGAGTATATGTATGGAAAGGAACCACTGAGCTCCTAATATTAGGGGTTAAATCAGTAGGGTAAAACATAGATTTAGCTGTGCTGCTCCATCAACCAGCCGGAATACTGGCAGCTGTTCCATGACAAAAATGGGAAAACATATAAAATTAAACAATTTATTACATGTGGCACCCAATATGTAGTATATGGGCTCAGGTGCCCATGTGGCTTATATTATGTGGGTCGCACTATATGTACCAGGTTTGATGAACATAGAAGGTTCATTGAAGTTGGTAGCATGAAACATAGTGTACCACACCATTTTAGCATGTATCATGATGAAGACACTAGGGGTTTGGAACTTTTTGGAATTGAATCCATTTCTATGAATCTGCCAGAAAGGGGAAGATTCTCCAAATTGTGCAATAGAGAAAGGTTCTGGATTTTTACTCTAAATTCTATGAGTCCAGGCAGATTCAATAAAGAATTAGAAATGAACAGTATCATTTCATTTTTTCCTCTCTTTTCTCCAGCACAATGGCGGGCTCATTGAGATATGTGATAAAGGTTTGCATGTGTGAGATAGTCCTCATTCACAACTCAAAATGTGAGAGACTACTCCCATAAAAGTTTAGCCAGATGTAACTTTAAATTTCCTCAGTATTAGGTTTTGATATTATTATTATTATTATACTAAGCATTCAAATAAGTATCTAAACAAGCATTTAAATAAGCATTTCCTTATTTAAATAAACTTTCCCCTCTTTCTAATAAGCACACTGATTGAATAATGGTTTTGTGTGGGGATATAGTTATACCACCACAATCAAAATTCAGTAACTTATTTAGCTCTAGTAAATTCGTTTCAACAGTATATCCATATATCTATATCTACAGTGGCTTGCGAAAGTATTCGGCCCCCTTGAACTTTTCAACCTTTTGCCACATTTCAGGCTTCAAACATAAAGATATAAAATTTTAATTTTTTGTGAAGAATCAAAAACAAGTGGGACACAATTGTGAAGTGGAATGAAATCTATTGGATATTTTAAACTTTTTTAGCAATTAAAAAACTGAAAAGTGGTGCGTGCAAAATTATTCGGCCCCTTTACTTTCAGTGCAGCAAACTCACTCCAGGAGTTCAGCGAGGATCTCTGAATGATCCAATGTTGTCCTAAATGACTGATGGTGATAAATAGAATCCACCTGTGTGTAATCAAGTCTCTGTATAAATGCACCTGCTCTGTGATAGTCTCAGGGTTCTGTTGAAAGTGCAGAGAGCATCATGAAGACCAAGGAACACACCAGGCAGGTCCGTAATACTGTTGTGGAGAAGTTTAAAGCCGGATTTGGATACAAAAAGATTTCCCAAGCTTTAAACATCCCAAGGAGCACTGTGCAAGCGATCATTTTGAAATGGAAGGAGTATCAGACCACTGCAAATCTACCAAGACCTGGCTGTCCCTCTAAACTTTCAGCTCAGACAAGGAGAAGACTGATCAGAGATGCAGCCAAGAGGCCCATGATCACTCTGGATGAACTGCAGAGAACTACAGCTGAGGTGGGAGAGTCTGTCCATAGGACAACAATCAGTCGTACACTGCACAAATCTGGCCTTTATGGAAGAGTGGCAAGAAGAAAGCCATTTCTCAAAGATATCCATAAAAAGTCTCGTCTAAAGTTTGCCACAAGCCACCTGGGAGACACACCAAACATGTGGAAGAAGGTGCTCTGGTCCGATGAAACCAAAATCGAACTTTTTGGCCACAATGCAAAACGATATGTTTGGCGTAAAAGCAACACAGCTCATCACACTCAACACACCATCCCCACTGTCAAACATGGTGGTGGCAACATCATGGTTTGGGCCTGCTTTTCTTCAGCAGGGACAGGGAAGATGGTTAAAATTGAGGGGAAGATGGATGCAGCCAAATACAGGACCGTTCTGAATGAAAACCTGTTGGAGTCTGCAAAAGACCTGAAACTGGGACGGAGATTTATCTTCCAACAAGACAATGATCCCAAACATACAGCAAAATCTACAAAGGAATGGTTCACAAATAAACGTATCCAGGTGTTAGAATGGCCAAGTCAAAGTCCAGACCTGAATCCAATCGAGAATCTGTGGAAAGAGCTGAAAACTGCTGTTCACAAACGCTCTCCATCCAACCTCACTGAGCTCGAGCTGTTTTGCAAGGAAGAATGGGCAAGAATTTCAGTCTCTCGATGTGCAAAACTGATAGAGACATACCCCAAGCGACTTGCAGCTGTAATCGCATCAAAAGGTGGCTCTACAAAGTATTAACGCAAGGGGGCCGAATAATTTTCATTTTTTTATTAGTTAAAAAAGTTTCAACAATCCAATAGATTTCGTTCCACTTCACAATTGTGTCCCACTTGTTGGTGATTCTTCACAAAAAATAAAAATTTTATATCTTTATGTTTGAAGCCTGAAATGTGGCAAAAGGTTGAAAAGTTCAAGGGGGCCGAATACTTTCGCAAGCCACTGTATATCTATATATCTATATCTATATCTATATACAGGGGGTCCCCTAGTTACAAACATCCGACTTACAAACGACTCCTACTTATAAATGGAGGGAGACAACAGGAAGTGAGAGCAAATCTACCCCATAGGAAGGGAAATTCACTCCTGTAAGAGCCCAATATGGGGAAAAGGTACCTCCACTGAAGCTTTATCACCAATCCTTGTTTCCACAACAAGCCAAAATTTTCAAAATCCAATTGTCATTGGGACAGAAAGGGAGGTGAAATCTTCTGAACAGGGGCACACACAGCAAAACAAATGTTACAGGGGTGTTAACCCTTCCCTATATTATCCAAAAAGCTTAAAAATATTTTTTTTGGCTGGAGCTACACTTAAAAAATGTACCCGTTTCGACTTACAAACAGATTCAACTTAAGAACAAACCTACAGTCCCTAACTTGTTTGTAACCCGGGGACCCCCTGTATATATATGTATATATATATAGATCTAGATCTATATATATATATATATACATCTAGATCTATATATATATATATATATATAGATCTATATATATAGATCTATAGATATATATATCGATAGATCTATATATATATATATATATATATTAATATGTAGAGGTATATATATGATATAAGTTTTTCTCATGGTGCCATGCTATGTATGGTTGTGTGTGACATCTGGAGATTGATGTGCACATGGATATACTGTATATGTCAATATAACATATACAGATACTAGTACACAGGGCTTTTTTTCAGCGGGAGCGCGGGGGAACGCAGTTCCGACACCTTCAGCACTGACTGTATGTAATGGTAAGGGGTGCTGGGGTGCGCTGCAGGGTCTATTAAAGCTGGCTGGTGAGAGATCTATTCTACCTTGAGGGGATCTATTTTTGCAGGGAGGTCTATTTTTACTGGTGGGGGACCTTTGTTGCTGGGGGTGGGTCTTATATTGCTGAGGGGTCAGTTATGGCTGGGAGAGATCTACTGTTGAGGGAGGGGACTATTGTTGCTGGCTGCTGGAGAGTCTGTTGATGCTGGCTGTGAGGAGATCTGCTGTTGCTGTTGCTGCTGGGGGATTTTGTTTCGGGTGGCCCATTGTTAATGGGGGAAACTATTGTTGCTAGAAGGGGCTTTATTGTTATTGGCTACAGGGGATCTATTTTACTGCTTTTCTTTTTTCATTAACAAATTCCATACAAATTACTTATCACCACAAAATGATACTTGGTTCTGTATTCTCTAAAAGGGCAGTAATGGGAGGTAGATAGAGGGTGCTCGGAGATGGGTAGAGGCGGAGAAAAGGGGTGACTCAGAAAGGGGGAGTTCCTGCACCTATTCTCTGAGAAAAAAAGCCCTGCTAGTACATCATTTTTTGGCTACCGCCCTGTACACATTATGTTCATATGTTGTGTAAAAGAATAATAACACCAATTATACCTAATGCAGTTCCTTGTCTGTCAACCTTAGAAGGCTCCCAAAGATATAGGGAGGCTTACAAACTGTTCACCTTATGGTATCATCATTTATTATTTATGTTTTTTTCATTATTAGATCTTTTTGGTAAGATTGTTTCTGATAAAGAGAGCTATACTGTATAAATGTATCCCCTATAGAGACAGACACACTAATATGGGTATGTATATGGCCACCTTATGTGGGTGCCATACACACACAATTATATAGTCATATATTTTGTAAACCCCCCCCCCTTTTTTCACAATTTTTTTTTACTTATTAACTATGTTTTACATATTTCCTATATTTAATACTAGATTTAATTTGTATTTCTTTATAACAATTTTCCATTTTATTATTCAATTAATTCATATTATAATATATACAGTGGGGACGGAAAATATTCAGACCCCCTTAAATTTTTCACTCTCTGTTATATTGCAGCCATTTACTAAAATCATTTAGGTTCATTTTTTTCCTCATTAACCACTTCCCACCTGCTGTTACAGAATGACGGCCGGGAAGTGGCTCTGTTATCCTGACAGTGCGTCATATCACGTCCAGCCGGATAACATGTCGGCACGCAGCGCGGTGATCGCGAGTGCGGCGTGTCAGTCTGACACCCCGCATCTCCGATCGTGATAAGAAGCCTCTGTCAGAGGCTTCTTACTACGTGATCAGCTGTGACCAATCACAGCTGATCATCGCGAGAACCAGGAACCAGGCATTCCTCGGTTCACGCTGACAGGGAGAGCTGATCGGAGCAGATCGACGGCTCTCCCTGTCAGAGGGGGGGTCTGTGCTGATAATCAGCACATTGATTATCAGCACAGCCCCCTCAGATGTGCCACAACACCTCAGATGTGCCCCCTCAGCTGTCAGTCAGTGCCCCAATTAAAACACAGCTCACAGTGCCCATATCAGTGCTAATCAGTGCTCACCACAGTGCCAGTCAGTGCCCATCTCAGTGCCCAGCAGTAAAACCTGTCAGTACCTCAACATCAGTGCTGCCCATCAGTGCCACCTGTCAGTGCCACCTGTCAGTGCCAATCAGTACCGCCTATCTGCCAATCAGTGCCGCCTGTCAGTGCCCATCACAGCCTCCTGTCAGTGCCCATCACAGCCACCTGTCAGTGCCGCCAGTCAGTGCCCATCAGTGCCGCCAGTCAGTGCCCATCAGTGCTGCATATCAGTGCCGCCTATTGGTGCCCATCAGTGCTGCATATCAGTGCCGCCTATACGTGCCCATTAATTCTACATATCAGTGCATCCTCATCAGTGCCACCTTATCAGTGCCAACTCAGCAGTGCCCGTCAGTGAAGGAGAAAACAAAATTGTATAACCGAAACGAAGAAAAACTTTTTTTTTTTTTCAAAAATGTTGTTCTTTTTTAGTTTGTTTAGCAAAAAATAAAAACCGCAGAGGTGATCAAATACCATCAAAAGAAAGCTCTATTTGTGGGAACAAAATCATAAAAAAATTTGTTTGGGTACAGTGTAGCATGACCGCGCAATTGTCATTCAAAGTGTGAGAAGGAATGGCAGAGGATCCCCAAATCCAAGTGTGAAAAACTTGTTGCATCTTTCCCAAAAAGACTCATGGCTGTATTAGATCAAAAGGGTGCTTCTACTAAATACTGAGCAAAAGGTCTGAATATTTAGGACCATGTGTTATTTCAGTTTTTCTTTTTTACTAAATGTGCAAAAATGTCAACAATTCTGTGTTTTTCTGTCAATATGGGGTGCTGTGTGTACATTAATGAGGAAAAAAAATGAACTTAAATGATTTTAGCAAATGGATGCAATATAACAAAGAGTGAAAAATTTAAGGGGTCTGAATACTTTCCGTCCCCACTGTATATATATTCATACTAATTGCATTCAATTTACCTGTCACGTTTGTATGAGAAAGAGAAGCACACATATATATTTCTCTACTTTCCAGGATCCTCGCTGAGAGCTGGCTGCTCTAGTGCAACTTGTTGGCGGCTGCTCGTGGACTATTCAGACAGATACTGTCAGTTCACTTCACACCCAGCTTGGATTTCTGGACTCCAACCACAGCCTCTATGGATGCGCTTGTTTTTATCAACACAATGTGAGTGTACTACATTCATTTGTTCATTCATATCTTTTTTAATAAACTGTGTCACACTAGGGCCGGTGCGCTCTCTCTTTTACTCTTAGAGCCCTTGCACACTGGGGCGGGGGGCAGCGTCGGCGGTAAAACGCTGCTATTATTAGAGGCGTTTTACCGTCGGTATGCGGCCGTTAGCGGGGCGGTTTTACCCCCGTTAGCGGCCGAGAAAGGGTTAAATACCACCGCAAAGCGCCTCTGCAGAGGCGCTTTGCCGGCGGTATAGCCGCGCCGTCCCATTGATTTCAATGGGCAGGAGCGGTAAAGGAGCGGTATACACACCGCTCCTTCACCGCTCCGAAGATGCTGCTGGCAGGACTTTTTTTACCGTCCTGCCAGCGCATCGCTCCAGTGTGCAAGCCCTTGGGGCTTGCACACTGGAATGAAAGCAGCGGCACTTTCGGGGCAGTTTGCAGGCGCTATTATTAGCGCAATAGCGCCTGCAAACCGCCCCAGTGTGCAAGGGCTCTTATGAAAAAAATCCCAAGCTTTGAACATCCCACAGAGCACTGTTCAATCCATCATCCGAAAATGGAAAGAGTATGGCACAACTGCAAACCTACCAAGACATGGCAGTCCACCTAAATTGACAGGCCAGACAATGATAGCATTAATCAGAGAAACATCCAAGAGGCCCAGGGTAACTCTGGAGGAGCTGCAGAGATCCACAGCTCAGGTGGCAGAATCTGTCCACAGGATAACTATTGGTCGTGCACTCCACAAATCTCGCCTTTATGGCAGAGTGGCAAGAAGAAAGCCATTGCTGAAAGACAGCCATAAGGACTTCCGTTTGCAAGGAGCCATGTGGGGGACACGGCAAACATGTGGAAGAAGGTGCTCTGGTCAGATGAGACCAAAATTGAACTTTTTGGCTTAAAAGCAAAACGCTATGTGTGTCAGAAAACTAACACTGCACATCACCCTGAACACACCATCCCTACTATGAAACATGGTGGCGGCAGCATCATGTTGTGGCCATGCTTTTCTTCAGCAGGGACAGGGAAGCTGGTCAGAGTTGATGGGAAGATGGATTGAGCAAAATACAGGACAATCTTAGAAGAAAATGTGTTAGTGTCTGCAAAAGATTAAGACTGGGACTGAAGTTCACCTTCCAGCAGGACAACGACCCTAAATATAAAGCCAGAGCCACAATGGAATGGTTTAGATGAACGCATATTCATGTGTTAGAATGGCCCAGTCAAAGTCCAGACCTAAATCCAATCTGTGGTAAGACTTGAAAGTACACCCCTAAGTGAAAATGTCCAAATTGGGCCCAAAGTGTCAATATTTTGTGTGGCCACCATTATTTTCCAGCACTGCCTTAACCCTCTTGGACATGGAGCTCACCAGAGCTCCACAGGTTGCCACTGGAGTCCTCTTCTACTCCTCCATGATGACATCACGGAGCTGGTGGATGTTAGAGACCTTGCGCTCCTTCACGTTCTGTTTGAAGATGCCCCACAGATGCTCAATAGGGTTTAAGTCTGGAGACATGCTTGGCCAGTCCATAACCTTTACCCTCAGCTTCTTTAGCAAGGCAGTGGTAATCTTGGAGGTGTGTTTGGGGTCATTATGTTGGAATACTGCCCTGTGGCCCAGTCTCCGGAGAGAGGGGATCATGCTGTGCTTCAGTATGTCACAGTACAAGTTTGCATTCATAGTTCCCTCAATGGACTGTAGCTCTCCTACAGCCCCAGCCTATGACACTCACACCACCATGCTTGACTGTAGGCTAGACACACTTGTCTTTGTACTCCTCACCTGGTTGCCGCCACACACGCTTGACACCATTTGAACCAGATAAGTTTATTTTGGTCTCATCAGACCACAGGACATGGTTCCAGAAATCCATGTCCTTAGTCTGCTTGTCTTCAGCAAACTGTTTGTGGGCTTTCAAGTGCATCATCTTTAGAAGAGGCTTCCTTCTGGGACAACAGCAATGCAGACCAATTTGATGCAGTGTGCGGCGTATGGTCTGAACACTAACAGGCTGACCCCCCACCCCTTCAAACTCTGCAGCAATGCTGGCAGAACTCATACAAGACAAGCTCTGGATATGACGCTGAGCATGTGCACACTCCAACTTCTTTGGTCGACCATGGCGAGGCCTGTTCTGAGTGGAACCTGTCCTGTTAAATCGCTATATGGTCTTGGCCACTGTGCTGAAGATCAGTTTCAGGGTCTTGGCAATCTCCTTATAGCCTATGCCACCTTTATGTAGAACAACATTTCTTTTTTTCAGATGGCTGCAATATAACAGAGAGTTCTTTGCCATGAGGTGCCATGTTGAATTTCCAGTGACCAGTATGAGAGAGTGAGAGCGATAACACCAAATTTAACACACCTGCTCCCCATTCACCCCTATGACCTTGTAGCACTAATGAGTCACATGACACGGGGAGGGAAAATGGCTAATCGGGCCCATTTGGACATTTCCACTTAGAGGTGTGATCACTTTTGTTGCCAGCGGTTTAGACATTAATGGCTGTGTGTTGAGTTATTTTGAGGGGACAGCAAATTTACACTGGTATACAAGCTGTACACTCACTACTTTACATTGTAGCAAAGTGTCATTTCTTCAGTGTTGTCACATGAAAAGATAGAATAAAATATTTACAAAAATGTGAGGGGTGTACTCACTTTTGTGAGATACTGTACATAGAGGGAAAATGTGAACCTAATTTAAAAGCGGCAAATTGCTTTTTCAGGTCTTTGCTTTTTCCCACTTTTTTTGTTGTTTTTTGTGGATTGGATGCAGTACAAAGCATTACAAATTCAATACAGCCATAAGCAGTAAAGATCCACAATTGGGAATATAAAGCACTCGGTTGAATACAAGTTTCCTCATTGCTTGGAAAGAAAAGTAGAGCTGAATTTTTTTTTGGTTGAACAGCATTTCTTTTAAGGGTCACATTTACTTTTTTATTGCCCACTATCAGCTGACAGAGCAGAGCTGAAACAGACATGAGCAATCCCAATAATATCCACCCAGCTGCCTAATTGACAGGTTGCTCTGCCTTTCAGCATAAGAGCCAGAGCCAAGCATTTCCATCCCCTCTCTAGCCTGGTGGTCCATTCAGTGCTGGACGAACAGAAAGAGCAGGGAGTGACAATCACTGCTCTTTGCTCGAAATAGACTGAGAGCTGAGTGATCAGCGGTCAGGTGATTGCTCTGTTCTTGGTTTTAAAGCCGACATGGGACAAATACACTGACATAGATGTTTCACCATGGAAGTTAGTATATATGTTTTTTTTTCATAATCCAAAATTTCTCCTTTAAGTTAGTATGCTACTGATAGCATGTGGTGAAACTAAATCATTTAAGCACAACCTATAAGGGAAGATGGAGAGGATGAAACTATGTATCCAGATGACGAATGTCACAAAATAATGCATATGTATTTTGTCCATTCTAAAAAGCCTTCTGGTGTAACACTCCTTGTAAGGCCAGAAGTATTCACAGCTGCTGGTTAGGAACTGCAGGCTGACCTAGAAAAAGCAATAGACAACAGGAAAAAAAAAGTAAAGTTATATGTTGAGATACAATGGCTATACGAAAAAGAGATGGAAAGACAAAACGGACTAAAAAGAAACTTAAAATGGAATTTCAGTCCTCTTAATCATGGTCCCACCCCCTTCCACCAGCGCTACCATTTTGAATTGTTAGAACATCTACAGATGCACAAAAAGGCTTTGGGTCCTGGCAGGGCCCTTCGGCACAACTGTGCATGCGCTGGGAAATTTTTGTTCATTTGCAGACAATGAGAAAAAAAAAACCCAGCAAGAAAAAACAAAAAATCATTTTTATGCTTTTCAACACAGCTTTAACCTATGCATATTTTTTTCTTTTTTTATGGAGTTATTTAACCACTTCAGCCCCGGAAGATTTTACCCCCTTCCTGACCAGAGCACTTTTTGCGATTCGGCACTGGGTCGCTTTAACTGACAATTGCGCGCTCGTGTGACGTTGCATCCAAACAAAATTGACGTTCTTTTTTCCCCACAAATAGAGCTTTCTTTTGGTGGTATTTGATGATCTCTGCTGTTTTTATTTTTTGCACCATAAACAAAAAAAGAGCGACAATTTTGAAAAAGACACAATATTTTTTACTTTTTGCTATTGTAAATATCCCCCAAAAATATATAAAAAAAACTATTTTTTTCCTCAGTTTAGGCCGATATGTATTCTTCTACATATTTTTGGTATAAAAAAAAATGCAATAAGCGTATATTGATTGGTTTGCGCAAAAGGTATAGCGTCTACAAAATAGAGGATAGTTTTATGGCATTTTTTTAAATTAATATTTTTTTACTAGTAATGGCGGCGATCTGCGATTTTTATCGGAACTGCAACATTATGGCGGACACGTCGGACAATTTTGACACATTTTTGAGACCATTGACATTTTTACAGCGATCAGTGCTATGAAAATGCATTGCTTACTCTAAAAATGTCACTGGCAGTGAAGGGGTTAACCACTAGGGGGCAATCAAGGGGTTAATGTGTTCCCTAGTGTGTGTTCTAACTGAAGGGGGGATGGAACTGTGCAGGGGAGATGACAGATCGCTGTTCATACTCTGTATGAACAGACAATCTGTCTGTTCTCCCCTCAGAGAACCGGAAACTGTGTGTTTGTTGACAGATCCTGGTTCTCCGTGTGCCCCAAGCGATCGCGGGATGGGCTCAGTGGGCGAGCAGGGGGTGCGCGCACGTGCCCCCTAGTGGCCACAAGGTAAAGCGACGTTACATATCGTCATTTCGCTCAGCTGTGCCATTCTGCTGCAGTACAACTGCAGCGGATGGTCGGCAAGTGGTTAACTGCTATATGATTAAGTAACATTAAAAAACCCTAAAAGGCACAAAACCGCTCTAAAACCCTAGATCATAGTAATAAAAATTTTCAAGGTTCTACCTTCACACCAATTGTCTGAAACACCTAATATAAGAAACTACAGTTACATAGTAGTTACATAGTAGGTGAGGTTGAAAAAGGACACACGTCCATCAAGTCCAACCCATGTGTGATTATATGTCAGTATTACATTGTATATCCCTGTATGTTGCGGTCGTTCAGGTGCTTATCTAATAGTTTCTTGAAACTATCAATGCTCCCCGCTGAGACCACCGCCTGAGGAAGCAAATTCCACATCCTTGCCGCTCTTACAGTAAAGAACCCTCTACGTAGTTTAAGGTTAAACCTCTTTTCTTCTAATTTTAATGAGTGGCCACGAGTCTTGTTAAACTCCCTTCTGCGAAAAAGTTTTATCCCTATTGTGGGGTCACCAGTACGGTATGTTTATATTAAAATCATATCATCTCTCAAGCATCTCTTCTCCAGAGAGAATAAGTTCAGTGCTCGCAACCTTTCCTCATAACTAATATCCTCCAGACCCTTTATTATCAGAGTCCTATAGAGTGAAAATTAAAGAAGAATCCCAGCCAGCTTGCACCAGTATGTTCCATATCTGTCCAATCCCCCTGAAAGCTGGAAATCACTGAAGTAGACACAGCGATTACCACTTGCTTCTGGGTCCCGTTGCAGAGCAGCTGCACTTTTGCTTCCTAAACACAGGATGTTGGCCACACAGTGCGGCACCATTTAGAAAATGCTTTGCATTTCCTGCATTGATGTAAAGCGCTCTCTGTTTGGATGAGGCTGAGAGGCAGGACCATGACCTCACACTCTTCACCTTATCCAGTTGGAGTGAGCTTTGCATTCATTCAAAAAAGGGAAAAGTATTCTTTGCACATCACTGGGTATTCTCTGTAAAGTGAGATTTCACCACATTCAGTAAGATCTGGGGAAGTGCAACTTCCTCTGATAAATGAACAACCTTTTTGCCATTAGTAAATCAAACCCATGGAGTGAAAACAGGTGATGATAACTATGTTATGCATAAGATTACTTACTTAATTTTCCAGAAAAGATCAGAGAATGAAAGCCAAAACCTTACCGGCCTCATTTGAGAACAGTCTTACTTTTACTTGCCTAATTTTCCCTTGACAAAAAGTTATATTGATGACTTAAATTTTACATTTATACGAGTACAAATGTAATTAGTATTTATAAAATGTACAGTATACCAAATACTTTTGTGTACTTCTTGACTATTTGGTATTAACAGTTCAACTGTAAAAACATATGAAACGTGATTTATAGCATAACTACTTAATACCCTGTAGAGCACATAGTGGAAATTGCAGATGCTAAGCAATGCTGACATTGGCAGAAAATTGTTTGCATAGATTCAATTCCATTGCACAGTGGCAAACGTGAAATTATTTGCTTTGACTACTGATGACTTTATTGCCACTACAAAGTCATCTGTGTGAACAATCTTTGAAGCTTGTAAGTTCATACTACATTTATAGGTCTTATCTGGCTCTCTTATGTTCTTTACGTAAGTAAAAGAAATAAAAATAGTCTATATTAGGTTGAGCACATTCCTTAACATCAGATTGTTGTGCTTTTAAGGCTTAATGTACACGGGACGTTTTTACAACCTCTCCTGAACGATTTAACTTGACAGATAGCAACCCACGTTTAAAGCATCTGTTTTGCCGTGTTTAGCCGCGTTTGCGTTTGAAAAAAAACGTTTTTTTTACAAAAATAGCCAACAATGAAAAATGCCTGTAAACAAAACGTGGCTAATCGCGAGTTACCGCGTTTAGCTACGTTTAGAAGCATTTGGCGCTTGAAATGCCTCTAAACTCAGCGTCTGAACTCATTTTTTTGCTTTCCAAAAAAGGCCTCTAAACTCAACTGCCTAAAAGCGACATCAAACAAACCTGTGTACATGTACACATAAGAACATTGGATGAGATCAGGGGCAGCTGAAAAAAGCATCCAACTGCCTCTGAACATCCATTTACCAGCAGCTGTGTACATGAGGCCTAACTCTGAAATGGACAGTTAGTATGAGCCGTTATCACATTCTCTGCTTAAATGCAAACCTGTTATGTATTCTCAGTGAAAATTCACTCAGTTATTATGGTAAAGTTTCCCAAAATGTATATAATTTTTCTATTTTTTTATGCTTGTTGCTCTATATACTACTAGCTACACATCAACCAGAAATGCTTTTGCATTCTTTTTCCTTGCTATCTAAAACCTTGGCTGAACAATTCTTGTAGATGTAGCGCTGGTAGATTTACAATCTACCGCAGATTAGGTAAATTTAGTAAATTGGGTGTTAGGGAGGTTAAAAGTTTGCCTCTGTTCCAGCTTGGCTGACGTTGTGTGTGCTTCCGTGCTGACCGGTGGGTGTCGCTGTTACCATTAGTCAGTGTTGGAAGGGCAACGTGTCGAAGTGTATAGATGCTCCTCTGTCTCGGAGACAAGCTCGGTGGAGGTGGTCCTCCGAGTTGCATTCTGGGAAGGGGGTATTTATGGGACAGATGCCATGTTTTAGGGTTCGTTTTACAGCCACCTGCTGGCCCTCCTAGCCGACAGGTATGCGTTAAGGAGCTACCTCGTGGTCCTCCAATCGGGAGGCCCACGATTCTGCGGTGCAGGGGTGGGTCCAGAGGCTTGTCTGGGGCCTACCACCACGGCCGAGGAATGGTCCTGAGCTGTCGGTCCTGTGTGACGAAGCTGGACAGCCGAGGAGATCCCAGGGGAGGACTATAGAGGGGCCTGGTGACTCTGTTGCAGGACGTATCCAAAAGAAGTCATTATACAGCATAGTGTCGCCGGTTCGGCTTAAAGGTTTAGGCACTGTGACTGACTGTTCACTGCAGAAGATCTGATACATCCTGTGGCAGAGGATCGTGCAGATTTACCCCCCCCCCCAAGTAAGTCTGTGGCAGAGACTTTAGATTCGTGCTGCGTACTGGCTGCTAGACTGGAGAGAGAGGCCTATTCAGACGAGCAAAGAGTGCGTCCCATGAGGGGAATGCATTCCACATAATTATCTGAAATCTACCGGGACTTTTGTCGCTAAGATATTAGAAGAAGAAATTTGAGTTTCATCTTGAAGGTTTCCTTTTCCACCTCTTTCCTGCTACTTCCTAAAGTTTGACTGTTTAATAAAGCATTGATAACGTACTCCAGTGCTTGTCTTGTCCAGCAGTAAACTCAACGAAACCCTAGACCCGGTGCCGGTGAAACAGAGAGAAGCAAAGTGAAGGTAACAGACCCGCTTAAACCAGCAGCTCCACCGAGAGTTATTGCTACATAGAAAAACCATATACAATTTAGCCACTTAGAGGAACTATGTTAAAAAATGGTCACCTTACTTGATTAGTTTTAGTAAAAGTCAACTGATAAACCTCTGTCTATACACATTTTGCATTTCTGAAGCATGATTCCTCTACTGCAAATGACTTGCTTTATCACCCACTTTTTTCAATTATCCTGTGGTCAACAGCAGCTTGGTTGTTCATGTGTGGTGCAGTCCTTCATTAGGCAGTTGGCTGCGGTTAAAACCTTTGCCAAGCTGTAAACAGCAGTTTACTCTGACCTTACTGGGTTGTCTGTTGTACCCTCTATTTGTTTTGATCCTCCTCCCCCGTTTATGACCTGTCACTTCCCATTTACCTTGGTGGACTGTGTATCATTAAAATGGCCTACTAGTCTTTTTTAGTCTCCTCTTGGCCAGCCTGACCAATTTTACTTTTAAGAACTCTATCCTTTCCTTTAACCTTTGGCTCAAACTTGACTACACATGTGGCCTATTACTTGGCATTTCAACCACCCATCTAGTTTTACCCTTGGCTTCACACTGAGGTTTTTTCATCTGATCCTTTTACATTTGCCCATTTGTCTTTGACCTGTGTGGGTCTATACTTAATTTGCGTAGCACCACTGTTCAATACATAGTAATCTTTGCAACTTTAAAGAATATACAGTATATACTGTTTTCATCTGAGCACTATTGCATAGTTCAGTTACAGTACCAGACCTAGTTCTGTAGCTCCAACTCCAAAACCATGTCATATTCACTCTATGTGCCTATTTAAGTATAATATGCAGTGCAGTTTTTAACATTTACATAGCAATTAAAAAGTGGAAGAAGGGAAGAATAGAGTTACTAAAAGTTTTTTTTTTTTTTTTAAAGTATAGTTTATTTACACAAAATTGTAATCAGTGCTGATACAAGGTGAGCATGCTGACGTGTATCCCCTTGAACCCCTAAATTTGGCATTACAACAACCGAACACAAATTTAAAAAATTTGTATACAGACAGTAATTAAAAAAAGCTAAACAAAGGGATTGAATGAGTTCATAAAATTATATTAATAATTTGAGTTAACTAAAATTTTAATTTCAAATTTTATGGACAAAAAATAGTTTTGGTTAGCTACAAATTTTAATATGAAATTTTATATAGAACACTAGAATCAAGTTTCAGGTACTAAGCTTTTTTTGATTTTCTTTTTCAAACATGAACAAAGAGAAATTTTAAATAGTTTGCATATGAAGGATTAAAAAAAGAAAAGAAAAAAAAGGCTAAAAGGTAGAACAGAATGAAGAAGATAATAAAAGTATTTAAGATTCACTAAAAATTAAGAAAGGACTAAAACGTTAAAAAATATTTATATATATATTTACGCATAACTGTTATTTATGTAACTTTCATTCATAAATGAATGCATAGCAGGACCTGAAACAGTCTAACTGATAGCTCATTCCTGCAGATTACATGGGGAGAATGTAGCTCTGTGTGTAATCTTCGAGCACTGCATAAGCAGTGTCCAGAAAGGATTTGCTTTGACTTTTTCTTGTTCTAGTACATACAGTATATTTTATGTGTCTGTGTGTATGTCTATATGTATATGTGTGTGTAATATACATGTAATATATATATATATAGAAAGAGAGAGTTTTGTGCATATCTTAGTATTTTTCCTCTATAGATATACTAAGGTGTGAGACTCCTACTTCTAAAATAGTAGACTCAGCAGTTTTGCCAGCTGTGTTACAGAAAGAAATATATTGTTACTGCCACACATTTCATATTTTCTTTATTCTCCTAATAGCTGACTTTTCTACATTCATTTTTATGCTGAGGAAAGTAGAAGTTTGGCATACGTGATGTGCAGGAAAAGCTACTCTGTCATTTATAAAGCTGCGTATACATAGGGGTTTGAAAATGATCACATTAGAAGAGCTGGAATGCATTTAAAATTTTTCATATATACTCATCCAGTGCTTGGTGCATAAAGCGCACAAAGGCCATTGCCTTCAAAAATATTAGTTGTCTGGCTGTCTAGGAACCTTCTGCAATATTCAGATCAGGAAAGGCCAAGAACTGTCTGAAATTTTGATCTACATACATGTTCTGAGTCAGTAACTCAGAGCAGGGGTCTCCAAACATTTTACTTCGAGGGCCACATCATACAGTCTGGAAGGAAAGTATTCAGACTCCCTTAAATTTTTCATAGTTACATAGTTACTTATAAGGAACAACAAAGTGTGGCGCTAGTAAAGTTTTAGTGAGAAAACAATAAAACACAGTATGTAGTGATAATATATGAAAAGAGGGGGGGCATTACCCTAAATAAATAGTGTTTGAACCCGTGACATTCTCATGGAGTATAAGCAGAGGTATCTCCTCAAAAACAAAAAAGTAAATGACTAGTGAGAAGTAAATATAAGGAGTATAAAAGAATAAACTACATATAATTCCTAATAATCAACCGTGGTACAGTGAATCTATTGTGATGGGAGTGACCCAAATAATAGAATAACCTAAAAACCGGATCAAAATGAATATGTAATAAAGAACACACATAGATATAGTATGGATAGGCTCAACAATATGTGTCTATCAAACTAATTCCGTAGTCACAAATCCATGAGTGTATTAAACAAATAAGTGTATGGGATTTTAATGTCTGTCACTGCAGAATAAGTTGGTCATGGTGTCTATGTGACACTATAGGTGCTCACGGTCCTCATATGTGTTGAAAAGGGACTTTTAGGAAGGTCTCTGCATGTGGGGTAAATTCTTCTCTCAGCATGACAATATCATCTCAGGCAAGTAAACATAAAATGCCCTTACCAGAAAGGGTGGACTCACAGGCCGTTGGCAGTGAGTCAAAAAGGCTTGTACCGTCAGACGGTGTAGTAGATCAAACAGTAGAGTTGTTCGGACTTGGATGCTGCCGGTAGACTTGGCTTGAGGGAGCAACCAGTATCCCCGGATGGTGTGTCTCTGAGGGAGTTGAACCGGACCCAGGTGCCCTTTTGAACCAGCTTCAATCATCAGCCAAAAACCACCTCATCAACGACCATCCATATGAAGAGGCAAGGAACAAAAGAAAAACTTCCACATAGTGTGAATCTGTTTGAAGCGTTAAGGCATTTATTGGTATAAAAATTACAAAATATTATATCCAACAAATAAAAAATATAAAAACTGAGCGGTAAAAATTAGGCTCAGAATAGACTAGGTAGCGCAGTAGGTGATGGTGAGGGTAAAACAAAAGAACCAGATGCGTTTCATCCTCTAAGACTTTTGCTGGGGTAACTATAATTAGCTATAATTGGGACTTAGAGTCCCAATTATAGCTACCCCCACACTTGTGTCCCCCATCAGAGTCCCTCCCTTACACTTGTGTCCCCATTAGAGCCCCTTGCACACTTGTGACCCCATCAGAGCCCTCTGCACATTTGGGCCCCAATCAGAGCTCCCACATTCGTGTCCCACATCAAAGTCCCCCCTGCACACCTCTGTTCTAATCAGAGCCCCCTCCCCTGTAATTTGTGTCCCCCATCACAGACCCCACCCCCCACACCTTTTTCCCCATCAGATTCCCTCCCCTACACTTGTGTCCCCACCAGACCCCCCAGCCCATTTCCTTCCCTATCAGTTACCCTGCAGCATCTTCTATTTCCCCTGTAGATCAGTGTCTATTACCGATGTAGTGACCTCTGAAGGGCTGGCTTTAGTGCAGACCTACTGCACTTCCCGGCACCCACCCCGCTGTTACACAGGCATGCTGTATGTAAATTTACAGCAGTAAAGGACACCAAATTTAACTGTGGTAGTTGGGAGGTGCAGCAGGGCTGCACTGAAATTACTTGTGCTTTGTCAGGTTTCTTGCTGCACTTGCGCTGCACACCCCCTCACTGCCTGTCAGTATGCAGAGCAAGCCCCCCACTCTAGCTGCAGGCCGGAAAAAACATCCTAGTGGGCCGGATGTGGTCCACGAGCCATACTTTTGAGACCCATGACTCAGGCTGGGTTCACACCATCACCACATCCGTCTCACAGCAGGTCCTGGTTCACCGTTTCAGGTCCAACTTCAGCATGAATTTTGGTCAGAATTCGGACCTGAAACGGACCAAAAGATGTACAGCGTTTTTGTGCAAATTTGGAGATATGTGAACCGACTCCTTAGAGAGCCGGTCAAAATCTCCTGCTATTACGAATTGGATGAGGGATTCGCAAAGGTGTGAACCCAGCCTTTCGCCCCATACACACGATCGGAAATTTCGTCAGCAAAAGTCCGATGAGAGCTTTTAGTCCGAAAATGCGATAGTGTGTATACTCCATCGGACTTTTACTGGCGGAATCTCGGCCAACAAAAGATTGAGAGCATGTTCTCAATTTTTTCGGTCGGAAAAAGTTCCGATCAGAAATTCCGATCGTCTGTACAAATTATGACGCGCAAAATTCCTATGCATGCTCGGAAACAATTCGTCGCATGATTGGCAGCATTGAACTTCATTTTCTCGGCTCGTCGTAGTGTTGTACGTCACCGCGTTCTTGACGGTCGAAAGTTCGTAGAACTTGTGTGACCGTGTGTATGCAAGACAAGCTTGAGCGGAAAAAAAAAAACATCCAAGTTTTTTCCGACGGAAAATACACTCATGTGTACGGGGCATTAGAGTATTGAAGCCATAGGAGCAAGATGACAGCCAAGTAACTAGCATTTTCAGAAGAAAAGGTCAGCAGTGGAACACGGTTTCTCCCATCACAGGTATACTTTCCTTTTCTGTAGCCTAAGAAGACTGGAAGGGTATTATTCCTATACATTACACAGAGAAAAAGGATGATTCTCATCATTTCAAACCAGGCAATATTAGTTATGGTACTAGCCATAGAGCCCTATAGCAAATAAATGCTGCCTATTTCTTGGAATAATATTGTAAGAGATCTTAGATGTGGGGGCTTTTTCTAAGCTAGCTACATTTCTGCAAGTACAGTACATAAAATGATCTGTTGATCCTGTCAGAAATTCAGTGTCCTTGTAACTTTCTCTACCCTGAGCTGAAACCTTAAAATGTGGCATCAGCTCTCACCAGTTATCTTCTGTGAACTACAGAACACCTACCACTATGTTATAGAGACAAGTTGACCTTGGGTGCTAAAGCTGCTGCTTCATATATTCCATACCTCCCAACTTTCTGACATGGGAAAAACGGACACCTATTAGCAATATTATGTAGACATAGGACACATTCCCTGTCACACACCCCCCCCCCTCCTTAAAGGAGAATTGTACAAAAAATGATTGGTTAAACCCATAAGTGTTTTTTTACCACTACTATTCCTTTAGATTGGCCTTCTGGAATTTACAAATGCCGCAATTTAGAAATTGGATGAAAGGTTTAGCATTGTAAAAAAGAAAGGAAGTCAGCACAGTAATGGTAAGCGCATTGTGATCAGAAACGATCCTGCAGTTTTGTCCAGAGAAGGTCTCTTTGTGTGTCTCTCCATGTCTCTGGGATCTAGCTGGCAGCTCGCACAGGTGGTTTACTGCAGCCTATTCTGAGCAACAGGGAATGCTGGAGACTCAAGAGTGACGTCACTTCCAGGTGTAGGGTAAAGGAGGCGGCTTCGCATTTGGAGCATGCGTGCTCCGAACGTGAAGCCGTCTCTTTTATCCTGCACCCTACCCTGATTCACAAATACATTCTGTTCTGAACGCAAATTCTCTCCCCCTCCTCACCCTGCTCAGCTGATCCGTAGCTACAATGGAGAGGAACTGCTGAACAGCTGTTTTTTCTCTTCGGAGAGAAAACGGAGCTGGAATTCGCACTGCACAAATGAACCCAGCCTGAGACTGTGTTGTATCAACTTGTACTGAAAAAGAAGCTTCAGTAAAGTTCCATTAACTGTTCCATGTCTTTTAAAGTGGTGCATTAAGGTACATGGCGTATCAAAAGAACAGGGCCTGTATCATCAATGGGGATAAAGGTGAAGAACTAGAGCGCTACCAAGGAAGGGTTAACCTTGCAGAGGAGTTGGCAAGAAGTCATGTCTAGCATGCAGTTGCTATGGGTAACAAGGACTGAGGGAATTCTATAGCAGCCAGCCAGTGGGAAGGTAGGTAAGCATCAGTGATGGGTCGTCTGGTTAGCGCAGGAGGGGGGGGGGTCGGTGCTTTGACTGTCTAGCGGTTGGTGCCCCCACAGCATTCGGGACCAAATCTGTGGCACGGAGACCCCATGGACCTACCTGTAAGTACAAGAGAGTGAAGGAGTTAACTTGTGCACATGTAGAGTGCACTGGGAGCGAAATGGCAGAGTAGCTAGGCTGGTGGAGTGGGTGTCTCCCTCAAAATGCTGCATTCGGAAGACATGGTGTACAGTGTCATGGGAGAAGTGTGTCTCACAGCGAAGATCCTAAAGTTAATGTTTTACTGTGCAATATAAACAGCTCACCTTTAAGTACGGGGTCCTGCCTAATGATCATCTTTGCATGACAGCAGCCCCATCTGATCCCAGGTCCCCTATATGCGGGGTGGTTTCGCCCCAGCCTCACAACCTGGCATATTTCCCATTTACAGGGTAAGTAGGCCTCGTCTACATTCTGACTACAACACATTCAATGACAGGGCCCAGGATTATGGGCCCCCATAGCAAAAACCAATAGGGCCACCAGTGACCTCCCTACTCTCACTGATCTTAACATAAAGAATGTCATAATCAAGGATAGGTAGAAGGAGAGATTCAGCATAGTCACTAGATTACATAAAGTAATATTAAAGGCAATTATTCATTTTTTTTTACCAAACATGTTATACTTACCTGCTTTGTGCAGTGGTTTTGTACAGAGCAGCCCCAATCCTCCTCTTCTAGGGTCCCCTTCTGGCGCTTCTGGCCCCTCCCTCCTGCTAAGTGCCAACAAAGCAAATTGCTTGCAATGGGGGCACCCAGGCAGGCTCATTCCCGAGCTGCTGCTCTGTGTGTCCATTCACACATAATGTCATGGCTCGGCCCTGACCCCTCTTTCTCCTCATTGGCTTACTGGCTGTAAATGACAAAAATGTGGAATACAGGATTATTTTCAGTGTTGGCTAGATTGACTAGGGGCTCTGAGGGCAATAAATCTACATTATGAACACAGCTAAACAATTTGTCTATACCACACAGCCTGCAGGTGTAGGTGGAGTGCAGCGTGGTGCGCTGGCAATAGCACACATAGTTCAAGTGCGATAAAAGGACTTTTATTGAAATAATGCAAAGACAGTTCAGAATAAACCCAGCAGAAAGATAACCCAACTGGGAACACTCACAGATCCAGCAGCGTGTAGAGAGCAGGTTTCAGCCGAACTGACAGCATCTGTTATGAGGAGCAGAGTGCACCTGCCCCATGAGGTGAGTGGTAATAGTTCCATGCTCGACGGGGGATATTAGACAGTGATTTGGGTAAATAAGATATACAGTGGATAGTGCAAGTATAGAGATAGAAATCTTTGTTTGCAACGTGAAACTCGGTTTGGAGTTGTGGAAAGGATTTGGGGGTGTCGGCTATGTACAGATCATCTATGTGGTGGATGCCTGCTGTACTGTATGCCAATTATTGAATGAGGAGTTGTCTATTAGATACTCTAGAGATGTTATTGGGATATTCATTCTTATGAGGTCCGCAGAGTTGGGGCTTAGGTTATTTAATGACCACCAGGCCTTAATTGATGCTGCCATGGTCGGGGAGATATAGGAGGGCGTAGGGCATACTAATTGAATTCCGTGTAACCATCCCAATAGGGATTTTTTGTGGTGAAAGTGGCTTCAATTTGACCCCAGAATGTATAGGGAAGGGGCAGAACCATTCTTTAAGCTGGGTTAGAATGGTGGCTAGGTAGTAGTCGTGGAAATCAATGTATCCCATTCCTCCTGCCTATCGATGCTTTATTAATTTGTAATGTACACATCTGGGTTTTTTCCCTTGCCATATGAAGGTGGTCAGAGTGGCCTGTAGGGATTGAAATCTTTGGAAGGGATTGGGATAGGGAGTGTCCTAAATAGGTTGTAGTAGGAGTAGTTGGGGAAGGTGCATAATTTTGTACGCTGCTAGTCTCCCTGCCCAGGAGAACTCGTATTTGGCTAAGAGGGTCAGGTTGTTTTGTAGTTTGGTGCGGAAGGGTATGTAATTGGCTTGAAAGAGATTTTTAACTGATTTAGTCAGGTGGGTGCCTAAATATGGTATACTGTGTTCCTTCCAGGTGTATGGGAATGTTTGTTGAAGTAGATTGCTTAGTACGTCATCTATTTTTTATCCCTAACATAGAAGATTTTGTTTCATTTACCTTATAGTAAGATACTTTGCTGAAACGGGATAAAGTACTTTGAACCTCAGCCAGGGAAGAAGTCGGGTCTGTCAGAATTAGGATTACATTATCAGCAAATAAGCTGATCTTATGCTCCTGGGAATTAATAGTGAGTCCAGAAATTTTGTGATTAGTCCTAATATATGTGCAGCCAGCGGCCCCATCACGAGATTAAAAATTAGGGGAGAGAGAGGGCATCCCTGTCTTGTGCCATTTGTGAATGTAAAGGGAGTTGATATGATGTCCGAGGTAAAGACTCGGGCAGAAGGGGAAGTATAAAGTGCCATTATTGCTTTGAGGATTGTGCCTTGAAAAACAAATTTGTTTAGTACTGAGTGTAGATATTTCCAGTGGACTCTGTTGAACGCCTTCTCTGCATCCAAAGATAGGAGCAGAGAAGGCGTTCCTTTTGGTTTCAGCCATGTGGATGATATTAATTAACTGTCTCGTGGCGTCCGAAGGTTGTCTGCCTTTTGTAAAGCCGGTTTGGTCATTGTGAATCAGGGATGGGAGGATATCTACTAATCTGTTGGCTATGAGTTTGGCATAAATTTTGATGTCTAGGTTAAGGAGCGATATTGGTCTGAATTTTTTTATACATAGCAGCCATGTGGGCTGATGTGACTATTGTTAAGCCAGTGTTACCTAAACTGGCCACTGACTTGGAACATGTATGTAGCAAGTAAAATTATATTGACTTCTAGTTTAGTGATTTAATACAGATACAGGCTAATAGTATTCAGCAACAGGTCAGTAATCTTGACTTCATATCGAGTTTATTCTAAAAGGCCAAGCTGAAGATGATGGATAGTACTATTTGAGGGCTTTTCTGACAATAGCAGAAAAATTTACATATAGCTCTCAATACAAGTTGTTCTGCCTCATAAAATAATGCATGAAAATAGAAGTATGGCCAAAGCTTTTTTGGTCATACTTTTCCTCTGGGTCACATGATTACATTTACTTTTGCACTCCTATTGCCCAGAAAGCCTGCTGTCGGCTGCCATTACTGATCTACTCCAGACACTGAAGGGATTTCGACAATACTACTGGGATCCACCCAGCCGCCTAATTGACAGCTGGCTCTGATGCTCATCTTAGAGCCAAAGCCAGTTGCGCCTGCCCTCTCTTCTGCCCGGAGCACCAGTGAGTGCTGGATGGGCAGAGTGTTCATTTCTCAGGCTTAGAGCTGGCAGGGGAAAGCTGAGGCATCACAACGATGCTGCAGCATGGAGGGGAATATGCGTGTTTGTTTTTCATAACCCCAAACTAATTTCTCCTTTAAGCCACACCTAGCAAATAAAATTAACACATTATAGAAATATCTTCAGATAATTTTATTGAACAAATACATTTAGCTGTGTTTCTTTTTCTAAAACATAGAATGTACAACACTTGGAACATAATGTGAAGACTGATGTAGCACTTGAGAAAATGTGAATTCATTATAGTTCAATAAGCCAAACAGTGGCTTTAAAATGCATTACGTTTTTTTCTCACAATATGCTTGCTGAGTTCAGATTGAGCTGAGATTAAAGAATTCTAAAGATCATCTGTAAACTATAATTTACTAAAATTATTTTCATCTTTTCAACACCCTATTAACCATACTGTGCAGCCTCAGTCCATCACCCTGCAAGCAAATATTTGAATGAAGCGATAGAAAGCTATATTTAGTGCATTCTCAAATCCTATGTTCACAAACATAAAAGGGATTTTTAATATCACACAAAGCTAACCACAGAAAAACACAGAAAATCCGCTCTGATTTAATATAACCTTTTTCAAATATATTATCACATTGACTGTAAATTTTGCTGTGGGGGCTCAATGTTCATTATTTCCTGGACATTTAGGTTTAGAAGTCCCTTTCCTTCTGTAACTGGGGGTCCCAAGGCCACTGTCCCTGGCTCCCTGTTTTTGGATGTCTCCTAAGCTAGCCATGTGCTAAGGCAATGGTTCTCAACTCCTGTCTTCAGGACTCACTAACAGGCCAGGTTTGCAAGATAGCTGAAATACATCACAGGTGATATCATTTGCTGCTCAGTGATTGCAGTATTCTAGTCTGCATCTCCCCAAGATAATACTTAAAATCTGGCCTGTTAGTAGGTCCAGAGGACAGGGGTTGAGAACCACTGTGCTAAGGAGACACCTGTGCCTAGCTGTGTGTGTCCATAGATGCAGCTTGCCATGCCCCTGCTCCCTCCTCTCAGCAGTTTGACTGACAGCATCTGGAGCCTATCACTCCGCTGACTTCCATGTTTTCTGAGCATGCAGGAAGTTTGGGGAGTGGCACTGGTTGAGACAAGGACAGCAGGTAAGTGTTTGTAGATGATGAGGTAGTAAAATATTGGGACTTTTTTTTTTTTTACCTTAAAACTGTGAATGTGAAATGTGTAGCCTAACTGCAACCAATACCTATTTATTTATGGATAGGGAAAGGCTAGATCCAGTCAGGTTTTATTGCCATCTGTGTCCCTTTTAGGCTGGGTTCACACTATTGCGAATTGGATGATGATTTCCCCGCATCCAATTCCCATGTCAGGAGACTGTGACTGGCTCTCAATGGAGCCGGTTCACACAGCTCCGGGACGGCTACGGAGCAAATTGCACAGGGGCTCTGGGTGTCTTCTGGTCCGTTTCAGGCCCAAATTCAGACAAAAATTCAGACCGAAATTGGACCTGAAACGGTGAACAGGGACGCACCGGACCCCAGCTGTGAATCACTTCGTACGGCAGTGTGAACCCAGCCTTAGGGAATGGTCCCTTTCATTTCCTGATAGGGAACACAAAGACAAACATTATTTTGTTTTTATAGTTCCCCTAAATTCTTGTATGAGTATCAAAGAGACAAGAAATGAGGGGAAAACATGTCCAATGTTGTCACAGATAGAAGTAAAAACTTGCCAGAAGTTTTAACTTTTTCCTATTGTCACCGAAAAAAAAAAAGATTTGTCTGGTGCTGGGCTTTTCTATGGGTTTCATTCACTAAAGTTCAATAGGCTGATCGCTTTGCAAGGCAATTTTCCCTTGGTTTAGTGAAAGCGAGGAAAACTCACTTTGCAAATAAGGAGCTCAGGTGTGTTCAGAAACTAGCGCAGACCAACCTGAGGACTGACAATCAGAAGTGGCAGAGACATTCCCTGCCCTGAAGATGCCCATATACATGCCCCTTGTATACACGCAGCTGCGGGGGGAAGGGAATGCCTCTGCCATTTATGATTGGCAGTTCTCAGTGACCACTTCCTGATGGGATAGCCGAGTCGGGTTTGGACTAGTGTCCGAACATGCTTGAGTTCATTCCCGTTTTTAAAGAATAGCCAATCATGTGCAAAGAAAATAAAAAACAGTTGTTTTGCTTGCTCATAACTAGATCAAAGAAGTCAGCAGAGCTTCATTTCATTCACTTAGGCTCGGTTCACATGTATGTGAATTGGATGCGTTTTGAATCATTTCCAAATTGCATGACATGTGAACCAGCAGCTTTCTTTATGGAGCTGGCTCACATATCTGTGGGCCAGCCACAGTCCGTTTTTTAAAAAGAGTCCTGTGCATTTTTTTGTACGGCTGAGATGCGATTTCAAGTACAAATTTGCACCTGAATTGCACCCGAGCCAGTGAACAAAACCGCACCGGACTCCTTTTAAAAAATGCAGGGAAACCACGGCTTGACATGTGAACGGCCTTTTTGCCTTTAGTAAAGCAACCCCTATATACTGTATCTTTTTCTGTGCGCTATGCCCTCTTGCTTTAAAGAGCCTTTTGAAATTTAACTTAACCACTTCAGCTCCGCAAGGTTTACCCCCCTTCATGACCAGGCCATTTTTTGTGATACGGCACTGCGGTATATAAGTAACTGAAATAAATAATAACTGACAGTTGCACAGGTGTGCGATGCTGTAGCCAAATAAAATTTATGTCCTTTTTTTCCCCACAAACAGAGCTTTCTTTTGGTGGTATTTGATCACCTCTGCGGGTTTTATTTTTTTGCGCTATATACAAAAAAAACTGACAATTTGGAAAAAAAAAAAAAAACTCAATATTTTTTACTTTCTGCTATAAAATATACCCAATGAAAAAATTGTAAAACATCAAGTTTCTTCAACAATTTAGGCCAATATGTATTCTGCTATATATTTTTGATCAAAAAAATCCCAATATGTGTAAATTTATTTGGTTTGTGCAAAAGTTATAGCTTCTACAAACTATGGGATATTTTTTATTTATTCATTTTTTATTCTTTTTACTAGTAATGGTGGCGATCAGCAACTTATAGCAGGACTGTGATATTGTGGCAGACAAATCGGACACCTGACACTTGACACTTTTTGGGGACCAGTGACACCAATACATGATCAGTGCTAAAAAATATGCACTGTCACTGTACTAATGACACTGGCAGGGAGGGGGTTTACATCAGGGGCGATCAAAGGGTTAAATGTGTTCCCTGGGAGTGATTGCTAACTGTGGGGGATGTGCTTTGACTGGGGGAATGTGCTTAGTAGAAACACAGGATCAGTACATTCCCCTCTCACAGAATGGTTGTCTGCCTTGTTTACATAGGCAGAACAGCGGCCTGCCTTTCTCTCGAACGATCGGCTGGTCCCAGTGGACATTGCATCTGCTGGACCAACTGATTGGCTCCAACCACAGCGGAAGCAGGTCGCCGGCGGCGCACGTGCTCCAGACCCGGAAGTGTCAGACCACGTACTAGGTACGTGATCTGGCACAGAGCGCCACCCTGCTGCAGTATATGTGCGTGGGGTGGTCGCTAAGTGGTTAAAAGGTAACTCCACTTTTGTGGGAAAAAAAATAGCAAATTAAAAATTAAAAAAAGATCACATATACAATTGCTATACAAGCCATAATGTTATTAAAACCTTTCCTTTTCAGTCTGTAGCACCATCATTTGCTGTAAAATTCAATGTAATATGGTAACCTAGAAGCATTCTGTACATCATTGGAGTACAGAACTTCCCCAGAAATGTAACTTTCTGTTTGTGTAATTAGCTCACTGATGTTCCTAGAAGTCTGCACAAAGATACCAGTCAGATTTTAGGTATCCTCTGCAATAAAATTTTTATTTTTGGTGAGATATTTCCCAAAAGGTTAACCACTTCTAAAGAAATGCAGACCCAACAACATTCCTCATTAAAACACTACAAGTGCATTATCTGATTAATAATGAAAAAGTAACTCACATTCAGATTCACTTTGCACACAGCTTTCTCTTCAGAGCAGACACAAGTAGGAATCCTTCAAATTCTTGCAATGTACATTCATCATCCAGAGGGGATTGTTTTAATGAATTCCATTAGTTCCCAAAGAACTAGGGCTTAATGAGAGATGGTGGTTAGCCCTGACAGTGAACTTGAGTTACTGTATTGAATTGGTAACGTAGTAATGTTGCAGCAAAAAGCTCTTTAAGTTCTGGGAAACCATTGGTAACTATGGACAACAGATTCAAGAAGAACAAACTTTTATTTTTGCCAGCAAAAAGACACTCTGTCCCGTTAACACCAAGAGAGGAAGTGTGCCCTTTATGGGCGGTTAACAAATTTTTATATCAACAGTTACATAGACATTCCTAAAGCCTCTCGTAAGCCACTTAATAGCTTGTTATTAACTATAAGACTATAGAACATGTTTGCTATCTGCCTAATTTATCAACCACTAATAAGGATACTGTGATCCTAGCTTTTCAGAATAAGGGGAAGTTAGATGTCAACATTTGGAATTTCTTAACTACATTCTAGTCTCCTTTGAATGTACAAAACCTTAGTCCTTTTTTACAAGCAAGAACATGTTATCAGAAGCAACCATTTTGTTACTGTATCCATTTTAGCTCTCACTACCACAGTCAAAAGAACACTTACTAGTTCACTCCTGGCTTGCATAATGGCAGAACCCTTCTTTCCTCCAATAGGAAGCGTGGTACAGGTTACCTGCCCCAGGGGTGACCTGACATCCCACTTGGGATCCTGTTTTTAAGACTGCTGGGACAGTTAATGATTCCCACATGTCATGAACTTTTTTAAATTCTAATTCTGCTCTACATTTCGATTTGAGTTGCAGTTTCTATAACTCTTGGTATTGAGCCTCAGCTATACTTCTGTATATACACCTTGGGGCACCATCTACTGATTTCCCTAAAGGTTTGAGCTTTCATAAAAGCTCTTGCAGCCTTTGGTGTAAGTCTCTGGCACTATATTTATCCTTAAGTTTGAGCTCAGTTTGTTCGACAATGGAAGAGTTTCAATTGTATGATGGGTTATGGAACATGGAACCAGAGCTCTTTAGGTTATGGAACCTAACCAAGGCACTCTAACCTAAAAAGGTAAGCCTTGATGGGTTATTTTTCCTAATTTATGTTACATATTCCACTGTGTAAGGTAACTGGGAACACTTGAGTACCAGACCAAACACAGAGAAGTGGCTGCTAAAGGCAAATAGCACTGCATTGGCTATTAAACTTGGCCATAATTTACAACATATACTGTTTGTATTTCTTTATCATACATCATGGGACACAGAGCCATAGTAGTTACTATGTGGGTTATAGGCCACCTTCAGGTGATGGACACTGGCACACCCTAAGACAAGAAGTCCACTCCCTATATAACCCCTCTCACTGCTGGGAGTACCTCAGATTTTTCGCCAGTGTCTTAGGCGTTGGTCACGAGTAAAGATGTGCTATGCTGAGCTCCACTGGAATATTCCTTGCTGGGGCAAGCTATGCGACCGGATCCATTCAAAGTGTCTTTTTAGGCCAAATTGAATGGTACCCGGGCCTCATGGCGGAAGAAACAAGGTTTAGCCTGTAACACTTCTCTTTTTAGAGAGCTGGACCCTGGATCCAGTACTTTGGTTTTTTCAGCCATAAAGTTTTCCTGGTGAGGTGCTTTACGGGTCCAGGAGTGTGGATCCTCCGATAAAAAGGGGCCCCAGTTCCTGAAGGTTTTTTAACAGAGCCCACCGTAAGGGGTGAAGATTGGGTCTGATTGGTTTTACCACCGAGTCCCTGTTGTGGGAAAGGTAAGTGCAGATTTCTAAGGAATTTTAAATTCTCTTATGAATTGTCTCCTTTAAAAGTAAATGTTGTCATGCCTAAAAGTCATCACTGGGGGCTGTATAGAGCACGTACCTTGTCATGCTTTCCCCAGATTACTCTGTCTCAGCAGAAACGGCAGATCTCCCTCTGGCTAGCAGTCCCAGGCCTCCAGTAAGATGTTGGGGGGAATTTTTTTTTCCAAAAACACCCCCCACCTGAACAGAAGCTCTCCCCCTCTCCCTGGATTGAGGGGGGAGCCAGAACGATCGGCGGATGGCGCTCGGTTCCCCACCGCCTGCACAGCGGTTTTGTCAGCTCTCCTCCTCACTGCCCCCCCTACATACACGCTGATTCCGTCGGATCGGAGGCCTGTGTTCGCGTGGGAAAAATGCTTTTTTGAAAAGAGGAGGAGGGGGGTGCGGAAGAAATATGGAAAAAAGCTCCATTATGCTGGCTGCAAGCTGTCGGAGGGGCACAAGAGCAAAAAGGGGTGACACAGGCATTTCCTTGGCACATTTACTAAAGCACCAGGCTGAGCACTAATAGCAGCGGCAGTTGCTGGACTATTAGCTCAAGCAGTGGGTGCAATTTCTTCTGGTAGTACCTCTGCATTTTGTGCATCGGGCTATGTTTAGAAGGGGAGGAAGAACCACCCCAAACAAGGGCTCAAAAGGGACTCCCTCAAGTTTTTAAAAAGCCTAAACTCATCTCTGCAATGGCATCCTCCCCTGAGAGATCTGAGGTGGCTGGTCAGAGTGAGCCATCAGGGCTGGCAAATGTTGCAACTGTTTCCAACACTGCAGCCCCTGTCTATATTACTGAAGAAGTTTTTTCCTCAGCCATGATAGGTTTGGAAGAAAGGTTAATGGCTTTAATCGCATCCCAGTGTGGGGCAAAACGCGACAGGTCCCCGTCCATTACCTAGGACCGGGTCGGGAGAAGATGAATCTCTCTCAGGGGACCGTGAAGAGGCTGATGACTCCTCTTCTGAGGGGTCAAATGCGGAAGGTTCAGCTTCACAATCTGAAAGATTGATGGTGCAATCTCTTACTGAGATGGTCCGTTCCACATTTATGCTACCCTTAACTGAGTCAGCTGATAAGCCCACTTTTTGTTTGGGTTCGCTAAAGCCTCCTCAAGCTGTGCATACCTTTCCTGTCCATTTATTGCTGGAAAAGCTTATGTATTCTAAGTGGGATCACCCAGATAAGCATTTTTTTCCTCCTAAAATGTTTTCAACACTTTATTCTATGGAGGAAAAATTCACTAATGCCCTGTACACACAACCGGTTTTCCTGTCGGAATAAACTCTAAAGGTTTTTCCGACGGAGTTCTGACGGAATTCCGCTCAAGCTGTCTTGCATACACACGGTCACACCAAATTCCAACTGTCCAGAACGCGGTGACGTACAACACGTATGACGGGCCTAGAAAACGGAAGTTCAATAGCCAGTAGCCAATATCTTCCGTCTCGTACTTGCTTCAGAGCATGCGTCATTTTTGGTACGTTGAAACAGCATACAGACGAGTGGTTTTCCCGATGGGAATTTGTTCCGTCGGAAAAATGTAGAACATGTTCTCTTTCTAGGTCCTTCAGAATTTTCGATGTGAAAAGTCCGATGGGGCATACACCTAATCGGAAAATACGATGAAAAGCTCCCGTCTGAATTTTTCTGTCGGACGTTCCACTCGTGAGTACACAGCATAAGAAGTGGGAGATACCAGCAATTGACGCTGCTATATCCTCTGTGGATAAAAGTTTGACTTGTCCGGTAGACAATGCTCAAATGCTTAGGGATCCAACGAACAAGAAGTTGGAATTCCTATTAAAAAACATTTTTTCTCTGGCAGATTCAGTGACTCAGCCTCCGCTGGCAGCAATTGGTGTATGTCAATCCTTGAGAGACCAGTTTAAACAGGTGCTTAAGGTTATTCCGTTTTCTCAGATCAAACATTCTCAGGGATCCAGAGAAAAAGAAGTCTCTCTTTCAAGCATTGGATCATCTTTTGTCTCAAAAAGTGATCTCAGTGGTCCCCATGGAAGAGCAGGGATTGGGGTTTTATTCAAACCTGTTCACAGTACCAAGACCAAATGGGGATATCAGACCCATTCTAGATCTCAAAGATCTAAATCTGTTTTTGAATGTCCGCTCTTTTTGCATGGAGTCAATCGGATCAGCAGTATCCATCCTACAAGGGGGAGAACTTCTGGTGTCAATTGACATCAAAGATGCATACCTCCACGTGCCTATTTTCCCCACTCACCAGAAATATCTACATTTCGAGGTATAAAATCTTAATTTTCAGTTTGTAGCTCTGCCTTTCGGTCTAGCTACTGCACCTTGACTGTTTACAAAGGTCCTGGCCCCTCCTCTAGCCAGATTATGGGCCCAAGGTATAACAATTATAGCTTACCTAGACAATCTGCTCCTGATAGACCAGTCGGTAGCCCGCTTAGATCAAAGTATGATCACCACAGTCAACTACCTGGAAAACCTAGGTTGGGTTCTCAACCTATCCTCCTTAAAACCATCAGGGAGATTAGAATACTTGGGTCTGATCATAGATGCAGCCCAGAAGAGGGTATTCTTGCCCCAACCAAAGATCAGTGGCATAAAGGAACTGATTCAGGTGGTCAAAGCAAAGAATCCTTCTATTCGACTTTGCATGAGGTTGTTGGGAAAGATGGTGGCTTCATTCGAGGCCGTTCCTTATGCTCAGTTTCATCCAAGGTTGCTGCAAAACAGTATCCTATTCGCTTGGAACAAGAAGGTCCAAGCTCTAAATTTCCCAATGAGTCTGTCTCCAAGGGTGCGCAGGAGCCTCAGTTGGTGGTTGATAGCCAAGAATCTTCAGAAGGGAAAATCCTTCCTACCAGTTACCTGGAAGGTGGTAATAACAGATGCCAGCCTTTCAGGTTGGGGAGCAGTCCTGGAAGAGGCGACTGTCCAAGGGAAATGGTCCAGATCAGAAATTACTTTGCCCATCAACATTCTAGAGATTCGGGCAGCACGCTTGGCCCTGAGGGCCTGGAAGTTCAGGTTACGGAATTGGCCTGTCAGGATCCAATCCGACAATGCCACAGCAGTGGCCTATATCAATCACCAAGGGGGCACAAGAAGTCGTGCGGCCCAAAGAGAGGTGAATCACATACTAGCTTGGGCAGAAAACAATGTACCTTGCCTATCGGCAGTCTTCATTAGGGATGGGCTGAACACCCCCCTGTTCGGCTCGCATCCAGAACATGCGAACAGGCAAAAAATTCGTTCGAACACGCTAACACCGTTAAAGTCTATGGGACATGAACATGAAAAATCAAAAGTGCTAGTTTTAAAGGTTAATATGCAAGTTATTGTCATAAAAAGTGTTTGGGGACCTGGGCCCTGCCCCAGGGGACATGTATCAATGCAAAAAAAAGTTTTAAAAACGGTCGTTTTTTCTGGAGCAGTGATTTTAATAATGCTTAAAGTGAAACAATAAAAGTGAAATATTCCTTTAAATTTCATACCTGGGGGGTGTCTATAGTATGCCTGTAAAGTAGCGCATGTTTCCCATGTTTATAACCGTCCGAGAGCAAAATGACATTTCCAAAGGAAAAAAAAGTCATTTAAAAGTGCTAGCGCTAGTGCTAGCTATTAATGAATTGTCGGTCCCGACAATACACATAAAAGTAATTAAAAGTCATTGAAAAAAAAAAATGCGTAGGGGTCCCCCAAAATTTCATTACCAGGCCCTTCAGGTCTGGTTATGGATATTAACCACTTAAGGACCAGCCTCGTTTTGGATTTTAGGTGTTTACATGTTTAAAACACTTTTTTTTGCTAAAAAATTACTTAGAACCCCCAAACATTATGTATTTTTTTTCTAACAACATAGAGAATAAAATGGCAGTCAATGCAATACTTTTTTTTGCACCGTATTTGCGCAGCGGTCTTATAAGCGCACTTTTTTTGGAAAAAATTCACTTTTTTGAATAAAAAAATAAGACAACAGTAAAGTTAGCTCAATTTTTTTTATATTGTGAAATATAATGTTACACCAAGTAAATTGATACCCAACATGTAATGCTTCAAAATTGCACCCGCTCGTGGAATGGCGTCAAACTTTTACCCTCAAAAATCGCCATAGGCGACGTTTAAAAAATTCTACAGGTTGCATGTTTTGTGTTACAGAGGAGGTCTAGGGCTAGAATTATTGCGCTCGCTCTACTGGTCGTGGCGATACCTCACATGTGCGGTTTGACCACCATTTTCATATGTATGCGTTCGCTTCTGCCCATGAGCTCGTCGGGACGGGTGGGTTTTTTGAAAAAAAAAATTATTTTTATTATTTATTTTACATAATTTCTTTTATTTTTACACAGTTTAAAAAAAAATGGTGTCACTTTTATTCCTATTACAAGGAATGTAAACATCCCTTGTAATAGATAAAAGCATGACAAGGACCTCTTAAATATGAGATCTGGGGTCAAAAAGACCTCAGATCACATATTTACACTAAAATGCAATAAAAAAAAAAAAGTCATTAAAAAAAATTACATTGAAAAAAATGTGCCTTTAAGACGTATGGGCAGAAGTGACGTTTTGACGTCGCTTTCGGCCAGCAGTGTCATGGAGACGAGTGGGCACCATCTTAGCCTCACTCGTCTCCAGGCACAGCACGGAGAAGGATGCGATCCCCTCCGCCGCTACCGACGGCTTCGGTAAGCGGCGGAGGGCACCGAATCCGCCGCAGAGACCACCTTTATCTTAAAGCCGACCGCCGCACGAAAACGGGGATACCGGTGTTATGGCAGCTAGCTGCTGCCATAACAACGATATCCGCCGCCAAAGTTTGGACGTACATCGGCAAGGGGAACTCCGCACCAAAATTTAAAAAAAAAATGGCATGGGGTTCCCCCAAAAATCCACACCAGACCCTTATCTGAGTATGCAACCTGGCAGGCCGCAGGAGAAAAGGGGGGAACAAGAGAGCGCCCCCCCTCCTGAACCGTACCAGGCCACATGCCCTCAACATGGGGAGGATGTCCCCATGTTGATGGGGACAAGGGCCTCATCCCCACAACCCTTGCCCGGTGGTTGTGGGGGTCTGTGGGCGGGGGGCTTATCGGAATCTGGAAGCCCCCTTTAACAAAGGGGACACCCAGATCCTGGCCCCCCCATGCGAATTGGTAAGGGGTATTGGGGAATTGTACCCCTACCATTTCACAAAAAGACAGTGTCAAAATGTTAAAAAACCACAGGAGACGGCTTTGGACAAGTCCTTTATTACAAATAAAAAAATAAAAAAAGAGATTCCAGCGATGTAATTCAATAAATCCATGCTCCTACCCCAGCGATGTAATCCAATTCTTGATCTCCAGCGATGGATGATCTCCAGCGACTCCAGTGAGGAACACGCACAGGATCCTGCCTCCACCGGAGGCACCCAGCGCTAGCTTGACAGCTTTTATGTAGCTGAGGTCGGGGCCACCCCTCACGTGACCCCACCCCCTCTGACAAGGAGAACCGCTGGGGTTTCCCAGTGTTGTGTATGGGTGACCCCGCCCCCCCTCTGATGCAACGCAGGATTCCCGTTGCATCAGAGGAGGCGGGGTCACTAGACTTCTTCGCAGGATCAAGCAGGAAGGGAAGTCTGTGATTCTTGTGGCCTCAGTGTGGCCCAGAAGATCCTAGTATTCAGAGATCATAAGGATGGCGTTAGGGGACCCATAGACCCTACCACCATGTCCAGACCTTCTCTCGCAGGGTCCGGTATTCCATCCTACCTTAAAAACGCTGAATTTAATGGTTTGGCTATTGAGATCCACATTCTGAAGAAGCGTGGGCTATCAGGTTCAGTGATATCTACCTTGATTAATACAATGAAGCCAGCCTCCAGAATCATATATTATAAAATCTGGAAGGCATATGTCTCCTGGTGTTAATCCAGGGGTTGGCACCCCAGGAAGTATGTCATAGGTAGAATCCTTGACTTTCTACAGATACAGTTAGAAATTAAGCTGGATTTGAGTACTATCAAAGGCCAGGTCTCGGCCTTATAAGTATTATTTCAACGACTGCTTCGCATTCTTTGGTTCGTAGCTTTATTCAGGGGGTAACGCAGCTTAATCTTCCAGTTAGGTCACCCCTGAACCCTTGCGACTTGAATTTAGTTCTTTCGGCATTACAAAAACAGCCTTTTGAGCCAATACGGCATGTTCCCTTGGTCCTTTTGACAAGGAAACTAATTTTTCTGGTAGCCATATCTTCTGCAAGAAGGGTATCAGAGTTGGCTGCTCTTTCTTGAAGAGCCATATTTAATTATTCACAAGGATAAGGTGGTATTGTGTCCTCATCCTAACTTTCTACCGAAGGTAGTGACAGGTTTTCTTATAAACCAGGATATTGTTTTACCTTCATTTTTTCCAGAACCCTGTTGTACGGAAGAGAAGTCACTATATTCTCTGGATGTGGTGAGAGCAGCCGAGGTCTACTTGAAGGCGACTGCTCAGATTTGAAAAACTGATGTTTTGTTTGTGTTGCCTGAAGGTCCTAAAAAAGGACAGGCAGCATTGAAATCTACCATTTCTAAATGGATTTGGTAAGTAATTGTTCAAGCTTATGGTTTAAAGAGGGAAATTTCACCTTCTCAAATCAAAGCGCACTCCACTAGGGCTGTTAGTGCTTCGTGGGCAGTGCATCACCAAGCTTCCATGGTTCAAATCTGCAAGGCCCCAACTTGGTCTTCAGTCCATACATTTACCAGATTCCATCAGGTGGATGTAAGAAGGCGTGAGGATATTGCCTTTGGGCGTAGTGTGCTGCAGGCATCAGTATAAGTCCTCTGGTCTCATGGTGCCCTACTTTTGTTGTGTCTCCCTCCTCTCAGTTGACATTTCTCTAGGATATCCCACATAGTAACTACTATGGCTCTGTGTCCCGTGATGTATGATAAAGAAAATAGGATTTTTATAACAGCTTAGGTACACCCAGTAGTAGGAAGCGTTATATAGGGAGTGGACTTCTTGTCTTAGGGTGTGCCAGTGTCCATCACCTGAAGGTGGCCTATAACCCACATAGTAACTACTATGGCTCTGTGTCCCGTGATGTACTCCAAGAAAAGGATTTTACAGGTAAGCTGTTATAAAAATCCTATTTTCAATGATTTACATACCTTGTTGTCTAGATGTTCTGTTTACATGAATAAACTCACTGACTGAATTGTTTGGCTTTCCTATGCAGGTTTCTGTTACTGTATTAAGTATTACACAGTACAGAAAACTGTTTACATGAAAGAGGGTTGGCCCAGGAATTCCCACATCTATAAGAAAAATGGTTAAAAAGAAAAACAACAGTAGAAGGAATCCTTAAGGCCTGATTCACACCTATGCAGGTTGCAGTTTGCATATTGCAGGTGCATTTTGCGTTTTTCAATACACGCTTTTGATCCATTGAAGTCTATGGAACCAAAAAACAGAAAAAGGTCCCTGGCCCTTTCCATTAAATGCACAGATTTGAACTACATCCATAGGAACCCATGTTAAATGGACTGTAGTGTGTTTCTGCAAAACATTAAACGCACTACAAAATGCATAGATGTGAACCAGGCCTGAGTGAATAACTGTATCCTCCTTCTCTGTGTTTTTAAAGAAAAGTCACTGAAGAAAATTGGTTACTTATCAGTATATTTTCCAATAAGGGACTTCAGGCTGGATTCACGCTTCCGCATTGAGTGGCTCACAGCAGGGGTCCGGTGCGTCCCTGTTCAACGTTTCAGGTCCGATTTCAGTCTGAATTTTTGTCTGAATTAGGACCAGAAGACGCACAGGACTCCTGTGCAATTCTCACTGAAACCGCTCCGGAGATGTGTGAACCGGCTCCATTGAGAGCCGGTCACAATCTCCTGACATGCGAATTGGATGCGGTGAAATCTGCATCTAATTCGCAATGGTGTGAACCCAGCCCTTGACTAGTGCCTGACACTATTAAAAAACTAGGTTTTGATCACAGTTAAAAAAGGCTACATACATAGCATGAATGACAGACAGTGCCTGTTTATATGGTATATAATAATAGGCATTATCTGTATATAAATTGGAACTAAACCATCCTATCTTTTAGACTGGGTTCACACTAGTGTGAATTGGATGCGTGTTTCCCCCACATACAATTTGCATGTAAGAGATTGTAACCGGCTCTCTATGGAGTCGGTTCACACATCTCTGGAGTGGCTCCGGTGCAAATTTGCACAGAGGTCGTGTACGTTTTCTGGTCCGTTTCAGCCAAAAATTCGGGCTGAAATCGGACCTGAAGTGTTGAACGGGGACGCACCAGGCCACTGCTGTGAGCCGCTCCGTGCTCCAGTGTGCTCTTAACCTTTGTTTGATCTGCAGTTGTTATAGTGCTGCACAAGTGATCAATTATGACACCAGCCATTTAATGGCTTGACAGTTTCCTTGAGAACACAAGCAACTGTGACAGTAACTACTTATTATCACAGTGTGCCTTGAATATAACTGTTCTGAGAATCAGTTAAATTGGTGGGTTTAGTTCCACTTTAATTTATGTCTGCAAAGTTATCATTTATCCTGTAGCTTTTACATAGTAGCTTACATAGTAGCTTACAGATCATGCTAATGCATTTTACAATCTTTAATATGCAGGTGGAAAAGTGTCCTTCACGCTCATCGGATGTTAAACTTGAATCATAAATAGATAATCTCTATAATAATGTGAAAAAAACGGACTAAAAAATCATATGATCAACAATAATAATATTGCAGCAAAATGAGGGTGTTCACACCAACACTTAATTCAGTATATATTGTAATAAATTTTGCGCAATATTATGAAAAATAAATAGTATAAAACGAAATGGTCGAAGACCTAAATGGTGAAAAATGTGCAGTATAAAGCAAATAAATGAGTGGTATTGATAATAATGGTGAAGGTAGCTTATACTGTGTGGACTGATTGTCTCTCGATTGCAGCTAATAATATAGCCACTATCTTCTGATAATAAAATATATAATAAAGTGCATCCAAATAACCGTGCTAATCTAAAATTGATTCATAAATCAATAATAGTGCAAATGGCATATGCAGCCTACATAATCAGGATCTATTGTCTCTGTTATAAATTAAATTACTACAGCCACTGGTGCAAATCGTGATCGTGAATAAAAACAGTTAATTCCTGCGGCCACTGGTAACAAATTGTAAATAATAGTAAGTGCAAATCATGCAATAAATAATAACATGCGCGTAGGGATTGGCCAGAATCTTTTTTATTACTCTGCCTGTTTTTACTTTATACCATGTAAGAGCATTACCTAAATATGGAATAAATATCCCCCCCCCTCCCCCCCGTTTTCTAAACGTTATCACGGAATCAAGGAATACAAGTGTAATGATCACTGCTATCACAGTCCATTGAAATTTCCTCCAGTCTCCAACTGAAAGCTATTGCCCTGGTACAGCCAGGGAGCTAGAGAAAGAGTCTGCAGGAGCCTCGCATTGCACCCATGATCCAGTGATCCCAGTTGCAATGCCTTGCAGGCACATATGCAAAAAATAAAATATGCACTTTTTTGCTACAAACATATGAATTTGTTATTTTTAACTAACAAGTGGACATAGTCTTTATTAACTATGCCTTATGTGAAGACCTTTGAAAATGTTTTCCTGGGTGTTGCCACCTTTTTGAACAGGAGAAAAGCTAACTTACCATGATACAATGCAATTTCTCAGTGTGTTTTAGTGTATAGTTTTTGCTACAGTTAGTACTATGTTGTATTTTATTGTATCAATGATTCCTTATTTTAAATGGTTCTTCCAAATATGAGATTTTAGTATAGATGAAGCCTTGTGGGCCTTTCTCCTTTTCTTAGATATTCCCAACCGCAAGATGTCCCTTCAAAAGTTCTTATCTCTGTTCTAGTCAACCTATGAGTTCTAGGTATTACTACCAACCTTTAAATATTTTAGCACCTCCTTTTCCATTCTCCATAATAAAAAAAAATCAAACACAAAGAGCATGATCCCCTCATACTGACAACAGCTGGTGTGCAGACCCATGAATTCAAATGTAGGACCCGTACACACAATCCGAAAAATACAGATTTTGACGCGATTGTACGATAATTGGATCGTTAGTAGAGGGTTTTCGAGAGCCGATCAAGACAGTTCTTCCGATATTATTTGATCGGACATGCATGAAAATTTTTCTTGTATGATATCAGATCATACGATTTTCGTTTAACCAGTACAGCTGTCGTCCGAAAATACAATACAAATACACTACAACACATTTCCGATTTTTTTATTCTGTCATATGAGAATTTTCGGAACCTTAGTAAACTCTTCAGGTTCGATATATGACTAGCATACAAAAAAAACTCCAAGCACAGGTGTTTTATTAACATTAGAAAGTGCAAAATCTGGTGCATCTGTGCATGGTAGTCAATCAGCTTCTAACATCAGCTTGTTCAATTAAGCTTTGGCAAAAGAAATCTGGTAGTTGACTGATTCCTATGCAGAGCTGCTCCAGATTTTACACTCTCCAATTTTAGTAAATCAACCCCACAGTGTTTTTAACATTTTTAAAATCTGTTAATATTCATTATGACTTATTTAATCCCTAAATCTTACTGAAATACTGTTAGTAAGCCCCAGGGAGCTCCTGCTGCATTGAAAGAGGGCCTATGATAGACACCAGTTCAGGTGTTGCGCCTCCATCTTCTTCCTAAAGGCCTTGTTCACAACTATGCATGTTGCAGTTTGCATACAGTCAGATCCATAAATATTGGGACATCGACACAATTCTAATCTTTTTGGCTCTATACACCACCACAATGGATTTGAAATGAAACAAACAAGATGTGCTTTAACTGCAGAATTTCACCTTTAATTTGAGGGTATTTACATCCAAATCAGGTGAATTATGTACTAATTACAACAGTTTGTATATGTGCCTTCCATTTTTTTAAGGGATCAAAAGTGATGGGACAATTGGCTGCTCAGCTGTTCCATGGCCAGGTGTGTGTTATTCACTCATTATCCCATTTACAAGGAGCAGATAAAAGGTCCAGAGTTCATTTCAAGTGTGCTATTTGCATTTGGAATCTGTTGCTGTCAACTCTCAATATGAGATCCAAAGAGCTGTCACTATCAGTGAAGCAAGCCATCATTAGGCTGAAAAACACAACAAACCCATCAGAGAGATAGCAAAAACATTAGGTGTGGCCAAATCAAGTGTTTGGAACATCCTTAAAAAGTAAGAACGCACCGGTGAGCTCAGCAACACCAAAAGACCCAGAAGACCACGGAAAACAACTGTGTGTGGATGACCGAAGAATTCTTTCCCTGGTGAAGAAAACACCCTTCACAACAGTTGGCCAGATCAAGAACACTCTCCAGGAGGTAGGTGTATGTGTGTCAAAGTCAACAATCAAGAGAACACTTCACCAGAGTGAATACAGAGGGTTCACCACAAGATGTAAACTATTGGTGAGCCTCAAACACAGGAAGGCCAGATTAGAGTTTGCAAAACAACATCTAAAAAAGCCTTCACAGTTCTGGAACAACATCCTATGGACAGATGAGACCAAGATCAACTTGTACCAGAGTGATGGGAAGAGAAGAGTATGGAGAAGGAAAGGAACTGCTCATGATCCAAAGCATACCACCTCATCAGTGAAGCATGTTGGTGGTAGTGTCATGGCGTGGGCATGTATGGCTGCCTATGGAACTGGTTCTCTTGTATTTATTGATGATGTGACTGCTGACAAAAGCAGCAGGATGAATTCTGAAGTGTTTCGGGCAATATTATCTGCTCATATTCAGCAAAATGCTTCAGAACTCATTGGACGGTGCTTCACAGTGCAGATGGACAATGACCCGAAGCATACTGTGAAAGCAACCAAAGAGTTTTTTAAGGGAAAGAAGTAGAATGTTATGCAATGGCCAAGTCAATCACCTGAACTGATTCCGATTGAGCATGCATTTCACTTGCTGAAGAGAAAACTGAAGGGAAAATGCCCCAAGAACAAGCAGGAACTGAAGACAGTTGCAGTAGAGGCCTGGCAAACCATCACCAGGGATGAAACCCAGCATCTGGTGATGTCTATGCGTTCCAGACTTCAGGCTGTAATTGACTGCAAAGGATTTGCAACCAAGTATTAAAAAGTGAAAGTTTGATGGATGATTGTTAATCTGTCCCATTACTTTTGGTCCCTTAAAAAGTGGGAGGCACATATACAAACTGTTGTAATTCCTACACCGTTCACCTGATTTGGATGTAAATACCCTCAAATTAAAGCTGCAAGTCTGCAGTTAAAGCATGTCCTGTTCGTTTCATTTCAAATCCATTGTGGTGGTGTATAGAGCCAAAAAGATTAGAATTGTGTCGATGTCCCAAAATTTATGGACCTGACTGTATTCCAGGTGCATTTTGTGTTTTTCAATACACATTTTTGATCCATTGAAGTCTATAGAACCAAAAACCAGAAAGTCCCTGGTTCTTTCCATAAAATGCGTGGATGTGAACATGACCCATGGGAAACCATGTTAAATGGACTGTAGTGTGTTCCTGCAAAACTGAAAATGCACAAAAAATGCATAGGTGTGAACCAGGCCTTACTGTGCCATTTACAGAGACAATACAATGATGATGTCTATCCCAGACCCCATTCAGATGCAACAGGAAGCTTTGGCTTTACTTTTCAGCACCAATTTGCTGGGGCTTTGTAACCAATATTTAAGTATGAAATCAATGAGAGATAAAACGAATCATAGCAAACATCGATAAGTTTGAAAAAAGTTCAACATACTGGGTCCCCCACTACGTCCCAATTAGTAAAGCTGCTGTGCCACTTTTTTGGCGTTAATCCCCCTTGTTAATGTATTGCGCCATATTCAGGAAGCATTTGCGACAGTTCTGGTTCTGACAGTGACATGTGCACCAAATTCAGGTAGTTCTAAAATGTGCAACTGTTGCACAGTGGCACAATGAATGTGCCAAATTCAAAATAAAATACTGATACTTCGCATCCTTCAAAGTGGAGCTCATTAAGACCAACTCTCTTTTTGGTTTAAAAAAAGATAAACTGGCACGTACAGATTTGTAGAACTTTTGTGCATTCTAAAAGTGGTGCAGCATGTGCCAAATTCATGTACAAGTTCTAGACGAGTGCATGAATTTGTCCCATACTGGACCATTTTTAGAACGCATGAGAGACACTTTCACAATTTTTTTCTTTATGAATTCCAGTGTCTGGAGTAGGGCTTTAAACTTTAGTCTGTTAAAAATGAAATGAACGTTGTATTACAGTTGGGGGTGCTGACCTCTTAAAAATGCATACAGATGGTTAAAATAATTCTGTTTTATTTTGATGCTTCACAATTCCTTTTCCTTTCCTACATTATCCAAAATGATGTAGCACACATAACTTTTATGAATTATGCATCCACTTGTCTTGCTATAGAAATGTCATTGTCTAACATTCTTTGTAAAATTGGCATCAGGAAAACAAACAGTGATACAGCTTGCATTGTTTACTTCTGGTATCACTTTACCGACACTTGATAGATACAGCTCCTATGAATGACCAAGATAAAAAACAAAAAACAAAGAACAGCTCTCTGTTCCTTCAATAAACAAGTAATGCGAAACCTTTTATTTGTTAAGCGTTTCTATAGTAGGAAATCAACCATTCATATGTGGCTCTGGGATGAACTTATGAACTTTAAAAAAAGAGAGACAAATACCATTTGACTTTTTTATTTAGTAGCTATGGTCCATGCATACAAACTATTTTCTTTGTATTCGGTAATTACTATTTTTAAAAATCAAGTTCTTTGAAGCATTGCAGGTTCTCTGTGGAAGTGGTGGTGGGAGAGGTTGTGAGATTGTGATGTGAGATGCTGGAAATACCAATTAGATCTCATGTACACACATCAAATGGAAAATCAGAAGGCCCGTGGCACATTACTGATGTCTCTAATACAAAAAAATGTTTTGAGCTGAGTGACTCAAAACAAGCAAGTGCTTAGCTTTTTCTCATACAATGTTGTCTTAAAATTAATAAGGTCTTAAAGGTCCTGCCTAACACTAACTCAGCTTAGAAATGTTCCCTGCCACCACCTGCTACCTATCCTGCTTACCCTCTATAAAATGTGGTCATGGGATCCTACAGCTCTGGCTCCCCTTTTTCAGTAACCGGCAGCTGCAGGGGATGCAGAGGAGAGGCAAGAGTGCCGACAACGGCTAGAACATGGGAGCCTATGAGTGATATCACTGCTCACTGACTCAGGATCAAGGGACTGGACCAGAGTGGATTAAAATAAGGTAAGTATACAGATCTTTGTTACATACAATAGGCAGGATAGGTAGCAGGATGGTGAAGGGAACTTTTTAGGCATAGTTAGTAGCTGGAATTACACTTTAACCTTCTAGGGTGACTGGCTTTGTTTAATCATAGGCTACTCATACAAATATAGATTTCTCTTGTTCAGCTCATGGGCAAAACAGCGTGGATGAAAGAATCTCCCCTGCCAGCTATTGTATTCTAAGAGCTAACACTCACAGCTGTCGGAATACTTTAACACTGACAAAATCTTATTGCAAGCAGTCACTGTTCGGTTCCTTCAACGAAAAGTCAACTTTTGGGTGGTACCAACAGCCCTTGTGTCAGGTCGCCTGTATCCAGGTGACAGATGCACCCCGTTGGGGTCAGGAGTGCACCGCTATGATAGTGGACCCTAAGACTGACTGCTGCAGATGGAACTCGGGGTGGTTCAGGAAAGCAGGTCCCCTGGAGCACCAACACGGATCCCACAGTGAGTTAGAGCATAGATTCCCCAGGGCGCGGAGTCTAAGAGCCAGTTGGTGTTCACCAGAGCCTCTAGTGGTGAGGATGGACTGGGCTGCAACTGGCTAGTGTTAACGCAGTTTTTCATTCATCCCCTTCCCGTATTCGGATCAAATTGTATGCACCCCTGAGATCCAACTTGGTAAAAATGGAGGCACCTTTCAACCTGTCAAATAGTTCCGATATTAGGGGTAGAGGGTATCGATTTTTTTATCGTTACTGCGTTTAGGCCTCGGTAGTCAATGCAGGGTCTTAGGGTACCATCCTTTTTGGCAACAAAAAAGAACCCTGCTCCTGCAGGCGATGAGGATTTCCGGATGAATCCTTTTTCTAGATTTTCTGCAACATACTCAGACATGGCCTGTGTCTCTGGGATGGACAGAGGGTAGGTACGACCCCTGGGTAGAGCTGCTCCGGGAACAAGGTCAATGGCACAGTCAAAGGACCTGTGAGGAGGAAGCACCTCAGCTGACATTTTACAGAACACATCCCGGAAATCGCTATATGCAGCGGGAAGGGCAGAGGATACTGAGGTGATAGCCATGGGAAGTCTCCCCTTAGGGGCAACCTTGAGTAGGCAGGAAGAGAAACAGGAGGAACCCCAAGCCAGGATCTGCCCAGAAGTCCAGTCAGTGGAGAGTGTGTGGAGAGTGGAGCTGCAACCAAGGAAGCCCCAATACGATAGGGGTTGAGACCTTAGGAAGGATAAGAAAGGATATCCACTCCTGGTGGAGTATCCCTACCGACATCTTAACAGGAGGGGTCTGAAAGTGGATAGGCCCCCCTGGAAGAACAGTGCCATCAATTGCCGAGACCACCAATGGAGTGGTGAGGGGTAAAAGGGTAAGGTTCATGGAAGATGCAGTTCTCCAGTCCATAAAGTTGCCAGCGGCTTCCGAATCCAGATAAGCCAAGGCCGAGTGGGAGGAAATGCCAACATGAAGAAACACCGAAAGAAGGAGACGAGAAGATGACTTTTCTGGGTCCAATACTCCACCTTCCAGATGTATTACCCGAGCTTTTCCTGGACGAAATGAGCATGTGTCACGAAAATGACCCACAGCAGAGACACAGGCCCAGAGTTCTGCGCCTAGCACATTCCTCGGGAGATGGCCTGGTCTGGCCCAGCTGCATGGGTTCCTTAGTTGGCAGGAGATGCTCCACAGGACGAAAAGAGGGGAGCTCGGGCTGACTAAGGACCGAGGAGTGCTGGCGTCGCTTTTCTAAGGTCCTTTCCTGAAAACAAATATCTATCTGGTTACACAGGGAGATAACTTCGTCCAGATCAGTGCGGATGGTTCTTCCTGCTAATTCGTCCTTCACTCTATCAGAAAGGCCATGCAGAAAGGTTGCGACTAAAGCCTCATTGTTCCAGCTCAGCTCAGCCGTCAGTATGCGGAAACGAATAGCATACTGTCCCATAGAAGCAGACTCTTGGCGGAGACGTAAGAGGGCGCTGGCCGCTGAAGAGACACAACCTGGTTCCTCAAAGATATTCCGGAAGAGTTTCAGAAAATTAGAGAGGCTGGAAACCACTGGGTCTTTCCTCTCCCACATAGGGGCAGCCCAAGCTAAAGCCTCGCCGGACAGGAGAGAAATAATATAGGCTACCTTTGCCCGATCAGACTTGAAGTTTTTGGGGTTGGAGTTCGAAATGAATAGTACACTGGCTAAGGAACCCTCTGCAGGCCTTGGAATCCCCAAAGTAACGGGACGGAGCTGGTAAGTGCAAAGGGTTAGCGGCTGCGACTGTAAGCGGAGCTGATACGGCAGCCGGTTGCGGTTGTGGAACTGGGGAGCCTAAGGAGGCTTGAAGTTGTTCAAAGTGGGAAGCCAGATCCTGAAGGAATCGCATCACCTTGGTCTGATTAGATTCCTGGGTCTCGAGTCTGTGGACTATGCCCTGCAGCTGATCATCGGCAGGTAGCAGCACATCAGACGGGTCCATGGCCGTGCAAACTGTCAGGTCGCCTGTATCCAGGTGACAGATGCACCCCGTTGGGGTCAGGAGTGCACCGCTATGATAGTGGACCCTAAAGGCTGACTGCTGCAGATGGAACTCAGAGTGGTTCAGGAAAGCAGGTCCCCTGGAGCACCAACATGGATCCCACAGTGAGTTAGAGCATAGATTCCCCAGGGCGCGGAGTCTAAGAGCCAGTTGGTGTTCACCAGAGCCTCTAGTGGTGAGGATGGACTGGGCTGCAACTGGCTCCAGGTTGCGGCCCCCAGGGTCTCCCAGCTCACGCTCACGGTAGGCTACAGGAGGATGGAGAGGAAACAGCAGCCCAGGACAGCAAGGAATAGTAAGGAGGTAGCCAAATGTCGGGGCGACTAGCAGACAAGGATAACAGAGAACACGCCAAAAGTCAGGGTCACAGGCAAACAGGGATAGTCGAGAACGCGCCAAAGGTCAGGGTCACAAGCAGACAGGAATAGTCAGGAACATGCCAAGATCAGTAACAGAGACAGAGACAGGCTTAGAGCACACGGCAAACAGGAAGCCAAACACACAATATTGCAGGGCAAGGCAGGCTTGGAGAATACGATGTTAAATAGTGGTTCCTGTTGAGGCTAGGGTGGAGCCACACAGAGGGAAGATTACTTAAGCATGCAGGTGTGAGCGTATAAACCTCAAGGCTGATACACAGACCAGGTAAGAGACAGACAGATCATGAATGTATTACTGCAAGGTCATGACACCTTGCCTCAAATTAAGGTCAATTTAGCAGAAATCTGTCAATATTTGAGTTGTATATGACATCTTTTTTGTATGTAAATGTTAATCTAAAGAGCACCAACTTTAACCAGCATTTGCAAAGCATATAACATGCTTCAAACAGCTTTTATTAAGCTGATAAAGTAATTTTTAAGAGCCTCTGCCACTTACAATGGGAACTTACTTCTCATATGCCTGAATGATGGGTTGGTTTAAACTGACAAAGCTCAAACACTTACAGGTAATATTGGAACTTGCCCATTCCCCCTCCCCTTATTCCTATTGGCCCATCTCTAAGATTGCCTGTTTACCAATAGGAATGCATTTTAGGCTTTAAGGGGTTGGATTTAGGTGCCAATCAGTGCAGCTTATCAGTGCCACCTATCAGTGCCCATCAGTACCACCTCATCAGTGCCCATCAGTGCAATTTATTAGTGCCCATCAGTGCCCATCAGTGCAGCCTCATCAGCGCACATTAGTGCCTCATCAACGCCCATCAGTGCAGCCCATCAGTGCAGCTTATCAGTGCCCATCAGTGCAGCCTCACCAGTGCCCATCAATGAAGATTCCAGTGGTGAATAAATACCACCAAAAGAAAGCTCTATCTGTCTAAAAAAAAAACGATACAAATTTCACATGGGTACAGTGTTTCACGACCACGCATTTGTCATTAGGGGGGGAAAGTGCCTGGTACTGAAGTGGTTAAAAAAAGCAGGCCTCATGTTTTAAAAAAGATGCTCAATTTCCAAGGTATACCTGTAGGCCATACGCGGTCTCTCCCCAGTCTGTCCACAAAGATAGATTTGGTGACCCTCCCCATCCTGCCTAAATGAAAGGATGGGCTGGCTATTGAAAGTGCAGCCTCATCAGCACAGGACTGAGTTCTAGCTTGTTCCAAACCTGTGCACGTGCAGTGCATTTTCTTCCTCTCTGCCCCAGAAGCAGCTAAGTTTAGCATTGTGTGACAAAGGGGAAAAAATAGCACACTGCCGAGACAAACATTTTGAACAAGCCAGACCACTTCTCACTGCAATGATGGGCATCCAATGGATCCAATGGCCGGCAGGAGGGTTTGTTCACTGGTCACACAGTTTTGTGGACAGGCTGGTTAGAGGCCTACAGGTTTGCCTTGGAAATTAGGTAGCTTTTTTTAAAACCTGAATACTGCTTTTTAATAAACTAAATAAGCTGGAATGCATTGGTAATTGTTTTGGAAATGTGAAGAAAAGGTGAACGAATTGCCATAATTGCAAGAGGAGAGAGCAAAGGGTGAGTTTTTGTTTGAAAATTCCAATTTGTCTTAAAGTTGTAGTAAAGTTTCAGAATAAAAGAAAAAAAATCTCCCTGCAAGGTAATATAATGTGCTAGTATGCATCGCCAATGAAGCCTTCCAGCGGCGTGCTGTCACTGCTACAGAGGCTTCCATCTTCAGTAGGTCTTCCTTCCTGCGGCCAATTGAATAGCTGAGCGACGATGACGTCACTCCCGCGTGCATGAAGTCACGGTTTATGACACAGAGTTCTGAAGGACCGGCACGGGTATGACGTTGTTTCAGAGCGCATGCTCCGATGACGTCACGGCTGCTGCTCGCTAGAGAATCTCCTAAACTTGCATCATTTTACCTACACTGAAGCTTTATGATAAGCTTACCTGTAGGTAAAGATAGGCAAAAAGAGTTTACTACCACTTTAAGCTCAACTTTAAAGCGAGAGACAGCACTTCCAGTAAAACTTGTTTGCAGTCTGTTTCCCTAAAGGGGAAAGTCATATTCCCTAATTGTCCTGGTGCCCCACCTGCAGCCCTTTGGCACTTACTCTGTGGCCCTCTGGGCTTCTTAAGACTAGTCATTTTTGGAGGACTGTCGAAAACACAAAAGTCTAAATATTGATTTTTTTTTTTTTTTAAGGGGCAGTAATAGCAATGATCTCTAGCAGTCTTATGTAATGTTTCCCTAGGTAATATTTATAAATCAGTGATTGTGACATTTACCAAACATCCACTGTAGGTGAATATTCCTGATGAATGTGTTTTACAGTAAATAGTAAATCATTTGCCACAAGTGGATGGGTTTGGCTCACATTTTCTGCTTAAAAAAATATGCATCTGTCAAGTGTCTCAACTCTTATGCCCTGTACACACGGTCGGACATTGATCGGACATTCCGACAACAAAATCCATGGATTTTTTCCGACGGATGTTGGCTCGAACTTGTCTTGCATACACACGGTCACACAAAGTTGTCAGAAAATCCGATCGTTCTGAACGTGGTGACTTAAAATGCGTAGGTTGGGACTATAAACGGGGCAGTAGCCAATAGCTTTTTGTTTCTTAATTTATTCTGAGCATGCGTGGCACTTTGTCTGTCGGATTTGTGTACACACGATCGGAATTTCCGACAACCAATGTTGTTGTCGGAAAATTTTATAGCAAGCTCTCAAACTTTGTGTGCCGGAAATTCCTATGGAAAATGTGTGATGGAGCCTACACACGGTCGGAATTTCCGACAACAAGGTCCTATCACACATTTTCCATCAGAAAATCCGACCGTATGTACAGGGCATTATGCCTGATTCACAGCTATGCATTTTTACTGCTTTTTGAATTTAGCAGATTCGTACTACAGTTCATTTAACATGGTTTCCTATGGAACACGATCTGTAGTGCAAATCTGCAAAATGCAAACAGCACTAAAAATGCATAGGTGTGAATCAGGCCTTATAACACATTCACAGTCTCTTACATTTTCCTGCAGTAATGTTTGTATTTTCTGATCATCTTTATATCTATAGTCATTGACTATCTTCTGTTTTATATATGCAGTCATTGACACCATATATGAAATGTAGTAACATTCAATTATTATAATGCGGGGCCCTTTCGTGAGCCAGGAGCTGTGCCGGAAAGCCTACTGCTGTATATCAAGAATGTTGATCACCGCTGGTCTACAGGACAAGAAGTGATGATAATCTTCCCAGTGGATCACAAACTGGAAAATATGGAAGGGATTAACTACCCTACTTTATCTGAAATAAAAAACAAAAAAACAAAACCTTTATTGCTTTAGATATACAGCACTTCAAACAAGCTGTCATAGAGAAATAATCTACTAGACCTTCTCTTGGCTTCTGTGTAAACCTACACTACCTGCTTCTCCTCCCTCCCCATTGGTTACAGAGTTTGTGTGCTGGTTTTCACTTAATACCAAAGAGAGCATACATTGTAACATGCCAGTCTGGAATAAATTACATTAGATTTCACTTTGAGTCTTCATTGTAGTTTACACTGCCTGTGAATCTTGTTGGTTCAGCAAGTTGATGTATATACTGTCCACATAGACTGGGTCCCAGGAAGTATGTTTTTTTCATAAAGCAACACTTGACATAGAAGAGTGTAGGCCAATACAGAGGTGAAAAAACCAGAAAGGGGAGGCCAGTGAACAACCAAGAAGAGAATTGATTGCTTTTATTCTATTACTTTCTGCTCTTTCTGTTCTGTCCTACAGTTAGCATGTTTACTACCAACACATGTACAACTGTGGTTGCATATAAAAATACATTTATTCATTTCATTTTAATAAATGCAATAACTGCATTAATTGGTGTGTTTATATCTACCTGGAGTTCAGCATCAACCCTTATAGTGAGTAAACCTAAACATGATTAAACTTACTTCAACTCAAAAAAAAACTGCAAACATTGCACAACATACTTTACAAGACCTGTCAGAACCCCCTCTATAGTTTTGATTGATTAAAAGAAAGTTATCCATTATCAGATTTTACAGTAACCCTACTTCTATCTTTAACTTAAAATAAAAAATAGAAAGTTAAAAAAAAAAACATTTTTGTTCTCTTCATGCCAACTGACCTACTTAGTGATTAGCATATTTCCAGTTACTTGTAAGAATCTACTTTTTGCAGATTAGCTATGATGGCACTAATTTGAGTCTGACCCATTTTAAGAATGGAAATGACACTTTTTTTATCTTCTTCCGAAGTATTAGCTATTAACTTTCATGCTTCAACTGTATAAGCAGCAAGTCAGCCTTGTTACCTTGGCTGTAAGCTTTCAATTATTTCAAGTTCATATTTTTTACCAATAAATAGCCGCTTATAGATTTTATTTTTCTGCCATTCCTTAAAAATAATTAATATTCTATGTAATTTTTTACCTGAGATTACTTTCCAAGACATTTATGTACAGTGGGGAGAACAAGTATTTGATACACTGCCGATTTTGTAGGTTTTCCTTACAAAGCATGTAGAGGTCTGTAATTTTTATCATAGGTACTCTTCAACTGTGAGAGACGGAATCTAAAACAAAAATCCAGAAAATCACATTGTATGATTTTTAAATAATTAATTTGCATTTTATTGCGTGACATAAGTATTTGATCACCTACCAACCAGTAAGAATTCTGGCTATCACAGACCTGTTATTTTTTCTTTAAGAAGCCCTCCTGTTCTCCCAATCATTACCTGTATTAACTGCACCTGTTTGAACTCGTTACCTGTATAAATGACACCTGTCCACACACTCAATCAAACAGACTCCAACCTCTACACAATGGCCAAGACCAGAGAGTTGTGTAAGGACATCAGGGATAAAATTGTAGACCTGCACAAGGCTGGGATGGGCTACAGGTGAGAAGGCAACAACTGTTGGCACAATTATTAGAAAATGGAAGAAGTTCAAGATGACGGTCAATCTCCCTCAGTCTGAGGCTCCATGCAAGATCTCACCTCATGGGGCATCAATGATCATGAGGAAGGTGAGGGATCAGCCCAGAACTACACGTCAGGAACTGGTCAATGACCTGAAGAGAGCTGGGACCACAATCTCAAAGAAAACCATTAGTAACACACTACGCCGTCATGGATTAAAATCCTGCAGTGCACGCAAGGTTCCCTGCTCAAGCCAGCACATGTTCAGGCCCGTCTGAAGTTTGCCAATGACCATCTGGATGATCCAGAGGAGGAATGGCAGAAGGGCATGTGGTCTGATGAGACAAAAATAGAGCTTTTGGGTCTAAAATCCACTCGCCGTGTTTGGAGGAAGAAGAAGGATGAGTACAACCCCAAGAACACCATCCCAACCATGAAGCATGAAGGTGGAAATATCATTCTTTGGGGCTGCTTTTCTGCAAAGGGGACAGGACAACTGTATCGTTTTGAGGGGAGGATGGCTGGGGCCATGTATCGTGAGATCTTGGCCGACAGTAAGAGCATTGAAGATGCGTCGTGGCTGGGTCTTCCAGCATGACAACGACCCGAAGCACACAGCCAGGGCAACTAAGGAGTGGCTCCATAAAAAGCATCTTAAGGTCCTGGAGTGGCCTAGCCAGTCTCCAGACCTGAAAACAATAGAAAATCTTTGGAGCTGAAAGTCCATATTCCCCAGCGACAGCCCCGAAACCTGAAGGATCTGGAGAAGGTCTGTATGGAGGAGTGGCCAAAATCCCTGCTGCAGTGTGTGCAAACCTGGTCAAGAACTACAGGAAACGTATGATCTCTGTATTGCAAACAAAGGTTTCTGCACCAAATATTAAGTTCTGCTTTTCCGATGTATCAAATACTTATGTCATGCAAAAAAATGCAAAGTAATTATTTAAAAATCATACAATGTGATTTTCTGGATTTTTGTTTTAGATTCCATCTCTCACAGTTGAAGAGTACCTATAATAAAAATTACAGACTTCTACATGCTTTGTAAGTAGGAAAACCTGCAAAATCGGCAGTGTATCAAATACTTGTTCTCCTCACTGTTTGTTGTGTGTCTGTTTTAAAAAAGCTATGTTACACCAAACTGTCATTTACCTTTATGCATTGTGGCACCGTGTGATAAAATTTGCGTTTTCATAATAATATATTATGCTGTAACACATTAACCCCTTCTGGACCTCCCCACACAGATATACTGCGGCAGGACGGCTCTCCTGCGTGAAATCATGTACCTGTACGTTTGTGCACTGGGTCTGGGGTGTGCCCACGCACCACCGGCGACCCACTCCCGCTGTGATTGGACACAGCAGGAGCCAATCAATGGATCCGGAGGGCCCGATGTTTGTTGGCACCTCTCAATCATTCTCAGAGAGGCAGAATGGAAGTCTGCCTATGTAAACAAGGCAGACCGCCGTTCTGGGGAAGATGGAGATCATGTGTTTCTGCTAAGCAGGAACACAGATCTCTCTCCCCCCCCCCAGTCAAAGCATCCCCCACACAGTTACAAAGCACTCACAAGGAGCACATTTAACTGTTTGATTGCCCCTGATGTTAAAACCTTTCCTGCCAGCATCATTAGTACAGTGACAGTGCATTTTGTAGCACTGAATACTGTATTGGTGTCACTGGTCCCCATAAAGTGTCACTTAGTGTCAGATTTGTCCACTGCAATGTCGTAGTCCCGCTGAAAATCACTGATTACCACCATTACTAGTAAAAACAATAATAAAAAAAATCCATAAATATATCCTGTAGTTTGTAGACGCTTTAACTTTTGCGCAAACCAAGATCACTAAAGGAACAGTTGTCAGTGTGTGAGGGGCAGCACAGTGGTGTAGTGGATAGCACTCTCACCTAGCAGCAATAGGGTCGCTGGTTCAAATCCCGACCACGGCACTACCTGCCTGGAGTTTGCATGTTCTCCCTGTGCCTGCGTGGGTTTCCTCCGGGTACTCCGGTTTCCTCCCACACTCCAAAGACATGCTGGTAGGTTAAAAAGCGCCCTGAGGCGATTCAGTTTGCATAGGTAGCGCTATACAAGTCACTCATTCATTCATTCATGCAAAATAAGTCACAGGTAATATACAGTACATATATGAAAATGTATGCAATGTAATTGTTGCATTTACTATTCAATGGGTAAGAAAATCACATATGACCTTGATTAGGATTCTTGTTTTAGTTTCAGAGAAAGAAAAAGTTTAGCCCCTGATCTCAGTACAGATTGATTATAATTACTGATGGGCCCAACACCCCACGGTTCGGTCCGCACCAGAACTCCCGAACATGGAAAAAGTTCGGACCCAAACCAAAAACCCTATTAAAGTCTATGGGACCTGAAAAATCAAAAGTCCTCATTTTGAAGGCTAATATGCAAGTTATTGGCCATAAAAAGGGTATGGGGCCCGGGTACTGCCCTAGGAGACCTGTATCAAGGCAATTTTTTTTTTAAATATGTTTTTTAAAGGAGCAGTGATAATTAATTAATGATGCTGAATAAAATTCCCTTTAAATATAGTGCCTGGGGACCCCTTAGTCCGCCTGTAAAGTTGCCCATTTGTACTGTGTATAGAATCTGCTGCAGAAAAACTGACATATATAAAGAAAAATAAGCCATTTAATAGACATTACCGGCTGAAAGCCATTGCCGGCAATACAAAAATGATTAAAAAATGTTGTGGGGGTCCCCCCCAATCCATACCAGGCCCTTTGGGTCTGGTATGGATTTTAAGGGGAACCCCATGCCAAAATTTAAAAAAAACAACATTGGGGAGCCCCCCAAAATCCATACCAGACCCTTATCCGAACATGCAGCCTCCCCTCCTGAACCATACCAGGCCACATTCCCCCAACATGGGGGGGTGCTCTGCAGTGCTGTATCTTGGCCTAGGCGGCGAGCTCGTACACTGCTGACAGTGGAAGGTGTGCCTATCCCTACGCGTGGCGTCACGGGTCACCCCTGATGAAGCCACATGACCCGTGACGCCACGCGTAGGGATAGGCACACCTTCCACTGTCAGCAGTGTACGAGCTCGCCGCTCGTCTGGATACACTGCATCCTCTGTTTTTAAAATTGTGTGAGTACCTTGGTTTATGTTACTAATAAAGCTCAGTTAAGTTTAAAAATACTACACTATATGGCATCCTTGTCTCCCTTTGGTTATTATACCCCTGGAGGATTCGAGGTAAACTGAAAGACAGCCCTGAGTGCAGGACCCATTCCCACAGGAGACACCAGCAGTGCTCGTTTGTTTTATGCTGTAACCTCAGGTTAATGAGGTAAGGGGCCATTACCCTCCATTGGAGGATTATTTGCATGAAGAGCACCTGTATACACCCCACATCTCTATCCATGCTATCTAAATGCAAGAAATGATCTAATCACTGCTCGTCTCCTTCCACTGTTTGGCACGTCTTAAGAACTATTGGAGCTGCTAGACACTGTACAAGTCACCTTTTTGAATTGTGAAATACTCTATTGTTGCACAAGTCACTTTTTTCCATGAATTTTGAATATTGCTGCATTTAAAGATTTAGTGTTGGCACTGGACACTCTATTGCATATATTATGGATCCCCATGGACATTCATTGTAACTTTGCACGTTTATTTGTTTTCTTTGGCCATAATTATCGTTTACATTTTTTCCACTGTGTGGCACGTTTGAACCTTTATTGGAGCCGTTTTGCACTAAACGTTTTCTGCTGCTGCACAAGCAACTTTATGCTATATTTATTTGTGAGCACCCACTGAAGGCATTGGACACTTTATTGCACAAACTACCGTATTTATCGGCGTATAACACGCACAGGCATATAACACGCACATTCATTTTAAGAGGGAAGTTTCAGGAAAAATTTTTTAAATAAGGAACTTTGAAGCAAAATAAGGGTCAGTGCCCATCTGCAGCCTCACAAGTGCCATCAATGCAGCCTCATCAGTCCACATCAATGCAGCTTCACCATTGCCATGAATGCAGCAGCCTCACCATTGCAATCAGTGCAGCCTGATCGATGCCCATCTGCAGCCCAGAGGAGACAGGGAGGGGGGCGGGACGAGAGCCGACAGATTATATACAGTGAGAATCTCCTACTATAGACAGAACAGCAGTCCAATGGCGGCCCAGGAGACGGGACTTCCTATTACAGAGACTGCCAAGTAAACAGGAGATTCTCACTGTATGTAATCTGATGGCGCTCGTCCCGCCCTCCTCCCTGTCCCCTCCGAGGCAGCTAAAATTGAAGTATTGGCGTATAACACGCACGCGCTATTTGCACCCGATTTTCATGGTGAAAAAGTGAGTGTTATACGCCAATAAATACAGTACTTTATTATCGCTATATTTATTTGTGAGCACTTATTGAAGGCATTGGACACTTTAATGCAGCGATTGTAGATCTCCACGGACATTCAGTGTAACTTTGTTTTTTTTATATATATATATTCTGTGTTTGCCTTTTGGGAACTTTTGTTTTGGCCCCAGCAGTTTTCAAATGTCACATATATATTTATGGTTTTAGGTTGATTACCATTATTTATCTACACAGCATTATTTTTACTCACGCTCACTCACGCTTATTGTTATTTCTATCTAGCACTATAGGTGATATATGTCACCGCTCGACTCTAATATTCACTAGCACTAGGGATGAGCTTCGTGTTCGAGTCGAACCCATGTTCGACTCGAACATCGTCTGTTCGCCCGTTCGCCGAATTGCGAACGATATGGGCCATTCGCGCCAAATTCGTGTGGCTCGTCACGGCCCATAATTCACTGCGGCATCGCAGTGCATTGCTGGCTGATGATTGGCCAAGCATGCACTATGACCCACATGCTTGGCCAATCACAGCGCCGTCTGAACAGAGAGCCGTAATTGGCCAAAGCCAAGGAGGCTTTGGCCAATTATGGCTCAGGGGATTTAGTACACGCCCCACACTATATAAGGCTGCCTGCACGGCGGCCCTGTGTAATGTGTGTTGCGGCGTTGAAAGAGATAGACAGAGAGAGGGACAGACAGTGTCATTTGATTTGAGTTAGATAGATTAGGCAGAACAGTCAGTCAGTTAGCTGCACTTACAGTGTATTGTGTATATATATGCATCCCAGGTGTTGCATATATATATATATATATATATATACACTGTATTCAGTTTAGCTAGATCTGTTCCTGTTATCTTCCTACTGACAGGCAGGCTTGTCTTGTTACAGTATTTACAGCTACCTGAAGAAAATTGCTGGTGTTCTTTTGATCCTATTAGTACCACACTCAGGCAGCTAGACTATTTACAGTTAGTGCAGTGCGTCCTGCTCACAGTGTTCAGCTCGATCCGTTCCTGTTATCTTCCTACTGACAGGCAGGCTTGTCTTGTTACAGTATATACAGCTACCTGAAGAAAATTACTGGTGTTCTTTTGATCCTATTAGTACCACAGTCAGGCAGCTAGACTATTTACAGTTAGTGCAGTGCGTCCTGCTCACAGTGTTCAGCTAGATCCGTTCCTGTTATCTTCTTACTGACAGGCAGGCTTGTCTTGTTACAGTATATACAGCTACCTGAAGAAAATTGCTGGTGTTCTTTTGATCTAATTAGTACCACAGTCAGGCAGCTAGACTATTTACAGTTAGTGCAGTGCGTCCTGCTCACAGTGTTCAGCTAAAACTACAAGTTAGTGGGGTGCGTCCTGCTCACAGTGTTCAGCTAAACCTACAAGTTAGTGCGGTGCGTCCTGCTCACAGTGTTCAGCTAAAACTACAAGTTAGTGGGGTGCGTCCTGCTCACAGTGTTCAGCTAAACCTACAAGTTAGTGGGGTGCGTCCTGCTCACAGTGTTCAGCTAAACCTACAAGTTAGTGTGGTGCGTCCACCTCACAGTGTTCAGCTAAACCTACAAGTTAGTTCGGTGTGTCCTGCTCACAGTGTTCAGCTAAAACTACAAGTTAGTGATGTGCGTCCTGTTCACAGTGTTCAGCTAAACCTACAAGTTAGTGTAGTGAGACCTCTGCACAGTGTTCATCTAAAGCTACAAGTTAGTGCAGTGCGTCCTGCTCACAGTGTTCAGCTAGATCCGTTCCTGTTATCTTCTTACTGACAGGCAGGCTTGTCTTGTTACAGTATATACAGCTACCTGAAGAAAATTACTGGTGTTCTTTTGATCCTATTAGTACCACAGTCAGGCAGCTAGACTATTTACAGTTAGTGCAGTGCGTCCTGCTCACAGTGTTCAGCTAGATCCGTTCCTGTTATCTTCTTACTGACAGGCAGGCTTGTCTTGTTACAGTATATACAGCTACCTGAAGAAAATTGCTGGTGTTCTTTTGATCCTATTAGTACCACAGTCAGGCAGCTAGACTATTTACAGTTAGTGCAGTGCGTCCTGCTCACAGTGTTCAGCTAAAACTACAAGTTATTGGGGTGCGTCCTGCTCACAGTGTTCAGCTAAACCTACAAGTTAGTGGGGTGCGTCCTGCTCACAGTGTTCAGCTAAACCTACAAGTTAGTGCGGTGCGTCCTGCTCACAGTGTTCAGCTAAAACTACACGTTAGTGGGGTGCATCCTGCTCAAAGTGTTCAGCTAAACCTACAAGTTAGTGCGGTGCGTCCTGCTCACAGTGTTCAGCTAAAACTACAAGTTAGTGGGGTGCATCCTGCTCACAGTGTTCAGCTAAACCTACACGTTAGTGGGGTGCGTCCTGCTCACAGTGTTCAGCTAAACCTACAAGTTAGTGTGGTGCGTCCACCTCACAGTGTTCAGCTAAACCTACAAGTTAGTGCGGTGCGTCCTGCTCACAGTGTTCAGCTAAAACTACAAGTTAGTGGGGTGCGTCCTGCTCACAGTGTTCAGCTAAACCTACAAGTTAGTGGGGTGCGTCCTGCTCACAGTGTTCAGCTAAACCTACAAGTTAGTGTGGTGCGTCCACCTCACAGTGTTCAGGTAAACCTACAAGTTAGTGCGGTGCGTCCTGCTCACAGTGTTCAGCTAAAACTACAAGTTAGTGCTGTGCGTCCTGTTCACAGTGTTCAGCTAAACCTACAAGTTAGTGTAGTGAGACCTCTGCACAGTGTTCATCTAAAGCTACAAGTTATTGCAGTGCGTCCTGCTCACAGTGTTCAGCTAGATCCGTTCCTGTTATCTTCTTACTGACAGGCAGGCTTGTCTTGTTACAGTATATACAGCTACCTGAAGAAAATTGCTGGTGTTCTTTTGATCCTATTATTACAACAGTCAGGCAGCTAGACTATTTACAGTTAGTGCAGTGCGTCCTGCTCACAGTGTTCATCTAAAGCTACAAGTTAGTCCAGTGCGTCCTGCTCACAGTGTTCAGCTAAAACTACAAGTTAGTGCTGTGCGTCCTGCTCACAGTGTTCAGCTAAAACTGCAAGTTAGTGTGGTGCGTCCACCTCACAGTGTTCAGCTAAACCTACAAGTTATTTTTTTGCGAGCTCTGCACAGTGTTTACCTAAAGCTACCTGTAGAAGGTTGGTGGTGTTTTCCTGATCCTATCACTACCGCAGGCAGCTAAAAAAGCTACAAGTTAGTTTTTTGCGAGCTCTGCACAGTGTTCAGCTAAAGCTACCTGTAGAAGGTTGGTGGTGTTCTCATACTACAGGCAGGCAGTTGATTTTGCTAGCTGCAGTATCAGTACATATATATATATATATATATATATATATATATATATATATATATATATCCCAGCTTAGTGCAGCTACAGGCCATTAGTATGTCTGGAAGGCCAAGAAGGAGAGGCAGACAGTCACAAGCCAATAAGAGAGGGCAAGCAGGCTCTGTGTCTAGTGCTGGTCGTGGAGACGGTGCATCCTCATGAGCACGTGGCCGTGGGACACGCTTGGCCTTTTTTTCGGCAGCTGGCCGTGTTGAACCGCAACATGCGGAAGACTTGGTCGAGTGGATGACCAAGCCGTCCTCATCCTCCTCATCCTCTCTCACCCATGCCCAGGGTACTTTGTCTGGCAAAGCAGCGGCCTCTTCCCTTGGCTCAGTGACTCCTTCCCTAGCCCCACCATGTCCTCCCAAGGAGTCCCTCGAACTGTTTGACCACAGTGTTGGGTACATGCTCCAGGAGGATACCCAGCGTTTGGAAGGCTCTGATGATGATACTGAGCTCGATGAAGGCAGTAACATGAGCACGGACAGAGGGGGTGCCGAAGAAGGACAGCAATCTGGCAGTCATGCTCCCCCTGCTGCAGCATACTGCCAGGTTTGCTCCAGTGATGAGGAGGGAGGGGATGATGAGGTCACTGACTCAACGTGGGTGCCTGATAGGAGAGAGGAAGAGGAGGAGGAGGAGGAGGCGGCACATCACCAACGAGGCATGATGCCCTCCAGGGGCCAGCCTGAGGGCAGCACATTGACTGCATCACACCCCAAAGCTCCACATGTGCAGGGCGCTGCAGTCTCTGCGCGTTATTCAAAAAGTTCTTTGGTGTGGGCTTTTTTTGAGACGAGTGCATCAGATCGCACCGCTGCTATTTGCAACATATGTCTCAAGAGTATCTCGCGTGGCCAAAACATCTCCCGCTTGGGTACCACATGCTTGACCAGACATATGTTGACCTGCCATGCAGTTCGTTGGCAAGCGTATCTAAAAGACCCACACCAAAGAACAAAGAGGACCTCTCCTTGCTCCTCATCAGCTGAGATCTCCAACCCCACTATACCTTCAGTCCTCTCTGAGACCTGCACTGAGAGGAATGAAGGTGTAGAATTAGGTGTGTCACAGCCAAGTACTTGTGGGTAATCTGCTTTTGGTACACCGACGTCAGATTGTACCAGGCAAATTTCCCTGCCCCAGCTGCTGCACCACCGAAAGAAGTTTGCTCCCAGCCATCCACATGCGCAGCGGTTGAATGCTAGCTTGGCAAAATTTCTAGCACTTCAACTGCTGCCTTTTCAGTTGGTAGACTCTGCCCCCTTCCGTGAGTTTGTGGAATGTGCGGTTCCTCAGTGGCAGGTACCCAAACGCCACTTTTTCTCACGGAAGGCGTTTCCGGCTCTCTACCGGCATGTGGAAGGCAATGTCCATGCCTCGCTGGACAGGGCGGTCAGCGGTAAGGTGCATATTACCACTGACTCATGGTCCAGCAGGCTTGGACAGGGACGTTACCTAAGTTTCACGGTGCATTGGGTGACTCTGCTGGCATCTGGGAAAGATGCAGGGCAAGGTGCAGTAGTGTTGGAGGTTGTTCCACCACCACGCCTCCAAAATGCTAATGATTGTGACAAACGTCTCTCCTCTACCCCCTTCTCTTCTTCTTCCTCCATGGCCTCTTCCTGTGCTTTGTCCTCAGAACCAGCGGTGCTCCGTAGCCGTTCAAGGGGCTACGCAAGTACGCAGGCCAAAAGATGCCATGCGGTGATTGAGCTGGTGTGCTTGGGGGACAGGAGTCACACTGGGGCAGAGGTTCTGTCAGCTCTGCAGGGGCAGGTTCAGAGGTGGTTGACGCCACGCCAACTTAAGGCAGGGATGGTGGTTTGCGACAATGGCACCAACCTCCTCTCTGCCCTCCGACAGGGACAAATGACCCATGTGCCCTGTTTGGCTCACGTCCTTAACTTGGTGGTGCAGCGGTTCTTGGGCAGGTACCCGGGCTTACAGGATGTCCTGAGGCAGGCCAGGAAAGTCTGTGTGCATTTCCACCGGTCATATAATGCCAGTGCTCGGCTGACGGACCTCCAAAAGGAGTTTAACCTGCCCAAGAACCGCCTAATCTGTGACATGCCCACCAGGTGGAACTCAACGTTGGCCATGCTGTAGCGGCTGCACACGCAGCAGAAGGCCATCAATGAATACCTGTGTGACTATGGCACCAGGACAGGGTCAGGGGAGCTTGGTTTTTTTTCCCCACGCCAGTGGGCCATGATCAGGGATGCATGCACTGTCCTGTCACCATTTGAGGAGGCCACGAGGATGGTGAGCAGTGACAGTGCATGCATCAATGACACTGCCCCCCTTGTCCACCTGTTGGAGCACACACTGCGTGGAATAATGAGGCACTTGAGGCAGAACAGAGGCAGGAAGAGGAGGACTTCCTTAGCTCTCAAGGTCCCCTTTATCCAGACAGTGTTCCTGCGTGCCCGCCGATCACACAGGAAGAGGAGGAGGAGGAAGGTTGTGTCAGTATGGAGGTGGAGCCTGGCACTCAGCATCAGCAGCAGTCTTTAAGAGATCAGTCCCAAGAAACACATGGACTTGTACGTGGCTGGGAGGAGGTGGCTGCGGACCATGTCGTCCTTAGTGACCCAGAGGACTCCGGACCGAATGCCTCAGCAAACCTACGCTGCATGGCCTCCCTGATCCTGCAAAGCTGGCGTAAGGATCCTCGTATTCGTGGTATCAAGGAGAAGGACCAATACTGGCTGGCAACCCTCCTTGATCCACGTTACAAGGGTAAGGTTGCGGACCTTATCTTGCCATCGCAGAGGGAGCAGAGGATGAAACATCTTCGGGAGGCCTTGCAGAAAGATCTGTGTAACGCGTTCCCAGAGACTGGGAGGTTACAAACTCCTGTTTCTGGACAACGTGTTGCTGAGGCTTCGGTCAGTCAAAGAAGGAGCGGTGGAGAAGGTGGACATCTGACCGATGCGTTCAGACAATTTTTTGGTTTGCAGCCCCAAGGTATGATCGGTTCCAGCAACCATCGCCAGCGTCTGTTTTACATGGTGCAGGAATACCTAGGGGCAAGATATGACTTGGACACCTTTCCCACCGAAAATCCTCTGGGTTACTGGGTCTTGAGGATGGATCACTGGCCAGAGCTTGCACAGTATGCAATTGAGCTACTGGCCTGTCCTGCATCCAGCGTTCTTTCGGAACGCACATTCAGTGCTGCTGGATGCTTTGTAACCAATCACAGGGTGCGTCTGTCCACCGACTCGGTCGATCGACTGACCTTCATAAAAATGAATCAGTCTTGGATCACCACCAGCTACCAAGCACCTGATGCTGATGTAACCGAATAATTTTTTTTGAAATCTCAGATCCCTTCAAAGACTGCCTATACTGATGCTGAGTGACTATCCCTGAGAAATTATCCTCTTCCTCCTCAATCATCACGCTGATAGCTTGTAAGAACATTTTTGGTTCTGGGCGCCACCACCAGTGCCTAAGGCACAATTTTTCAGCCCCTGTTTAACAGGGGCATGTAATTACAATTTTTAATGCAATACTTTGCAGCAGGGCTCATTTCAGCATTCCAACTAGAGTATCTGTGAGGGGTTGCAGTGTTGTGGCACCAGCACCAGTGCCTAAGGACCAATTTTTCTGCCCCTGTTTAACAGGGGCGTGTAATTACAATTTTTGATGCAATACTTTGCAGCAGGGCTCGTTCCTGCGTTCCAACTAGAGTGTCTGTGAGGGGTTGCAGTGTTGTGGCACCAGCACCAGTGCCTAAGGCCTAATTTTTCAGCCCCTGTTCAACAGGGGCATGTAACTACAATTCTTGATCTAATATTTCACAGCAGGGCCCATTTCTGCACCCACCAAGAGCGAGTAAGGACTTACAGTGTTGTGGCACCAGCACCACCACCACCACCACCACCAAAGGCCCAATTTTTCTGCCCTTGTTCAACAGGGGCATGTAATTACAATGCTTGATCTAATATTTCACAGCAGGGCCCATTTCTGCACCCACCAAGAGCGAGTGAGGACTTACAGTGTTGTGGCACCAGCACCACCACCACCACCACCACCACCAAAGGCCCAATTTTTCTGCCCCTGTTCAACAGGGGCATGTAATTACAATTCTTGATCTAATATTTCACAGCAGGGCCCTGTGAGGGCTTACAGTGTTGTGGCCACAACAACACCTAAGGCCCAAATTTCTGCTGAGTATATAGGGCAGGCCCCTACTTTCAAACATCTAACTTACAAACGACTCCTACTTGCAAACGGAAGGAGACAACAGGAAGTGAGATGAAATCTACCCCTAGGAAGAGAAATTCTCTCCTGTAAGAGTTAATATGGGAAAAACATTTCTCCTTTCCACTGATGCTTTCCAATCCTTGTTCCACAAAAAAACCCAAATTTTCAAAAAACATTTGTCATTGGGACAAAAAGTGAGGTGAAATCTTCTGAAGAGGAGGAAAGACAGCAAAACAAATGTCACAGGGGTGATAACCCTTCCCTATGTTTTCCAAAAAGCTTAAAAAATATTTTTTGGCTGGAGCTAAACACGTTAAAAATGTACCCGTTCAAAATTACAAACAGATTCTACTTAACAACAAACCTACAGTCCCTGTCTTCTTTGCACCGCCTGTATACTGCTGTTCAGAGTATATAGGGCCTGGTGGCCCCACACCTTTCCCTATTTTAATTTGGGTACGGGGTTTAAGACCCAAAGGGCCTGGTAATGGACTGGGGGGTACCCATGCCGTTTGTCTCACTGATTTTCATCCATATTGCCAGGACCCGACATTACATTAAACCCGCAAGCAGTTTTAAATGAGATTTTTTCCTTTAAAAATGACATTTTGTGCAGGGACTGTTCTAAACACGGGAAACACGCGCCACTTTACAGGCATACTATAGACACCCCCCAGGTACGATATTTAAAGGAATATTTCACTTTTTTTTTACTTTAAGCATCATTAAAATCACTGCTCCCGAAAAAACGGACGTTTTTAAAAGTTTTTTTTGCATTGATACATGTCCCCTGGGGTAGGACCCGGGTCCCCAAACCCTTTTTAGGACAATACCATGCAAATTAGCCTTTAAAATGAGCACTTTTGATTTCGAACGTTCGAGTCCCATAGACGTCAATGGGGTTCTAACGTTCGTGCGAACTTTCGGTCCGTACGCAGGTTCTGGTGCGAACCGAACCGGGGGGTGTTCGGCTCATCCCTAACTAGCACATTGAAGTTAGCTCTTTGATTACTGAAGCCAGTGATTGCTCATTGACATCTAGGCACCGCAGGGTATACGAGGATTAGCGCAGCACCACTTCCACTGATTATATTAAATGCCCATCAATGCAGCCTTGCACACTGTCCATCTGCAGCCTTGTACACTGTCCATCTGCAGCCTTGTACACTGTCCATCTTCAGCCTTGCAGTGTCCATCTGCAGCCTTGTAGTGTCCATCTGCAGCCTTTCCCAAAATTCCAGCATGTTTGGGTTTTAAATTTACCGCCGCCGAGATATTCGGCTCTTCTCAGCTCCTCTCGCCGCCGATATAGACCGAGCCGAGTGTACTATGTACTCGGCTACTCGGCTCCGCTCGCAGTCACGCCCCCCCGTCCCGCCCCTAGGACCGGCTCCTATGATGGACACAACACCGGTCCAATGGCGGGACGTGAAGGCTAGGAGGCGGGACTGGGCATAAATAAAAAAGAAAGAAGGACGGCGCCCTCTAAGTGCAGCATGTATGTTAAAAATATTTATTACAATAGATAAAAACACTCACATTTGAGTTGCTAAAAACCAGTTGCTGCACTTAGAGGGCGCCGTCCTTCTTTCTTTTTTATTTGTTCCAGAGCTTCTTCTAGCTTTTATAGACTGGCTGCCTTCCATTTATTCAGCATCATTTTATCCTCACATGGACTAATACCCGAACTTGTTGTGAAACATTAACTACCACCATCAAGTTCTCCCTCTCAGAAACCCCCAACCCACCCCCTTCCCCCCACCATTTTTAGATATATGTACTCGGCTACCTCCATTGTGCGCCATATTAACCCCTTGATCGTTTTTTTATTTCCTCTTTGGCGGGACTGGGCATGACTGCGAGCAGAGCCGAGCCTTGCCGAGTACACAGTACACTCGGCTCGGCTGCTTCAATGTCGCCGGCCCTCACAGACAGCGGAGATCGGCGGGGGATCGGCGTATAACACGCACCCACAATTTTCCCCTGATTTTAAGTTTTATATATATATATATATATATATATATATATATATATATAAGTTATAAATACGGTATATATTATTCATCCGATGCTAAGATGATCACCCCAGTCAGCCACCACCTGGGTCTATATCATAAATTTGATACCTCGCTTGTGAAATTCATTGTATTGGAGGTAATCAAAAAAGAAACTGGTGGAAACTGGGATAAGAGAATTCTAAAAAAGAAACCCTCTGGATAGAGCGTCTAAATGCTACAAATTCCCCAGTGGTTAACAAGGTACTATCATATAAACCTTTCCTGGAATCCTAATTTGTGTTGAGCATCTGTAAACAGTACATAGTCATGGTATATGCCTTGTAGGTCTGAGATCACCTGGTTGCCATGTAGTAATACACTAATATTCACAAATTTATAGTATTCACCATGAGCAGATACTAACACAATGCTAATATGCCGGATCTAAAAAACATATACAGTGGATATAAAAATCTACACACCCCTGTTAAAATGTCAGGTTTCTGTGATGTAAAAAAATGAAACAAAGATAAATCATTGCAGAACTATTTCCACCTTTAATGTGACCTATAAACTGTACAACTCAGTTGAACAACAAACTGAAATCTTTTAGGTGAAGGGAAGTAAAAAAAAAAAAAATAATAATAATATGGTTGTATAAGTGTGCACACCCTTAAACTAATATTCCCCAGTAGAAGGACCTCTAGTCTGAAACATGTCGGGTTGAGATTAGCTATTTGTTTCTGGTACCATGCTATTCTCACTGATCACTTTTAACTCCGGTTGCTGTTATTTGGACTTTTATTTTGTTTGGTTTGTAATAAACCTGTTTTTATGGATTCAAGCACTATGTGGGGTCTTCTCCTCCTTGCATGTCCCTACGCTGGCTGAGTGAAAGGTACACTTTTTGGCCACACATTTTCCGGGGAGGTGTCTACACCTAGACTCAGAACATCAGACGTTCCCAGGTCATCTATGATCGCTATAAAGGAACCAGTGGAACCTGTCGCACACGTCTCTCCACCAACCATCCATCCGGATCGGTTGATCCACAAGCCTGTATGACACCTAGCCATATGGCAAACGTGTCCACCTGTTCCGGTAAGCGTATTTGCTCCTTCCATTTTCATCTGTGATTAACGAGTACCGGAATATTACCTTTGTGACCTGTATGACACCCATGATAATTTTCTTGTCAATTTAGAACACATATTGTTTACACGGTTGGACACTTATATGATCATAATGTTTACTCAGCTGGACATTCATATGGTCATGAACTGCAATTTCTTTTTATGAGAATCACTTTTTTACTTTTTCTCCACATATGGTTGTCACACCATCACGCTGTATGCCTGATTACTACCCAATATTGATGTTTATGTTTAGCGCTAGCACCCTTAAACTAATACTTTGTTGAAGCGCCTTTTGATTTTATTACAGCACTCAGTCTTTTTGGGTATGAGTCTATCAGCATGGCACATCTCGACTTGGCAATATTTGGCCACTCTTCCTTGCAATAACACTCCAAATCTGTCAGATTACGAGGGCATCCCCTGTGCACAGCCCTCTTCAGATCACCCCACAGATTTTCAATAGGATTTAGGTCTGGGCTCTGGCTGGGCCATTCCAAAACTTTAATCTTCTTCTGGTGAAGCCATTCCTTTGTTGATTTGGATGTATGCTTTGGGTCGTTGTCATGCTGAAAGATGAAGTTCACCTTCATGTTCAGCTTTCTAGCAGAAGCCTGAAGGTTTTGTGCCAATATTGACTGGTATTTGGAACTGTTTATAATTCCCTCTACCTTGACTAAGGCCCCTGTTCCAGCTGAAGAAAAACAGCCCCAAAGAATGATGCTGCCACCACCATGCTTCATGGTGGGTAAGGTGTTCTTTTGGTGATGTGCAGTGTTTTTTTTGCGCCAAACATATCTTTTGAAATTATGGCCAAAAAGTACAACTTTGATTTCTTCAGACCATAACACATTTTCTCACATGCTTTTGGGGGACTTCAAATGTGTTTTTGTAAGTTTTCTTTTCATCTTTTTATTAATTTTGGCAGAACGTCCAGATCTTGGTATTGTCACTATTATGCCATATTTTCTCTACTTGATGATGACAGTCTTCACTGTGTTCCATGGTATATCTAATGCCTTGGAAATTCTTTTGTAACCTTCTCCTGACTGATACCTTTTAACAATGAGATCCCTCTGATTCTTTGGAAGCTCTCTGCGGACCATGGCTTTTGCTGTAGGATGCGACTAAGAAAATGTCAGGAAAGACCTAGTAGAACAGCTGAACTTTATTTGGGGTTAATCAGAGGCACTTTAAATGATGGCAGGTGTGTACTGACTCCTATTTAACATGCGTTTGAATGTGATTCCTTAATTCTGAACATAGCTACATCCCCAGTTATCTGAGGGTGTGCACACTTATGCAACCACATTATTTTATTTTTACTTCATCCCCCTAAAAGATTTCAGTTTGTTTTTCAATTGAGTTGTACAGTTTATAGGTCACATTAAAGGTGGAAAAAGTTCTGAAATGATTTATCTTTGTTTTATTTTTTACATCACAGAGACCTGATATTTTAACAGGTGTGTGTGGACTTTTTATATCCACTGTGTGCTGTAAATGACAAATATATGCTGATTAATATGTCAATATATAGACTTTGCGATGTTATATTATTGTTGAGTTTTTCTTTTTGGGTCCATGTGCCTAATTATATGTTATTTTTTTTGCTATACTACAATTATGATAATTATGGGAATGCATAGCCAAGCACCTCTATATGTATATCTGTATATCTCCTGGATGAGTTTTGGACCCCGCTGGGTGGAGGGGGGCAGCCTTTCTTGGATGTGCAGCCAGAAGGCCGCAGCTGTGTGGCTGGGAAATTCCCAGTACTACAATAGGAGGCGCTGACCACAATGTGCGCTAGCCCTGGCTTAGGGGACTGACGTAGATTTGTCTGCAGGGGTCCCCGGGTGTCTAGTGGTGGGTGGGGACCATGGGGAGGGTTGGGGTCCCACAAATTCTGTCCTATGGTACATCTGTACATATATCCCTCACTTCTGCCCTCTCCGTATTGTTGCACTCACCACCTCCTTTTATTTCTAATCCCACATGCTAATAAAACCTTTGGGATGCTGAGGTATGTCCCCTCATATAAATTAAAAAAACACAAATCTATTGCGCTTGAGCTATATAAAACCTAACATGTAGTAGCTAGCACAGCATTGCTACATACAATAATGCCACGTATACACATTTGGAAATTCTGCCAGCAAAAGTCCGATGTGAGCTTTTGGTCGGAAACTGTGACCGTGTGTATAATCCATCGGACTTTTGCAGCAAAAGATTGAGAGCAGGTTCTCTATTTTTCGGACGGAAATGCCGTTTGTCTGTATGCAATTCCGATGGCCAAAAAAAACACGGATGCTCACAATCAAGTACGAGATGGAAGAGCTCGGTCTGGTAAAACTAGCGTTCATAATGGAGATAGCACATTCGTCACGATACAAATTGTTGGATCTTTTAATGCAACGCATTCTTTTGTTCTTTATAATGCTAGAATAATGAATTTGTTTTGCTGCTGATATTCACACAGAGTACTGACAAACTGATTTCTTTATTATTTCTCGTGATCTCCAGAATAATATTTTTGTTTTTTTTGTTTTCAAAAAGTTTTATTGAAGTTATTAAAACAAAAGCTTGTACATATCAGGTATCTTTAGTAACAATATCCTACAGTGACATAAGATAAACATAAGAAATCAAATTAGAATGTACATTCACAGTGAAGATATTGTGAAGGATATATCATAGCTAAGATAAGTTGAATAACATTCTGTATTGGTAGGAAATCATTTTTAGTCAAATAAACATAATAAAACTAGAGAGGAGGGGACCAATAGCAACTTATATATAAAAAGAAAAAAGAAAAAATAATTAAAAGGGGGGGGGGGGGGGGGAGGGAAAAAAGTGAAGACAAGTAATATATAGAAAAAAACGAAACAGAGATATCAGAAAAAGGTATAGCATAGTCATGTGTAATGTTACATGGTTAATCAGGTAGCCTGAACAGGAACCAGGGATTCCATTTAGCATCAAAGATTGGTATGGAGTCATGAAGGGTGTGAAAAATTTTTTCAGTTTTCTTCATAGAATCAATACGATCAATAATTTGTGCAAAAGGTATTGAGGGAGATTTCCAGTGAAGAGCAATACACCAGAGCGTAGCGATACATATTGAGTGGATTAACCTCAGCTGGGGTTTGGTGATCTCAGGAACGTCTTGAAATAGGATGCAATGATGGATGGTGAGATTGACAGGGTTTCCCACTAATTTGTCTATCATTTTAAGTACCTCCTTCCAGATGGGTTGTAATTTTTCACACTCCCAGAAAGTGTGTATGTAGGTGCCTAATTGGGTGCAGCCTCTGAAGCAGTGGGGAGATGACTGCGGGTAGATCTTTGGAATGCGGGTAGGGGTATAATACCATCTCGTCGTGAGTTTAATGGCTGTTTCTTTTATGGAAAGGGATTTCGAGCATTTACAAATGTTCACCCAACCTCTGTCCCAGTCTATGGTGTCCTGATCAAGTGACAGGTCCTGTTCCCATTGTGATCTGTACCTCAGGGGGGGAGATTCTTCCGTTGCGACCAGGGAACTATGGATCTGTGAGATAAGACCCCTCTGGCGAGGAGCAGTACGACACAGATCCTCATATAGTGTCGAGTGAGCGGAGGGGAGGGTGGGATAGTGGTTTTGAAAGAAGTGTCTTATCTGGAGGAAGTGATAAAATTCCCTATCCGGGATAAGATGACGGGATTTGAGGGATGCAAATGTGGTGAATTTAGAGTTTATCAAGAAGTCGTTTAAGGTGATCAGGTTGTGTTGTGTCCATGTCTCAAATACTTCTGGGTGGGAGAAGGCAGTTGGGAATCTTGGGTCACCTATATAGGAGGCCCCTAGGGATAGTTGAGAGATAAGGTTATATTTGTCTTTATACGTGTTCCAGAGTGCTAAGCTGACCTTGACTATTAGATTTTTGTTGGCGACTTCTGTAAGTAGGGGGGCGGAAGACCACATCAGGCCTGGTAGATATAATGCGGAGATAGAGTCTTGTTCGAACTTTACCCAAGGTACCCTGGAATCTCTGATGTTCCACTGGGCTTGTTGTGCAAATCTGCAAGCAATATAGTAGAGCCAGATGCGGGGGACCCCCAAGCCCCCTCTTTTAGAGGAACGGTAGAGAACCTCTTTAGCAAATCTAGGTGATTTATTTTGCCAAATGAATTTATTTATAAGTGTTTGAATGGTGAGGAGATAAGATTTAGACACTCTGATTGGGAGGGATCGAAAGAGATACAGCAATCTGGGAAGTATCACCATTCTAAGAGCTGTGATTCTGCCTAAGAAGGAAATACGAAGCTGAGACCAGGAATGGAGCGTTTTCTTCAGTTTAGATATCATGGGGGGGTAATTGAAGTCAAAGAGTCTGCTGAAGTCTCCTGCCAGATCAATGCCCAGGTAAGATAGACTTGATCCCTTCCATATAAAATGGAAAGTCTGTTTAAATTGTTGTACTTCTGTTGTAGAAAAGCCCAGTGGGAGGGCGATCGACTTCGAGACATTGATCTTGAGGCCAGAGACCCCAGCAAAATAAGATAGCGTTTGGAGTAGGTTTGGTAGGGAAATGTGAGGGTTTGTTAGAAACATAATGACGTCATCAGCGTACATACAAAACTTATAGGACGAGGGGCCTTTGGTGTAACCTGAGATGTTTTGATTATTCAGAATCGCTATGGCCAGGGGTTCCAGGGCAAGGGCAAAAATTAGGGGGGAAAGTGGACAACCTTGGCGTGTGCCTCTACCTATGGGGAAGAACTCAGAGTTACAACCTGGGATTTTAATGCGGGTTTTTGGGTTTACATAAAGGGCACGGAATCCCTGTAGAAACTCTTCTCGGAATCCCATACATTGAAGGAGTGAGTTAAGATAGTTCCAGGAAACACTATCGAATGCCTTGTGTATGTCTAGGCTGAGTAAGAATAGTTTCTGGGAATTTAAATTGGAGTCTTGGATAATGTTAGTGGCTAGTCTAATGTTATCTGTTATAAATCTGTGTGGGATGAAACCTGACTGGAAGGGTGATATTAGGGTGGAAATTATAGAGGCTAATCTGTCTGCGAGGATTCTACTAAAGATTTTTACATCATTGTTCATGACTGAGATCGGCCTATAGTTTTGTGGGAGTAAATGATTTTTGTTGGGTTTGGGGATCAGGGACATATTTGCCAGTAACATCTCCTCTGGGAAATCACCTCCTTGTAGGATCCAATTAAATAATTGGACTAGGCTGGGGGAAAGTAAAGAGGCGAATTTCTTGTAGTAGATGGCTGAGAAGCCATCGGGGCCTGGAGCAGAGCCTGATTTTAGGGATTTGATAACATTAAGAACTTCTGAGGTGGTGACGGGGGCATTGAGCTTCTCAACTTGTGAGGCTGAGAGAGAGGGGATGTGCAGGTCATGAAACCATGCGTCATCAGCTGGGGAAGGGTGATTCGGGTTCGAAGAGAGTAGGGAGGAGTAAAATTGTTCGAATATTCGGAGTACTTCTTTGGGGTGAGAGGTGGGAAGGCCTGTACTAGAAGAGAGTTTATATACATGCGTGGGTCGAGTTGACTGATTTAGCTTTCTGGCGAATAAGGTGGAGGAGGTGTTATTATGTAATAAGATTTTAGCTTTGGACCATCGGAGGTCTTTTTCAATTTTAGAGGATAGAAGGGAATCTAGTTCAAGGCGTTTTTTGGTCTATTGTTTTTCTAGTGGATTCTAAGCCCAGCGTATTAGTGTCTTTGTATATGCGATCTAGTTCAGTGGTAAGGGTCAATATCCTTTGTCTGTGATTCTTATTGTGGGATGAGGCCATGCTGATTAATTTACCCCTTATGACAGCTTTATGGGCTGTCCATAGAATAGAGGGGGGGGTGTCTGGGAGGGCATTAAAGGAGAAGTATTCCTCTATCGATTTAGCGGTTTCAGATTCGGCTAGGATGTCTGACAGCAATGCTTCATTCAATCTCCAAATATACTGTGTCGGGGCCAAACCAATAAATTCAGTGGTAAAAGAGGTCACATGGTGGTCAGACCAAACACAAGGGTAAATCTTTGCTTTGTTGGAGTTCGCCAATATTATCGGGGTGGTGTATATGTAATCTAACCTAGCGTAGCTGTTGTGGGGATGAGAGTAAAAGGTGAACTCCTTATGTCCGATATTGTGGGCTCTCCAGGTATCAACCAGCTGGTGATCCAAGAGGCCTTGGGTAAGAGATCTGGGGAATGCTTTAGAGATTTTGGTGGAAGAGGATCTATCCAGAGTGGGGTTAGCTACTAGGTTGAAGTCTCCTCCTATTATAATATGAGGAGAGTTCAAGCAGGACAGTTTATCAAAAAAGGTTTTAAAAAAGGAGGCGGGAGCATCGTTAGGGGCATATACACTGGCAATAGTGATTTCCTTATTATGTAGTAAGCCCTTTATGATCACAAATCTGCTATCTTTGTCTTTGAAACATTGTGTGACTTCAATGGGAAGGGAGGCATGTAAGAAGATGGCGGCACCCCTGCTTTTGGATGAATAGAGGGTATAAAACGATTGTGGGTAGTTTCTATGGAAGAATTTAGGGTGTGAGGCATGGGCAAAATGCGTCTCCTGTATCAGGAGAATCTTAGCATTGATATTCCCATACAAATCGAAGGCTTTACGTCTCTTAACAGGGGAATTAAATCCCTTCACATTATGTGAAATACATGTAATGGCCATTGTTAATAATTTGGGTCCTATCTGGTGTATGAGGGCTAAGAAAAAACCCTCCTAGGAGGTAGTAGTGTAAATTTAAGTTAGAAAACAGCTCATCCAGCAGGGGTACCTCCACACACCCGCCCAGCCAACCACCCACCTTAAAATCATGCATGGAAGGTTGAAGAACAACAAAAACATTATTGGTAGTTTCATATAAGAGCCATAAGTTGGGAAAAAGTTTCAGGCTGTGACTTAACTGACTAGCTAAAAAATAAAAGCTATTATCACTTGAAAACCAAAAAAACAAAAAAAGAGAAAAAAATTACATAAATGATATAGAAAAAGGGATATGGAAAACCACATCCAATCCGGGTCAGGTAGAGTAAAAAAACAAAGGTACTCTTCCTGACACAAAAATTAGCAACTTGCGAGACAACTAGGTCTCGATCCCAGCGAAACTGTGAGAAAGAACAATATTTCTCTTGCTGGGAGGGGAACACATCGGACAGCTCCAAGGGACAGTCGCACTAAAAATGCGGAGTGAATTAGGTGCAGGGTGATCAGAGCTTATGTGAGGTAGCAGTTCATCAGCGTAGTGGAACGATGGGATTTTCTCCGATGTCATATCGAATCCTTCTTCTATCTCTTCTGGGTGGTGGTGTTTGCCAGATTGGTGCTTGGCGAGGTGTAGAAGGGGGGCGTCTGATTGCAGCAGCATCCAAGAGACCAAGTTTTACCAGGATTTCATGACCCTCATGTAGGGTGGTGGCAGAAAGAGTGGTACCATTATGAGGGACTTGCAATTTAAATGGAAATCCCCATCTATATCGAATGTGTGCAGACTGAAGTACAGTGGTGATTTCCTTCAGGCCTCTTCTTCTGTCCAGGGTTGTCGGGGAGATGTCCGGGTAGATCTGGATAGGATGGTCATCCAGCGTTATACGTGGTTTGTTCCGGGCAGCTCTTAGGATTTCTTCCTTGATGAGAAAGTCCTTCATGCAGAGGACAATATCCCTGGGGGGTTTATCATCTGGGGGTTTCGGGCGTAGGGCTCTGTGAATGCGGTCGCATTTAAAAGCGGCAGAGTCCCGGTCTGGCAGGAGTGACTTAAAGAGTCTGATAACAGTTGGTATCAGGTCTGTCTCGGACTCCGGGATGCCTCTTAGACGCAGATTATTGCGCCTATTTTTGTTATCGAGATCCTCGACTTGCGTTTGGATGGCTGACAGGGCCAGGGTCAGAGATTCGTGCTCTCGGGTTAGGTCGTTGTATGCTAAAGCTAGCTCGTCATGTTTTGTTTCCAGGAGCTCAGTCCGTGAGCCTAAGGCCGCGATTTCCTGGGATAATGTGTGGGAAGTCTTATGTAGCTCAGTTTGGAATTTCGCGGCCAGTCTGGAATACATGGCTTCTAGGCTGAGATCCAAATCTGCCTTAGAGAGAGTAGTAGAGGACTCACCCATCAGATTTGCAGAGGGAGAAGGACTCGATCGGGGCGGAGAGGCTGGAGTAGGAGGTTTTCCCTTCCCGGCGGCGCCATCTTGAGACATGCTGAGCCGTTCCCTCGTGCGGAGGAGGTAGTGGGTTAGGGTGTTTTGCGAAGCTCCTCTGGATTTCTTTTTCTTTGAAGGCATGCACCGAGTGTTGTTGGCTCGAGGGGTGCAAAATTGGGGGTAGTTATCGCTGTGTATGGCCCTCAGGAAGCCGTTATAATCCCGAGCGGAGCGGAGCTACAGATTCAAGCGTCCATCTTCCTTGCAGCCGCGCATGCGCCCAATATTTTTGTTTTTAAGGTCAGATCTCCATAATAATGTTTAGAATTATTTTTTATAGTCATCTTTTTTTTTCTTTTTTCTTTTTTTTATCAAGATCTCCTGTTTTTTTGATTATTTTTAAATTATTTTCTAGTGATCTCCATAATTTTTTTTTGTGTGTCAAGTTTCCACAACAACATTGTTATCTTGTATTTTTAAAGCTCAAGGAGGTTGGTTGTTCCCTTGTTAATTTGACATTGTATTTTTGAAATGTACCTGCCTACTCACACACAAACTGTCCTATTTGAAGAAAAACACACAGGCAAGTATATTCGTATAAAACAATCTCCATTTATTCTGGCTCATAACAAAATAAAAAGGCAGGCAATGCTGGAGAATAGCAGTAACGAAGAGGAAAGCCCAGAGCCAGAAAAATGTCACAATCCCTGCAGGAGATTTAAGGCCTCAAATGTGGCCTTTGTAGAGATGGTGGAGATGGTGGACATCTTGAAGAGGGCCAACTATGATGGGAAATATGGACCTTACCTAAACCCAAATGTGAGAAAGGCCAAGATCATGTCTAAAGTAGTGAGAAGTCTGCACAGGAATATTGGAGTACGACGATCCAAGGAGCAATTGAGGAAACGCTGGTCAGACCTGAAATTGAGGGAGCAGGATCAGTACAGAAGGATCAAGAAAGTGCTTCTAAAAAGTAAATAGTTGTCGTGTGTCCTTATTATTATTATTATTACTTGCATGCTGCTCCATGTGCTTTTCTTTACTGTTGTACAGTTTTAAATGGCTACTTTCATGTTCGTGGGCACAGTAATCGGTCGCAGTAAACATTGTTCATTTGCCAACGAAATCCAATGTTTTTGGCAGATACAGGGTTAACTACATTTTGGGCATGCTAATTTGGATTAAAAGAAGTTTAGGACATTGTTGTCTACATGTGTTTGAAACTAGAATGAATTGCAAACTTGATTCAGTGTAATGTAAGGAGAGGACACTCAGCAGCTGTTTACACATCTGGACTCAGAAGCACTAGTGTGGGACACCAGAACAAACTTTTTAGGGTGTCCCACACAGGTGCTCCAGTGGATACTTGGGGTGTCTCCATGTGTGAAACTTGTCCAAAAAAGGTAAGTATTCCAGCTTTGGTAAGGGAAAAAATCATGTCTTCAACCTGGAACTCTGCCAAAACAGACAATTGTACCCCACTTCCAAGCAATATTTCATATTCATATTTCTGGCCTCAAATATCTGTGTGCTAAGTATACCTTTTGTTTCATTCTCATAGGGGAGAAAAGACTCGGGACATCTGAGGACACCAGGAACCCCCTTCTCCTGAAGAAGGGGAACAGAGGACACCACAACCTCAGGATGTGGAGGGAGGAGAGGTGGATGATGTGGTTGAAATTGTCACCACAACAGGTCAGTGTCTGACACCACAGATTCAGGTAATAGAGGTATGCCTGCATATTTTTTAATACATGGTGTGTATTTTTTCTTTTAGGTGATGTGCATGTTGTGGAAGAACAATCTACTAATTTCACCAGTGCAAGTGCGCAAATACTAATCCAGGAGATAATGGATTGTAGTCAGGATTTAGACATCATAAAGCAAAAAAACAATGAGGTTGAACAAAAACTGAAGAACATGATTGATGTACTAGGGCGAATCTAAATAACAATAAAAAGTCACCACTTTAGATTTTTTTGGACCAATTTAGAAAAATTTTGGTCGCATTTTAAAAGTCAAATTTTGAAGATGCACACAGTGTGTTAACATGTGCAGGGCCGTCTTTACCGCGGGGCAAAAGGGGCATCTGCCCAGGGCCCTGTCATTGTTGGGGGCCCTGCGCTGCCCGTCCCTTAAACCCTGCACACTGCCCGCCGGAGTTCGGCCACCTCCGGTGCTGGTCGCATAGTGGCTGCTCGCTACTGTCACTTGGAAATACACAAGCACGGCTTGTGTTTTTCCAAGTGACAGCGCTTCTCTTCCGGCGGCTGTTCTCATCCCTCGGGTACACACACGATCTATGAGAGCAGAGGAGGAAGGGGGCGGAGACTCTGCACAGAGGAAGCTGCTTCTGGGACTGGCAGGCTCCACGGACATCGGAGGACAACATGCTGTGAGTACACAGAGTTTTCCTCTGTACTGGAATGGGGGGGGGGGGGGGGGGGGGGCTTTGTGGGAGGACAGCCTTGTACTTAGGGAGAGTGGAGCTCTGTATTGAAATCTGGGTGGGAGGAGAGCTGTGCACTTCTGCACTCTGCACCCACCTCACTCTGCACTCTGCACCCACCTCACTCTGCACCCACCTCACTCTGCACCCACCTCACTCTGCACTCTGCACCCACCTCACTCTGCACCCACCTCACTCTGCACCCACCTCACTCTGCACTCTGCACCCACCTCACTCTGCACCCACCTCACTCTGCACCCACCTCACTCTGCACCTACCTCACTCTGCACCTACCTCACTCTGCACCCACCTCACTCTGCACTCTGCACCCACCTCACTCTGCACCCACCTCACTCTGCACCCACCTCACTCTGCACCTACCTCACTCTGCACCCACCTCACTCTGCACCTACCTCACTCTGCACCCACCTCACTCTGCACTCCGCACCCACCTGACTCTTCACCCACCTCACTCTGCACCCACCTCACTCTGCACTCATCTCACTCTGCACTCTGCACCCACCTCACTCTGCACCCACCTCACTCTGCACCCACCTCACACTGCACCCACCTCACACTGCACTCTGCACCCACCTCACACTGCACCCACCTCACTCTGCACCCACCTCACTCTGCACCCACCTCACACTGCACCCACCTCACACTGCACTCTGCACCCACCTCACTCTGCACTGCACCCACCTCACTCTGCACCCACCTCACTCTGCACCCTGCACCCACCTCACTCTGCACTCTGCACCCACCTCACTCTGCACCCACCTCACTCTGGACCCACCTCACTCTGCACCCACCTCACTCTGCACCCACCTCACTCTGCACCCACCTCACTCTGGACCCACCTCACTCTGCACTCTGCACCCACCTCACTCTGCACCCACCTCACTCTGCACTCCGCACCCACCTCACTCTGCACCCACCTCACTCTGCACCCACCTCACTCTGCACCCACCTCACTCTGCACCTACCTCACTCTGCACCCACCTCACTCTGCACCCACCTCACTCTGCACCCACCTCACTCTGCACTCTGCACTCTGCACCCACCTCACTCTGCACCCACCTCACTCTGCACCCACCTCACCCCACACTCTGCACCCACCTCACTCTGGACCCACCTCACTCTGGACCCACCTCACTCTGGACCCACCTCACTCTGCACCCACCTCACTCTGCACCCACCTCACTCTGGACCCACCTCACTCTGGACCCACCTCACTCTGCACCCACCTCACTCTGCACCCACCTCACTCTGCACCCTGCACCCACCTCACTCTGCACCCACCTCACTCTGCACCCCCCTCACTCTGCACCCTGCACCCACCTCACTCTGCACCCACCTCACTCTGCACTCTGCACCCACCTCACTCTGCACACACCTCACTCTGGACCCACCTCACTCTGGACCCACCTCACTCTGCACTCTGCACCCACCTCACTCTGGACCCACCTCACTCTGGACCCACCTCACTCTGCACTCTGCACCCACCTCACACTGCAGTCTGCACCCACCTCACTCTGCACTCTGCACCCACCTCACTCTGCACCGACCTCACCTCTGCACCCACCTCACCCTACACTCTGCACCCACCTCACTCTGCACCCACCTCACCCCTGCACCCACCTCACTCCTGCACCCACCTCACTCCTGCACTCTGCACCCACCTCACTCTGCACCCACCTCACTCTGCACTCTGCACCCACCTCACTCTGCACCCACCTCCCTCTGCACCCACCTCACTCTGGACCCACCTCACTCTGGACCCACCTCACTCTGGACCCACCTCACTCTGGACCCACCTCACTCTGGACCCACCTCACTCTGCACTCTGCACCCACCTCACTCTGCACTCTGCACCCACCTCACACTGCACCCACCTCACACTGCACTCTGCACCCACCTCACTCTGCACTCTACACCCACCTCACTCTGCACCCACCTCACCCCTGCACCCACCTCACTCCTGCACTCTGCACCCACCTCACTCTGCACCCACCTCACTCTGCACTCTGCACCCACCTCACACTGCACTCTGCACCCACCTCACTCTGCACTCTGCACCCACCTCACTCTGCACCCTACACCCACCTCACTCTGCACCCACCTCACTCTGCACCGACCTCACCCTACACTCTGCACCCACCTCACTCTGCACCCACCTCACCCCTGCACCCACCTCACTCCTGCACCCACCTCACTCCTGCACTCTGCACCCACCTCACTCTGCACCCACCTCACTCTGCACTCTGCACCCACCTCACTCTGCACCCACCTCACTCTGGACCCACCTCACTCTGGACCCACCTCACTCTGGACCCACCTCACTCTGGACCCACCTCACTCTGCACTCTGCACCCACCTCACTCTGCACCGACCTCACCTCTGCACCCACCTCACCCTACACTCTGCACCCACCTCACCCCTGCACCCACCTCACCCCTGCACCCACCTCACTCCTGCACTCTGCACCCACCTCACTCTGCACCCACCTCACTCTGCACCCACCTCACTCTGGACCCACCTCACTCTGGACCCACCTCACTCTGCACTCTGCACCCACCTCACTCTGGACCCACCTCACTCTGGACCCACCTCACTCTGGACCCACCTCACTCTGGACCCACCTCACTCTGCACCCACCTCACTCTGCACCTACCTCACTCTGCACCCACCTCACTCTGCACCCACCTCACTCTGCACCCACCTCACTCTGCACTCTGCACCCACCTCACTCTGCACCCACCTCACTCTGGACCCACCTCACTCTGGACCCACCTCACTCTGGACCCACCTCACTCTGCACCCACCTCACTCTGGACCCACCTCACTCTGGACCCACCTCACTCTGCACTCTGCACCCACCTCACTCTGCACCCACCTCACTCTGCACTCTGCACCCACCTCACACTGCACCCACCTCACACTGCACTCTGCACCCACCTCACTCTGCACTCTACACCCACCTCACTCTGCACCCACCTCACTCTGCACCGACCTCACCTCTGCACCCACCTCACCCTACACTCTGCACCCACCTCACCCCTGCACCCACCTCACTCCTGCACTCTGCACCCACCTCACTCTGCACCCACCTCACTCTGCACCTACCTCACTCTGTACCCACCTCACTCTGCACCCACCTCACTCTGCACCCACCTCACTCTGCACTCTGCACCCACCTCACTCTGGACCCACCTCACTCTGGACCCACCTCACTCTGCACTCTGCACCCACCTCACTCTGCACCCACCTCACTCTGGACCCACCTCACTCTGGACCCACCTCACTCTGGACTCTGCACCCACCTCACTCTGCACCCACCTCACTCTGCACTCTGCACCCACCTCACTCTGCACTCTGCACCCACCTCACACTGCACCCACCTCACACTGCACTCTGCACCCACCTCACTCTGCACTCTACACCCACATCACTCTGCACCCACCTCACTCTGCACCAACCTCACCTCTGCACCCACCTCACCCTACACTCTGCACCCACCTCACTCTGCACCCACCTCACCCCTGCACTCTGCACCCACCTCACTCTGCACCCACCTCACCCTACACTCTGCATCCACCTCACCCCTGCATTCTGTACCCACCTCACTTTTCACTCTGCACCCACCTCACTCTGCACTCTGCACCCACCTCACTCTGCACCCACCTCACTCTGCACCCACCTCACCCCTGCACTCTGCATCCACCTCACCCCTGCACTCTGCATCCACCTCACTCTGCACTCTGCACCCACCCCACTCTGCACCCACCTCACTCTGCACCCACCTCACTCTGCACCCACCTCACTCTGCACTCATCTCACTCTGCACCCACCTCACCCGACACTCTGCATCCACCTCACCCCTGCACTCTGTACCCACCTCACTCTTCACTCTGCACCCACCTCACTCTGCACTCCGCACCCACCTCACTCTGCACCCACCTCACCCCTGCACTCTGCATCCACCTCACCCCTGCACTCTGCATCCACCTCACTCTGCACCCACCTCACTCCTGCACCCACCTCACTCCTGCACCCACCTCACTCCTGCACCCACCTCACTCTGCACCCACCTTACCCCTGCATTCTGCACCCACCTTACCCCTGAACTCTGCATCTACCTCACCCCTGCACTCTGCACCCACCTCACTCTGCACTCATCTCACTCTGCACCCACCTTACTCTGCACCCACCTCACCCCTGCATTCTGCACCCACCTTACCCATGCACTCTGCACCCACCTCACCCCTGCACTCTGCACCCACCTCAGTCCTGCACTTTGCACCCACCTCACCCCTGCACTCTGCACCCACCTCAGTCCTGCACTCTGCACCCACCTCAGTCCTGCACTCTGCACCCACCTCAGTCCTGCACTCTGCACCCACCTCACTCTGCACCCACCTCACCCCTGCACTCTGCACCCACCTCACCCCTGCACCCACCTTACTCCTGCACTCTGCATCCACCTCAGCCCTGCACTCTGTAGACACCTCACTCTGCACCCACCTCACCACTGCACTCTGCACCCACCTCAGTCCTGCACTTTGCACCCACCTCACCCCTGCACTCTGCACCCACCTCAGTCCTGCATTCTGCACCCACCTCAGTCCTGCATTCTGCACCCACCTCAGTCCTGCACTCTGCACCCACCTCAGTCCTGCATCCTGCACCCACCTCAGTCCTGCATCCTGCACCCACCTCAGTCCTGAACTCTGCGCCCACCTCACCCCTGCACTCTGCACCCACCTCACCCCTGCACTCTGCACCCACCTCACCCCTGAACTATGCACCCACCACACCCCTGCACTCTGCACCCATCACACCCCTACACTCTGCACCCACCTCACCCCTGCACTCACCTCACTCTGCACCCACCTCAGCCTTGCACTCTGCACCCACCTCAGCCCTGCACTCTGCACCCACCTCAGTCCTGCACTCACCTCACCCTTGCACTCTGCACCCACCACACCCCTGCACTCTGCACCCACCTCACCCCTGCAATCTGCACCCACCTCACCCCTGCACTCTGCACTCACCTCACTCTGCACCCACCTCAGTCCTGCACTCTGCACCCACCTCACCCCTGCACTCTGCACCCACCTCACCCCTGCACTCTGCACAAAGCGCACCCCCAACCCTGCACTCTGTACATAGTGCACCCCTCAATGCTAGTGCAGTTTGGCCACACCCGCAATTTGCACTGAGAGGTTATGATGTGTAGTAACCTCTAGCAACTAATCTGTAAGCTGTAATGATGTGTTGTAATCTCTGGCAGCCAATCACAATCGTTGCCTGATCTGCTGCAGTAAACTCATTTTGAGTCTAGCTGGGGGGGCCCCAATAAAATCTTTGCCCAGGGCCCAATCAATATTAAAGACGGCCCTGAACATGTGCTATCTGCCATCAGGGGATATCAATGTACGCGTCTTGTGGGTGCAACCCCTTCCTCGCAACTGAAGTAGGTGAGAGGAAGTGGTTGCACCCCCAAAACACGTCCATTGATCCCCCATGATGGCACATGTTGACATTAGGCATGGGATAAGGAGGAAAGTCCCCAGTTTGATTCCCAATTTGTGTGCATCTTCAAAATTTGGCTTTTACAGGGGTGACATCACCACATCTGATGAAGGCAAGATCAACACATTTTTGACACTAATTTTTTTACACAAAAATGTTTTATAACGCACATGTGCATGGAGTAAAAGTTTTTATAATCAACAATGTGTGGCTTCTTCTTTCAATGCTCAATACCAGTTTTTGTATTAAGTTGGTGTTTACAGTGACAATGGGTGTTATTTAATAATGGAAAAACCACTTGGCACTACAAGTGCACTAGGAGAACCTAGGAGATAGCTAAAAGAAACACAAGCAGTAAGTCAAAATCAAGATTTTATCAGATAATTTTTTTTTTCAAATAGAAAATATTTACAAATTTGCTGGCATAGCAATGGCCCCCCTACCCGTAAAATAATCAACATATTTTTTGCCGCACTTCACAGGCGCTTTGGGGGGGCAAGCCAGGACGGCCAGCTTCCAGTGCCGTCAGTGTATTTTCAGGAAGTCTGGCCTCAGGCCCAACTGAGGCAACATAATTAGGAGCATTTCTCTTTAAAAGTTGTGAAGTATGCAGCATGCTAGAACTATGTGGTTCAGTTTGTACTCCGCCATATTAGAACTTGGTCTGGGCAAAGACTCCACCATCTGACATCCGGCCATTCTTCCCCATGTCCACATATAAAATTTCATATGTCGCCGACACCACCGCCATCAACACGATACTATTAAAACCCTTTTAATTAAAATAGTGTGACCCCGAGTGGGGTGGTGGTACGATGTGGACATGTATCCTATCAATTGCCCCTCTGCAGTTAGGTAAGTCCCACTGCTCGGCAAACTGGGAGGCCACAGTCTGCCATTCCTGTGGCGTTGAAGGAAACTGTGGAGTCAAAAAAGAAAATAAATATTAGTACTTTTGCACATAACATTGCAAGCAGATTAGACTCAAACATTCTTGGCCAACATTAGTATAACATTTATTTCAAGGAGTATTTAAAGACAAAAATATATCAGATTCCTCACCCCCTCTGATGTCCCATTGGAAACATTTTAGGGGGGACGGTTATAAATTAGTTTGGGACCCCAAAAAAAAGCATCTGGCACTCTGCCTGAATTTAAGGACAACAATAACATTTGGACACATTTTAGGGGGTGTTTAGGGTAAAGCACTACAATGGAGCTTACAAAATACATTGTTAAGTGACTAGGCTAGGTGTGTAAGGGCCCAGGATAGCATGCTGGGGAGGTTAGCGAAGGCAAATATGCATGTAGGCCAAAAAAGGAGCATTAAAAGCATGCATGGGCACAAAGGGGACATTCACAGCATATTACAATTATGGTAATTAGGGAATGCTGAAGGAAATACAATACATTAGCATACATTAAATACATAGAATGTGATGATAAATGAGAAAATGTACCCTAATATAGTCCTTCTGCAGGACCTGGATGATGGCAGAACAGATCTCTGGAATAATGATCCCCAGAGCCTGGGGGTAGATGCCTGTAGAGAACTTGAGGTCCTGTAGACTTCTCCCTGTCACCAAGTACCGCAACGTGGCGACTAGCCTCTGCTCGGGAGTGACGGCTTGCTGCATGCGGGTGTCCTGCTTTGTAATATAAGGGGACAGCAAAGCCAACAGATGGTGAAAAGCGGGGTCCGTCATCCAGAGAAAATTCCTGAAATCATCAGGGTTATTCTCCTGGATCTCCCGCAGCAAAGGCATATGAGAGATTTGGTCACCAATTCTTCGTTCATGAACTCCTTCCTTCCCTGTTCATGGACTGGGCTTGGGTCAAAGCAAGAACTCCAACACCAAGCCCCCGCACAGCACGAACTCTACGATGAGTACGTAAACGCAACATGGCTTCAAAACGGTCGGCTGGTCAGAACAAACTAACAGAACACTCTGAAGAGCAGAAAGGCTTGTGAAGAGCGAGCTGAAACTCAGAAACGGGTGGACAATAATGCAGTGGAAAACAGACATGAACTGACTACATGCACTGAAAACCAGATACAAACCCACAAGCACAAACTGAAGAGCAGTAACGATCTGAAAAGCATGAGGCTGAAAAGCGCGAATCGTCTCTCACCAAACTTCTACTAACATGAGATAAACAAGAGATTAGCAGAAGGTGCCCAAAGGTTTGCCCATTGGATATTGAACTTCACTTTTATAGTGCCGTCGTACGTGTTGTATGTTACCGTGTTCTTGACGGTCGGTATTTGGTGTGACCCTGTGTATGCAAGACAAGCTGGAGCGGAATTCCGTCAGAAAAAACATCCAAGGCTTTTCCATCGAAAATGCTGATCGTGTGTACGTGGAATAAGAGTAATTAATAGAAATGGTGCAGCACTTAGCTAAATAGACCAAACATAAGTTCATAAATAATCAAAGTGATAATCCTGGAGTGAATAATGGTAGATAGAACAAGCCGTCACCAACACCTGATCACACTGACTCTTACCCTAAGGTAAAGATGTATGCACAGTAGATAAATCAAATATTATTCCCAGTGATCCTCAGCTGCAGGGGAATTCATTCATCCAAAGCAGAATATTCTAATCCCAGTACACAGATATAGATGTCAGTTCTGAAGAGAGTTCCACCCACGATCACCAAGAAAGCCAATAAAAAGTCCTCACCACAGTAAGGACACACTCAAATATGAAGAGAAGAATACTCATTGCGCACACATTCAAAATTTTTAATTTGGGTAAAAGAGTAAAACTCACATGCTCTTGGTAAAAGATATGCATAAGTAAACGACCGGCGTTTCCAACCAACAAAATGGCCGCTGTGTCCCAGCTCACATTCACGTCACACGTTCCAGCTGTCCCCTCAAATTATACAGTGTAACCTTGGATTACGAGCAAAATCTGTTCCAGGAGAACTTGACTTCTATTGCATGCAATACCGCATGTGGCCAGAAGTTCTGAGTATTTCCGAACGGCTCTGAACCGTTCTGATTGTCACTGGCGCCCCTCTGGCTAAATGTGGTACTGCACACCCCATTAGCTTGAATTCTGCTCAATTGCGAGACAACACTCGCAAACTGAGTCAGAATTTTTTTTTTAAAAGTTGCTCGTCTTTTAAAACGTTTGTTAACCGCGTTACTCGTTAATCAAGGTTCCACTGTATTCTAATATTACCCCCTTACTCTTCTGCTTCTCCTAGCCTCTGGAGCTATATCCCCAAACCCAGGACCTCTCTTATTTAACTGTACCCAACACATCCATCACCATCACCCCACATCCTCTGTCAGTAGTCGTAATCTATGCAATTTAGTCTCCATTCGCCTTCTTCCCAAAACCAGCCTCCCCTTCTCCTGGGCTCTCTGGAATGCCCGCTCTGTTTGCACCCAACTCACCGCTGTTCATGACCTCTTTGTCACTAACTCCTTTAACCACTTCCCACCCGGCCCATAGCAGATGGCGGCCAGGCGGTGGTTCAGTTATACTCCTGGCAGGGGGGGTCTGCGCTGATTGTTTATCAGCGCAGCCCCCCTCGGATGCCCACACTAGATCACCAGGGAAGCCGCCAGGACCACCAGGGAGCCGGGCAACATGTGGATGGCCAGGTATGTACCCCATGGCCATCCACATGTGCCCAATGTGCCCAATCTGTGCCAATCAGTGCCCACAAATGGGTACTGACTGTCACCATTTTAAATCAGGGATGCCCAGCAATGCCACCCATCAATGTGATCAGTGCCACCAATCAGTGTCAACAGTGCCACCCATCAGTGCCCATCTGTGCCACCTATCAGTGCCCATCCATGCCCACCAGTGCCCACCTATCAGTGCCCATCAGTGCCCATCCGTGCCACCTATCAGTGCCACCCATAAGTACCCATCAGTGCCACCCCTAAGTACCCATCAATGCCACCTACGAGTGCCCATCAGTGCCGCCTATAAGTGCCCATTGGTGCCACCTATGAGTGCCCATCAGTGCTGCATACCAGTGCCACCTATCAGTGCCCATCAGTGCCACCTATCAGTGCCCATCAGTGCCGCCTATCAGTGCCCATCATCAGTGCCCATCAGTGCCACCTCATCAGTGCCACCTCATTTGTGCCACCTCATCGGTGCCCATCAGTGCCGTCGTATCAGTGCCTGTCAGTGCAACCATATTAGTGCCCGTCATTGAAGAATTTACAAAAAGTTTTAACAGAAACAAAGAAAAACTTGTTTTTTTCCAAATTTTTGGTCTTTTTTCATTTGTTGCGCAAAAAATAAAAACCGCAGAGGTGATCAAATACCACCAAAAGAAAGCTCTATTTGTGGGAACAAAATGATAAAAAAATTGTTTGGGTACAGTGTTGCATGACCGCGCCATTGTCATTCAAATTGCGACAGCGCTGAAAGCTGAAAATTGGCCTGGGCGGGAAGGTGTCTAAGTGCCTGGTATTGAAGTGGTTAAACTTTAACCTCCTCTTCTGGCACCTTACCCAATGCTGTAAAACATGCGCTGTTGTATAAATGGAATCAGGTGTGCTACCTGTGACAAACACACTTATAAAAAAGTCAACATTTGAATATCACCCTTGACTACAGGCTGAAATATAAAATAAGTGAAAGGTGAATGAATAAAAATGAATAAAAATCAAATATGTGAAAAGTCCATCAGGGAGCTTGTTAGATGACACCCAAAGGTAAAAAACTTCACTAAGACCAAGTCCTTCAGTCAAATGAGGGATATTGTCTTCATCACATATTTTCATAAGCCAAGCAATAGTAAAAAAGGCTGCTACCAGATATGTAGGACCCCTATTACAGAGATCTTTAGGGCTCAAGCGTGTCAGGTCTTTCAGACTGGGACAGCTGATTCAGACTTCCAACAGGATTCCTTCCTCATCAAGCCGTTCTGAGCACTGTAATGCTGGTGCAACAAGCTGTGGTGTTCTCCTTATGAACTTTATCCCAAAAGGATCACTCGTAGTGTATGATGAGACATTAAAAAAGAGGAAAGAAGGCGCTTAAGAGTGCAGCAGTTTAATAAAATTCCTTTATCCCAAATGATGGATGGCTGACATCATAGAAGCATATAGCAGAGCAGAAAATTTAAACGAACAACACAGCCGCGGCAGAAGCCAGTCAGCTGGAACGTGGTGATGTCAGATCCTAAAGCTCCACCCGACGCTGCGTTTCTCCATATGTGGCATCGACTAGAAGAGGAGACTAGGGCTGGACGTCACACACCATGCTATATAAGCACCTCAGCAGGAGAGTGACACTGAAAACATGATTGGAATCACTTTTTCAGCCAATTGTTACTATACCAAAACCAAGGCATGTTCCCCATTATAAAGCATATATAAATTACATAATAAATAAATATCAAATACATTTCTTAACCATAAAAATTCATATATAGATCAAATACAGTTCATATGCAAAAAATTAATAAACAAAATATTATATAATTAAAAATATTTGGAATTGATAATGTTAACATTAAAAATGGAGTTGGAATTCGGCACATACATATGTTCCCAGTGCGTATCAAAACACCATCTATAGTTGTTATGCTTAACCCACTGCACAACCCACTTCCAATATTTGGCAATAGAGTATGCCATAACCACCTCTGTGTCCCAAAAGAAAAGGGGGCACAGAGGAAAAACGACACACACTGGTATGGTATCAGATATAATTCATACTATTCCTATATATTGAAATGGGCAATATTAAGAAAAAACTGAATGAAATGAATTGGGCAATATTGGGAAAAAACAAAATGTGATAAATAGAATAAAAATAAAAAATTGAAATGGATGAAATAAAATAAAATAAAAATAAAATACTGAACTGTTTGAAAGGAGAAATGGGAGAGGGATGTAGCTCCGATTTGGGGCTACTGTGACATACTTCACTCTTATTTTCTTGGTTGCCCACAAGGGAAGGAGTGGTGTCTATAAAAAATGATAACCGCAGAGAAAATATATACAAATATATATATATATAAAATATAAAACATATATAAAATATAAAAACATATATATATATATATATATATATATATATATATATATATATATATATATATATATATATATATATATATATAAAAGGGGGAGGAAAAAAGGAGCATTTCAGCTATTGTTAATATAACAGTTAATGTCCTACTCAATGTTAAGGCCCTGGGGGCTGTAACACTGCATATAGAATATACATCAAGTTTCTCTATGTGAGATATGACATTTCAAATTACTACCCCTCCAGTGGGGGGTTGAACTTCTCAATGGCTATGACTTCCAAAAGTGATGGGTCTCGGTTGTGGAATTGGCGGAAATGCCACGAGTCACTATGTCCAATGAATCCCCTACATATATTGGACAGGCGCTCATCAATTCTAATTTTGAGTGCACGGGTGGTCCTACCAATATATTGGAAGCTGCATGGACAACTAAGGAGGTAGATCATCCCTATGGTCCCACAGGTGATGAAGTCTTTTAAAGAATGCACTTTTGAAGACAAATGATGAAAAAAGCGTTTAACAGTTTTAGACAAGCTACAAACCGCACACCTTCTACAAGGAAAAAAACCTTTTAGATTACCGAACATTAGTACTTTGGGGGGAGGATCTATAACACTAGGTGCCAATAAGTCCTTAAGGTTTTGATTTTTCCTGTATAAAACCTTAGGACGATCAGGAAGTGCAGGTCCCAACACCTTGTCGCTCTTCAAAACCTGCCAATGTTTGTGAATTATTTTATTCACCCACCAAAAATGAGATGAAAAGGTGGTCAAACAGGACCATACCAAGTCCATGTTTTTTCCATCTACACCTTTGGTTTTTGGGACTAACAGGCTTTGTCTGTCGAGAAGAGAAACCTCTTGTAGATCTTTATTCAATGACAGGGGCTTATATCCCTTCTCTACAAAACGTTTTTTTAACACACCAGCCTGGGCTTCAAAATCTGCTAGATGGGAACAGTTCCATCTGATGCGTTGGAACTGTCCCTTGGGAATGGCCTTAAGCCAGTTCGGGTGATGTCCTCTGTCCAATGGGATATACCCATTACGATCAGTGTTTTTGAAGAAGGTTTAAAAAGTTGACTGATGTAGCACTAAATTCATATGTGAATTTAATCTCCCAATTGTTAGCATTGAGATGTGTCATAAAGACACAAAGGGACTCAGCATCACCTTTCCACAAAAAGACGGCGTCGTCTATATAACGACGCCATAGTAGGAGGCGGGGCTACTCTAGGGGAAAAAGTTGGTCATTTTCCCACAAGGCCATAAACAGCCCAGCCAGGCTGGGGGCAGATTTAGCCCACATAGCTACTCCAGTACTTTGAAGATAGAACTGGCCACCATAATAAAAATAATTATGCTCCATGGCAAATTTGAGCAATCTCATAACAAAATCTAAGGTGGAGGACTTAAAGCGGAGTTCCACACAAAAATGGAACTTCCGCTTTTCGGAACCCTCCCCCCTCCGGTGTCACATTTGGCACCTTTCAGGGGGGAGGGGGGTGCAGATACCTGTCAAAGACAGGTATTTGCACCCACTTCCAGCATAGACTCCCATGGGAGTCTATGCCTCTTCCCGTCCCGACCGCGCTGTCTGCTGGGAACACACAGCTCCCAGCAGAGAGCGGGGACCACTAGGGACACGCAGCGCGACTCGCGCATGCGCAGTAGGGAACCAGGAAGTGAAGCCGCAACGCTTCACTTCCTGATTCCCTTACCTAGGATGGCGGGAACCGAGCGGGTTCTCGGCGTCCCCTGCCGACATCGCTGGGCCCCGGGACAGGTAAGTGGCAATGTATTAAAAGTCAGCAGCTGCAGTATTTGTAGCTGCTGGCTTTTAATATTTTTTTTTTTGGCGGTGTGGGTGAACCCCCGCTTTAAGTAAAAGTTCTTTTTTAAGAAAAAATTCCGCTGCCTGATAACCTAACGCATGGGGTATAATAGTATAGAGGGAGGCAACGTCTGCTGTTACCAGCAATACGTTATCCTCCACAGTATATTCAGATATTTCTCTAATATTTTGCATCGAGTCCTTCAAAAAAGCTAGAGTTTTGGTTACCACCGGCTGAAGGAAATAGTCAACAAATTTCCCAACTCTGGAGGTGAGGGAAACTATGCCGCTTACTATGGGGCGACCAGGGGGTTCCACACATTCCTTTTCATTGATAACCCCTTTCCTATACCCATCCTGAACTATGCTGTTGAGGGATTTTTTATATTTGTCTATTGGGTCCTTATTAAGAATAATATAGGTGTCCCTATCCGACAGTAAGAGCTTAATTTCCTTCAGATAATCATCTTTCCTAAGCACAACAACAATTCCCCCCCCCCCCCCCTTTGTCGCTGGTCGTATGATGAGTTCCTTTCTTTTACAAAGGGAGGCTATCCCTTCCTCTGTGTTTTTCTGACATTCCTTCCTAAATTTCACCCGTTGTAAATCTTGTAGCACCAACTCCTTAAATACTGTTATACTGGGAGCTGGTTTTCCAGGGGTATTAAACAGGGATGCATTCCTGAGCCCCGTTCCCCCCGAATTTTGACTTCCTATTTGGGTGTGATTTCTCATGATAGGATTTGAAAGAAAATGATGTTTAATGCTTAATTTCCTGGTGTACTATTGTACATCTAAAAACTTCTGAAACTTATTTAGCGGTTTCCTATGGGGCATTATCAGACCCTGGCTCATTGTCAATTAACCTAGTTAGTTCCTCTCCACTTAAATTAAAAACTCCTTCACACGCTATCTCCTCCGTTTTCTGGGGGTGGCTTTGTTTCCCTCCCCGGCATCCTCTTAGTCTTCCTTTTCTGCTTTGACCTCTCCCTAAAAAATCTGTTTTGCTTCTCAATGGGGCCGCTCCCGGGGGACCTTCCTGGGTACGGGTCTGAGAATTCCCCAATGATCTCTGTCCAGTGTTTTGATATTCTACTTCCTCCATGTTTTCCCCATAACCTTGTAATGGACCATAGTGGTTTCTCACATATGTTTGTGCCTAATCCCAACTGCATTTTTAATGTTAACATTATCAATTCCAAATATTTTTAATTATATAATATTTTGTTTATGAATTTTTTGCATATGAACTGTATTTGATCTATATATGAATTTTTACGGTTAAGAAATGTATTTGATATTTATTTATTATGTAATTTATATATGCTTTATTATGGGGAACATTCCTTAGTTTTGGTATAGTAACAATTGGCTGCCGACCAAGTAGTTACTAGCTTGTATGTTTCAATTACACTGTGAACTGATTGGTAAGTGATTCCAATCATGTTTCCGGTGTCACTCTCCTGCTGAAGTGCTTATATAGCGTGGTTTGTGACGTCCAGTCCTAGTCTCCTCTCCCAGTCGATGCCGCATACGGAGAAACGCAGTGTCGGGTGGAGCTTTAGGATCTGACGTCACCACGTTCCAGCTGGCGTGCTTCTGCCGTGGCTGTGTTGTTGGTTTGAATTTTCTGCTCTGCTATATGCTTTTATGATGTCAGCCATCCATCATTTGAAATAAAGGAATTTTATTAAACTGCTGCACTATGAAGCGCCTTCTTTCCTCTTTTTAATGTCTCATCATACACTATGAGTGATCCCTTTGGGATAAAGTTCATAAGGAGAACACTGCAGCTTGTTGCACCAGCATTACAGTGCTCAGAACGGCTTGATGAGGAAGGAATCCTGTTGGAAGTCTAAATCAGCTGTCCCAGTCTGAAAGACCTAAACAAGATATTTGGGGGGCACACCCTAAAAGATGCATTAAAGATGGTGCAGCCATAAGACCATATAGTAGAAGAAAATATTACAGCGCACACATGCAAAAAAGACATTTACCTCCAGCAAGGCTAGTTTAAAAACACCTAAATATTTTAAAAAAAAACCATTATCAAAAAATATGGGGATTTGGTCACACCATATTGCTATATGGTGCTAAGCCCACTTACTGCAACAAAGTACCCCATAATCAGTGGGTCCTACACTATCCATGGACTGGGAGATCCTGCATCTCTGAACCATGAGAGCATTACACTCTTCTAAATGGGAGAATCTTAAGGTCTCCACCCATGACACAAGTGGGCACTAATGAGAGGTACTTAGTGAGGGAGTGGGGTGCTCCTCACCCAAAGGGATTTGGTCAGAATCCATACAATATACAAACAAGATATTTGGGGGGCACACCCTAAAAGATGCATTAAAGATGGTGCAGCCATAAGAACATACAGTAGAAGAAAATATTACAGCGCACACATGCAAAAAAGACATTTACCTCCAGCAAGGCTAGTTTAAAAACACCTAAATATTTTCAAAAAAAACATTATCAAAAAATATGGGGATTTGGTCACACCATATTGCTATATGTTGCTAAGCCCACTTACTGCGACAAAGTACCCCATAATCAGTGGGTCCTACACTATCCATGGACTGGGAGATCCTGCATCTCTGAACCATGAGAGCATTACACTCTTCTAAATGGGAGAATCTTAAGGTCTCCACCCATGACACAAGTGGACACTAATGAGAGGTACTTAGTGAGGGAGTGGGGTGCTCCTCAGCCAAAGGGATTTGGTCATAATCCATACAATATACAAACAAGATATTTGGGGGGCACATCCTAAAAGATGCATTAAAGATGGTGCAGCCATAAGACCATACAGTAGAAGAAAATATTACAGTGCACACATGCAAAAAAGACATTTACCTCCAGCAAGGCTAGTTTAAAAACACCTAAATATTTTCAAAAAAAGTCTGAAAGACCTGACACACTTGAGCCCTAAAGATCTCTGTAATAGGGGTCCTACATATCTGGTAAGCAACCTTTTTTTACTATTGCTTGGCTTATGAAAATATGTGATGAAGACAATATCCCTCATTTGACTGAAGGACTGGTCCAAGTGAAGTTTTTTACCTTTGGGTGTCATCTAACAAGGACGCCAACAAGCTCCCTGATGGACTTTGCACATATTTGATTTTTATTCATTCACTTTTCATTTATTTTCTATTTCAGTCTGTAGTCAAGGGTGATATTCAAATGTTGACTTTTTTATAAGTGTGTTTGTCACAGGTAGCGCACCTGATTCCATTTATACATTTTGCTAAAACCGCATATTCAGGTTTTTTTAGGTTGAAGCACCTTTATTTATGCTACTATAAATTTCAAATCTGTTCACATTTTTTTGACAGTTTAATTGTTTGGGGGTAGCGCGGACTGTTCACGTTACACAGTATCCTATTAGAATATATCTATCTCACGGCTTCCCCATATTTATTAATTTATTCAATTTTTATTTAATTTATTTTGTTGTCTTCTTCCTAGCATCAAATATTTTGAGCTACCCACCACACTCTAGGTGGTCACAAATATATATATATGTATATATATACACTTGTTTTTTTTTTCACTAATTGTATTTTAATCATGGATATTTTAGATTTTAGCAATAATAGAAAAATTAATCCGGAGGAGGTGTTTGATCAAGCGAATCTGGCAACTGAGGGAATACGGGGCATTTTTATGAGACTTAAAAATGTCCTAATATCCGAACTACATGCAGCTTGGGACATTGTTTTTCTTGAGAGGTATCTTAAGGAGAAAATTATCCCGAGAAGCTTTAGATGGCATGTGTATCCAGATAAAGTGGACACGAAGCTTAATGAGTGTTTTTTATATTTGAATGACGTAGGAATGGCCTTTCTTGAATTCCTGGTTGCGAAAAAAAGATCTAAAGTGGCTAAACTACAACAGGAAATTAATGGTATTAAAGAGAAATTAGCCCATCAGAAACGATTAACACTGATGAGGGGGAGATGATCATTAGTGCATCGGCCCCCCAAATTGAACATTTGAGACATCAACAGGGCCCTCCCACTCCAGGTTATAGAGATCTAGGACTGGGGAGAGTAGGGGATAACAGAACGCCCCAACCACACAGGAAGAAAGGTAATAACAATACAGGTAGACCTGCAAATAATGGATTCTATAACCATTATTCATCCTCTACCTACCAGTACCCTAGAAATCAAGGGAGAGGTTCAAACTCAGGAAACAATAGGAATAACAGATACCCACATATGCCTAACCAACAGTATACTGGTTCTCATTCCTATCCCCGGGCTAGACAACCTAATATGGATCTCCGGGGCTACTATGAAGACCAGACAAAGAGAAACCATCCAGGGGATGGACACAGGGAAGGTCCCCCTTATTCCTCACAAGCCCCTTAGGGGTATGATAAACCTGTGAGAAACCACTATGGTCCATTACAAGGTTATGGGGAAAACATGGAGGAAGTAGAATATCACAAAACCGGACAGAGATCATTGGGGAATTCTCAGACCCGTACCCAGGAAGGTCCCCCGGGAGCGGCCTCATTGAGAAGCAAAACAGATAGTTTTTTAGGGAGAGGTCAAAGCAGAAAAGGAAGACTAAGAGAGGATGCAGAGGAGGGAAACAAAGCCACCCCCAGAAAACGGAGGAGATAGCGTGTGAAGGAGTTTTTAGTTTAAGTGGAAAGGAATTAACTAGGCCCGAAAAATTTCCATTGAACCAGGGTCTGAAATATGCCCCTAGGAAACCGCTAAATAAGTTCCAGAAGTTTTTAGATGTACAAACGTACACCAGGAAATTAAGCATTAAACGTCATTTTCTTTCAAATCCTATCATGAGAAATCACACCCGAACAGGAAGTCATAATACAGGGGGAACAGGGCTCAGGAATGCATGCCTGTTTAATCCCTCTGGAAAACCAGCTCCCAGTAAAATAGTATTTAAAAAATTAGTACTACAAGATTTACAACGGGTGAAATTTAGGAAGGAACGTCAGAAAAACACAGAGGAAGGGATAGCCTCCCTTTGTAAAAGAAAGGAACTCATCATACGACCAGCGGACAAAGGGGGGGAATTGTTGTCCTTAAGAAAGGTGATTATCTGAAGGAAATGGAGCTCTTACTGTCGAATATTATCCTTAATAAGGACCCAATAGACAAATATAAAAAATCCCACAGCATAGTTCAGGATGGGTATAGGAAAGGGGTTATCAATGAAAAGGAATGTGACTTTTTAATACCGTTAGCACCGCTAACACCGATCATATATTATATTTCTAAGATCCATAAAAATCCTTTGCAACCCCCTGGTCGCCCCATAGTAAGCGGCATAGATTCCCTCACCTCCAGAGTTGGGAAATTTGTTGTGGTAACCAAAACTCTGGCTTTTTTGAAGGACTTGATGCTAATTTTTAGAGCAATATCTGAATATACTGTGGAGGATGACGTCTTGCTGGTAAGAGCAGACGTTGCCTCCCTCAATACTATTATACCCCATGCGTTAGGTTATCAGGCAGCGGAATTTTTTTTTAAAAAAGAACTTTCACTTAAGTCTTCCACCTTAGATTTTGTTATGAGATAGCTCAAATTTGCCATGGAGCATAATTATTTTTATTACGGCTAGTTCTATCTTCAAAGTACTGGAGTAACTATGTGGGCTAAGTTTATTTTTTATTTATTTATTTATTTCAGGTACTTATATAGCGCCGTCAATTTTACGCAGCGCTTTACATATACATTGTACATTCACATCAGTCCCTACCCTCAAGGAGCTTATAATCTAAGGTCTCTAACTCACATTCATACATACTAGGGACAATTTAGACAGGATCCAATTAACCTACCAGCATGTCTTTGGAGTGTGGGAGGAAACCGGAGTATCCGGAGAAAACCCATGCAGGCACAGGGAGAACATGCAAACTCCAGGCAGGTAGTGTTGTGGTTAGGATTCGAACCAGCGACCCTTCTTACTACTAGGCGGAAGTACTACCCACTACACCACTGTGCCGCTCACATTTGCCCCCAGCCTGGCTGGGTTGTTTATGGCCTTGTGGGAAAATGACCGACTTTTTTCCCTAGAGGGGCCCTGCCTCCTACTATGGCATTGTTATATAGACGATGCCTTCTTTTTGTGGAAAGGTGATGCTGAGTCCCCTTGTGTCTTTATGACACATCTCAATGCTAACAATTGGGGGATTCAATTCACATATGAATTTAGTGCTACATCAGTCAACTTTTTAGACTTGGTAATTTTCAAGGAACAAGGTTCCCTCCTGACTAAGACCTTCTTCAAAAATATTGATCGTAATAGGTATATCCCATTGGACAGCGGACATCACCCCGAACTGGCTTAAGGCCATTCCCAAGGGACAGTTCCAACGCATCAGATGGAACTGTTCCCATCTAACAGATTTTGAAGCCCAGGCTGATGTGTTAAAAAAAACGTTTTGTAGAGAAGGGATATAAGCCCCTCTCATTGGATAAAGATCTACAAGAGGTTGAAAAAGCCTGTTAGTCCCAAAAACCAAAGGTATAGATGGAAAAAACAAGGACTTGGAATGGTCCTTCTTGACCACCTTTTCATCTCATTTTTGGCTGGTGAATAAAATAATTCACAAACATTGGCAGGTTTTGAAGTGCGACAAGGTGTTGGGACCTGCACTTCCCGATCGTCCTAAGGTTTTATACAGGAAAAATCAAAACCTTAAGGACTTATTGGCACCTAGTGTTATAGATCCTCCCCCCAAAGTACTAATGTTCGGTAATCTAAAAGGTTTTTTTCCTTGTAGAAGGTGTGCGGTTTGTAGGTCGTCTAAAACTGTTAAAAGTTCCACTTTTTCATCATTTGTTACTTCAAAAGTGTATTCTATGAAAGACTTAATCACCCATGGGACCATAGGGGTGATCTACCTCCTTAGTTGTCCATGCGGCTTCAAATATATTGGTAGGACGACCCGTGCACTTAAAATTAGAATTGATGAGCACCTGTCCAATATACGTAGGGGATTCATTGGACATAGTAGAAGAAAATATTACAGCGCACACATGCAAAAAAGACATTTACCTCCAGCAAGGCTAGTTTAAAAACACCTAAGCATTTTTAAAAAAACATTATCAAAAAATATGGGGATTTGGTCACACCATATTGCTATATGGTGCTAAGCCCACTTACTGCAACAAAGTACCCCATAATCAGTGGGTCCTACACTATCCATGGACTGGGAGATCCTGCATCTCTGAACCATGAGAGCATTACACTCTTCTAAATGGGAGAATCTTAAGGACTCCACCCATGACACAAGTGGACACTAATGAGAGGTACTTAGTGAGGGAGTGGGGTGCTCCGCACCCAAAGGGATTTGGTCAGAATCCATACAATGTACAAACAAGATATTTGGAGGGCACACCCTAAAAGATGCATTAAAGATGGTGCAGCCATAAGACCATACAGTAGAAAAAAAAATTACAGCGCACACATGCAAAAAAGACATTTACCTCCAGCAAGGCTAGTTTAAAAACACCTAAGCATTTTCAAAAAAACATTATCAAAAAATATGGGGATTTGGTCACACCATATTGCTATATGGTGCTAAGCCCACTTACTGCGACAAAGTACCCCATAATCAGTGGGTCCTACACTATCCATGGACTGGGAGATCCTGCATCTCTGAACCATGAGAGCATTACACTCTTCTAAATGGGAGAATCTTAAGGTCTCCTGTCCAATATATGTAGGGGATTCATTGGACATAGTGTCTTGTGGCATTTCTGACAATTCCACATCTGAGACCCATCACTTTTGGAAGTCATAGCCATTGAGAAGTTCACCCCCTACTGGAGGGGCAGTAATTTGAAATGTCATATCTCACGTAGAGAAACTCGATGAATATTCGATATGCAGTGTTACAGCCCCCAGGGCCTTAACATTGAGTGGGACATTAACTGTTATATTAACAATAGCTGAAATGCTCCTTTTTTCCTCCCCTCTTTTATATATATATATATATATGTTTTTATATTTATATATATATATATATATATATATATATATATATATATATATATATATTATGTATATATTTTCTCTGCGGTTATCATCTTTTATAGACACCATTCCTTCCCTTGTAGGCAACCAAGAAAATAAGAGTGAAGTATGTCACAGTAGCCCCAAATCGGAGCTACACCCCTCTCCCATTTCTCCTTTCAACCAGGGCAGTATTTTATTTTATTTTATTTTATCCATTTCAATTTTTTATTTTTATTCTATTTATCACATTTTGTTTTTTCCCAATATTGCCCAATTCAATTAATTCATTTTTTTCTTAATATTGCCCAATTCAATATATAGGAATAGTATGAATTATATTTGATACCATACCAGTGTGTGTCGTTTTTCTCTGTGCCCCCATACTCTATTCCCAAATATTGGAAGTGGGTTGTGCAGTGGGTTAAGCATAACAACTATAGATGGTGTTTTGATATGCACTGGGAACATATGTATGTGCCTAATTCCAACTGCATTTTTAATGTTAACATTATCAATTCCAAATATTTTTAATTATATAATATTTTGTTTGTGAATTTTTTGCACATGAACTGTATTTGATCTATATATGAATTTTTATGGTTAAGAAATTTATTTGATATTTATTATGCTTTATTATGGGGAACATGCCTTGGTTTTGGTATAGTAACAATTGGCTGCCAACCAAGTAGTTATTAGCTTGTATCTTCCGATTACACTGTGAACTGATTGGTAAGTGATTCCAATCATGTTTCCGGTGTCACTCTCCTGCTGAGGTGCTTATATAGCGTGGTGTGTGACGTCCAGCCCTAGACTCCTCTCCCAGTCGATGCCCCATACGGAGAAACGCAGCGTCGAGTGGAGCTTTAGGGTCTGACGTCACCACATTCCAGCTGACTGGCTTCTGCCGTGGCTGTGTTGTTCGCTTGGATTTTATACTCTGCTATATGCTTTTATGATGTCAGCCATCCATCATTTGGAATAAAGGAATTTTATTAAACTGCTGCACTATGAAGCGCCTTCTTTACTCTTTGTCTATGTCTCATCATACACTACGAGTGATCCTTTAGGGATAAGGTTCATAAGGAGAAAACCGCAGCTTGTTGCACCAGCATTACAGTGCTCAGAACGGCTTGATGAGGAAGGAATCCTGTTGGAGGTCGGAATCAGCTGTCCCAGTCTGAAAGACCTGACACACTTGAGCCCTAAAGATCTCTGTAATAGGGGTCCTACATATCTGGTAAGCAGCCTTTTTTACTATTGCTTGGCTTATGAAAATATGCGAAGACAATATCCCTCATTTGACTGAAGGACTTGGTCTTAGTGAAGTTTTTTACCTTTGGGTGTCATCTAACAAGGACGCTAATAAGCTCCCTGATGGACTTTGCACATATTTGATTTTTATTCATTCACTTTTCACTTATTTTCTATTTCAGCCAGTAGTCAAGGGTGATATTCAAATGTTGACTTTTTTATAAGTGTATTTGTCACAGATAGCGCACCTGATTCCATTTATACATTTTGCTAAAACCGCTAAAACCGCACATTCAGGTTTTTTTAGGTTGCAGCACCTTTATTTATGCTACGGTACTATACATTTCAAATCTGTTCACATTTTTGACACTTTAATTGTTTGGGGGTAGCGCGGATTGTTCACCTTACACAAACATGCACTGTTCACCCCATACTTAAAAAGCTGTCCTTGGACCCTACCAATCTTAACAATCTACGCCCTATCTCTTTGCTCCCCTTTTCCTCTAAACTCCTTGAATGCCTGGTCTACAACCAATTTACAATCTAGTCTACAATCGTTTTAACAAACGATAACGAAAGTGCAGAATCCGAAAAACGAAAGATCCGACATAAACAAATGCTTTATTTTCGTTTTCGTTGCTACAACAGTTCGATATAGATAGGAGATTCGACATGATGATGACAATAACTATCTGTGTCCATCGAATGTGCCTAACCTGAACTCTATTAGTCCAAGATTATTCTACATAGAGAGAAAAGATTTGACATAGAGAGAAAAGTTTTGATGTAGGGGAGAAAAGATTCTACGTAGGGAAGAAAAGATAAATAAAAATAATGCTGATGATGAATGTTATTGGCTGATTGTAACCAAAGAGGAGGAGCAGTAAAATAGCTAGAACTAAGTACACAGGTACTTTGGCTTATGGTGTCTGTTGAAAGTTCTAAGACATCGTACAGTTTAGCTGCTCCGTCGAATCTTCTTTGAACATTCGACAGACACCATAAGCCTTCAATGACAGATTCAACCTTAATTTGGATTTTCGGACTAATGCAATTTTTAACGAAAAACTAAATAGATAAAAATGAATTTCGGGAGTAACTAAATCAATTTATTTTTCGGACGAAAACGAAATTCCGAAACGAACTATTTCAGTGTGCCTCTTTTAAATATTTAGGCATCATTATAACAGCAATGCCCTCTGAAGCCTTGAATGTTAATCTGGATCCACTTTTACAAATAATTAAAGTTGACTACCTGGGCTAAGCTTCCTCTGTCTGTAGCTGGTAGCCAAAATGTCTTTATATTATGTCACACATGCCAGCCCCAGCCACTAAATCGCTTTTCAAAACCATTGATGCCTTATTTACCACCTTTATATGGGGAAACAATAGACACAACTGCTCTGCAGAGGCCCAATTGGGCCTGATTTGTACTTAAACTACCTTGCCGGCCAACTTTGAGATCTGGGTAACTGGGTTGCCCCAACTACACCAATGGAAGTGGAATCACATTTGGCGCATGTACTGAAAATTGAACATCAGTTGATAGCCTTGGAGGCACCTGTATCCCAGTTGCTTCAGAGGAATATAACAATATTGACCCTGACTCGCGCCGTGTGATGGGAGACTAAACGTATAAATGAGTTTGAGAATGTTAATATGGACCTTCCACTGTGGAGGAACCCAATGTTCCCACACCTAACTCAATGCATAGACTACCACTTCTGGGAGCGCAAGGATGCACTTACCTTAACTGATGTGTATGAAAACAATGCTATGCATTAATTTTTAGGTATGCAAGGTAAGTATGAGTTGTTCCACACTAACTTTTATAGATACCTCCAACTCCGTCATGCACTGCATGCACAATTTGGCAATATGGGCAGCAGCTTCTCTAACTACACGATGACAGGAATTTTGAGGTCCCAGGGCCCCAAGGGCTTGATCTCCAATATTTACTCTCACCTGCTTTATGCTACACTGAAGGCCTCCCCGCTAGAGGTTCGTACTAATGGAAAATGCTCATCCCCAATTTTTCTGACAGACTAGGATGAAGCGTTCTCCTCCCATTTGTATGCATCAATAAACAGATTCAATTATATATGATTCACCAGTCTTACTTGACCTCAGTCAGACTACATGCAATGCATCGTATACCTTCCTCAAATTGTCTGAGATGTAATTGTCCAAATGCAGATTTGTTATTTGGATATGCCCAGTTATAGCCCAATATTGGCAAAAGGTTACTGATATCTTGTCTAAGATTCTGTCTATACCAGTACCTTTAACCCCTGAGGTGTGTCTCCTAGGTATCCTTGATGAGGAAATGTGGCCAAGGTATACAAGAATATTCCTGAGAGAAACACTTTTTTTCTGGCCTGCAAGGCCATAGCAATTAAATGGATCCAACCTAATCCTCCCTCAGTGTGACACTGGATACAGTCTGTAAAAAAAAAATATCAAAATCTGGGATATTTGGAGCTCTTCTACTTTGACTATATGGAACAATATCATAGGGGAAAGTAAATACTCTACCCTGGTTTTGTACTTGTTGCTGACTTGAATACAATTATTATATGACTATATTTACACCCATTGCCTTATGCAGTTCACGTCTGATCCACTTACTATTTATTTGGTCTCGACGGTTTGCGAGACATAAGTTAACTGTTGCAGTACATTGTAATACAGAACGCTTTGTAATTACTTCTGTGTATTATTCTACCTTGTAATGCTGTGTATATACCTCTTGCAATAAAGAGTTAAAAAAAAAGATTGCTAACCAATAAAGTGTTTTTTTAATATTTTGTCTTAGTTTATGTGCCTAAAACGTCCATATTATACATCCAAACCACATGATACGCTGACTTTTAGGACTTGGCACCTGAATACCACCAGCCATTGGAGTGGATCGGTAAGATGATTACAGGGGAGGTCAGAGGGGGCCTCTTGCAGTGAATGTCAATGTGCCTGCATAATCCAGATGACAGTGGCTCTTTAATACAATGAAATAAATACAGAGGCTTCCATCGCTGACCTCTATAAGTGCTAATTGTCTGGCTTTTTCTGGTTTGAAACTTCTAATATCTGAATACAGCCATACAGATAAGTCAGAATGAATTGAGAGGTCCTAATTTGTATACTTGTTTATGTCAAAGAGTTCAGCAATAGTACAACTTGCCTTTAATTCTTATTAAACCAGGCCCTTGTTGGCCAGATGCATGTTTTCTATACTTCATTGCCTGTGATGCCGCGTACACACGAGTGGACTTTACGGCAGACTTTGCTCGGCGGACTTTACGCCGGACTTTGTCGGCTTCTTGCGCCGGACTTAAAAAGGGACGGATTTGGACACACACGATCACTGCAAAAGTCAGCTGGTTTGGAACGCGGTGACGTACAGCACGTACGACGGGACTATAAAAAGGAAGTTCAAGCCCCACTACTGCACCCTTTGGGCTCCTTCTGCTAATCTCGTGTTTATCTCGTGTTAGTAGAAGTTTGGTTAGAGACGATTCACGCTTTTCACACTTCAGCTTATTTCGATCGTTTTCTGCGGTTCAGTTTGTGCTTGTGAGGTTTGTATCTGCTTTTCAGTGCGTGTTGGTCAGTTCGTAACCTGCCTTGCAGGCCGTTCTGGTCCGCTTGTTCCTGATTTCAGGTCGTTCTTCATAGGCCTTGCTGTTCTTCAGTGCGTTTTTTATAAGTTTGTTTGTTTGATCAGCCGACCGTTTTGAAGCCATGTCGCGTGGACGTACTCGTTCTCGAGTTCGTGCTGCATGGGGACTTGGTGTTGGGGTTAATACTTTGACCCGAGTCCAATCCATGAACAGGGCAAGGAGGAGTTCATGGATGAAGAATTGGTTGCGCCAGCGTGACCAATTCTCGCATATGCCTTTGCTCCGTGAGCTCCGTGAGAATAGTCCTGAGGATTTCAGGAATTATCTCCAGATGACGGACCCCGTTTTTGAGTGTCTGCTGGCTATGCTGACCCCCTATAGCAGCAGGCAGGATACCTGCATGAGGCAAGCCATCAGTGCGGAGCAGAGGCTAGTTGCCACTTTACGTTACTTGGCGACTGGGAGAAGTCTTCAGGACTTGAAGTTCTCGACAGGCATCTCCCCCCAGGCTCTGGGGATAATAATCCCAGAGACTTGTTCTGCCATCATTCAGGTCCTGCAGAAGGACTATATGAAGGTAAGTTTTATCCTTTAACATTACATGATATGTATTAAATGTTTGCTAATGTATAGTCTAAATGTCCTCCTTACCTAATTACCATGCTTGGAATATGCTGTGAATGCCCCCTTTATCTTCATGCATGCCTGTTTTTGGACATTAATCATTTATTGCCCTACATGCATATTTACATTTAATAACCTCCCCACCATGCAATCCTGGGTCCATTTATATCTCTAGCCTATAGTCCCTTGAACAATGTATATTGTCAGCTCCATTTTACTGTTTGACCCTCCCCCACCCCTCAAATGTTTTAAAATGTCAGGTGTGTTTTTGACCCTAATTAGAACCCCTCCCCCACCCCTCAAATGTTTTAAAATGTCAGGTGTGTTTCTTAACCTAATTAGAACCCCTCCCCCACCCCTCAAATATTTTAAAATATCAGGTGTGTTTTTGACCCTAATTAGAACCCCTCCCCCACCCCTCAAATGTTTTAAAATGTCAGGTGTGTTTCTTAACCTAATTAGAACCACTCCCCCCACATTAAAATTGATCAATGGGCCATCAGAGGGGGTGATTAATCTTATAAGTGGGCCTTATGTTTTTTCTAATTTAAATAACAAACACACATATTAACAATGTTTGACTGCTGTTGTTCACTAATGTTTTTGTGTAATCTGATATCCAAGTTATGTTTTAAATTCCTTATATTAATTTTTTTGTTTTTTCACTCCACAGTTTCCTTCCAGTACACAGGAATGGCAGACTGTGGCCTCCCAGTTCGCTGACCGTTGGGACTTTCCCAACTGTGTCGGGGCAATTGACGGGAAGCATGTCCGCATTGTGCCACCACCGCATTCGGGGTCTTATTTCTATAACTACAAGGGGTTCCATAGTGTAGTTTTGATGGAGGTGGTCTCGGCACATTTGGACTTTCTGTTTGTGGATGTGGTGAAGAACGGTTGGATGTCTGACAGAGGAGTGTTTGCACAGACCGAGCTGTGCCAGCATCTCCAGACTGGTGGCCTGGGATTGCCACCTGATGACCAGAATGTGGATGGACTGCCCTCAGTTGTTATCGCTGATGAAACATTTGCTCTCGGTGAGCACTTGATGAGGCCGTTCCCCCAAAGAACACTCACCCCTGAGAGGAGGGTATTTAATTACCGGCTGGCCAGAGCAAGAAGAGTTGTGGAGAATGCCTTTGGGATTCTGGCCAGCCGGTTCCGTTTGTTCCTTTCAGCCATAAATCTGGCGGATTATAAAATTAATCACATCATACTTGCTTGCTGCATACTACATAACTTTTTACGTAGACATTCTGCTACCTATCTAACCTCTGTTGGGCCTGAGCCGGACTTGTACAAGATCCAACAATGACAGGCCTGGAAATTGGCCATATTGGCTTGGCCCCCCGAACCGCACGTCAAGTGCGTGAGCAATATGTGAATGATTTTAATTGTCGGGGGGCCATTGCTATTTAAGAAGAGCTTTAATTTTACAAGATAATAAAAAAAATTTTTTTGAAAAAATATCTTGTTTTTCTTCTTGTTTGCATTTAGTTTGGTCTGTCTCCTAGTGCACTTGTAGTAGTGGCAAGTGCATTTACCTTTAGTTAATAAGGCCCTTTGTCACTGTAACCACACAAAAATTTACTAAACATATTATTGAGAAATAATCAGCCACACACATTGTAGTAGTAAAAACATTTTAGTGTGTGCACATTGAAAGGTGCATTTATTGAAACATTTTTTGTTTTTTTTTGTTTTTTGGTTATTTTTTTTTTTAAATAATTTATTTTTTAGAAAACGTTATTAACCACTTGCCGCCCGCCATATATCAGAATGACAGCGGCAAAGTGGTTTCAATATCCTGACTGGGCGTCATATGACGTCCGCAGGATATTGAGCCGCTGCGCGCCCCCAGGGGCGCGCTTTGCGGCGATCGTTGTTGCAGGGTGTCAGTCTGACACCCCGCAACACCGATCTAGGTAAAGAGTCTCTGACGGAGACTCCTTACCACGTGATCAGCCGTGTCCAATCACGGCTGATCACGATGTAACTTGGAAGAGTCGGTGATCGGCTTTTCCTCACTCGCGTCTGACAGACGCGAGTAGAGGAGAGCCGATCGGCTGCTCTCCTGACAGGGGGGGGTCTGTGCTGATTGTTTATCAGCACAGCCCCCCTCGGATCCGACCCAGGACCACCAGGGAAGCTGCCCAGGACCACCAGGGAAGCTGCCCAGGACCACCAGGGAAATCAGCTAAACTGGACCACCAGGTATGCCCCCTAGACCCCCAGGGAAATACTCATCAGTGCAAAGGCAGCTGCCAATCAATGCCCAGGCAGCTGCCAATCAGTGCCCACTCCAATGCCTACCACTGCCAGTGCCACCAGGGATGCCTATCAGTGCCGCGTATCAGTGCCCATCAGTGCCACGAATCAGTGCCCATCAGTGCCGCCTATCAGTGCCCATCAGTGCCCAGCAGTGCCACCTATCAGTGCCCATCAGTGCCACCCATAAGAACCCATCTTTGCAGCCTTTCAGTGCCCATCAGTGTCGCCTATCAGTGCCCATCAGTGCCCACCAGTGCCACCCAGTGCCAACCATGAGTGCCCATCAGTGCCGCCTATCAATGCCCATCAGTGCTGCATATTAGTGCCACCCATCAGTGCCGCCTACCAGTGCCCATCAGTGCTGCATATCAGTGCCCATCGTCAGTGCCTGTCAGTGCCCGCTCATTGGTGCCACCTCATTGCTGCCGCCTTATCAGTGCCTGCCAGTGCCACCTTATCAGTGCCCATCAGTGAAAGAGAAGACGTACTTATTTACAAAATTTTTAAACAGAAACAAAAGCAAAACTTTTATTTTTTTCAAAGTTTTCGTATTTTTTTATTTGTTTCGCAAAAAATAAAAACCGCAGACGTGATCAAATACCACCAAAAGAAAGCTCTATTTGTGGGAACAAAATGATAACAATTTAGTTTGGGTACAGTGTTGTATGACCGCGCAATTGTCATTCAAATTGCGACAGCACTGAAAGCTGAAAATTGGTCTGGGCAGGAAGGTGTACAAGTGCCCTGTATTGAAGTGGTTAAAGGCACATTTAAACAAAAAATACACCTTGTTTAAAATCTTAAAATTCACAACAGTGTTTTGAAAAACATACAAAAAAAATCAAAGAACTTACGAAGTTCAACATTTTAAGAACGGTGCTGGTGATGTCACCCTTGTAAATAGAAAATTTTTAAGATGCTCAAAATTGAGCATTAGGGATGAGCCGAACACCCCCCTGTTCGGTTCACACCAGAACATGCGAACAGGAAAAAAGTTTGTTCGAACACGCGAACACCGTTAAAGTCTATGGGACACGAACATGAATAATCAAAAGTGCTAATTTTAAAGGCTTATATGCAAGTTATTGTCATAAAAAGTGTTTGGGGACCCGGGTCCTGCCCCAGGGGACATGGATCAATGCAAAAAAAAGTTTTAAAAACGGCCGTTTTTTCAGGAGCAGTGATTTTAATAATGCTTAAAGTCGAACAATAAAAGTGTAATATCCCTTTAAATTTCGTACCTGGGGGGTGTCTATAGTATGCCTGTAAAGGGGCGCATGTTTCCCGTGTTTAGAACAGTCTGACAGCAAAATGACATTTTGAAGGAAAAAACACATTTAAAACTACCCGCGGCTATTGCATTGCCGACAATACACATAGAAGTTCATTGATAAAAACGGCATGGGAATTCCCCACAGGGCAACCCCGAACCAAAATTAAAAAAAAAAAAATGATGTGGCAGTCCGCCTAAATTCCATACAAGGCCCTTCAGGTCTGGTATGGATATTAAGGGGAACTCCAGCCAAAATTTTTTAAAAAAATGACGTGGGGTTCCCCCTAAATTCCATACCAGACCCTTCAGGTCTGGTATGGATTTTAAGGGGATCCCCGCACCAAAAAAAAAAAAAAAACGGTGTGGGGTCCCCCCAAAAATCCATACCAGACCCTTATCCGAGCACGCAACCTGGCAGGCCGCAGGAAAAGAGGGGGGGGGGGCGAGAGTGCGGCCCCCCCTCCTGAATCATACCAGGCCACATGCCCTCAACATTGGGAGGGTGCTTTGGGGTAGCCCCCCAAAACACCTTGTCCCCATGTTGATGAGGACAAGGGCCTCATCCCCACAACCCTGGCCGGTGGTTGTGGGGGTCTGCGGGCGGGGGGCTTATCGGAATCTGGAAGCCCCCTTTAACAAGGGGACCCCCAGATCCCGGCTCCCCCCTGTGTGAAATGGTAAGGGGGTACTTACCCCTACCATTTCACTAAAAAACTGTCAAAAATGTTAAAAATGACAAGAGACAGTTTTTGACAATTCCTTTATTTAAATGCTTCTTCTATCTTCTATCTTCCTTCATCTTCCTTCATCTTCTGGTTCTTCTGGCTCTTCTGGTTCTTCCTCCGGCATTCTCGTCCAGCATCTCCTCTGCGGCGTCTTCTATCTTCTTCTCCTCAGGCCGCTCCGCACCCATGGCATGGGGGGAAAGGCTCCCGCTCTTCTCTTCATCTTCTTCTTCATCTTCTTCTCTTCTTCCTTCTTCTCTTCTTCTCTTCTTCATTTTCTTCTCCGGGCCGCTCCGCAGCCATGCTGGCATGGATGGAGGCTCCCGCTGTGTGACGGCGTCTCCTCGTCTGACGGTTCTTAAATAACAGGGGGCGGGGCCACCCGGTGACCCCGCCCCCCTCTGACGCATGGTGACTTGACGGGACTTCCCTGTGATGTCACGAGGAATGCCACAGGGAAGTCCCGTCATGTCCCGTGCGTCAGAGGGGGGCGGGGTCACCGGGTGGCCCCGCCCCCCGTTATTTAAGAACCGTCAGACGAAGAGACGCCGTCACACAGCGGGTGCCTCCCTCCATGCCAGCATGGCTGCGGAGTGGCCCGGAGAAGAAAATGAAGAAGAGAAGAAGAGAAGAAGGAAGAAGAGATGAAGAAGAAGAAGATGAAGAGAAGAGCGGGAGCCTCCCCCCCATGCCATGGGTGCGGAGCGGCCCGAGGAGAAGAAGATAGAAGACGCCGCAGAGGAGATGCTGGACGAGAACGCCGGAGGAAGAACCAGAAGAGCCAGAAGAACCAGAAGAAGATGAAGGAAGATAGAAGAAGCATTTAAATAAAGGAATTGTCAAAAACTGTCTCTTGTCATTTTTAACATTTTTGACAGTTTTTTAGTGAAATGGTAGGGGTAAGTACCCCCTTACCATTTCACACAGGGGGGGCGGGATCTGGGGGTCCCCTTGTTAAAGGGGGCTTCCAGATTCCGATAAGCCCCCCGCCCGCAGACCCCCACAACCACCGGCCAGGGTTGTGGGGATGAGGCCCTTGTCCTCATCAACATGGGGACAAGGTGTTTTGGGGGGCTACCCCAAAGCGCCCTCCCAATGTTGAGGGCATGTGGCCTGGTACGGTTCAGAAGGGGGGGGCCGCACTCTCATCCCCCCTCTTTTCCTGCGGCCTGCCAGGTTGCGTGCTTGGATGAGGGTCTGGTATGGATTTTTGGGGGGACCCCACGCCGTTTTTTTTTTTTTTTGCCGCGGGGTTCCCCTTAAAATCCATACTAGACCTGAAGGGTCTGGTATGGAATTTAGGGGGAACCCCACATCATTTTTTTAAAAAATTTTGTCCGGGGTTCCCCTTAATATCCATACCAGACATGAAGGGCCTTGTATGGAATTTAGGGGGACTCCCACGTCATTTTTTTTTTAAATTTTGGTTCGGGGTTGCCCTGTGGGGAATTCCCATGCCATTTTTATCAATGAACTTCTATGTGTATTGTCGGCAAAGCAATAGCCGCGGGTAGTTTTAAATGTGTTTTTTCCTTCGAAATGTCATTTTGCTGTCAGACTGTTCTAAACACAGGAAAATTGGTAACGAAAACACTTGAAACCAAAATTTCAAGAAGAAATAAACTTCACAAGGAAATGAAGAACATGATTGATGTTTTTAGGCAAAACGTTATTATATTCTGCCCAAAACATCAATAATGTTCTTAATTTCCTGTTGCATGGAGTCCAGGCGAAGTTGCATGCTGTGAATTTGGTCACGCCTGTTTATCAATTTGGCCATTCCACAGCATTATCTGGCCAATCAGTCTTTGGGCACTGTCTGTGGTGAATGGCTCTGCCGCTTGGCCTTTCACAACCATAAGCTCACCTAAAATGTGTGAAAAAAAACAAGGGTTAAAATATGCACGCCTAAATACATTACCTTACGCTGGGGTGTCAGTCACTCTCTTGGTGGGGTTGAAAGGTCGCACACTTCCTCCACCTCTCCTTCCTCCAGCTCGTCGGGTGGGCGTGGTCTTGGGCTTGGGCTATCTTCAGCCTCAGGCTGGTGACTTGGGGGGGTCCTGGGATCCTTGGACTGTTGTCTGAGTCTTTTCTCCCCTATGATAAGTCAACAAAAGGTATAGTTAAAACACAGTGATATTTTATATTTTTAAAAATAATCTGAAACGTTGGTTAGGAGTAGGGATGAGCCGAACACCCCATGGTTCGGATCGCACCAGAACCTGCGAATGGACCGAAAATTCGCACAAACATTAGAACCCCATTGACGTCTATGGGACTTGAACGTTCAAAATCAAAAGTGCTCATTTTAAAGGCTAATTTGCATGGTATTGTCCTAAAAAGGGTTTGGGGACCCGGGTCCTACCCCAGGGGAAGTGTATCAATGCAAAAAAAAACGTTTAAAAACGGCCATTTTTTCGGGAGCAGTGATTTTAATGATGCTTAAAGTAAAAAAAAAAAAAAAGTGAAATATTCCTTTAAATATCGTACCTGGGGGGTGTCTATAGTATGCCTGTAAAGTGGCGCGTGTTTCCCGTGTTTAGAACAGTCCCTGCACAAAATGTCATTTTTAAAGGAAAAATACTAATTTAAAACTGCTTGCGGGTTTAATGTAATGTCGGGTCCTGGCAATATGGATGAAAATCAGTGAGACAAACGGCATGGGTACCCCCCAGTCCATTACCAGGCCCTTTGGGTCTTGTATGGATATTAAGGGGAACCCCGCACCCAAATTAAAATAAGGAAAGGTGTAGGGCCACCAGGCCCTATATACTCTGAACAGCAGTACACAGGCGGTGCAAACAAGACAGGGACTGTAGGTTTGTTGTTAAGTAGAATCTGTTTGTAATTTTGAACGGGTACATTTTTAACGTGTTTAGCTCCAGCCAAAAAAACTTTTTTAAGCTTTTTGGAAAACATAGGGAAGGGTTATCACCCCTGTGACATTTATGTCTTTCCTCCTCTTCAGAAGATTTCACCTCACTTTTTGTCCCGATGACAAATGTTTTTTGAAAATTTGGGGTTTTTTGTGGAACAAGGATTGGAAAGCATCAGTGGAAAGGAGAAATGTTTTTCCCACATTAACTCTTACAGGAGAGAATTTCCCTTCCTAGGGGTAGATTTCATCTCACTTCCTGTTGTCTCCTTCCGTTTGCAAGTAGGAGTCGTTTGTAAGTTAGATGTTTGAAAGTAGGGGCCTGCCCTATATACTCAGCAGAAATTTGGGCCTTAGGTGTTGTTGTGGCCACAACACTGTAAGCCCTCACAGGGCCCTGCTGTGAAATATTAGATCAAGATTTGTAATTACATGCCCCTGTTGAACAGGAGCTGAAAAATTGGGCCTTAGGCACTGGTGCTGGTGCCACAACACTGCAACCCCTCACAGACTCTCTAGTTGGAACGCAGGAACGAGCCCTGCTGCAAAGTATTGCATCAAAAATTGTAATTACACGCCCCTGTTAAACAAGGGCTGAAAACTTGGGCCTTAGGCACTGGTGCTGGTGCCACAACACTGCAACCCCTCACAGACACTCTAGGTGGAACGCAGGAACGAGCCCTGCTGCAAAGTATTGCATCAAAAATTGTAATTACACGCCCCTGTTAAACAGGGGCAGAAAAATTGGGCCTTAGGCACTGGTGCTGGTGCCACAACACTGCAACCCCTCACAGACACTCTAGTTGGAACGCAGGAACGAGCCCTGCTGCAAAGTATTGCATCAAAAATTGTAATTACACGCCCCTGTTAAACAGGGGCTGAAAAATTGTGCCTTAGGCACTGGTGGTGGCGCCCAGAACCAAAAATGTTCTTACAAGCTATCAGCGTGATCATTGAGGAGGAAGAGGATAATTACTCAGGGATAGTCACTCAGCATCAGCATAGGCAGTCTTTGAAGGGATCTGAGATTTCAAAAAAAATTATTCGGTTACATCAGCATTAGGTGCTTGGTAGCTGGTGGTGATCCAAGACTGATTAATTTTTATGAAGGTCAGTCGATCGACCGAGTCGGTGGACAGATGCACCCTGTGATCGGTTACCACGCCTCCAGCAGCACTGAATGTGCGTTCCGAAAGAACGCTGGATGCAGGACAGGCCAGTAGCTCAATTGCATACTGTGCAAGCTCTGGCCAGTGATCCATCCTTAAGACCCAGTAACCCAGAGGATTTTCGGTGGGAAAGGTGTCCAAATCTGATCTTGCCCCTAGGTATTCCTGCACCATGTAAAACAGACGCTGGCGATGGTTGCTGGAACCGATCATACCTTGGGGCTGCGCACCAAAAAATTGTCTGAACGCATCGGTCAGACGGCCACCTTCTCTACCGCTCCTTCTTTGACTGACCAAAGCCTCAGCAACACGTTGTCCAGAAACAGGAGTTTGTAACCTCCCAGTCTCTGGGAACGCGTTGCACAGACCTTTCTGCAAGGCCTCCCGAAGATGTTTCATCCTCTGCTCCCTCTGCGATGGCAAGATAAGGTCCGCAACCTTACCCTTGTAACGTGGATCAAGGAGGGTTGCCAGCCAGTATTGGTCCTTCTCCTTGATACCACGAATACGAGGATCCTTACGCCAGCTTTGCAGGATCAGGGAGGCCATGCAGCGTAGGTTTGCTGAGGCATTCGGTCCGGAGTCCTCTGGGTCACTAAGGACGACATGGTCCGCAGCCACCTCCTCCCAGCCACGTACAAGTCCATGTGTTTCTTGGGACTGATCCCTTAAAGACTGCTGCTGATGCTGAGTGCCAGGCTCCACCTCCATACTGACACAATCTTCCTCCTCATCCTCCTCGTCCTCTTCCTGTGTGATCGGCGGGCACGCAGGAACACTGTCTGGATAAAGTTGGCCTTGAGAGATAAGGAAGTCCTCCTCTTCCTGCCTCTGTTCTGCCTCAAGTGCCCTGTCCATTATTCCATGCAGCGTGTGCTCCAACAGGTGGACAAGGGGGACAGTGTCACTGATGCATGCACTCTCACTGCTCACCATCCTCGTGGCCTCCTCAAATGGTGACAGGACAGTGCATGCATCCCTGATCATGGCCCACTGGCGTGGGGAAAAAAACCAAGCTCCCCTGACCCTGTCCTGGTGCCATAGTCGCACAGGTACTCATTGATGGCCCTCTGCTGCGTGTGCAGCCGCTGCAGCATGGCCAACGTTGAGTTCCACCTGGTGGGCATGTCACAGATTAGGCGGTTCTTGGGCAGGTTAAACTCCTTTTAGAAGGTCCGTCAGCCGAGCACTGGCATTATATGACCGATGGAAATGCATAAGACTTTCCTGGCATGCCTCAGGACATCCTGTAAGCCCGGGTACCTGCCCAAGAACCACTGCACCACCAAGCTAAGGACGTGAGCCAAACAGGGCACATGGGTCATTTGTCCCTGTCGGAGGGCAGAGAGGAGGTTGGCACCATTGTCGCAAACCACCATTCCTGCTTAAGTTGGCGTGGCGTCAACCACCTCTGAACCTGCCCCTGCAGAGCTGACAGAACCTCTGCCCCAGTGTGGCTCCTGTCCCCCAAGCACACCAACTCAAGCACCGCATGGCATCTTTTGGCCTGCATACTTGCGTAGCCCCTTGAACGGCTACGGAGCACCACTTGTTCCGAGGACAAAGCACAGGAAGAGGCCATGGAGGAAGAAGAAGAGGAGGGGTGGAGGAGAGAGGTGTGTCACAATCATTAGCATTTTGGAGGCGTGGTGGCGGAACAACCTCCAACACTACTGCACCTTGTCCTGCATCCTTCCCAGCTGCCAGCAGAGTCACCCAATGCGCCGTGAAACTTAGGTAACGTCCCTGTCCATGCCTGCTGGACCATGAGTCAGCGGTAATATGCACCTTACCACTGACCGCCCTGTCCAGCGAGGCAAGGACATTGCCTTCCACATGGCGGGAGAGATCCGGAATCGCCTTCCGTGAGAAAAAGTGGCGTTTGGGTACCTGCCACTGAGGAACCGCACATTCCAAAAACTCACGGAAGGGGGCAGAGTCTACCAACTGAAAAGGCAGCAGTTGAAGTGCTAGCAATTTTGCCAAGCTAGCATTCAACCACTGGGCATGTGGATGGCTGGGAGCAAACTTCTTTCGGCGGTGCAGCAGCTGGGGCAGGGAAATTTGCCTGGTACAATCTGACGTCGGTGTACCAAAAGCAGATTGCCCACAAGTACTTGGCTGTGACACACCTAATTCTACACCTTCATTCCTCTCAGTGCAGGTCTCAGAGAGGACTGAAGGTATAGTGGGGTTGGAAATGTCAGCTGATGAGGAGCAAGGAGAGGTCCTCTTTGTTCTTTGGTGTGGGTCTTTTAGATACGCTTACCAATGAACTGCATGGCAGGTCAACATATGTCTGGTCAAGCATGTGGTACCCAAGCGGGAGATGTTTTGGCCAAGCGAGATACGCTTGAGACATATGTTGCAAATAGCAGCGGTGCGATCTGATGCACTCGTCTCAAAAAAGGCCCACACCAAAGAACTTTTTGAATAACGCGCAGAGACTGCAGCGCCCTGCACATGTGGAGCTTTGGGGTGTGATGCAGTCAATGTGCTGCCCTTAGGCTGGCCCCTGGAGGGCATCCTGCCTCGTTGGTGATGTGCCGCCTCCTCCTCCTCTCTCCTATCAGGCATCCACGTTGAGTCAGTGACCTCATCATCCCCTCCCTCCTCATCACTGGAGCAAACCTGGCAGTATGCTGCAGCAGGGGGAGCATGACTGCCAGATTGCTGTCCTTCTTGGGCACCCCCTCTGTCCGTGCTCATGTTACTGCCTTCATCAAGCTCAGTATCATCATCAGAGCCTTCCAAACGCTTGGCATCCTCCTGGAGCATGTACCCAACACTGTGGTCAAACAGTTAGAGGGACTCCTCAGGAGGACATAGTGGGGCTAGGGAAGGAGTCACTGATGACATTGAGCCGAGGGAAGAGGCCGCTGCTTTGCCAAAGTACCCTGGGCATGGGTGAGAGAGGATGAGGAGGATGAGGATGGCTTGGTCATCCACTCGACCAAGTCTTCCGCATGTTACGGCTCAACACGGCCTGCTGCTAAAAAAAAGGCCAAGCGTGTCCGACGGCCACGTGCTGATGAGGATGCACCGTCTCCACGACCAGCACTAGACACAAAGCCTGCTTGCCCTCTCTTATTGGCTTGTGACTGTCTGCCTCTCCTTCTTGGCCTTCCAGACATACTAATGGCCTGTAGCTGCACTAAGCTGGGATATATATATATATATATATATATATATATATATATATATATATATATACTGTATATATACAGTGCCTTGCAAAAGTATTCGGCCCCCTTGAACTTTTCAACCTTTTGCCACATTTCAGGCTTCAAACATAAAGATATAAAATTTTTATTTTTTGTGAAGAATCACCAACAAGTGGGACACAATTGTGAAGTGGAACGAAATCTATTGGATTGTTGAAACTTTTTTAACTAATAAAAAAATGAAAAGTGGGGCGTGCAAAATTATTCGGCCCCCTTGCGTTAATAATTTGTAGAGCCACCTTTTGCTGCGATTACAGCTGCGACACAAGTCGCTTGGGGTATGTCTCTATCAGTTTTGCACATCGAGGGACTGAAATTCTTGCCCATTCTTCCTTGCAAAACAGCTCGAGCTCAGTGAGGTTGGATGGAGAGCGTTTGTGAACAGCAGTTTTCAGCTCTTTCCACAGATTCTCGATTGGATTCAGGTCTGGACTTTGACTTGGCCATTCTAACACCTGGATACGTTTATTTGTGAACCATTCCTTTGTAGATTTTGCTGTATGTTTGGGATCATTGTCTTGTTGGAAGATAAATCTCTGTCCCAGTTTCAGGTCTTTTGCAGACTCCCAACAGGTTTTCATCCAGAATGGTCCTGCATTTGGCTGCATCCATCTTCCCCTCAATTTTAACCATCTTCCCTGTCCCTGCTGAAGAAAAGCAGGCCCAAACCATGATGCTGCCACCACCATGTTTGACAGTGGGGATGGTGTGTTGAGGGTGATGAGCTGTGTTGCTTTTACGCCAAACATATCGTTTTGCATTGTGGCCAAAAAGTTTGATTTTGGTTTCATCGGACCAGAGCACCTTCTTCCACATGTTTGGTGTGTCTCCCAGGTGGCTTGTGGCAAACTTTAGACAAGACTTTTTATGGATATCTTTGAGAAATGGCTTTCTTCTTGCCACTCTTCCATAAAGGCCAGATTTGTGCAGTGTACGACTGATTGTTGTCCTATGGACAGACTCTCCCACCTCAGCTGTAGTTCTCTGCAGTTCATCCAGAGTGATCATGGGCCTCTTGGCTGCATCTCTGATCAGTCTTCTCCTTGTCTGAGCTGAAAGTATAGAGGGACAGCCAGGTCTTGGTAGATTTGCAGTGGTCTGATACTCCTTCCATTTCAAAATGATCGCTTGCACAGTGCTCCTTGGGATGTTTAAAGCTTGGGAAATCTTTTTGTATCCAAATCCGGCTTTAAACTTCTCCACAACAGTATTACGGACTTGCCTGGTGTGTTCCTTGGTCTTCATGATGCTCTCTGCACTTTCAACAGAACCCTGAGACTATCACAGAGCAGGTGCATTTATTTAGAGACTTGATTACACACAGGTGGATTCTATTTATCACCATCAGTCATTTAGGACAACATCGGATCATTCAGAGATCCTCGCTGAACTTCTGGAGTGAGTTTTCTGCACTGAAAGTAAGGGGGCCGAATAATTTTGCACGCACCACTTTTCAGTTTTTTATTTGCTAAAAAAGTTTAAAATATCCAATAGATTTCGTTCCACTTCACAATTGTGTCCCACTTGTTGGTGATTCTTCACAAAAAATTAAAATTTTATATCTTTATGTTTGAAGCCTGAAATGTGGCAAAAGGTTGAAAAGTTCAAGGGGGCCGAATACTTTTGCAAGGCACTGTATATATATATATATATATGTACTGATACTGCAGCTAGCAAAATCAACTGCCTGCCTGTAGTATGAGAACACCACCAACCTTCTACAGGTAGCTTTAGCTGAACATTGTGAGGTGGACACACCCCACTAACTTGTAGGTTTAGCTGAACACTGTGAGCAGGACGCACTGCACTAACTGTAAATAGTCTAGCTGCCTGACTGTGGTACTAATAGGATCAAAAGAACACCAGCAATTTTCTTCAGGTAGCTGTATATACTGTAACAAGGCAAGCCTGCCTGTCAGTAAGAAGATAACAGGAACAGATCTAGCTGAACACTGTGAGCAGGACGCACTGCACTAACTGTAAATAGTCTAGCTGCCTGACTGTGGTACTAATAGGATCAAAAGAACACCAGTAATTTTCTTCAGGTAGCTGTATATACTGTAACAAGACAAGCCTGCCTGTCAGTAAGAAGTTAACAGGAACGGATCTAGCTGAACACTGTGAGCAGGATGCACCCCACTAACTTGTAGGTTTAGCTGAACACTGTGAGCAGGACACACCCCACTAACTTGTAGGTTTAGCTGAACACTGTGAGCAGGACGCACTGCACTAACTGTAAATAGTCTAGCTGCCTGACTGTGGTACTAATAGGATCAAAAGAACACCAGCAATTTTCTTCAGGTAGCTGTATATACTGTAACAAGGCAAGCCTGCCTGTCAGTAAGAAGATAACAGGAACAGATCTAGCTGAACACTGTGAGCAGGACGCACTGCACTAACTGTAAATAGTCTAGCTGCCTGACTGTGGTACTAATAGGATCAAAAGAACACCAGTAATTTTCTTCAGGTAGCTGTATATACTGTAACAAGACAAGCCTGCCTGTCAGTAAGAAGTTAACAGGAACGGATCTAGCTGAACACTGTGAGCAGGACGCACCCCACTAACTTGTAGGTTTAGCTGAACACTGTGAGCAGGACGCACCCCACTAACTTGTAGGTTTAGCTGAACACTGTGAGCAGGACGCACTGCACTAACTGTAGTCTAGCTGCCTGACTGTGGTACTAATAGGATCAAAAGAACACCAGTAATTTTCTTCAGGTAGCTGTATATACTGTAACAAGACAAGCCTGCCTGTCAGTAAGAAGATAACAGGAACGGATCTAGCTGAACACTGTGAGCAGGACGCACTGCACTAACTGTAAATAGTCTAGCTGCCTGACTGTGGTACTAATAGGATCAAAAGAACACCAGTAATTTTCTTCAGGTATCTGTAAATACTGTAACAAGACAAGCCTGCCTGTCAGTAGGAAGATAACAGGAACGGATCTAGCTAAACTGAATACAGTGTATATATATATATGCAACACCTGGGATGCATATATATAAACACAATACACTGTAAGTGCAGCTAACTGACTGACTGTTCTGCCTAATCTATCTAACTCAAATCAAATGTCACTGTCTGTCTCTCTCTCTCTATCAATGAACGCCGGAACACACACAACACAGGGCTGCTGTGCAGGCGGCCTTATATAGTGTGGGGCGTGTACTAAATCCCCTGAGCCATAATTGGCCAAAGCCTCCTTGGCTTTGGCCAATTACGGCTCTCTGTTCAGGCGGTGCTGTGATTGGCCAAGCATGCGGGTCATAGTGCATGCTTGGCCAATCATCAGCCAGCAATGCACTGCGATGCCGCAGTGAAATATGGGCCGTGACGCGCCACACGAATTTGGCGCGAACGGCCCATATCGTTCGCAATTCGGCGAACGACCGAACAGCCGATGTTCGAGTCGAACATGGGTTCGACTCGAACACGAAGCTCATCCCTAGTTAAGAGTTATGGACAATTGTCCTGAAATTTTAGAAGACAGGATGAACATTCCCTCTGAACAACAATTCTAAACAATACACATTTTCATGCAAGTTTCACAGATGCAGACACCTCAATGATCTCCTATGTGTATTACCCCTCTAAAATTTCTTTATGGTCACATAATACACTAGTGCTCGTGAGTCCAGATGTGGAAGCAGCTGCTGTGTCCTGTCCTTACTTTACACTGAATCATTTTTGAAGAAGCATTATATTTTCCAACACATCTACACCACATCCACAAATTAGTGGAATACAATAAATTATCAAGACATAAATGTATATGTCCAACCCTGTACCATCGTATTTGGCGAAAAAAAACCCGTCATTTTCTTTAGTATCATATGTATTTTACAAAGAACGGTCTTTACGAACTATGCTGTATAAACGAAAAAAATATGGATCAGCATGCAAGTTAAGTATCTCAATAGGAAAACAAGTACTTACTTTTTTTAAGCAGCTTCTTTATTCGCCAATATTGTTCTGGCTCCTGACTTTTGATGTTAGACCACCGCTTCCTCAATTGTTCTTTAGACCGTTTTGTGCCAAATTTAGCTTCTAGAGTGGTGACAACTGAGGACATTATTTTGTCCTTACGCATATTCGGTCGTGTGTACGGTCCTTTTTTGCCATCGTAGTCCTCCCTTCTCAATATTGACACCATCTCCACCATCTCTTCAAAAGCCATGTTGGTGGCCTTATATCTCCTCCTGGATGTGGATGGTTGTGGCTCCGGGCTTTCCTCCGCGCTACTTCCACTGATTCTCTCCGCCATCTTTCTCTATCTACTCCCACTGCGCAACGAAGAGTGAAGGGGCGGGGACAAATCGTACTAAAGAACGTCAGGGGCAGGCGGAGCATGACACATGCGCAGTGTATATGAAGCTATTATCATGGCCTACGTATGTCTGTGCGGAAGTAGCGAGTGTCAGAAACGAAGGTAAGATTAAACGTGGGGGTGTGTGTGTATATGTGTCCCTTAGATTCTTCACAAAATAATCCTGGGAGTTCTGACTGACATTACAGTTTTGATCTTGTGTCTTGTCTTTCAGCAACAATGAGTCTCTTTAAAGAGGCAGATTTTTTGTCGCGATTTATAGACTTATGTCAGGAAAACAAAAACCTGTGGGAGGTCAAACACCCACTATATTACAATAGAGATGTAAGGAAGGCAACACTGGGCACACTTTTAGAATTTGTGAAGACTCGAGTCCCCCAGGCAGACCTCAAGTTTGTGGACAAGAAAATTGGTATCTTGCGAAACATGTATAGGCGGGAACACAATAAAATCCAGGAGTCGCTCAGATCCGGAGCAGCAGCCGACCAAGTTTATGTACCCAAGTTGTGGTACTACCACAAAATGCGATTCCTGGATGACCAGAAAGAAGCCAGGCAATCACTTTCGACCCTTCCCCCCACCCTTCCCCCCACCCTTCCCCCCACCCTTCCCTCCAGCCTTCCCCCCACTCTTCCCTCCAGCCTTCCATCCACCTCCACCCCAGCTGAGGAGTCCCAGGAAGAACTGGGCCTTTTCTTCCCTGATGTAGTGGATACGCCCAGCTTCAGCCAGGTATCCTTTTTTGTGGAATTTGTGATTGTGTAAATGTTATTAATGATGTTAACGTGTCAAATTTTTAAGTGCTTCATAAAAAATGACTTCATCACAAATATTAATATGTAGACATATCACTAGACAGTAGTGGCCAAAAATATACTTCTGCATAGGTGTGCACAGCCTCTTGCATTAGGGTGTGCACCCCAAAGCTCAAATACATATGCATGTGTATATGTACTGATGGTGTCAGTAGGGCAGTGGACAGTGTAATTTTGTTAATTTTCTTTTATAACAGTTTTTTGGGGGATGAAATATCAGTGGTCTAAACAGGGGGGAATATGCACCACACAAGGCAATTAGGGTGTGCCCAGGCACACCTGGCACACCCTGTGCGCACGCCTATGTACTTCAGATATTGTTGATCAGCTTTAATAATGGTGGTGTCAAATAGATAGCCTTTACTATTTGTTGAGAATTATACTTGCAAGTCATGAGCTGAAAATTGTGTGTGATTGCGTATGCAAAGTATTGCATCAAAAATTGTAATTACACGACCCTGTTAAACAAGGGCTGAAAAATTGGGCCTTAGGCACTGGTGCTGGTGCCACACCACTGCAACACCTCACAGACACTCTGGTTGGAACGCAGGAACGAGCCCTGCTGCAAAGTATTGCATCAAAAATTATAATTACACGCCCCTGTTAAACAGGGGCTGAAAAATTGTGCCTTAGGCACTAGTGGTGGCGCCCAGAACCAAAAATGTTCTTACAAGCTATAAGCGTGATCATTGAGAAGGAAGAGGATAATTACTCAGGGATAGTCACTCAGCATCAGCATAGGCAGTCTTTGAAGGGATCTGAGATTTCAAAAACAAATATTCGGTTACATCAGCATCAGGTGCTTGGTAGCTGGTGGTGATCCAAGACTGATTAATTTTTATGAAGGTCAGTCGATCGACCGAGTCGGTGGACAGATGCACCCTGTGATCGGTTACCACGCCTCCAGCAGCACTGAATGTGCGTTCCGAAAGAACGCTGGATGCAGGACAGGCCAGTAGCTCAATTGCATACTGTGCAAGCTCTGGCCAGTGATCAATCCTCAAGACCCAGTAACCCAGAGGATTTTCGGTGGGAAAGGTGTCCAAATCTGATCTTGCCCCTAGGTATTCCTGCACCATGTAAAACAGACGCTGGCGATGGTTGCTGGAACCGATCATACCTTGGGGCTGCGCACCAAAAAATTGTCTGAACGTATCGGTCAGACGGCCACCTAATCCACCGCTCCTTCTTTGACTGACCAAAGCCTCAGCAACACGTTGTCCAGAAACAGGAGTTTGTAACCTCCCAGTCTCTGGGAACGTGTTGCACAGACCTTTCTGCAAGGCCTCCCGAAGATGTTTCATCCTCCGCTCCCTCTGCGATGGCAAGATAAGATCCGCAACCTTACCCTTGTAACGTGGATCAAGGAGGGTTGCCAGCCAGTATTGGTCCTTCTCCTTGATACCACGAATACGAGGATCCTTACGCAGGCTTTGCAGGATCAGGGAGGCCATGCAGCGTAGGTTTGCTGAGGCATTCGGTCCAGAGTCCTCTGGGTCACTAAGGACGACATGGTCCGCAGCCACCTCCTCCCAGCCATGTACAAGTCCATGTGTTTCTTGGGACTGATCCCTTAAAGACTGCTGCTGATGCTGAGTGCCAGGCTCCACCTCCATACTGACACAATCTTCCTCCTCATCCTCCTCCTCCTCGTCCTCTTCCTGTGTGATCGGCGGGCACGCAGGAACACTGTCTGGATAAAGGGGACCTTGAGAGCTAAGGAAGTCCTCCTCTTCCTGCCTCTGTTCTGCCTCATGTGCCTCATTATTCCACGCAGTGTGTGCTCCAACAGGTGGACAAGGGGGACAGTGTCATTGATGCATGCACTGTCACTGCTCACCATCCTCGTGGCCTCCTCAAATGGTGACAGGACAGTGCATGCATCCCTGATCATGGCCCACTGGCGTGGGGAAAAAAAACCAAGCTCCCCTGACCCTGTCCTGGTGCCATAGTCACACAGGTATTCATTGATGGCCTTCTGCTGCGTGTGCAGCCGCTACAGCATGGCCAACGTTGAGTTCCACCTGGTGGGCATGTCACAGATTAGGCGGTTCTTGGGCAGGTTAAACTCCTTTTGGAGGTCCGTCAGCCGAGCACTGGCATTATATGACCGGCAGAAATGCACACAGACTTTCCTGGCCTGCCTCAGGACATCCTGTAAGCCCGGGTACCTGCCCAAGAACCGCTGCACCACCAAGTTAAGGACGTGAGCCAAACAGGGCACATGGGTCATTTGTCCCTGTCGGAGGGCAGAGAGGAGGTTGGTGCCATTGTCGCAAACCACCATTCCTGCCTTAAGTTGGCGTGGCGTCAACCACCTCTGAACCTGCCCCTGCAGAGCTGACAGAACCTCTGCCCCAGTGTGACTCCTGTCCCCCAAGCACACCAGCTCAATCACCGCATGGCATCTTTTGGCCTGCGTACTTGCGTAGCCCCTTGAACGGCTACGGAGCACCGCTGGTTCCGAGGACAAAGCACAGGAAGAGGCCATGGAGGAAGAAGAAGAGAAGGGGGTGGAGGAGAGACGTTTGTCACAATCATTAGCATTTTGGAGGCGTGGTGGCGGAACAACCTCCAACACTACTGCACCTTGCCCTGCATCTTTCCCAGATGCCAGCAGAGTCACCCAATGCACCGTGAAACTTAGGTAACGTCCCTGTCCATGCCTGCTGGACCATGAGTCAGTGGTAATATGCACCTTACCGCTGACCGCCCTGTCCAACGAGGCATGGACATTTCCTTCCACATGCCGGTAGAGAGCCGGAAACGCCTTCCGTGAGAAAAAGTGGCGTTTGGGTACCTGCCACTGAGGAACCGCACATTCCACAAACTCACGGAAGGGGGCAGAGTCTACCAACTGAAAAGGCAGCAGTTGAAGTGCTAGAAATTTTGCCAAGCTAGCATTCAACCGCTGCGCATGTGGATGGCTGGGAGCAAACTTCTTTCGGTGGTGCAGCAGCTGGGGCAGGGAAATTTGCCTGGTACAATCTGACGTCGGTGTACCAAAAGCAGATTACCCACAAGTACTTGGCTGTGACACACCTAATTCTACACCTTCATTCCTCTCAGTGCAGGTCTCAGAGAGGACTGAAGGTATAGTGGGGTTGGAGATCTCAGCTGATGAGGAGCAAGGAGAGGTCCTCTTTGTTCTTTGGTGTGGGTCTTTTAGATACGCTTGCCAACGAACTGCATGGCAGGTCAACATATGTCTGGTCAAGCATGTGGTACCCAAGCGGGAGATGTTTTGGCCACGCGAGATACTCTTGAGACATATGTTGCAAATAGCAGCGGTGCGATCTGATGCACTCGTCTCAAAAAAAGCCCACACCAAAGAACTTTTTGAATAACGCGCAGAGACTGCAGCGCCCTGCACATGTGGAGCTTTGGGGTGTGATGCAGTCAATGTGCTGCCCTCAGGCTGGCCCCTGGAGGGCATCATGCCTCGTTGGTGATGTGCCGCCTCCTCCTCCTCTTCCTCTCTCCTATCAGGCACCCACGTTGAGTCAGTGACCTCATCATCCCCTCCCTCCTCATCACTGGAGCAAACCTGGCAGTATGCTGCAGCAGGGGGAGCATGACTGCCAGATTGCTGTCCTTCTTCGGCACCCCCTCTGTCCGTGCTCATGTTACTGCCTTCATCGAGCTCAGTATCATCATCAGAGCCTTCCAAACGCTGGGTATCCTCCTGGAGCATGTACCCAACACTGTGGTCAAACAGTTCGAGGGACTCCTTGGGAGGACATGGTGGGGCTAGGGAAGGAGTCACTGAGCCGAGGGAAGAGGCCGCTGCTTTGCCAGACAAAGTACCCTGGGCATGGGTGAGAGAGGATGAGGAGGATGAGGACGGCTTGGTCATCCACTCGACCAAGTCTTCTGCATGTTGCGGCTCAACACGGCCAGCTGCCGAAAAAAAGGCCAAGCGTGTCCCACGGCCACGTGCTCATGAGGATGCACCGTCTCCACGACCAGCACTAGACACAGAGCCTGCTTGCCCTCTCTTATTGGCTTGTGACTGTCTGCCTCTCCTTCTTGGCCTTCCAGACATACTAATGGCCTGTAGCTGCACTAAGCTGGGATATATATATATATATATACATATATATATATATGTACTGATACTGCAGCTAGCAAAATCAACTGCCTGCCTGTAGTATGAGAACACCACCAACCTTCTACAGGTAGCTTTAGCTGAACATTGTGAGGTGGACGCACCCCACTAACTTGTAGGTTTAGCTGAACACTGTGAGCAGGACGCACTGCACTAACTGTAAATAGTCTAGCTGCCTGACTGTGGTACTAATAGGATCAAAAGAACACCAGCAATTTTCTTCAGGTAGCTGTATATACTGTAACAAGACAAGCCTGCCTGTCAGTAAGAAGATAACAGGAATGGATCTAGCTGAACACTGTGAGCAGGACGCACCCCACTAACTTGTAGATTTAGCTGAACACTGTGAGCAGGACGCACCCCACTAACTTGTAGGTTGAGCTGAACACTGTGAGCAGGACGCACTGCACTAACTGTAAATAGTCTAGCTGCCTGACTGTGGTACTAATAGGATCAAAAGAACACCAGTAATTTTCTTCAGGTAGCTGTATATACTGTAACAAGACAAGCCTGCCTGTCAGTAAGAAGATAACAGGAACGGATCTAGCTGAACACTGTGAGCAGGACGCACTGCACTAACTGTAAATAGTCTAGCTGCCTGACTGTGGTACTAATAGGATCAAAAGAACACCAGTAATTTTCTTCAGGTAGCTGTATATACTGTAACAAGACAAGCCTGCCTGTCAGTAAGAAGCTAATAGGAACGGATCTAGCTGAACACTGTGAGCAGGATGCACTGCACTAACTGTAAATAGTCTAGCTGCCTGACTGTGGTACTAATAGGATCAAAAGAACACCAGTAATTTTCTTCAGGTAGCTGTATATACTGTAACAAGACAAGCCTGCCTGTCAGTAAGAAGATAACAGGAACGGATCTAGCTGAACACTGTGAGCAGGACGCACTGCACTAACTGTAAATAGTCTAGCTGCCTGACTGTGGTACTAATAGGATCAAAAGAAAACCAGTAATTTTCTTCAGGTAGCTGTATATACTGTAACAAGACAAGCCTGCCTGTCAGTAAGAAGCTAATAGGAACGGATCTAGCTGAACACTGTGAGCAGGACGCACTGCACTAACTGTAAATAGTCTAGCTGCCTGACTGTGGTACTAATAGAATCAAAAGAACACCAGCAATTTTCTCCAGGTAGCTGTACATACTGTAACAAGACAAGCCTGCCTGTCAGTAAGAAGATAACAGGAACGGATCTAGCTGAACACTGTGAGCAGGACGCACTGCACTAACTGTAAATAGTCTAGCTGCCTGACTGTGGTACTAATAGGATCAAAAGAACACCAGTAATTTTCTTCAGGTAGCTGTATATACTGTAACAAGACAAGCCTGCCTGTCAGTAAGAAGATAACAGGAACGGATCTAGCTGAACACTGTGAGAAGGACGCACTGCACTAACTGTAAATAGTCTAGCTGCCTGACTGTGGTACTAATAGGATCAAAAGAACACCAGTAATTTTCTTCAGGTAGCTGTATATACTGTAACAAGACAAGCCTGCCTGTCAGTAAGAAGTTAACAGGAACGGATCTAGCTGAACACTGTGAGCAGGACGCACTGCACTAACTGTAAATAGTCTAGCTGCCTGACTGTGGTACTAATAGGATCAAAAGAAACACTAGCAATTTTCCTCAGGTAGCTGTATATACTGTAACAAGACAAGCCTGCCTGTCAGTAAGAAGATAACAGGAACAGAGCTAGCTGAACACTGTGAGCAGGACGCACTGCACTAACTGTAAATAGTCTAGCTGCCTGACTGTGGTACTAATAGGATCAAAAGAACACCAGTAATTTTCTTCAGGTAGCTGTAAATACTGTAACAAGACAAGCCTGCCTGTCAGTAGGAAGATAACAGGAACGGATCTAGCTAAACTGAATACAGTGTATATATATATATATGCAACACCTGGGATGCATATATATATACACAATACACTGTAAGTGCAGCTAACTGACTGACTGTTCTGCCTAATCTATCTAACTCAAATCAAATGTCACTGTCTGTCTCTCTCTCTCTCTCAATGAACGCCGGAACACACACTACACAGGGCTGCCGTGCAGGCGGCCTTATATAGTGTGGGGCGTGTACTAAGTCCCCTGAGCCATAATTGGCCAAAGCCTCCTTGGCTTTGGCCAATTACGGCTCTCTGTTCAGGCGGCGCTGTGATTGGCCAAGCATGCGGGTCATAGTGCATGCTTGGCCAATCATCAGCCAGCAATGCCCTGCGATGTCGCAGTGAATTATGGGCCGTGGCGCGCCACACGAATTTGGCGCGAACAGCCCATATCGTTCGCAATTCGGTGAACGACCGAACAGCCGCTGTTCGAGTTGAACATGGGTTTGACTCGAACACGAAGCTCATCCCTAGTTAAGAGTTATGGACAATTGCCTTTTTTTGTCCTGAAAAATTTAGAAGACAGGATGAACATTCCCTCTGAACAACAATTCTAAACAATACACATTTTCATGCAAGTTTCACAGATGCAGACACCTCAATGATCTCCTATGTGTATTACCCCCTCTAAAATTTATTTATGGTCACATAATACACTAGTGCTCGTGAGTCCAGACGTGGAAGCAGCTGCTGTGTCCTGTCCTTACTTTACACTGAATCATTTTTGAAGAAGCATTATATTTTCCAACACATCTACACCACATCCACAAATTAGTGGAATACGATAAATTATCAAGACATAAATGTTTATGTCCAACCCTGTACCATCGTATTTGGCGAAAAAAAACCCGTCATTTTCTTTAGTATCATATGTATTTTACAAAGAACGGTCTTTACGAACTATGCTGTATAAACAAAAAAAATATGGATCAGCATGCAAGTTAAGTATCTCAATAGGAAAACAAGTACTTACTTTTTTTAAGCAGCTTCTTTATTCGCCAATATTGTTCTGGCTCCTGACTTTTGATGTTAGACCACCGCTTCCTCAATTGTTCTTTAGACCGTTTTGTGCCAAATTTAGCTTCTAGAGTGGTGACAACTGAGGACATTATTTTGTCCTTACGCATATTCGGTCGTGTGTACGGTCCTTTTTTGCCATCGTAGTCCTCCCTTCTCAATATTGACACCATCTCCACCATCTCTTCAAAAGCCATGTTGGTGGCCTTATATCTCCTCCTGGATGTGGATGGTTGTGGCTCCGGGCTTTCCTCCGCGCTACTTCCACTGATTCTCTCCGCCATCTTTCTCTATCTACTCCCACTGTGCAACGAAGAGTGAAAGGGCGGGGACAAATCGCACTAAAGAACGTCAGGGGCAGGCGGAGCATGACACATGCGCAGTGTATATAAAGCTATTATCATGACCTACGTATGTCTGTGCGGAAGTAGCGAACGTCAGAAACGAAGGTAAGATTAAACGTGGGTGTGTGTGTGTGTATATGTGTCCCTTAGATTCTTCACAAAATAATCCTGGGAGTTCTGACTGACATTACAGTTTTGATCTTGTGTCTTGTCTTTCAGCAACAATGAATCCCTTTAAAGAGGCAGACTTTTTGTCGCGATTTATAGACTTATATCAGGAAAAGATAAACCTGTGGGAGGTCAAACACCCACTATATTACAATAGAGATGTAAGGAAGGCCACAGTGGGCACACTTTTAGAATTTGTGAAGACTCGAGTCCCCCAGGCAGACCTCAAGTTTGTGGACAAGAAAATTGGTATCTTGCGAAACATGTATAGGCGGGAACACAATAAAATCCAGGAGTCGCTCAGATCCGGAGCAGCAGCCGACCAAGTTTATGTACCCAAGTTGTGGTACTACCACAAAATGCGATTCCTGGATGACCAGAAAGAAGCCAGGCAATCACTTTCGACCCTTCCCCCCACCCTTCCCCCCACCCTTCCCTCCAGCCTTCCCCCCACTCTTCCCTCCAGCCTTCCATCCACCTCCACCCCAGCTGAGGAGTCCCAGGAAGAACTGAGCCTTTTCATCCCTGATGAAGTGGATACGCCCAGCTTCAGCCAGGTATCCTTTTTTGTGGAATTTGTGATTGTGTAAATGTTATTAATGATGTTAACGTGTCAAATTTTTAAGTGCTTCATAAAAAATTACTTCATCACAAATATTAATATGTAGACATATCACTAGACAGTAGTGGCCAAAAATATACTTCTGCATAGGTGTGCACAGCCTCTTGCATTAGGGTGTGCACCCCAAAGCTCAAATACATATGCATGTGTATATGTACTGATGGTGTCAGTAGGGCAGTGGACAGTGTAATTTTGTTAATTTTCTTTTATAACAGTTTTTTGGGGGATGAAATATCAGTGGTCTAAACAGGGGGGAATATGCACCACACAAGGCAATTAGGGTGTGCCCAGGCACACCTGGCACACCCTGTGTGCACGCCTATGAATATATCATATTAGTCATGGCATGAGGATAAATCATGAAGAAAGTAGTTTGTGAGAACTCTGTGTGAATATAAAGCAGAAAAACAACTTCATTCCTCTCGCATTATAAATAAAATAAATAAAGCGCTGTATTAAAAGATCACAGAAGAGGAATCTGCTAGCTTCAATACGAAGGCTAGTTTTACCAGACCGAGCGCTTCCGTCTTGTAATTGCTTCAGAGCATGCATCAGTTTGAGTTCGTCGGACTAGCACACAGACGACCGGTTTGTCCGCTAGAAAGAAGAGTCCGTCGGATAGATTTAAAACATGCTTCAAATCTAAGTCTGTCCAACTTTTGAGCAAACAAAGTCCGCTGGAGCCCACACACGATCGAATTGTCCGACGAAATCCAGTACGCCGGACCAAGTCTGCCGTAAAGTCCGCTCGTGTGTACGCGGCATGAGGGTTCATTCACACCAGCCTCCTTGGCCCAACCCAGTCCCAATGCATAGACAAGACAATTTGTCTTATTTCTATTGTTTCAGTTCACATCAATGTGTTGTGTTTGTGTACACTAAAAAACAAGTTGGACATAGGTTCCATTTTTGCGCAGTGCATTCTGATGGACTGTATTGCATTGCAACGTGCTGCTGTGCACCCTAATGTATGCTCTCTGGTGTGATTGACAAGACAAAAATGTTATACACGCAGTAGTTTTCCAAAAAAAGGCAACATAGTTTCCCACCTAAGTATTGCCCCTTGTCAACAATAACCACATGCATTAAAATAGTGTTCCCACCTAAGTATTGCCCCTTGTCAACAATAACCACATGCATTAAAATACAAAGAAGAAAGGGGGGTTGGGGTATAGATACCCCTGGGATTTTTATGGTGCTTTTCAAAATTTCAATAGGTCAGTAGGAAAATAGATCAACCTCAAAAAGAGAAAAAGACACTGTATGCAAATTGCCAAACTGACTAATAATAATCTTCTTATTCAAAATCTTTAATAGTTAAGAATAATAACAAAACAATCATCTAAAAACAAGCACAATCTTGAACAAACATAGTCAATTAGTGAAGTATTTTAAAATTAGAAACCACTTTGCGATACCAATCTCAACATGTTTCGCTCAACAACTGAGCTTCATCAGGAGTTTTTTTGGTACAGATGTGGCATACAAGCCAAAACAGATTCAAAGATGAATGGTAGACAACATAGATTGTGAACGTATATAAAGTTCCGTGGCTCAAATGCCAATCAGAAGGATGCGTCTCACCCGTTTAGGACCTCCCAAAATCGTTTTTTGGTCCACAGAGGGGCCCAAGTGTAGAGTGGCTCTGAGGCTGCAAGGGGAGGTATATGCCGCTCTCCCCTTCCGTACACATCCACCCCACCTCTCAGTTTACTGGGGCAGTATATACTTGGATCTCGTGATCTGACTCTTAAGGGTTGTCAATTTGGATTGCCACCTTGTGGTGAAACTGGAGCGTTGCTCTCCTTTATGCTTTTGTTCATATGGCTATTTAAGCCCTGAACATTTACCCTTGATTCAACCTAGAAGTTACTCTACACTTGGGCCCCTCTGTGGACCAAAAAACGGTTTTGGGAGGTCCTAAACGGGTGAGACGCATCCTTCTGATTGGCATTTGAGCCACGGAACTTTATATACGTTCACAATCTATGTTGTCTACCATTCATCTTTGAATCTGTTTTGGCTTGTATGCCACATCTGTACCAAAAAAACTCCTGATGAAGCTCAGTTGTTGAGCGAAACATGTTGAGATTGGTATCGCAAAGTGGTTTCTAATTTTAAAATACTTCACTAATTGACTATGTTTGTTCAAGATTGTGCTTGTTTTTAGATGATTGTTTTGTTATTATTCTTAACTATTAAAGATTTTGAATAAGAAGATTATTATTAGTCAGTTTGGCAATTTGCATACAGTGTCTTTTTCTCTTTTTGAGGTTGATCTATTTTCCTACTGACCTATTGAAATTTTGAAAAGCACCATAAAAATCCCAGGGGTATCTATACCCCAACCCCCCTTTCTTCTTTGTATTTATTTAATAGGGATGCGGTGCTAAGGGTTAACTGTCCCTGTCCTCTAACAAATACACATGCATTAAAATAGTGATTCAAGGCAATTATATTTATTATTTTTTTACAGGCTTGACTTCAATCTTACAGCAGAAAATTCATACAAATATGTGTCTGCTTATTCTCATAAAAAAACATGTGCTTGTCTGTTACTTCACAGGAGGCAATTTATTCAGCTTTACTTTTGGATCCTTTAAATTGTATGCCTGCTTTTTTATTATTAACTTTCTACTCTAGTTAAGAAGCCTTAAGCCAAAAGGATTTATTCAATAGCTGTTTAGTCACAGATCCTTCAAAAAGTTTAATGACTGCATGCATGCAGTAAAGAGAACCTAATCACTGAGTCAACAATAGGCATGGTTACTATGAATATGAAGTGGTGGTGGTGATGATGACGATGAAGGATAAATTATGATAATGGTGAAGAATGAATGATTATGATTGATTAAAACACCTTTATGTTCCAGCAGTCACTTGACCTGCATGAGCCTATCCCTTTGATATAAACGATGATCACATGAATCCAAAATATGGGTAATTGGGAAAGGAACAGCAGTGAATATTAAAAAAAATAAGGGTTGCCAGGTTTTTGCTAAAATAAATAAAATACAGAGGTGGAGCATCAAAATAAATGATAAATTAATGATAGGAGTGGGCAAAGTAGCCCCATAATTCACTGCACCACTTTCAATTATTTTCAAATAGCATAAGATAGAAATGTCAGGAAAGTGCATTCAAAGGAGCTCATATATACAGGCTCACCCTCTAAGGAAAACAATTCTAAACCTCTTGGAGAACCCCTTTAACCCTAGGAGGCAGATAGTGACCCCCATGCAGCTTGGTGGGCTAACATTTTAAACCTCAGGGTGGAATCCTTGACTTTTGTGGGGTTGAGGAAATTGTACAGTTTTTTTAAGGAGAGAGGGGTTAGGGCACATGATACCCATAAGCGACCAAATGCAGACTCCAGGTGTCTACACAACATAGTCTAAATAACTATAAAACATAACTTAAATCAGAACTTCACTCAAAAGGGAAGTTTCGCTCTTCCTCCTCCTCTGCCATATTTGGATTTTTTTCTTTTTTGGGGGGGGTTTGGCGGGTTTTGACAGTTAATCGCTCCCCCTTCGGCTCTGATCGCCTAGGCGATCCAAGAGGAAATTATCCTCCCCTCCTTGCCCGAAACCTTCTAGGACACATCACAGGACCCAGAAGGCAGCAGGACCATTTACAAAGCTGCACAACTTGCTGCCCACAGTTAACATGCCAGCGCCGGGAACCCAAAGACCAGAGAAGGAATCGGCTTGAGTGAGGATGGGGCTGGATCCTTGGACAGGTGAGTGTCTGTTTAATAAAAGTCAGCAGCTACAGTTTTTTTAGCTACTCAATTTTTGCAGAACTGACTGAAACTCCTCTTTAAGTATATATAAAAATTTTACATAGAGTAGGAAATGGATAACAGAAAATTGTATACTTACCTGACGGTAATTTTCCTTTCCTGATGCGAAGAATGACAGAATACACAAATGGGATAGGCTCCGCCTTTCGCCCAATCAGGACTGGTTATACTATATATAAATGAGTCGCCTCCCCCCAGGCAGCATTCTCGTAACTGAAATGCGAAACGCAAAAGGGAGGGACCTGTATGTTGTTATGCTTTGCATCAGGAAAGGAAAATTACCATCAGGTAAGTATACAATTTTCCATTTTCCTGACACAAGCATGACAGCATACACGAATGGGATGTAGTGCGCCAACAAAATCTAAAAGGGAGGACCATGCTGAAGCATTTAAATCAACATATTAGATTCGTTTAGAAATTAAGTCAGCTCCCCTGCTTCCAATGTTGCTTAATTGATTTTGCAATAGGCAAAAAAAGGGTTCGTAGTATATGAACCTTGTTGGTATCCTGTAAAATTCTGGACCTCTGAATTTTGCCCATGAGCACTCCACCCATCTGATAAAGTGAACTCTTGCACTAGATTGATGAATTTATCTTCGTCCTATAAGCCCCTTAGGATATTCTGACCCGAGATAATGCCATTGTCCTAGTGGACAGTGAAAATTCTTCTTCTTATACTACCAAGCCTGAAGAGGCCACTGTCCGACCTTCTAGAGAAGGGCCACTTCCATGTATTTCTTCCACATAGAGTCCATTACTCCAGCTTGTGGTGACGCAGACATTTCAGTTTAGACATGCCGGAAGGGTGATGTCTTGACTCAGAAGCAAGGATGCAGACCCTCGTCTGGTGCTGGAGAGGAAGAAACCAGAGCTATTTTGTTTAATTATGGTAGCAATGAGGTAGTTTACCGCTTGACGCTTGGATCTCTGAAATAATTCTTCCAGACGTGATATGCTTAAGAAATACTGCTTTAGTGTCACTGAACCTATTGAAGTAGTCTTGGTCAGAAAAATGGAGGAGTGGGACAACCTTCCCAACACTAGTTGCACTGCAAGTTCTAAGGGGAAAGAACGGTCTTTCGGAATTGGTTCCCCCAGATGTGCGGCGGTCACTGGATCTCAGGAATTGAGGACCTGACCAAGACTTGACTATTGCTCAATCCCTTATCTTATATTACTTGCAGCCATCTTAATCTTTGAAGCCTGGAGCAGAGGATTCTAGGCTTAAATTCTGTGAGATTTCCCATATAAACCTGGAGTTTGCCGTGGCTTCCCTGGTTTCCACAAGGTTTCAAACAATAGTGGCGCTACCCCTCGATGAGCCTTCCTAACACGGTCTCCCAGTTGCTAGATCCAATGTGGCTGAATTTGGATACACATGGCTCTACTGTGTAAGGTCTGAGATCTCAGGAAGAATATAATAGGAGGTTCTTGGGCCAAAGACTGTACTTTGAGGACACCATGGCCTGTAAGGCCACCGGATCATTATTGCCCTTATCCCAGCTGTATGACTACAGATCCTGGTTGAACTAGATTTGTCTTGTGTCTTTTCAACCTGCCTAACTATGTACTATGATCCTGATGAGGAGCTTGGAGATCACCGAGTCTCGTGGTTATATAGGCTAACCTACTGACTCAGCTGGATGTTAATAGATCCACTGCTTCCACTTCTGGAAAGCTCCTCTTGCAGGAATAACTGCCCTTCCTGACCATTGAGTTTACCGCCAAGTTGAGATTCATTGAACCGCTTGCTGGTCTAGGGACTCACCCTTGACATCCAAGGCTTCGTATTTTACCCTATCTGACAGGAAGTTCTGGGAAGCCAGAACACAGAGCGATGAGATGAGACAGGTTCTCCTGTTGGCAAACCTGAATGGGAGATACCTCTTGTCATGATGATAGGAGATTACCTATTGCCACCTGTTTGGGGGATAACTGAGGCCTCCTAGGCTGTGTTGCCCAAACGACTTCCCCACTTGGGAATCGCTGTACCCCTGATGTTAGACACTTCATCCTCCATTGGCCTATGTCATTGACCTTGAGCTAGGAGGTCCCTGGGGTGAATACTAATAAAGTGAATAGACTTTGATAATTGGTATGCCTGGAAGTTGATAAGATTAACTATCCTTTGTCACCATCAACGGGACTAGTCCCATATGTGTGGTAATCTTCCCTGGAATAGGAAGCAAATCTTTCATTACCTTAGAAGGCCAGTTTATGATGTTCTCAATCTTCCAGTGCGTCCAACCGATTGCATGGATTACTGCAGACTACTTCTTGACCATTTGAGACCATGGGATACAAACAGATGGAATAGAGCTAGGACTGGCCTCTACATAAGACCCAATACTGTCACCCTCCATGAGGGCAACTCTATAGTATTCTCCTGAATGTCTAAAATGTCATTATTATAATGAGATTAGTTGGCCTTCCCTCTGAATCAGGGTTTTGCCAGGACCTGGAGGATGTTGAGCCACCCGCAGCTGTTGTTCGCATAAGGAACCTGCAGCCCTTGCCTCTGCAAGATGACCACTACTGGAAACAGCATTCTGGAAAAATGTCTTGTGGAAAGGTCAAAAGGTTGTTGAACAAACCCAAAGTGAAACTCTTAGAAGCCTGGGCGTACCGAAGTGCATATGTACACATCAGCTAGATCTAGAGAAACTGTAGCTGCTTTATCTGATGGTTTGAGTGATTGTTCTCAATGACTCCATATGACTTTTTTTTTTTTTTATCTTGATCCTTCGTTCCATATTTTGCCTAAATCTGCTTTCCGACTTATGCCGCGTACACACGATCTGAGTTTTGGTTGGAAAAAGGTATGATGGTTTTTCCGACGAGATTCCGCTTAAGCTTGTCTTGCATACACACGGTCACACCAAATTCCAACCGTCAAGAACACGGTGACGTACAACATGTATGACGGGACTAAAAAAAGGAAGTGCAATACCCAGTGCGCCACTCTTTGGGCTCCTTCTGCTGATCTTGTGTTTATCTCATGTTAGTAGAAGTTTGGTGAGAGACGATTTGCGCTTTTCAGACTTGTGCTTTTTCAGATAGTTTTACTGCTGTTCAGTTTGTGCTTGTGGGTTTGTATCTGTTTTTCAGTGTGTGTAGTCAGTTCGTATCTGTTTTTTTTTTCCATCATAGGTTTTTATTGATTTTTACAAAGAACATATATCAATACAATGTGCACATTGTAAAGTTGATACAGAGCAGTCAGTTAGGTGTATACAAATAAACAGGTTGGCTGGTTAGCGCTATAACATATATCCGAGAACTGTCGTATTATCAATTTCAATATCGGGAGTTAATTGTTGCATGAGTAGCACCACCCCAGGTACCCTAATGGGAACACTTTTTCACCTGGGGGGTGGCACCCTATGTGGACAGTCTCTGACTTAAAGAGATCAGAAGTAAAATAGAGCCTGTAGGCTAAAGCAGTAGCAGTATTCAAAAGAAAAAATTTATCAAGAAAGAACGTTAACGATATGTTGCTTGTCAAGAAAATAAGAAAGGGTTTCTAGATCGTCAGGTGTTCGGTTATGAAAGGAATGATGCAGCTCCAGACCACAACTTCCACGGTTTCCACTTATATTTCACAGTATGTGTGAGGCCTGTACTAGAGGCCATCATCATTTCAAAGCTGTAGTTAAGGTTCACCGTATCAAGAGTATGTTCAACGGACGGGGTAGTATCCGTTTTCCATAGTCTTGCTATACATAGTCTTGCAGCTAATAAAACATGGGTCACTATGTATCTGTATGGTGTTGGTACTGTGTCAATAGTGAGGTTCAGCACAGCTAGATCAGGTGTCGGGTGTAAAGTTTGGTGTGTGACGTCTGATGCCGCGTACACACGGTCGGACTTTTCACCTGCAAAAGTCCGACGGACGCCGCCGGACCAAGTCCGGCGGAAAATCCGACCGTGTGTGGTCTCCATCGGACTTCCGACGGACCGTTTCGGGCGGAAATCCGACGTACTTTAGATTTGAAGCCTGCTTCAAATCTTTACGTCGTACCTCCGCCGGACTCAGTTCCTGACGGAAAGCCCGTTCGTCTGTATGCTGGTCCGAAGGACCAGATACGACGGAGGAGCAGGTTACTGCATCTCGCGCTCGCTGCAATAGGAAAAACAAATTTTCCCATTGCGGCGAGCGCGGGGGGCATCCCAGGCCCTTAGGTCTGGTATGTAACTTTAAGGAGAACCCCCTACGCCGAAAAACCGGCGTGGGGGTCCCCCCAAAATCCATACCAGACCCCGATCCGAGCACGCAGCCCGGCCGGTCAGGAAAGGGGGTGGGGACGAGCGAGCGCCCCCCCCCTCCTGAACCGTACCAGGCCGCATGCCCTCAACATGGGGGGGTGCTTTGGGGGAGGGGGCGCCTTACGGTGCCCCCCCACCACAAAGCACCTTGTCCCCATGTTGATGAGGACAAGGGCCTCTTCCCGACAACCCTGGCCGTTGGTTGTCGGGGTCTGCGGGCGGGGGGCTTATCGGAATCAGGGAGCCCCCTATAATAAGAGGGCCCCCAGATCCCGGCCCCCCCCACCCTATGTGAATGAATATGGGGTACATGGTACCCCTACCCATTCACCTAGGTAAAAAGTGTTAATAATAAAACACAACACAGGTTTTTAAAATAATTTATTAAACTGCTCCGGGGGGGGGTCTTCTTCCGTCTTCGGGGGTCCCTCCGCTTCATCTTCTCCCGGGGTCCGGTTGGTTCTTCTCCGCTCTCTTCACCCAGTGTTCCAGTTCTTCGGCCGGCTCCTCTGCTGTGTTCAGGTAGCTCTCTTGCCAGCAGAGGTCCGGACTTCTGAGCTGCTGGGCTTCTTGTCTTCTCTTCTCTTCTCTTCCCCCAGATGTTGACACGACGCTCTCTCCGGCTGGACTGGTCTCCGAGGGCTGCGTTGTGACTTATATAGGCGGAGACCCCGCCCCCTTTTGATGTCACAGTCCCTGGGCATGCTGGGACTGTGACGTTTTAGGGGGCGTGGTCGACCACGCCCCCTAAAACGTCACAGTCCCAGCATGCCCAGGGCCTGTGACATCATATGGGGGCGGGGTCTCCGCCTATATAAGTCACAACGCAGCCCTCAGAGACCAGTCCAGCCGGAGAGAGCGTCGTGTCAACATCTGGGGGAAGAGAAGAGAAGAGAAGAGAAGACAAGAAGCCCAGCAGCTCAGAAGTCCGGACCTCTGCTGGCAAGAGAGCTATCTGAACACAGCAGAGGAGCCGGCCGAAGAACTGGAACACCGGGAGAAGAGAGCGGAGAAGAACCAACCGGACCCCGGGAGAAGATGAAGCGGAGGGACCCCCGAAGACGGAAGAAGACCCCCCCCGGAGCAGTTTAATAAATTATTTTAAAAACCTTTGTTGTGTTTTATTATTAACACTTTTTACCTAGGTGAATGGGTAGGGGTACCATGTACCCCATATTCATTCACATAGGGTGGGGGGGCTGGGATCTGGGGGCCCTCTTATTATAGGGGGCTCCCGGATTCCGATAAGCCCCCCGCCCGCAGACCCCGACAACCAACGGCCAGGGTTGTCGGGAAGAGGCCCTTGTCCTCATCAACATGGGGACAAGGTGCTTTGTGTTGGGGGGGCACCGTAAGGCGCCCCCTCCCCCAAAGCACCCCCCCATGTTGAGGGCATGCGGCCTGGTACGGTTCAGGAGGGGGGGGGCGCTCGCTCGTCCCCACCCCCTTTCCTGACCGGCCGGGCTGCGTGCTCGGATCGGGGTCTGGTATGGATTTTGGGGGGGACCCCCACGCCGGTTTTTCGGCGTAGGGGTTCCCCTTAAAGTTACATACCAGACCTAAGGGCCTGCGACGGGGCTCGCAAGGTTTCAATCTCGCCAAAAAAAGCGGCGAGATTGAATTCCTTTTCTAGTCCCGTCGTACCCATGTCACGTTCAAAATGAACGGACTTGTCCGTGTGTGGGAAAGTCCGTTCATTCTGAAAGTCCGGCGGAAGTCCGTCGGGAAGACCGGATTCCGGAAAGTCCGGCCGTGTGTAGGCAAGTCCGGCCGTTCAGAAAGTCCGGCGGTAGTCCGCCGGAAGTCTGGCGGCAAGTACGTCGGACCTAGCTTTCTAGAAAGTCCGACCGTGTGTACGCGGCATGAGAGTATTTGGAAGATCGTGTTCTAGTAGTTACGCAGTCGTGGGCACGTCCAGAAGATGTGGAGTAGGTCACCCCTGATTGAACAGCCGCGCCAGCATTGATCACTTGTAGAAGGGTTAAATTTAGCAATTCTGGATGGGGTTAGGTACCACCTGAGATGCAGTTTTTGGGTATTTTCCCAAAGCGTGGCGCATTTTGTGGATTTATAGATTGACTGGATCGCTTTTTGCCATTGGTGTTCCGTGTATGTCTGACCTAAGTCATGTTCCCAGTGAATATGGGGGGCTTTCTTGGTAAACTGCAGTTTGTGGTGTAAGATATTATAGAATAGGGATATTCCCTTGCGTTTGGGGATTGAGGACGTTAGATATTCCCAAGCTTTAGGATGTATAGTGTACATCTGAAGGTGGGAGTCTCTAAGGCAGTGTGTGACTCGCATGTGGGTGAAGAGTTCCGTTTGAGGTAAGTTATACTCTTGTTTCAGGAGGGTGAAAGATTTGGGTTTGTCTAGAAGTAGAATATTTTGGATGGTTCCGATGCCTTTCTTTGCCCATTGGTTTAAATTCAAGTCTGGAGAGAGGTGGTGAAGAGATTCAATAGGGATAGGAATGGGAGGAGTGTCGGCTGTGTCTTTGCTGTTGTGTATTAGTTTTTTCCATGCTGAGATTGACGCCACCATGGTGGGAGGTGTTGCCGCCGATAGTTTTGGACCCCAGGGTGAGCTCATTAACCAAGATTGTAAGTTTGGACGAAGCAGGTGTGAATGTTCTATTGAGCTCCAAGGTTTATTAGGATTCATGCGGAACCACTCATTGAGCTGGTCTAGTATCGCTGCTGTGTGATAGTCTTTGAAGTCTATTGTCCCTGAGCCCCCCGCCGATCTGTGATTTCTGAGTGTCGAGTGTGCGCATCTAGGTTTGGTTTCATTCCATATGGTTTTGTTAAGCATGGATTGCAGTGATTTAAAGTAGTATTGAGGAAGGGGTACTGGAAGAGTTCTGAATAGATATAGGATTTGGGGTAGGTGTAGCATTTTGAATGCTGCCAGTCTACCTGACCAAGAAAGATTGTGTTTGGTTATGGCTTGTGCTTCTATCTTTAAATTGGCAAGGAGAGGTTTGAAATTGGCTGCAAATAGGAGTTTAACTGATTTTGTAAGGTGGACTCCTAAGTATGGGATGCTTTGGTCAGCCCAAGCAAAGGGGAATTGTGTTTGCAACAGGTTTCGAGAAGTAGCGTCCAGTTTAAGGTCTAATATATGGGATTTCGTTACGTTGAGTTTGTAATACGATACGCGACCGAACCAGTCTAGTAGTTTTTGGGCTTCAGGAAGGGAGGAATTTGGATTGGTGAGTACTAGTATGACATCATCGGCAAAGAGACTGATTTTATGTGATACTTTTCCTATCATCAGTCCTGTGATTAGGGGGTTTGATCGAACATGTTCCGCGAGTGGTTCTATGAGCATGTTGAAAATCAGCGGGGACAGTGGACAGCCCTGGCGAGTGCCATTCGTGATGTAAAATGTTTGTGAAAGCATATCTGCAGAGTACACCTTCGCAGATGGGACAGTATATAGAGCCAAGATAGCGTGGTATATGAGGTCTTTGAAACCAAGCTTAGTTAGTACTGCTCTGAGGTAGGACCAGTGTACCCTATCGAACGCCTTCTCTGCGTCCAGAGAGAGGAGCAGAGAAGGCGTTCCGCTAGATTCAATATGGTGTATTATGTTTACCATCCTTCTCGTGGCATCAGGGGCTTGTCTGCCTCTAATGAACCCTGATTGGTCTGTGTGTATGATATCAGGCATAACAACCATAAGGCGTCTGGCAATCGTTTTGGCATAGATTTTTACGTCAAGATTTAATAGGGAGATAGGGCGGAAGTTTTGGGGAGAGGTAGGAGCTTTGCCTGGTTTCGGAATAGTAATGATAAGAGCGTTCAGTGATTCATCAGGAAATGTTGAAGAGGAGGCAGCAATGTTGAAGAATTCTGTCAGCTGGGGAAGTAAGTGTCTGGAGAACCTTTTATAGTATTCCCCCGTGAGACCATCCGGTCCTGGCAAGGAGGATATCGTGTCGAGAATTTCCCTGTCTGAAAATGGTTCGTTGAGGGAGGTCAGTTGAGAGTCTGTCAGCTTTGGTAGTTTAATTTGTTGGAGAAAATTGTTGATATCTTCATGTGATGGTTGGTAGGTAGTATGGTCATGTTTGATATTGTAGAGTTTACTATAGTAGTCGCTAAAGGCGTTCGCTATGTCCTGGGGGTTAGTCAGAGTGTCCGTTGGTGTGGGTAGGATAAAGTTGGAATTTTAGATTTGATCCTTTGTCCCTTAAGGCGTTGCGCTAGTCTTTTACCTGCTTTGTTGGATGTGGAGTATGTGGTAGCTTTGAGCTTGCGCTGGATCAGTTCATAAGAATGGAGAAGAAGTGAGCGCAGGTCTCGTCTTAAGGTCAATAGCTGGGCTTGGGTGTTCGGGTCTGGGTTAGTTTTATGTTGGGATTCGAGGGTCGCAATTTGGGAAGTAAGGGTGTCTATTTGCTGCATCCTCTTCTTTTTACATACGGAGCTCAATTTCATGATAACGCCTCTAATAACCGCTTTGTGCGCGTTCCACACCGTCACGGGATCCCCCACTGACCCTTTATTTAAATCAAAATAATCGCTTATATGTTTTTCTATATCTAGGGAGTATGTGGGGTGTTGCAAGATATAATTGTTCGCTCACCAGAGGAACGTATTCCGCTGGGGTGGCGTGTCGTTAATGGAAATAGAGATTGGGGCGTGGTCTGACCACGTCACGGTGTGGATTACAGATGCGCTGATGTTTTGTAGTAACCATTTGTCTGTAAGGAACAAATCAATTCTGGAATAAGAATTGTGGCGGGGTGAGAAATAGGTAAAGCCTTTTTCGGACCCATGATGGCATCTCCACACGTCAAAAATTTCATGTGACGTGAGGAGCTGCCTCAGGGGTGACTCTCTCCGTTTCTCAGGAGAAGTAGAGTCCATGTGGATATCAGGAACCATATTGAAGTCCCCACAAATTATCAAATCACCCTTGCCGACTGTTCGAGCCTTAGTGAAGGCTTTCTTCAGGAAACTGATCTGGCGGGTGTTGGGGGCGTAGATATTCATTAAGGTATAATTAACTTTGTTGAGGGTGAAGGATAGAATGAGATATCTACCGTTGGGGTCAGGGATTTGTTGTAGTAGTTGGAAGTCCATCCCTTGTTTGAAAGCTATGAGAACTCCTCTTTTCTTGGAACTATAGGTGGCATGGTATATTTGGGGGTACTGCCGGTTACGGCACAGGGTTGTTGCCCCGGGGAGCAGGTGAGTTTCCTGGACACAGAGGATGTCACAGTCCAATTTTACTGCAGTGTGCCAGAGAGAGTGGCGTTTTGCCGGGTGGTTGAGGCCCTTGGCATTGAGGGACACAATGTTGCAGGGCATGATCAGAGGATAGTGGGTGAGGTGTGTTGAGTGTAGAAGTGTCACTTACAGTTAGTTGCTTGTAGCGTGCGGTATGCTGGTGGTGGTGTCGGTGATGAAGTTGCTGGACGGTCGGTCAGTTGCGTGCTGTTGGAGATCTGGATCGGAAGCCGCAGGGGGAGCTGAAGGGAAGCAACAAGTTAAAAGGCTGGAAGAGCCAACAGTAAGAACAAGAACTGATAATAGATTTATCTTTCTACTGCAATCTCGCTGTATAAGAAACGTGGCGGCGTAAATATCAGAGAGCTTATAAGAAGCTATGCCGCAGGTGGGGGAAAACAGTCAGTGTTCAAAAAGAGAAAAATATAACAGCTAGGAGCATTGCTCAAGGCAGCGAGGGAGAAATGAGCTGTAGAGGTTGTAGCCCAACTTATTCAGGTATTCTGATGGGTATGGTGGATCTTGGGGTTCTGGTTGTTACGTCTGTGGGAGGAATTTCGTTGTGGCAGAGGGGGGATCCCTTCTGTTGGGGGTTCTAAAATGATGCCCCATTCATGCAGAAGGCGCAGCCCCTTCATTAGGTCGTTGATAGCGTGGGTGGTGCCATTTTTCGTGATAAGGATGGTCGCCGGATATCTCCATTTGTACAGGATTTTATGGTTGGAGAGGCCTTTTGTGATGGGGTTCAGCTTCCTCCTCATTTGTAGAGTGAACTTGGAAAGATCTGGAAAGATCTGTATTGCCTCGTAGGGTCTGGGCAGGGGAGCTTTGGCTCTGGCTTTGGTCATCATTTTTTCTTTTATGTGGAAAAAATGGATTTGCATGAGGACGTCTCTAGGTACTGATGCCGCTAGATGAGACGGTTTGGCAATCCTATGAATTCTATCGATAACGATTTCTCTGGGGGCCGCGTTGGGTAGAATAGTGTGTATGAGGTCTTTGGCATATTTAGGAAGATCATTTGGGGGTATGGACTCAGGGACCCCTCGCAGTTTGACGTTGTTACGTCGGGAGCGATCTTCCAAATCGGCCAGCTTGGCCCGGACCCAGTGTTGCTCATCTTTAATGTCATCCACTGCATCTATAATGTCATTCACTGTGGCTGAACATTCTGTCATTCCCCTTTCCATATTAGAGATTCTATTGTCCATAGAGTGCATCTCTGTGGAGATTTTACTGAATAGGGATGATAAATCTGTCATCAGAGAGGTTTGCAGGGACATCAGCATCTCTTTTAGGGTTGTGTCTATTACTGGCTGGCCTGAGGTGGGGAAAGATGCCATGGAGTTGTGCAGGGCCTGGTTAGACTGAAAGGGGTTGAAGGCTTGGGCCTGGGCTGCAGCGCTGACATGAGGAGAATGCGGTTGCGGTGTATCCATCCGCATCCGCACCTTAGCAGGGCTGGAAGTTAGGGGATCAGATCCAGGGTCATGAGTAGGGGATATAGGCAGAGGAGCTGTGCCCATTTCAGTAAGGATGTCATCCGGGAGGTCTGTGTAAGCCTCTCTTGAGTCTGTCAGGCCGCCGGCGCCATCTTGGAAGTGACTGACCTTGTCCTGGGGAAAGAGGAACGTGGTGAGTTTTCTGAGGCCTCGTTCTCCCATCCGTTTGCGGGACATTGTCGGTCGGCACTGCGGGCAGCTGTGAGGCGATTTTGGGGCAAATCGCTCCGGTCTCCGGCGTTATTTGATCCGGTGTTCTCCCTCGCTGTGGAGCTGTGAAATCAAGCAGCCATCTTCAGCGCCGGCTAGCCACGCCCCCAGTTCGTATCTGTTTTTCAGTGCGTTCTTGTCCGTTCGTTACTGATTTTCAGCTCGCTCTTCACAGGCCTTGCTGTTCTTCAGTGCATTCTGTTTAGTTCATTCTGACCAGTCGACCATTTTGAAACCATGTTGCAGTTACGTACTCGTCGTAGAGTTTGTGCTGTGCAGGGTCTTGGTGTTGGGGTTCTAACTTTGACCCAAGCCCAGTCCATAAACAGGGTGGGGAGGAGTTCATGGACCAAGAATTGGTTCCTCCAGCGTGACCAATTCTTTCATATGCCTTTGTTGCGGGAGATCCAGGAGAATAACCCTGATGATTTCAGGAATTTTCTCTGGATGACAGACTCAGTTTTTCACCATTTGTTGGCTTTGCTCACCCCTTATATTATGAAGCAGGACACCTGCATGCGGCAAGCCATCATTCCCGAGCAGATGCTAGTCGCCACGTTGCGGTACTTGGCGACGGGGAGAAGTCTACAGGACCTCAAGTTCTCTACAGGCATCTCTCCCCAGGCTCTGGGGATCATTATTCCAGAGACCTGTTCTGCCATCATTCAGGTCCTGCAGAAGGACTATATTAGGGTAAGTTTTCTCCTTTAACATTACATTATATGTATTTAATGTTTGCTAATGTATTGTATTTCTTTCATCATTCCATAATTACCTTGATTGTAATATGCTATGAATGTCCTCTTTATCCTCATGCATGTTGTAAGCTTTTAACCACTTCCGGTGTACGTCCAAACTTTGAAGGGGTATATTGTTGTTAAGGCAGCAGCTAGCTGCCATAACCCCGGTATCCCCGTTTTCGTGCGGCGGTCCTCTTTCTGATAAAAGTGGTCCCTGCGGTGGATTAGCCGCGAGATCACTTTTATCAGTGGCGAGAGAGGGGCCTCCCGCCGCGATCCGGTGCCCTCTGCCGCTTACCGGTGCCGTCGGTAGTGGCGGAGGCGATCGCATCCATCTCTCTCCTGTGCCTGGAGACGAGTGAGGCTAAGATGGTGCCCACTCGTTTCCATTACACTGCTGTTAACCCCACGCCTCTTAAAGGCATATTTTTTTCAATGTCATTTTTTTTAAATGACTTTTTTTTTTATTGCATTTTAGTGTAAATATGAGATCTGAGGTCTTTTTGACCCCAGATCTCATATTTAAGAGGTCCTGTCATGCTTTTTTCTATTACAAGGGATGTTTACATTCCTTGTAATAGGAATAAAAGTGACACCATTTTTTTTTAAACAGTGTAAAAATAAATAAAACAATGTAACATAAAAAATTAAAATTAAAAATGTTTTTTTTTAAAAAAAAAAACCCGTCCCGACGAGCTCGCGCGCAGAAGTGAACGCATACGCAAGTAGCGCCCGCATATGAAAACGGTGGTTAAACAACACATGTGAGGTATCGCCGCGACCGGTAGAGTGAGAGCAATAATTCTAGCCCTAGGCCTCCTCTGTAGTGCAAAACATGCAACCTGTAGAATTTTTTAAACGTCGCCTATGGAGATTTTTGAGGGTAAAAGTTTGACGCCATCCCACGAGCGGGCGCAAGTTTGATGCGTGACATGTTGGGTATCAATTTAGTTGGCGTAACATTATATTTCACAATATAAAACAAATTGGCCTAACTTTACTGTTGCCTTATTTTTTTATTAAAAAAAGTGAATTTTTTCAAAAAAAAAGTGTGCTTATAAGACTGCTGCGCAAATATGGTGCAAAAAAAAGTATTGTAACAACCGCCATTTTATTCTCTAGGGTGTTAGAAAAAAAATCATATATAATGTTTGGGGGTTCTAAGTCATTTTCTAGCAAAAAAAAAATGTTTTAAACATGTAAACACCTAAAATCCAAAACGAGGCTGGTCCTTAAGTGGTTAATGCTGCTTTTTTGTCCTTCACGCATATTTGTCTTCACTAACCTCCCCAGCATGCTATCCTGGGCCCATATACACCTAGCCTACTCACTTATCAATGTATTTTGTAAGCTCCATTGTAGTGCTTTACCCTAAACACCCCCTAAAATGTGTCCAAATGTTATTGTTGTCCTTAAATTCAGGCAGAGTGCCAGAAGCTTTTTGTTGGCTCCCAAACTCATTTAGAACCCCCCTAAAATTTTTCCAATGGGCCATCAGAGGGGGTGAGGAATCTGATAAGTTGACTTTATATTTTTGTCTTTAAATACTCCTTAAAATAAATGTTATACTGATGTTGGCCAAGAATGTTTGTGTCTAATCTGCTTGCAATGTTTATGTGCAAAATTAGTAATTTTTTTTTGTTTGACTCCACAGTTTCCTTCAAAGCCACAGGAATGGCAGACTGTGGCCTCCCATTTTGCTCATCATTGGGACTTTCCCAACTGCGGAGGGGCAATTGATGGGAAACACGTACACATCGTCTTACCACCCCATCCGGGGTCATACTATTTTAACTATAAGGGGTTTCATAGTATCGTGTTGATGGCGACATATGAGTTTCTCTATGTGGACATGGGGAAGAATGGCCGGATGTCAGATGGTGGAGTCTTTGCCCAGACTGAGTTCTATGGACATCTCCAGAGTGGTGGCTTGGGATTGCCACCTGCTGAAGAGAACGTGGAAGGACTCCCATTTGTTTTTATAGCTGATGAAGCATTTGGTCTGGGTGATCACATGATGAGGCCATTCCCCCAGAGGACCCTCACCCCAGAGAAGAGAGTTTTTAATTACCGGCTGGCCAGAGCCAGAAGAGTCATGGAAAATACCTTTGGGATAATGGCCAGCCGGTTCCGCTTATTTCTAGCATCAGTTAACATGACGGAGTACAAACTTAACCACATTGTTTTATCCTGCTGTATACTGCACAACTTTTTAAAGTGAAATGCACCCGGTTATGTTGCCACAGTTGGGCCTGAGGCCGGACTTCATGAGAATCCAATGGCGGCCCTGGAAGCTGGCCGTCCTGGCTTGCCCCCCCAAAGCGCCCGTGAAGTGCGTGAAAAATATGTGGAATATTTTACGGGTAGGGGGGCCATTGCTATGCCAGCTAATTTTTAAATATTACAAAATTTTAAAAAATTGATATGATAAAATCTTGATTTGGATTTACTGCTTCTGTTTCTTTTATCTGTCTCCTAGGTTCTGCTAGTGCACTTGTAGTGCCAAGTGGTTTTAACATTATTTAGATAACACCCATTGTTACTGTAAACACCAACTTAATACAAAAAGTGTTATTAAGCATTGAAAGAAGAAGCCACACATTGTTGAGTAGAAAGCCTTTTACTCCGTGCACATTCACGTGTGCGTTCTAAAACATTTTGTGGCAAAAAAAAAACAAACATCTTTTTTTAAAAAGTTTTACCTTGAAATTTTTGAAAAAGTACCGAAACAGGCATGTTTCCAAACATAACATACACAACTCTGGAACTTACAAAGTTCAACATTGCAAAAATGAAGGCAATATCAGACATTATAGTGTGAAACATGTCTTGATCTAGCTTTCATTAGATGGGGTGAAGTCACCCCTGTAAAAGCCAAATTTAGAAGATACACACAAATTGTGAGTCAAAATGTGGATTTCCTTTCTGATCCCATACCTAATGTCAACATGTGCTATCTCCCATCATGGGGGATCAATGGACGTGTTTTGGGGGTGCAACCACTTCCTCTCACCTACTAGAGTTGGGAGGATGGGGTTGCACCCACAAAATGCGTACATTGAAATCCCCTGATGGCAGATAGCACATGTTGGCACACTGTGTGCATCTTCCAAATTTGGCTTTTAAACTGTATTAAACCTTTAGAGAATTAAAAAAAAAAAAGCTGTAATCTTTTTTGGATTTAGATTCTCCCTAGTATATCAATCATGTTCTTCAGTCTTTGTTCAATCTCCTTGTTTTTTTCTTTGATAAGGTCTAAATCCCAACTACGCCACATTATGTTCTGGATAAGCTGTTTTGCACTGTCACTGAAATGAGTAGATTGTTCTTCCACAACCTGCACATCACCTATAATAAAAATACACACCGTGTATTATAAATATTCAGGCATACATCTATTAGCTGAATCTGTGGTGTCAGACACTCACATGTTGTGATGACAATCTCAACCACTTCTTCCACCTCTCCTTCCTCCACATCCTGAGGTTGTGGTGTCCTCTGCTCCCCTTCTTCCTGAGATGTGGTGTTGCTGGTGTCCTCAGACGGACCAAGTCTTTTCTCCCCTATGAGAATGAAACAAAAGGTATACTTAGCACACAGATATTTGTGGCCAGAAATACGAATGTGAAACATTGCTTGGAAGTGGGCTGCAATTGTCTGTTTGGGCAGAGTTCCAAGTTGAAGACATGATTAATTCCCTTAACCAAGCTTGAATATTTTCCTTTTTTGGACAAGTTTCACACACGTAGACACCCCAAGTATCCACTGGAGTACCTGTGTGGGACACCTTAAAAAGTTTGTAAGTCTGAAGCGATGGGTGTGGAAGTGAATACTGCGTTACAACATCAGCTTTCGGATCACTTTGCTTTTAGATGGACGGATTCACATATATGCTATCTAGGGACTAATATACCAAATAAGCTTAAAAGAGTGTTTGAACTCAACTTTGCCCCATTGGTACGACAGGTTAAACGAGATTTTCAGCGGTGGGACAAAGAAGTCTTCACGTGGTTTGGTAGGATTAACATCATCAAAATGAATGTAATGCCGAGATTGCTATACTTATTCCAGACCCTACCTATAAAGCTCCCCTCAGGGTTTCTGAGGGACCTGAGATCAAGATTTGTGAGGTTCATATGGGCGGGCAAAATAGCGAGAATACGTAGAGATATTCTGACATTACCAAAGGAGAGAGGAGGGGTGGGATTTCCGGACCCGGTGGGTTATTATGAAGCATCACATCTAGCACGGGTAGCGGATTGGTTTGTACTACATAAGGAAAAGCCTTGGATACATATGGAGCAAGCAACGATCAATATACCCCTGGAGGGATTAGCATGGCTTTGGGAGGTAGAGATACCACAGGCGGCGAGAAGACACCCCATTGTGGGTGCTACACTCCAATCCATCGAAAAGATATTTAAGAAAACTAAGATGTCGACTCATCCAGGTCTTATAGACCAAGGTTTCAGGGATTTGAGGAGAAGAGGCATTAGCAGGATCATACATTTTTCAATTGAAAATCATGTGATGACTAAGGGGGAGATTGAACGGGTGTTCTCGTCTGACCTAGATCCATTTAGGCAAATACAGCTTAATGCCTTCCTTCGATTAATTAGGCAACGAGTGCCGATGGTACGTACTTCATCTAGGTTTGAACAGATATGCCTAAAGGGTGAAACATTGAAACATTCACTCTCTTTTATGTATGCATTGTTGACGGAGTTAGAAGCCCCACAAGAGTTGGCCTTTATACAAGCATGGGAGAGGGACCTCGGGGTTACGTTCTCTGAGACACAGAAAAATAAGATCTTTATGTTTACGCACAAGGTGTCAATGGCAACCAGATATCAAGAAGGGGGTATAAAATCTTGACTAGGTGGTATAGAACCCCGGAAGTACTGAATCGGATATTCCCACAAATATCCAATTTATGTTGGCGCTGCCAGGGTGTGGAGGGCACCATGTTGCACATATTCTGGGAATGTAGTGGACTGAAAGAATTTTGGAAAATTGTCTCTGAAACAGTTAAAGAAATTACAGGTGTCTCTCTTGGTGAAAACCCGGCAGCTTTTTTGCTGCATGATATTCCGTTATCTATTGATAAATATAAAAAATCTCTCTTAAGGCACCTGCTTACAGCAGCAAAAGCTTGTATCCCGGCACTCTGGAAAAGCACGGTAGCTCTGACTAAATTACAACGGATTAGCAGAATAACAGAGATCCAACAAATGGAACATCTTACCATGACGCTGAGAGAGCAAGAAGACAGGTATCGGGAAGTCTGGACTCCCTTTATTACATACAGGGAGCAGAATCCCTAAATAAAATTTCTAGCGGGGGGGAGGGGTGGACGGTATGATGGGGCATAATATTAATTTTTAATTTCTTTATTTATTTCTTTATTTTTTTTGTTGTTCTCTTTTTTCCTCTTCTGTGTCTCTTTTTTTTTTTTTTGGGTGTTTTGTTTTTTGGCTTTGGAGGATAACCAGGGCTATCCCTGCTTAAGGAAAATGTAATAAGAGTAGGAATTATTACGGGTATGTATTAGAATAATAAGAAGGCAAGATGAAATGATGAGTTTTTTGCCTAAAGACAACATAATTTCGTCATAAAGGTGATAGTAATTGGCGATTTTCAAGAAGATAATATTTGTAAAATAGAAGATGTAGGTGGTGATGTACTCATATGTAATATTGTACTATTATTATTGCAGAAAAAATGAAAATAAAGAATTTATAAAAAAAAAAAGTTTGTTCTTGTGTCCCACACTAGTGCTCCTGAGTCCAGATGTGTAAACAGCTGCTGAGTGTCCTCTCCTTACATTACACTGAATCAAGTTTGCAATTCCTTCAAGTTACAAACACATCTAGACAACAATGTCCTAAACTTCTTTTAATACAAATTAGCATGACCAAATGTAGTTAACCCTGTCTCTGCCCAAAACATTGTATTTAGTTGGCAAACGAACAATGTTTCTTACGACCGATTACTGTGCCCATGAACATGAAAGTAACCATTTTAAACTGTACAACAGTAAAGAAAAGCACATGGAGCAGCATGCAAGTAATAATAATAATAGGAACACACAACAACTACTTACTTTTTAGAAGCACTTTCTTGATCCTTCTATACTGATCCTGCTCCCTCAATTTCAGGTCTGACCAGCGTTTCCTCAATTGCTCCTTGTATCGTCGTACCTCAAAATTCTGGCGCAGACTCTTCACAACTTTAGTCATGATCTTGGCCTTTCTCACATTTGGGTTTAGGTGCGGTCCATACTTCCCATCATAGTCGTCCCTCTTCAGTATGTCCACCATCTCCACCATCCCACCAAAGGACATATTGGTGGCCTTAAATCTTCTCCTCCGGTATCAGGACGTTTCTTGCTTAGGGCTTTCCTCCTCCTCGTTACTGTTATTATGCACCTGCTGAGTCTCCACCATGTCATCTCCCACTGCGCCGAAAGAGAAGGGCGGGGAATATTCCAGAAAGAAGGTCAGGGGCGGGCGACGTGGGTGGAGTTTCACGCATGCGCAGTGTATATAAAGCTAATACACGGGTGTCGTACGTACAATCTGTGAGTGGAGGAAGCGTAGAAAACTAATTAGGAGATCTCAATGGCCGCACTTCCGTGAAAAAAGCACCTTTATTGTAGTAAAAAGTTCACAGGTCACATCAAGGTGGATATATAGGACAATTCAAACTAACACGTTTCACATCATCAGATGCTTACTCATAGCTTATTTCTTTGTTCTTATATCTGAGTGGAGGAAGTGCCGATTGTTATAACGAAGGTAACATTTTAACTTGGGACATCAGCGGCCTATACTCATTCTGGATTGAGGCCTATATTAGGATAAGATTAGTTTAGCCTGATATTATAGTGTTTTGGTCTTGTGTTTTGTCTTTCAGCAAATATGAAACAATTCAAAGACCCTGAATTCAAGGAGCAGTACATAGACAGATACAGGGATATGAGAAATTTGTGGGAGGTTAAAAAGCCCTTAAATCGCAATAAACCAGCTAGGAAGGCATCGCTGGAGAAACTGCTGCAATTTGTGAAGACGCAGGTCCCCGACGCAGACATCAAGTTTGTGGAGAAGAAAACTGGTAGCTTGAGAAGCACATATAGGAAGTAGCTTACTAAGGTCCAGGCTTCCTTGAGATCAGGAGCTGCAGCAGAGGATGTGTATGTACCCAGTCTGTGGTACTACAACAGGATGCGGTTTCTGGAAGACCAGATGGAAGCCAGGGAATCACTTTCTACACTTCCATCCAGCCTTCCCTCAACGCCTAGCTGAGGCTTCCGAGGACCAACCTGGGCCTTCCATCCTGGAAGAAGTTGAGGAGCCCAGCTGGAGCCAGGGATAGTATTTTTTTAAACATTTATTGTCCAAAAATTATTGTTGTTAACTCGATGTTATTATTGCTAACAAATTAATGATTTAACAAAAAGTGTTTGACATATCAATAGACAGTAGGGGCCAAAAATGAGTGTGACAAGAATGAAAAATGCTGGGGTCAGAATGATAGTCTTTTCTATTTATTAACATTCAATTTGCAACAGTCATGAGCTGAAAATTGTGTGTGATTGATGAATCAAAAACTAAAACTATGTCCCTTTTTCATACACAGGAAGACCTCAGCCAGGACGAGGCTCTGGAATGTGTCAGCCAGGAGGAGGCGGGGGTAAGTGTCAGCCAGGAGGAGGCGGGGGTAAGTGTCAGCCAGGAGGTGGCCAGGCCCTGTAGCCTCACCCAGTCTCAGGTTCCTTCCCTCTGCCTTATGCCCCGTACACACGGTCGGATTTTCCGATGGACAATGTCCGATCTGAGCGTGTTGTCGGAAATTCCGACCGTGTGTGGGCGCCATCGGACATTTTCCATCGGATTTTCCGACACACAAAGTTGGACAGCAGGAGATAAAATTTTCCGACAACAAAATCCGATCGCGTCAATTCCGACCGTGTGTGGCCTGTTCCGACGCACAAAGTGCCACGCATGCTCAGAAGAAATTCCGACACGGGACAGCTCGTTCTGGTAAACGTAGCGTTCGTAATGGATACAGCACTTTCGTCACGCTGCAATGTTCAAAATGTTTTAATACAGCGCACTCTCTTCTTCTTTATAATGTGACAAGAATTAAGTCGTTTTGATGCTCATATTCACACACACTTCTCACAAACTTATTTCGTTACTATTTATCGGGATTCCCTCAATATATTTTGATTTCTCACATCTGACAACAAAATTGTTATTTTTTTTGGACTTTAATGTAGATTCTTTTTTTGTGTTTCTCTTTTTGTTATTATTTTTTTTTGGTGATTTTGATTTGTATTCCCGAAAATGTTTGTGTGTTTTTTGTGACAAGTTCCCACAACACCACTAATATGTTGTTCTATTTAATCTGTAGGAAATTGTTTGGTGTTGTTGTCCCTTGTTAATTTCACATTTTATGTTTTTAGAAATGTACCTGAATCCTCACCAACAAACTGTCCTTTTTGGATGAAAACACACACAGGAGAGTAGAATTTACCCAAAAATTTTTTATTAAGGGCTCACAACTAAACAAAGAGGGAGGCAACGCTGGAGAAACTGCAGAAGTGGGCGAAGCCTGGGACCCCCAGGGCAGACATCAATTATTTAAAAGCAAAATTGGTGGCCTGAGGAGTCCTTATCTTAGGGAGGGCAGTCTGGTCCAGAAGTCCCAGAGATCCGGAAAGCAGCAGATGACATCTGTGTCCCCAGGCTGTGGTCATACGAGAGACTGCATCTTCTGTCAGACCAGACTGAACCCAGGGCAATCACTCTTTGGTCTTATTTTCACGCTTCCTTCCAGGCTTTGGCTGTGGTGGTGGAGTTGTGGCAGCAGGAGGAGGAGGAGGATCGTCCCTCTCCATGACATCCGTCTTGGGTGTCAGTTCCCCACTCTCCCCCTTCCGAAGGACTTTATAAAGCAGGTCCTCACAGAGCCTGCGTTGGCCCTCCTGCATGCCCTGCAATTTTGTGGCAGCCATGCAGGCAAAGGCCTCTTCAGGACTGGGGAAGGCTCGGAGGGATGCCGAAGCCTCCTGGATCAGCCTGTACGCTGAATCCTGCACAGGACTGGGAGTGGCCTTCCTGGCTCGTTTATATGGCAGGCGGAGGGGAGGGACCTGAGACTCAGTCAGGCTGCGACTGGTCCCAGGCTTCTCCTGACTGCCACTTAGCCCCGCCTCCTCCTGGCTGCCACTAATCCCCGCCTCCTCCTGACTGCCACATTCCACAGCCTCCTCCAGGCTGAGTTCTTCCTGTGTATGAAAAAGGGACATAGTTTTAGTATTTTATTCATCAATCACACACAATTTTCACCTCCTGACTGCTGCAAATTGAATGTTAACAAATATAACAGACTATCCTTCTGAGCCCAGCATTTTTCATTCTTGTCCCAATTTTGGGTGCCCACTACTGTCTATTGATATGTAAAACACTTTTTTCAATCAGCAATTAGTGATTAATAATAACATCTAATAAACATCATTTATTTATTGCCCAGAAATCTGTAGAAGAATACTATACCTGACTCCAGCTGGGCTCCTCCACTTCTTCCTGGCTGGAAGGCCCAAGGTGGACATCAGAAGCCTCAGCTGGTATGGAAGGAAGCGTGGAAGGAAGAGTGGAGAGGGATTCCCTGACTTCAGTGTGGTCTGACAGAAATCGCAGTCTCTCGTAGTACCACAGCCTGGGGACATAAACGTCATCTGCTGCAGCTCCGGACCTCTGGGAATCTGTGACCTTCTTGCGCTCCCTAAGATAAGTGCTCCTCAGGCCACCAATTTTGGCTTTCAAATAAGGGATGGTTGCTGTGGGGACCACCGGCTTCACCAACTCCAGCAGTTTCTCCAGCGCTGCCTGCCTCTTCTGTTTGTGGTTATAGTGGGGGTGTCTGACCTGCCAAAGACAGGGCAGCTCCCTGTACTTGTCTATGAACAGGGGCAGGAAATTGTGGTCGTTGAACCCATCCATTTTCTCTGCAAGACACAACACAAGACAAACCCTAATGTCAGGCCAAACTCCCCTAATCTTGTTACAATATAGGCTTCCATTTCGAAGCAGTATAGGCCCAAGTTTAGATCCTACCTTCGTTAGCACGATCGGCGTCTCCGATGCTCCTTCCTCCGCTCACAGATCGTACGTAAGACGCGCGCGTTACGATTTATACACACTGTGCATGCGTATAACTCCGCCCGCCCCTGACGTTCTTTCTAGTCTATTCCCCGCCCCTTTTCGTTCGGCGCAGTGGGGGAAGAGCACATGGCGGATAGACAGCAGGTGCGTGCTAATTGTAGCAACGAGGAGGAGGAAAGGCTGGAGCCTGAAACGTCCCGATCCAGAAGGAGATTAAAGGACTCAAATATGTCCTTTGGGGAGATGTTGGAGATGGTGGACATCCTGAAGAAGGCCGATTATGATGGAAAGTATGGGCCTTACCCCAACCCCAATGTCCGAAAGGCCAAGATCATGGCGAAAGTGGTCAGGAGTCTGCACCGGAAATTCGGGGTACGACGATCGAAAGATCAGCTCAGGAAGCAGTGGTCGGACCTGAAATTACGAGAACATGAGCAGTACAGAAAGATCCGGAGAGTGCTGCAAAAAAGTAAGTAGTTGTGCTGTGTTCCTATTCTTTATGTCTTTATTACGTTCGTGCTGCTCCATGTGCTTTTAGGAACTGTTGTACAGTTTAAAATGGCAACTTTCATGTTCATGGGCACATTATTCGTTCGGATCACACATTTTTATTTCGGACGAAAAAATACCATTGTTTAGCCCATATGCATTTGGCCACCATTTTGACGCCCTATACTTGTCTTCAAAGAATTGGGTTGTGTAGATGGCTTTGTTACTAGAATGAAATGTAAACTAGATTGTGTGTAAGGAGAGGACACTCAGCAGCTGTTTTCACATCTGGACACTGGAGCACTAGTGTGGGACCCCAGAACACCATTTTTATTAGGGGGCCATACAGGTGCTCCAGTGTATACTATAGGGGGGTCTCCATCTGTGAAGCTTGTACCAAACAGGTAAAGTATTGCAGCTTGACAAAGGACACTAAAAAAGCTACATCTTGGAACTCGGCTAAGATAGACAATTGTACCCCACTTCCAAGCAATGTTTCATCTTTATAGTTCTGACATTAAATATCTGTGTGCTAATTATACCATTTTTGTTTTACATAGGGGATAAAAGACTCGGAGGACACCCCTCATCCGAGGAGACCAGAGACCCCCCACCTCTGGAAGAAGGGGAAATACCAACACAAGATGAGCAGGAGGATGAAGACGTGGTGGAACTAGTCACCACAACAGGTGAGTGTCTGCGACCACAGGCTCAGATAAGAGATGGATGGCGGCATTTTTTTGAAACCTAATTTATTTTTGGGGTTCCTCTCTTTTTAGGTGATCGTGAGGGTGTGGATGAAGATCCTTTCACATCCGAAAGTGCCCAGATCCTGATCGGGGAGATCATGGGGTGTAATTTACAATTGGAAAAGATCAAGCAAAACATCAATGATGTTATTCCAAAATATAAAAACATCATTGATGTTTTGGGGCGAGTTTAAAGCCCCTCCAAATCACTTTCTTCTTTTGTGTACTACAATGTGCTAAATGTTTTTGTGATTTTTCCCTAAGCCAAATTTGGAGGATGCACACAGTGTGTCAACATGTGCTATCTGCCATCACAGGAGATCAATGGACGCGTTTTGGGGGTGCAACCCCTTCCTCAATTATAAAGTAGCGGTGAGGAAGGGCTTTCTCCCCCAAAACACGTCCCTTGATCCCCCGTGATGGCAGATAGCACATGTTGACATTGTGAAATTTGTGTGCATCTTCCAAATTTGGCTTTTCCTGGGGTGACTTCACCCCATCTGAACGCAATATCAAACACAGTTCCTAAATACTCATGTCTGATATTGCCTTCCAGTTCTACCAAATGTGAACTTTGTAAGATCAAGATTTGTGTCTTTCTTGTTGGTTTTACACAGGCCTGTTTTCTATAAAATGCACATTTTGATTTTGGATAATGCCACCACAAAAATTGGTATACAACAAACATGTCGGTTTGTCAGAAAAACCTTTGGTAAATGCACATGTGATTGTGCTGGTATTAAAAAGATTGTTCAGCAAGAATGTGTGGATTATTGTCTCAACGCTACAACACTTTTGGGGTGATGTAATTGTTGTTTTATGAGAAAATGGGGGTTATTTCCTAAGGGGAAATCCACTTTGCACTACAAGTGCAGGTTCAGTGCAGTTGCAAGTGCACTTGTAGTGAAATGTGTCTTTGCATTTAGTAAATAACAGACAACAGTGCTTTGGATAAGGTTACACAATCACGACATTTTCTGGACTCCACACATTTCTGTCAGGGTCAGCTAAAACAAACACAAGCAGTAAATGTCCACAAAGAAGAGCCTGGGGGGAGATGCCTGTCGAGAACTTGAGGTCCTGCAGGCTTCTCCCTGTGGCCAAATACCGCAAGGTATCGACCAACCTCTGCTCCGGAGTGATGACTTGCCTCATGCAGGTATCCTGCCTGCTAATATAAGGGGTCAGCGAAGCCAACAGACGGTGAAATACGGGGTCCGTCATCCTGAGAAAATTCCTGAAATCATCAGGATTATTCTCACGGATCTCACGGAGCAAAGGCATATGAGAGAACTGGTCACGCTGAAGCAACCAATTCTTGGTCCATGAACTCCTCCCCACCCTGTTCATGGACTGGACTTGTGTCAAGGTCAGGACCCCAACACCAAGCCCCCGCACAGCACGAACTGTACGAGGAGTACGCATATGAAACATGGCTAGAAAACGGTCGGCTGCTCAGAACGAAGTAACAGAATGTACTGAAGAACAGCAAGGCCTGTGAAGAGCGACCTGAAAACCAGTAACGAACGAACAAGAATACAATGACTCCTTAAAGTCACGCGGAACTTGCTGCACGCACTGAAGAGCAGATACAAACCCACAAGCACAAACTGAACGGCAGAAAACGATCTGAAAGCCACGAGTCTGAAAAAGCGCGAATCGTCTCTCACCAAACTTTTACTAGCACGAGATTAGCAAAAGGAGCCCAAAGGGTGCCGCGCTTGGTTCTGAACTGGCCTTTTCTAGTCTCGTCGTACGTGCTTGACGTCACCGCGTTGTTGTCGATCGGAAATTCCGACAACTTTGTGCGACCGTGTGTAGGCAAAACAAGTTTGAGCCAACATCCGTCGGAAAAAATCCTAGGATTTTGTTGTCGGAATGTCCGAACAAAGTCCGACCGTGTGTACGGGGCATTACAATAAAAGGGGCCAGGAAGGGGAGTAATGTGGATTAAGGATGCTAATGCGGCCCTGAAAAGCCCCCCCGACGCTGAAGAGGCCTATGGCTGCTATGTAGCTGCTAAATTGCAGCAAATGGAGTAGGGCCAACGCTTTAGGTGTGAGAATTTATTTTTTTTTCTTTCAATGATTTTTATTGAAGGTTTTAGAAAAGAATATGTTGTACAACATAAAAGGAAGGGGGAAAATTGATATACACATTCAGGTTGTATACAATCTGGTGATATACATTCTCAAAAATTTTCACTTAACTAATTAGTTGTTCAAGAAGCATATAGACATTTAACATAAGCAGAGTATGTTCACTGTGCGTTGTGTTTATCTTGTTTTCATTAGTCAAACGATAATAGAAATAGAACCATCTATAGAAACATTAACTTTTGGACCATATTGACCATTGTTCATCAATTTTTTTGCATTGTAAAGAGTTTATTGCTAAGAGGCGCTCGAAAGTGTAATTTCTATGAACTGCTTTTGTTATGTCTGATAGGTTAATGGCATTGGTGGATTTCCAAGTTCGTAATATCGTTAAGCGTGTTTCAAGCAATATATGAGTTATGACTGGTCTAAAGTCTATATGAAATTTTTCTATGTTCAAATGTAATATTGCCAGCGCTGGGTCTGGTTGAGATATTACTCCCTTTAACGTGGAAATCATTTTAAACACTTGGTTCCAAATGCATTTAACAGCAGGACAATACCAAAGCATATGTAGTAAATTACCTATTTGCCCACAGGCTCTCCAGCAATGCGGGGATGTTCCCGGGAAGAATTTCGCTATTCTGTATGGGGTGTAGTGCCATCTGTTGGCCATTTTAATACCCTGTTTCCCTGAAAATAAGACCTAGCGTGATTGTCAGTGATGGCTGCAATATAAGCCCTACCCCCCAAATAAGCCCTACCCTGTTTCCCCGAAAATAAGCCCTACCCTGAAAATAAGACCTACAAGGACTTTACCTAGGGCTTATTTGGGGGGTAGGGCTTATATTGCAGCCATCACCGACAATCACACTAGGTCTTATTTTCGGGGAAACAGGGTAGTTAATTCCCAATGTTTAATGCAGTGGGAGGCTTTGTGTATTGCTCTAAAGGCTTGTCGCCACTGTTCATCTGAGGCTGATATACCTAGTTCTTCCTCCCATTTTTTCATTGCAGTAGTTTTGGTAAACGTGAGTTTATCTTTGGTGGTATTATAGAAGAAAGATATTCCTTTTGTATGTTGTTTGGCTGTAGTGTAAAATTTCCAAATATTGCTCGGAAGGTGTATGGTTGGTGTGGGCTTAGATTTAATGAAGTTTACAATTCTTACGCACGTAAACTGTGATTTCTTTGGAAGATGGTATTGTGTCATAAGTTGCGCCACAGATTTGGGATTTGTGCCATTATATAGGTCTGAAATGTGTAGTATGCCCTTACTTGTCAGGTCTTTGAGTGTCAGCATTGGGATTTTTGTTTCCAAGAACGATAAGGGTATATTATACTGTATGTCTTGTTTGTCTTTATACGTTTGTTCCCGTATAACTCTCCACGCCTTTAACGAGATTTGCGTAGTAGGAGGCAGTTTTTTTGTGTCCCACGGTATCCACCCGTCTGTCATGAGTAGCAGGGGTAAATTATTCATTGGTGCTGTCGCTTTTTCAATGTCCACCCATAATGGTGTGTCAGTTGTTTGAAACCAGTGTTTGATTTGGTCAAGGCGTACTGCCCAATAGTAGTCGTGTATGTCCACTAAACCTGCTCCGCCCGCTTGCTTATGTGATGTGAGATTATTTCGTGAACATCTAGCTTTTTTCCCCTTCCATATGTATTTCCAAGCAATATTTGCTATATTTTTTATTAAGTGTTGAGGGATAGACAGTGGTAGGGAGCGGAATATGTATAGTATTTGTGGCAATAACATAATTTTGTAAGCTGTAATTCTGCCTAACCAAGATACTTCGTTGTTGGACATGTTTTTGGTTTGGGCTTCCAGTTTGTTAATTAGTGGTAATACGTTGGCTTTTATCATTGTGGATATTTTATTTGTGAGTGTGATCCCCAAATATGTGATATTTCCTTTACTCCACATATATGGTAATTTTGCTTGTAGCGATTTTCGGGTATTTGGTGGGATACCCATGTCTAAAATGAGAGATTTAGTAAAGTTGACTTTATAGTATGATATCTCTCCAAAAGCTATGAGGATTTTATGGGCCTGTATTAAGGATATGGAGGGATTAGTGAGTATCAGGATTACATCGTCTGCGAATAGGTTAATGGTATGTTTTGCTGTCCCAAACTGGAAGCCTGTTATCAAAGGGTGTGAACGTATGGATTTAGCTAACGGCTCTATCATCAAATTGAAAATTGCAGGAGATAGGGGGCACCCCTGTCGGGTTCCATTTTTGATCTGGAAGGTTGCGGATAGGAACCCCGCAGAGTACACCTGTGCTGACGGGCAAGAGTATAATGCCATAGTAGCTTGCAAAATTGGGCCTTTGAATCCAAACTTCAACAATGTTTGTTCCATATATGTCCAGTGGACCCTATCGAACGCCTTCTCTGCGTCAATGGATAACAGCAGAGAAAGCGTTTGAGTCTTTTCAGCATGGTTTATCACATTAATAATCCTCCTAGTGGCGTCCGAAGTTTGTCTCCCCCTCACAAAGCCCATCTGGTCTCTCGTAATGAGATTAGGTAATATGTGTGTTAGTCGTTTAGCTAGTAGTTTCGCGTATACCTTTGTGTCGGAGTTCAGCAGCGATATGGGTTGGAAGTTAGCTGGTGTGGTAGGTTCCTTACCCGGTTTTGGTAGAGTCACTATGTGTGCTTTTAGCATTTCCTGTGGAAAGGAGGCAACCTCAGCAGCTTTATTAAAAAATTTTGTCATGTGTGGAGATAGAATATTGGTGAACATTATGAAATATTCATTAGAGAATCCGTCCGGGCCTGGGGATTTCCCATTTGCAAGTGTATGTATTGTCATTTCAATTTCTCTGTGTGTTATCGGAGCATTTAAGTATTCCAAGTGATCGTCAGAGAGGGCTGGAAGGTTTAAGTGCTCCAGAAAATAATTTATTTTGTCTATAGTTGGGTGAGGTGTATGTGCATCTTCGTGTAAGTTATATAGTGAGCTATAGTATGCAGCGAATTGATTCGCTATTTCTTGTGGGTTTGTGATTCTGTGTGTTAGCGTAGGGTGTTGAATGTATGCTATTCTAGTTCTGGTGCGTGCAGCTTTCAGTCTATTCGCTAGGTATTTACCTGCTCTGTTAGCGTTGATATAGTAGTTTTGTCGTAAGTATTTTAAGTGTTGGTCATATTGTTGAGTTAGGAGCGTTCTGAGTTGTTCTCTAAGAGAATTGAGTTTGTCGATAAGTGCTGTGGATGGGGATGTTTTGTTTTGAGTTTCTATAAGGTGTATGTCTGCAATAATTGTGTTCAGCTGCTGAGTTTGCCTCTTCTTTTCTCTAGCTCCCAATTGAATCAGGATTCCTCTCATAAAGGCTTTATGAGCACTCCATACAACAAATGGATCGCCCACGGAGCCCTCATTTTCGGAAAAGAAATTTTGTATATGTTGGGAAATTGTTTTGTGATATTTATTATCTTGGAAAAGTCTGGTGTTGCAACGCCAGATGGGTGGTGAGGAGGAGACTCCCTTCTCTACAATAGACAGGGAAATGGCTGCATGGTCAGACCATGTAATTTCATGTATTTTAGACATGTTCACGTTTTGCAGGAGCCATTTATCTGTTAGAAACATGTCTATTCTGGAATAAGAGGAGTGCCTGTTGGAGAAAAAGGTATAGTCTCTTTCCGTGGCGTGTAAGCATCTCCATATGTCGTATAGTTCCTCTTGGTGGAGTATGGACTGAAGGGATAGGGTTCCTTTTGACTGACCTGATGACGTGTCCAGTGTCGGATCTGAGGTTATGTTGAAGTCCCCGCATATTAATAGGTTACCATATTTCATGGAATTGGCTTTGTGTAGGACTTTTTTGATGAATCTGACTTGGCGTGTATTCGGAGCATACAGTGTGATCACTGTGTATGGTTTGGAATTAATGTCTCCTGTGAAGATGATGTACCTGCCTCCAGCATCGGTGAAGACATCTTTAGGTTGTATGGATAGCGAGTCCTTGAAAGCCATTAGGACACCTCCTTTTTTGCTATTTGGTGTATTGGCCGTGTATATGATTGGGTAGTTTTTGTGCTTACATTGAGGAGCATTATGTAATTGGAAGTGGGTTTCCTGGACACAAAGAATGTCCGCTTTGTGTGTGCTAGCTTCCTTTCACAAGGAGAATCGTTTAGCAGGGTGGTTTAGTCCCCGGGTATTAATTGAAAGGCATGTTATCGTCATTGTGAAGGGTACTTGTGGTTTTGTGGGGTGATGTAGTAGATGTACTCACTGTGCCCGGTTGGGTGGGAGATCCTTGTGGGTTGATGATGAAAGGTAGGTCTTTTCATTTCTTCGTGTGTCTTAACTGGTCCGGTACTTTCGTAGATAAAACTGTGTATATCAAAAACAAAGGGTGCAGAAAAACAAGGAAAAAAAAAGAAAGTCAACAGGGGTTCGATAAGAAATGGATCCATGAATTGATCCCTGTGCAGTTGTAACTGCTACTGGTTAACTGGGGTGTAGGTAAGAGTTAAGCCTAAGCTCTTCCCTGGAGATAATCTGAATTATAACTGTGTGGAGTGTTATGAGATTCCACCATTGCTTTTCTTGGATGAGCGCTTGTAGGAGACGGTTTGCCACTCGCTCTGTATAGGGATCGGTCCCTGAGGTTGCGCATGTTGTGCTGGTTGGTCAGATATTATGCCCCAGTTCCTTAAAGCCTTAAGTCCCTCTTCTAAGGTGGACACCGAGATGGTTTGGCCATTGTGAGTGATCGATAGGGTAGCAGGGTACTTCCATTTATGCAAGATGTTGTGGTTTCTCAGGGCTTTTGTGATGGTCAATAAATTTCTGCGGCGTTGCAGAGTGTGTCTGGACAAATCAGGCAGCACTCTGATGGTGGCATACTGTTGTGGAATGTTTTCCTGTTTGCGGGAAACTTGCAGAATGCAATCTTTTATGTGGTAGTAGTGTATCCTCATTAAGACATCTCTAGGTGTGTCATCTGGGAGGAATGATGGTTTAGGTACCCTGTGGATCCTGTCCACTAGAAGATCTGATGCAGTTGCCTCAGGTATTAAAGTGGAAAAAAGGGCCTGGGCATATTGCAGAAGCTGAAAAGGGGGGACAGATTCTGGAACCCCCCTCATTTTGAGGTTGTTCCTCCTGGATCTGTCCTCGAGGTCTGCAATTTTATCTTTTAGCCATAAAATGTCCTCCCCTTGTGCTGTGTGCGCTTCTACCATAACATTGTAAGATGAGGTATACTCCTCCATCTTGTGTTCCACCTGGTTCACTCTGCGGCCTAGCGTCTGCACTTCCCTCTGGCATTCAGTGATTCCTCTCATCAGATCTGCCTGTAATGAGGAACGCAGGGACAGCAGCATATCTTCCATTAAGGTATCTGATACTGGCCTGTCTGCTGTGGGGAAATCTGTGATAGGATCCCGGCCCTTAACGCTCTGGCCTGTAGTACTGGAAGGCCCGCTTACCTCCATGGCCGGATCGGCCTGTGATCTGACTGGTGAGTCCCTCCGCTGCCGCGATTTTGCCGGGCTGCGTGTTGTGGGGGTAGAGGGGCCCGAGGATTGTTCGCTGGGAGGGTTGGTCATGCAGGAGGAAGCCGCTGGTGTCCCCGCTCCGCCGTTCCGTCCGGATCCCTGGTCGGGCCTGTCAGTTCTGGCGCCGCCGCCATTTTGCTGAGGCCCGCGCGAGGCATAATAGCTCGTCATCTTCTGCGGCTGCTGTGGTGTTTTCGGTGCCGTGGCATCCTTTTCTTGATCCGCAGGGATTTGGCACTCAGATGTCAGTATTTGGAGCAGCGGATGGTGCTGGTGGGCTCTGATGCTGATGGATTATCTCCGGTGGGCGAGCGGAGCTCCTGGGTTAAGCGTCCATCTTGGAGTCCGGTCGCCACGCCCCCGAGAAATTTATTTTTGAGGCCATTCAGAAGGGGTTGAGTGGCCAAATAAGTGATAACATGCACTTATGTGTGCTCGCCCATTCTCCTCCTGCCACAAGTCCACCTCCAGAGCCACAGCCTCCAAGGAAGGCTGCAGGGAAGGCTGCAGGGAAGGCTGCAGGGAAGCGTGGAGGGAAGGCTGCAGGGAAAACAAGAAAGTGATGGCCTGGGTTCAGTCTGATCTGACAGAAGACGCAGGCTGTTGTAGTACCACAGCCTGGGGACATGTCAGGGATCCACCAGCACCAGATCAGGGCGCTTGCATGCGTCTAGGAGCCGGCGCGCCCCTGTTCAGACACAGCGTCAAGCTGCCACTGTTGCCGTGCGTCGGCGCGGCACTCGGGCACGCGCGGGTGCACGGCGCGGGTGCGTGCACGAGCACGGGCGCGCGCGCGTCCGCGTTAGCGCCGGTTTGGCGCCAACCAGCGCATAAAAGTTCCCCTGTTCCATGGGAACAGTGCTGCTTCGTCTCAGCTCTGTGACTCTGCCTGAAACCTGAATCCTGATTGCTTGTTACCTGTTTGACCCGGCTTGTTTGACCATCCGACCTGCTCCAACCCCGACCCGGCCTGCCTGACCCTTCTGCTGTCTGAATCTGCTACCATTGCCAACCTCTGCCTGCTCACCGACTCTGCCTTTGCCTGCTGTTATTACCTATGTGCCAGTTACCTGCCAACCCGGACTGTTTGACTCTGCTTGTGCCTGCCTACCTGTTTGCTGTTGCACCATCAGCTTCAGCCTAGTGACTTCCTCACTTCCAGTGTATCAGTCTGCTGCTGTTCCAGTCTCCTCTCACCTGCAAGTTCCACCATCCAGTGTGTCAGCCTGCTTCTGCTCCAGCCTCCTCTCACCTGCAGTCCGGCTATCCCAGGAGGGATCTCTACCTCTACATCAGAGACTCACTCCAACAGGCACTCCTACCCCACTGCGCTCAGGAGACCACTGTCCCCACTCCAGTGGCTCCTGAACCAGCGTTGTATGAGAGGTCTTCTCCTACAGTCAGGCTCACCTACCAGGTACCTAACAGTACGAAGCAGCCATGACTGAGCCTGCAGGAGATTCCTCTCCATTAAAGGAGATACGCACCCACCTTGCGGCTCTTACCCAAGCCATACAATCCCTCCAGGACAACTACAGCAGGTTGGAGGGACAAGTCCAGCACCTTGCAGGGCCTAACCCCTTGGCCTCCTCCTCAGCTGCAATCCCGGCACAGTCGGTTCCTGGTCCTTCAGTAGTGATGCTCCCACCTGAACCAAAGGTTCCCACTCCTGATAGATTCTCTGGAGACCGGGCCAAGTTCCGGGCCTTTCGCAACGCATGCAAGCTCTTTTTCGCATTACAGCCCCGAACTTTCTCACTGGATGCCACTAAAGTGGGATTCGTGATCTCCCTCCTACAAGGGGAACCCCAGACCTGGGCCCATCGTCTACTTGAGGGGGACTCAGCATTGACCCAGTCCTTGTCTTCCTTCTTTGAAGCCATGGCACAGATATATGAAGACCCCCAACAGACTGCTACAGCTGAATCCGCTTTGTTCACACTCCAGCAAGGCCGCAGACCTGCGGAAGACTATATCATGGACTTTAGACGTTGGAGTGCGGACACTCAGTGGAATGACGCGGCCCTGCGTCACCAGTTCCGCTTGGGTCTATCCGAGGGTTTAAAAGATGAACTTGCCCGAGTGGGTGTACCAAACACTCTCGAGGCCCTGATTAACTTGACTATCCAAATCGACCGACGTATCCGGGAACGTCGATCTGAACGATCTGCTCTTCAATCCCGCCCGATTTGGATGACAACCAGAGCACCACTTCCAGCAACCCACTATGCACCCTCACCCAGTCCTAATTCAGCTAATGTCTCATCTGACTCCGTGGAACCAATGCAATTGGGCCTGATGCGACCTGCATTATCGCCTGAAGAACGGGCCCGACGCCGACAACTCAATCTGTGCCTCTACTGCGGTGGGACTGGGCACTATGTACTGAACTGTCCTGTCAAGTTAAGTAAGTGCCCGTCTGTCGTGTTTACCAGTCTCTCTGCCCTATCTGCGAACTCTACCCACATTGCCATTCCTCTGTCTTTACAGCTGCAAGAAGGGACTATAACGACCAACGCCATCATTGATTCCGGAGCATGCAGTTGCTTTATTGATTCAAACTTTACCAGCCAACATAACATTCCTTTACGAGCCAAGACCCATGGACTTGCCGTATTTCTAGCGGATGGATCCCGCATCAGATCGGGACAAGTAACCCAGGAAACCCTGCCTCTGCCTGCCTCTACTTCCTCCCAACACAAGGAACTGCTGGTTCTTGATGTCATCTCCTCTCCCATGTTTCCCATCATCCTGGGTATCCCTTGGCTGCAGGCCCACAACCCTTACATTCAGTGGACATCTGGAGAAGTGAAATTCTCATCCTCTTACTGTCTTGAACATTGTTTTAAGAAGGATTCGGATTCCTCTTCCACCCTACTTTGTTTAGACACCGACCAGAAACTTTGCCAGGTCATACCCAAACAATATCATGAATTCCTTGATGTTTTTAGTAAAAAAGGGGCAGACTCCCTTCCACCTCATCGCCCATACGATTGCCCCATCGAATTACTGCCAGGATCCGAAATACCATTTGGACGCATTTTTCCATTGTCTGAGAAAGAACAGGAAGTGTTAAAGACATACATAGATGAGAACCTGGCCAAAGGTTTTATACGCCATTCTACCTCTCCAGCTGGCGCCGGAATATTCTTCGTCACCAAAAAGGACAAGTCTCTCCGGCCGTGCATCGACTATCGTGAACTAAACAAGATCACGGTCAAAAACCGGTATCCTTTACCTTTAATACCTGAACTTTTCCAAAAATTAAGGACTGCCGTCATTTTCACCAAACTTGACCTGAGAGGGGCTTATAATTTAATCCGTATCCGGGCTGGACATGAGTGGAAGACAGCATTCCGAACCCGATTCGGGCATTACGAATACCTGGTCATGCCCTTTGGACTCTGCAACGCCCCTGCAACCTTCCAACACCTGATTAACGACGTCCTCAGGGACTTTCTAGATGTATTTGTAATTGCATACTTGGACGATATACTGATTTTTTCAGAATCCCGTGAACTGCATCAGGAACATGTCCGCAGGGTGTTGGGTCGCCTCCGCTTACACAGTCTGTACGCAAAAGCGGAAAAATGTGAGTTTGAACAACAGAGCATCCAATTCCTGGGGTTAATCATCTCTGCAACAGGCATCAAGATGGACCCACAAAAGGTTTCCGCTGTTCTGGACTGGCCGGTCCCCTTGGACAAGAAGGGTGTGCAGCGGTTTGTGGGATTTGCAAACTTCTACAGAAAGTTCATCAAAGGGTTCTCAGCCATAATTGCACCTATCACACAGTTAACCAAACAAAATATCCGTTTCTCCTGGAACCAACTTGCCCAAGACGCTTTCGAGAATCTCAAGAGACTGTTTACTTCAGCACCTATCCTCAGCCACCCTGAACCATCCTTACCGTTTATTTTAGAGGTTGATGCCTCTGAGATTGCGGTAGGTGCGATTCTTTCACAGCGCAAAGGTAACAAGGAGATAATGCATCCTGTAGGGTTCTTCTCCCATAAACTCTCCCCTGCGGAGAAGAATTATGACGTCGGTGACCGAGAGCTTCTTGCTATTAAAACTGCTCTAGAAGAATGGAGGTACCTGTTGGAGGGGGCTATGCATCCAGTACTAATCTATACTGACCATAAAAACCTAGAGTACCTGCGATCTGCCAAACGATTGAGGCCTCGACAAGCCCGCTGGGCTCTGTTTTTCTCACGTTTCTCCTTCCATATCACATACCGTCCAGGCTCTAAAAATGTTAAACCGGATGCATTATCACGTATGCATGACAACCCCAAGGACTCATCTACTCCTGACACCATCTTACCTGCAAACAATTTTTTACTGCTGCAAACAGATTTACTTTCCCTGATTAAGGAAGCATCCTCTGAAAAAGCCAGACCAACGGGAATTTCTTTAGTAAGTAGAGATGGCTTGTTCTGGAAGGGAAGCCAAATTTTTGTTCCTGAAGACGTCCGGGTCAAGGTTTTAACACTTCTCCACGACCATCCTTTGGCAGGCCACTTCGGAGTCCGCAAGACCCTGGAACTAGTGCAGCGTACATTCTGGTGGCCCAATCTGAAGGACTTTTGTGAAAAGTATGTTAGTTCCTGTCCCATCTGCATCCAGAATAAGTCATCCAGGAATCGAGCTTGGGGCCTATTGAAACCATTGCCTGTACCCGACAGACCATGGAAAATGATTTCTATGGACTTTATTGTGGAACTTCCATGCTCCGAAGGATGCTCAGTTATCTTTGTAGTGGTGGATCGTCTAACCAAAATGGCTCATTTTCTACCTTTAAAGGGAACCCCGTCTGCCACCGAGACTGCTCGCATATTTATCAAGGAAATCATCAGACTTCACGGAGTACCTGTAAACATAGTTTCTGATAGAGGGGTTCAATTCACTTCACGTTTCTGGAGATCTCTGTGTGAAACCCTAAAGATTGAATTGGCCTTGTCCTCGGCCTATCATCCTCAAACAAATGGTCAGACAGAAAGGACTAATCAGACTCTGGAACAATACATCAGATGCTTCACATCATTCACACAAGATGATTGGGTATCCCTACTACCCTTAGCAGAATTTGCTTACAATAATGCCAAACATTCTGCCACGGGTCAATCCCCTTTTTTCGCCAATTACGGCTTTCACCTAACCTTTTTACCTGATTTCCTTTCAGAGTCTTCGGTCCCAGCAGTACAAAATACAGTGGAGTTCCTCAGTCACAACAGCCGGTTGTTGCAGGAAACAGTGTCCAAGGCCCAGGCAGATGGTAAGAAGATCTTCGATCGGAAAAGAAGGGGGGAGCTGAACTTACAAATTGGCGATCAGGTATGGCTTTCTACCATTAATATCAAGTTAGCATGTCCTTCTAAGAAGTTGGCACCCAGATTCATGGGACCCTTTCCAGTTAGAAGGAAGATCAATGAAGTGTCTTATGAACTGACTTTACCTGATTCATTGAAAATTCATCCAGTTTTCCATGTATCTCTGCTCAAACCTGCTATACCTGATCCCTTTCCTGATAGAGGGACAAGACCTCCTGAACCTGTGGTAGTTAATGGCAGCGAGGAATTTGAGGTTGAGGCTATCCTTGATTGTAGAAGAAGGCAAGGGCAAAACCAATTCTTAATCAAATGGAAAGGTTATGGCCCAGAAAGTAACTCGTGGGAACCGGACAGTAATGTGCATGCTAGGCGTTTAGTACGCACCTATTTCTCTACTCATCCTGAGAAGAAGAGGTTGTTGGGCATCCGGAGGCTGCCCCTTGGGGGGGGCAATGTCAGGGATCCACCAGCACCAGATCAGGGCGCTTGCATGCGTCTAGGAGCCGGCGCGCCCCTGTTCAGACACAGCGTCAAGCTGCCACTGTTGCCGTGCGTCGGCGCGGCGCTCGGGCACGCGCGGGTGCGTGCACGAGCACGGGCGCGCGCGCGTCCGCGTTAGCGCCGGTTTGGCGCCAACCAGCACATAAATGTTCCCCTGTTCCATGGGAACAGTGCTGCTTCGTCTCAGCTCTATGACTCTGCCTGAAACCTGAATCCTGATTGCTTGTTACCTGTTTGACCCGGCTTGTTTGACCATCCGACCTGCTCCAACCCCGACCCGGCCTGCCTGACCCTTCTGCTGTCTGAATCTGCTACCATTGCCAACCTCTGCCTGCTCACCGACTCTGCCTTTGCCTGCTGTTATTACCTATGTGCCAGTTACCTGCCAACCCGGACTGTTTGACTCTGCTTGTGCCTGCCTACCTGTTTGCTGTTGCACCATCAGCTTCAGCCTAGTGACTTCCTCACTTCCAGTGTATCAGTCTGCTGCTGTTCCAGTCTCCTCTCACCTGCAAGTTCCACCATCCAGTGTGTCAGCCTGCTTCTGCTCCAACCTCCTCTCACCTGCAGTCCGGCTATCCCAGGAGGGATCTCTACCTCTACATCAGAGACTCACTCCAACAAGCACTCCTACCCCACTGCGCTCAGGAGACCACTGTCCCCACTCCAGTGGCTCCTGAACCAGCGTTGTATGAGAGGTCTTCTCCTACAGTCAGGCTCACCTACCAGGTACCTAACAGGACATATATATCATCTGCTGCTGTTCATGATCTCGGGGAGTCCAGAACCAGATTGTGCTCCTCATTATATGGACTTCTCAAGCTATTAATTTTATTTTCAAAATTGTTGATGTGGGCCCTGGGGTAGAAAGGCTTCGCAAATTCCAGCAGTTTCTCCAGCATTGCCTTCCTCTTTATTTTGTTATCAGCCAGAATAAATGGAGATTTTTTTTTCAGAAAATACTTGCCTATGTGTTTTTCTTCAAATAGGACAGTTTGTGAGTAGGCAGGCACATTTCAAAAATACAATGTCAAATTAACAAGGGACACCAACCTCCTTGAGCTTTAAAAATACAAGATAATAATGTTGTTGTGTAAACTTTTTTTTTTTGTTTACAAACAATTTTTTATTATGCAAAAGGTCAAGGTATAAAACAATTACAATGATGGTACAGGTATACATACAAATATCTTTAACAGTGAATGTTGTACAGGAAATAAAAAAGGGTTATGGTTATTCAGATTAAATATTGCACAGTGTCATAAATATGCCAGTTATAATGGAGAGAAGGAAGGGCAATTACGTATGTGTTAAGGAGAGGAGGTGAGGAAAATTAAATAGAAATTTTTCTAAATCAGAGAGGTGGTGTCCCAGAGGGTCCACCTTTTTTGATAAAGAGGCATAGAGTCATATAACGTGTGGTGAATTTTTTCAGAAAGTCTGATGTTCGACATGTGGTTGAGAATTTGTGACCAAGGTACCGTAGTGGAGCGCCAATTGAAGGCTATAGCCCAATGAATGGAGCTGAGAAATGTGTGGATTAGCCTTGTGCTAGTCATTGGAATATCCTGTATAGGGGAGAAAAGAAGACATATTTGGGGTGTAAGAGAAAACTTCCTACCGGATATTTTTTCAATGATTATGCTAGCCTTATGCCAGGTGTTTTTTATATGGGGACAATCCCAAAAGATATGTAAAAGTGTACCCTGAGAGGGGCAACCCCTAAAGCAGAGTGGGGATAGTGAGGGATAGAATGAGTTAAGTTTAGCGGGGGTAAGATACCATCTATAGAGCAGTTTGATGGATGATTCTCTGATCGAGGTTGTTTTGGAACATTTATGGAGATTTGTAAAAATAGTATCCCATTGATCAGGAGTAAATGAGGTATTAAGATCTGATTCCCATTGTAGCATGGGATGTGACTTCTCAGGCATGTTGGTCTCATTTAAACTTTTGTATATTCTGGAGATTAAACCACTATCACGGGGGAAAGAGATACAAATTTGCTCAAATTGTGTATAGGGGGGATGAAGTGTAAGTGAATGATATTTCTGATAGAATTGTCTTATATTTGTATAGTTCTCTAGTTCAGAAGGTGGAAAATCATATTTTATTTGTAGACTGGAGAAAGTGAGGAATGAATTGTTGTGGAAGAGCGATTTTAAATGTGTTAGGTTATGTGACTTCCAATTCGTTAGAGAGTTTTGATCTTGAGCCCTGTCTGGGAGGGGGAAACGAGGGTCACCTAGAAAGGAGGCCAAGGGGGGAATGTCAGAGGATAATTTGAATTTAGAGGCTTGTCTGTTCCATAGTTGAAGGGTGTGAGTGACAATGAGATTTAGGGGTTTAATTTTTTGTGGTGGGATAGTCTTGGACCAGAGAAGTCCTTGTAGATTGTAGGGTAGGACGGATTCTTCCTCGAACCGGAGCCAAGGGATTTGAAGTGAGGGGGCATACCATTGGGCTAATTGGGTAAATCTGGCCGATAGATAATAAAGCCAAAGATTAGGAATGCTGAGGCCTCCTTTTCCTTGGGGTCTAAACATAAGGGAATAGCTGAATCTGGGTTTCTTGTTTAGCCATATGAATTTGTTGATCTTTCTCTGTAAGGAATCTAATGTTTTTTTATGTAGAATAATAGGAAGGGCTCTGAAAAAAAATAAAAGCTTGGGTAGTATCATCATTTTTACAGCCACTATTCTACCCGAGAATGAAATCTGGTATGATGACCAAAGTTTAATTAAATTTTTAATACTATTAAATAAAGGAGGATAGTTTGCTTGGTAAAACGTTTTATAGGAAGAAGTAATTTGGATGCCTAGATATCTAAATGAATCCATATTCCAATTAAATGAGAATTTGTCCTTAAGTGAAGCTATTAAGGCTGGAGGAATATTGATTGGTAAAGCTGAGCATTTAGATAGATTTACACTCAGGCCTGTCAGGTCGTGGAAGATGGCAAGGGTTTTAGTTAGGTTGGGTAGGGAGATAAGAGGGTTGGTTATAAACAGAAGCACGTCATCTGCGTAGAGACTTAGTTTGTATTCCTTGGATCCCTTGGAGTATCCTTTAATATCTATGTTATTTCTAATCGCGCAGGCAAGGGGTTCTATCGCGAGGGCGAAAAGTAGGGGGGAGAGGGGGCAACCCTGTCTGGTACCTTTGGTTAGGGGGAAGAAGTCTGAGTTGTTGCCTGGGAGTTTGATACGTGTTTGTGGGTTGTGATAGAGAGCCTTAAAACCATGTAAGAATTCATTGTTGATGCCATATTTGGGGAGTAGAGTGTCAAGATATGACCAGGAAACGCTGTCGAACGCCTTATGTATGTCGAGACTGAGTAGTAGTGTGGATTTGGAATTTGTGTTGGAGTCTTGAATGATATTTGTGGTCAGTCGTATATTGTCTGTTATTTGTCTGTTAGGAATGAAACCCGTTTGATCAGGATCAACTAGTGGGGAGATAACAGCTGATAATCTGTCTGCCAAAATTCGGCCAAATATTTTTAGGTCATTATCAATAACTGATATTGGGCGGTAGTTTTGAGGGGTGGAGTGGTCTTTATTTGGTTTGGGAAGAAGAGACATGTTGGCTAATAGCATTTCAGATGGGAATTGGCCACCTTGTAAAATACTATTATATAGTTTAGTAAGGTGTGGGGTAATGGTAGGGGCAAATTTTTTATAGTAGGACGAGGAATAGCCATCTGGGCCTGGGGCAGTGGATATCTTTAAAGTTCTAATAATTCTGCAAACTTCTATGTCTGTACAAGGGGCATTGATAGATTCTATTTGGTCCTTAGAAAGAGTGGGCAATGTAATGTTGTTAAGCCAATCAAGGGAAGACTGTTTGGGGGCTGATTGTGATGTGGAAAGAAGATTTTTATAGAAGTCTAAGAACAGTTTCATGACTTCTTTGGGATGGGACACCATATTTCCAGATGGGTTCCTTAATTTGTATGTGTGGGGTGGTTTTGTAGCTTGATTAAGTTTTCTAGCGAACATGGTGGAATATGAATTACTGTTGAGTAAGAATCTGGCTTTAGACCACCTGAGGGCCTTTTCGGTGTCCGATGCTAATAATGTGTCTAAGGTAGTGCGTTTCTCTTGAATCTGTTTAAAAAGGTCACTAGATGGGTTTTGGTTGTGTCTGTGATATAAGCTATCTAGATCGTTTGTAAGGGATCTAATATCTGCAAGTTTGGATTTGTTTTTAATTGAGGCAATATTTATCAGATGGCCTCTCATTACCGCTTTATGTGCCATCCAGATATTTGTAGGAGACATATCAGGTGTTACGTTGTGTGCGAAGTATTGCTCTAGGTGAGATAGAATTTGTTGGTTGCTTGATGGATCTGTGAGCAAGGAATCATTAATTCGCCATGAGTGTGTTGTGTTGGCTAGACCTATGCGTGAAGTGTTAAAGGAGATTATATGGTGATCCGACCAAGGACATGCATGTATATCTGCTTTAGAGGAATTTGCCAATAGGATTGGGGTGCAGAAGATATAATCAAGTCGTGCAAAGCTGTTATGTGGGTGCGAATAGAATGTGTAGGATTTGATACCTATGTTGTGGGCTCTCCAAGTATCTACTAATTGATGATTATATAGTGATCTGTTCAGCGATTTAGGGAAAGCTTTAGAGGAAGGGACAACTCTGCTTCTATCCAGAACCGAATGAGCTGCTAAATTGAAGTCCCCACCCACTATTAGATGTGCGGAATGATAATTATCCAAAGTCTCAAAAAATTTGTTAAAAAAGTTTAAGTGGGCCTCGTTAGGAGCATATACTGAGGCAATGGTAATCGAACGTCCTTTAATTAAGCCTTTCAAAATCAAATAACGACTTTCTGGGTCCTTAAAGACATTCTGAATCTCAAAAACCACCGAGTTCCTAATAAATATGGCAGCACCCCTAGATTTTGTGTTGTAAGTAGTGCAATAAAATTGGCTGAAACTTTTGTCAATGAATTTAGGGTGTTTGTCTGTAGCGAAGTGAGTTTCTTGCATTAATATTATATCTGCTCCTAATCTTTTATAGTGGCGAAAAGCTTTCTTTCTCTTGTGAGGTGAATTAATGCCCTGGGCATTGTGAGAAATCACCCTAAGCCCCATTGTATTGGTGTTAGAAAGCAATGATAATAATAAGGTAGTGTCAATGGATCACATGGCCCAGGGCAAAGCATTTGGCAAAGTTGGTATGGTGATAGTAAATTGGATAATGATGATAACGTCGATAAAGAAGAATTACCTGAGATAGAGAAAAATTTGGTGATCACTGTGTTACCATCTATATCTTCATATATACGATATATCGGAATATACCTCAAAATTTTGCACAAGTGTTTTTTTGTTGACCTTTTTATATCAAATAATATATTATACTTATATATGTGTAGACTGAAGATTTGGGTACCTGAACCGTAGAACCCTAGAAAAAATAAACTCCTAGATAATAACAGTGCTACATTGCGCAACAATGCACCATCATAACATCTTAAGTAAAATACAGAGAATTTGTTCAACCTTTTCAAAATTTTGTAAAAATAGAATATTTTAGTGTAATTATGAGAAAAATTATTTATAGCTTGGGGGTCAGGGTGAGAAGCACTGCCTGACCGAAAATAAAATTGTTGTGGACAATATTGTCCATTACTCACAAGTGGAGCTTCCATCATTAAAACAATGGATAGCAGGGTCAGACGTAGAAATGTATCCACTATTTGAACCATGCTTTTGGAGTCCATTGTGAGTAGGGGAACAAACTAGCTGAGGCGGAGCAGATCAGCCTCAGCGAGGATTCTATAGACAAAAGTATAAGAGCATGCCGTGACGTATGTTGAAAAAATTAGTGGAGAAAAACCTCATGGATGGAGAAAAAAAAAAAAGGGGTTAAATGTATATGAACGCATAAGATTGCATGGTAGGAACTGTGAAATACCTACCCAATACCTTTTAAAGGGGTAGAACTACTTTACTAAACACAGTAAATCGAACTTCAAAATTTGTAAATTTTTAGAACTGTAAAAATTGTTCTATGAACCCTGCGAAGGAAAAGGAGACAAAAAAAAAAAATCCCTTTTTCCTTCTCTTCCCCCTACAGAAGTGTGAATTTTCAGCCGTAGGTATGCGAACACTTTAACTTCAAGCATCCAGATTTCTGAGTGATGGACGCCATCTTCCTTGTCCACGACGCGTGGCTGGGGTGGCCCAGATCGGTGAGGTATGAGGGGTGGCAGGAGGTCTTGCCACCGCCCCTGGGTCTAAAAGACCCAACTTTACCAGGAGATCTTTACCTTCCGCGATGTTGAAAACTGTATAAGTTGTGCCATTGTGTGGCACTGTTAATTTAAATGGAAAGCCCCAGCGGTATCTGATGTGAGCTGATTGTAATACTGAAGTTATCTCTTTCATTTTGCGTCTCCTTTCCAGGGTAGCTTGTGAAATATCAGGAAATATTTGAATTTTTGTTCCATCCAATTCAATGTTATGCATATTCCTGGATGCTCTTAGTATGCTTTCTTTTGTGATAAAGTCTTTCATGCATAGTATAATGTCACGTGAAGGTTTGTCTGGGGGAGGCTTAGGACGCAAGGCCCTATGGATTCTGTCACACACAAATGAGGATGGAGGTAGATCCGGAAGGAGATTGTGGAAGAGTTTGGACACCGCTGGCATCAGTTCGGTGACCGATTCTGGAATACCACGAATCCTCAGGTTGTTCCTACGGTTTCGATTGTCCAAATCCTCCACTTCAGATTGTAAGTATGAGTGGTTTTCAGCTAACAGTTCAAAGTCCCTTCTAAGATCGTTGTGTGCAAGTGATAGCTCATCATGCTTTGTTTCAAGAACATCTGTTCGTCCTCCCAGGGTTGCTATTTCTTGTGTGAGTGTGTTTGTTGTTTTTTGGAGTTCACACTGTATTTTGTCAACAAGTTTTTCATAGATCTTGGTTAAGCTGGAGTCCAGATCTGCTTTTGTTATCTGAGAGGGGAGATCACTGTTCTGTGTTGGAGAGGACTTGTGTGAAGGGCCACTGGCAGTTGTAGGGGACTGTACCAGCGACGAGCTAGCACCTTTATGCGCCATTTTATTCTGCTCCTTATTGCGCAGAGGGTATGTGATTAAAGAGTGCTGTTGCGCACGGCGATTGTACGCCTTCTTGCCCGACGGCATGCACTAGTATGAACTGCAGGGATGTTTATAAAAAATATAATTATTTAAGGTAATTGATCCTTGCAGTGTGTGTTAAATCCTCGCTGAATAGATGAAATTCTCAATTACAAATGGTGAACTGCATCGCGTCTCGCAAGCGCCCCCACTTAGTTATGATTATGACTTTAGTTCATCTTATCACCCCTATCCAAGGGCAATAGCTTGTTCCAAATTTGTTGTGGGGCTACATGTTGCCCGAAGAGGTGTACTCTGAGCTTTGGGGGGGTAAAGATTAAACACCCAGGACTTTTGAAGAATCAGGCTATGAGATGGTGGGACCACACCCCTGTGAGCGGGGCGATCTTGTAATAACCTGGGGTCTGGACCCGGTCCAGGAGGGACGAGGGAGCTACTGGTGGGCCCACAGTGCAGCAGGATGGCCGTTCCTCACCTCTGTTCCCAGAGTGTAGTCCCATGCAGGGTATTTCTGGCGGTATCCAGTTCTCACAAAATCCCGCCTCTCGTTCCACAGAGCCGCCACGGGTATGTACGGAAGGTGCTGCCGTCTGTTCCGCTGTGGGCGGCAGCCGAGTGTGGAGGATCTGCAGGTCCCACAGGCCCCAAGATGTCAGATGGAGCCGGCAGTGAGACTGGTAGGGCTAATGGATGGCTGGGACTCTCCAGGTAGGCAGAGGTCTGTTCAGGGGATGCCCAGGAACCTGGATGGAGGACCCGGTGGGGGATCCAGCAAGCACCGGGGTAGGATGGCAATTGATTCTGTCCAGGACGGCACAGCTCCCTCACAGCGCTACTCAAGATGGCGGCCAGTCCCCAAGTAATGGAGCCGGCCGTAGGCCAGATAGAGGGGCGAGTGGATGGCCGGGATTCTCCAGACAGACAGGGGATTGTTCAGGGGGTGCCCAGGGACCTGGATGGAGGACCCAGAGGGGGATCCAGCAAGCACCGGGGCAGGATGGCAATGGATTCTGTCCAGGACAGCACAGCTCCCTCACAGCGCTTCTCAAGATGGCGGCCAGTACCCAAGTAATGGAGCCGGCCGTAGGCTGGATAGAGGGGCGAGTGGATGGCCGGGATTCTCCAGACAGACAGGGGATTGTTCAGGGGGTGCCCAGGGACCTGGATGGAGGACCCAGAGGGGGATCCAGCAAGCACCGGGGCAGGATGGCAATGGATTCTGTCCAGGACAGCACAGCTCCCTCACAGCGCTTCTCAAGATGGCGGCCAGTCCCCAAGTAATGAAGCCGGCCGTAGGCCGGATAGAGGGGCGAGTGGATGGCCGGGATTCTCCAGACAGACAGGGGATTGTTCAGGGGGTGCCCAGGGACCTGGATGGAGGGTTTGGTGGCGGAATCCGATAACCCTGGAGCAGGATGGCTGTGGATTCTGATCAGGGTAACAAAGCTCCCTCACGGCGCTTCTAAGGATGGCGGACCGACCCCCAGCAACCCAGCGGTGCACAGTCTCTTTAAGGGGGTACCCAGTATGGGAAGGATGGGCGACTGCCCAGCTACTCACTGTGCCCAGAGGATGAGATAGGCCGAGTCCGCAGGCCGCAAGATGGCGACCGGCCGGAGGGTACCGGAGCTGGTTTTAGGGATCTTCAGTCCACAATCCACCGCCGCACGGGTAGCCCCCGACCCCTGGAGTCACTGATGTGCTGGGGCAAGATGTTCCTTTGATCCACGGGATCCGGGATGGACGAGCCGAGGCCTCCGGGGGATCCGTAGGCCTCAAGATGGCGACGGGCGTCAGCGGTGCGGGCCAAGCCGCAGGCCCAAATCTGATTTAGGTCGCCCAACTTCACTAAGAGCCACCTAGGGCAGTAGCAGAGGGGGCCCAGGCACCGGTTCAGTTGAATTGCAGGCTCTCCGAGGTAGATTATGGCAGGGATGGCACTGGATTATCTATGCCTGTGAGGAGCTCAGCTCTAGCACGTCTTCCCTGGCTCTCAGCCGGACACGCCCCCGTTGTTGTGTAAACTTGACACACAAAAAAAAATTATGGAGATGACTAGAAAATAATTTCAAAATATTCCAAAAAAAAGGAGTTCTTGATTAAAAAAAAATTAAAATGACAATAAAAAATAATTCCAAACATTATTATGGAGATCTGGCTTTAAAAACAAAAAAGATTCTTCATGAGATCACGAGAAAGATTAAAGAAAGACATTTGTGAGAACTCTGTATGAATATGAGCAGCAAAACAACTTTATTCTTCTAGCATTATAAAGAAGAAGAGAATGCGCTGCATTAAACTATTGAAAAAATTTCAGCATGACGAATATGCCATCTCCATTACGAACGATAGTTTTACCTGACCGATCGCTTCTCGTACTTGAATCTGAGCATGCTTGAGTTTTTGCGCGTCGGAATTGCATATACATGAACGCATTTTCGGATCTTAACTTTTTCCGACCAAAAAATTGAGAACCTGCTCTCAATCTTTTGCTGGCCGGAATTCCGCCAGTAAAAGTCCGATGGAGCATACATACGGTCGCATTTTCCGACCAAAAGCTCTCATCGGTCTTTTGCTGGCCAAATTTCCGATCGTGTGTACGCGGCATAAGAACAATGGACCAATGGTTCCTGTTGGACAAGATTTGGTAACATTTGCTTAAAGCCTTGGTATCTCTAAAGAACCAAAGTGGTAATTAGAGGAGTTGGAAGAGTGGAAAGAAATTCTATTGACTTTCTTACTGCACAGAGTACAACTCGCCAGCACACCAGGAATCTTCTGTTGTTGTCCCAAGGTTTTGTTGCAGACAGATCACATCACAAAGACAAGTGCTGCACAGGCCAACTGATCCTGAGCCTCCTGCCCAAATTTGCATTCATTTCTGCAATATAACACCTACTGGGCACATTTCACTGAAAAGGAACTTTGCTGCTCCTCAAGAGGAGCAGACTTGGGCTTAGGTGATTATAGATCTTCCAATCTCTTCTCTAGCTCTTCTCAGGCCCTCTAACCACACTTTGTTCTGGGCCTAGGTGACTAGCCTAAGGGATTAGTCCCTGATCTGGACATCACTGATTCAATCTTAAATCACATTCCATTTGACTTAGAAGAAGTATACACAGTCAGTGGGTTAAGCCATAGAGCTTGACTGCCCTCACCGAATAGGAGGAGGAACAGCCTGCTGCCTCCATAGTGGTGGTCACTCCAATTTCACTCATGGATCAAGCACCATAGAGGTGTATTACTGGCCAGGTTTGCCTTCAACTCGTCTGCTGAGAACCAAATAGCCTTGGCTACTGAAGTGAACCCCAACGTAGGCCACACCATATTTCCCAAAGGTAGTATAAACCTTCATTTCCAAATCCATATTGCTGTTCCCATGCCTCTGTGAAGGCTATTGCATTATACGCTGGCACTTCTGGGTAGTCTGATGAAGATTACTTGGCTTGGCTAACTGCCTCTGCAGTAAAAGATCTTGCATCTTCTGTTAGCATGAAGACACATCTGGCCAATCTGATGAACGCTCATTGGCCTGCTATTTTTGAGGCAGGAGATACCCTTTAAACCAGGAGTCTCAAACTGGCGGCCCTCCAGCTGTTGCAAAACTACAAGTCCCATGAGGCATTGCAAGGCTGACAGTTACAAGCAAGACTCCCACAGGCAGAGTCATGGTGGGACCTGTAGTTTTGTAACAGCTGGAGGGCTGCTAGTTTGAGACCCCTGCTTTAAACAAACTCAGCTGTTTGATTAGCTTAGTACCCGAGCGTTAGCAACTAGCTATCCACCCAGTCAGTTTGCACTTGAGTGAACACATCTGCCTTTGTGTTTACTGCCGCCTGATATGCAACTTGCAACATAGTATATTGGCGGGCACGTCAGTTAACCACACTCCCCATTCTACCTAGCATGGTCCTTTTTGTGATTTCCTTTAGTCTGCCCCTTCTGGCAGCACTTTGAATGTATGGCAGTTTTTAGAGCTAAACAGGACCTGTCACAGTTGTAAGAACAAGTTGCCACTTTTACTTTGGGGAGTGGTGCTGGTATTTAAGGGCTGGGAGAGTTTTAAAATCCATATTGCCCATGCACTCTTTTTATTGTATTTTTTATGATAGCATACCTACCTGTCCCTCACCGTATTGAGGCTGGTCTCTGGGTATGTTTATGGCTCAAGATATGAGATGCAGGTTTGTGGTCATAATAAATACCTGGAAGTACTGGCTGGGACATAGTCTTAATACAATTTCAGTGGCCATCCACATACCCGCTACTACAGAAGGCCAGCAGTTACCCCAACATCATCTTGCTGCTCCCTGCCGACCGATAGCGCAGTCCAGCCACAGGAAGCAGACAAGGAGCCATCTTGAAAGGGGGCAACCTTGACAACAACATTCCAACATCTTTGCAAGGGAAACCAACATAGCCAAAGCCAGACTAACAAAATGTGTGTGTGGGGCCACAACTCACCAGGGAGGAGAGACTGGATGAGTCCCAGCCCAACCACAAGGAAGAACGGTTTTACCTGCATCCAGAGACCAGTATTCTAGCCCCCCAGTATCTGGACCGGGGGGGAGGGGTCTCCCTTGTATGGAAGTTTTACAACCGAACAGAGGGGCTTCATCACAGGAAAGAGGCTGAACCTGTACGGCTGGCCAAGATGAGGGCAAAAATAAAAAATCTTATTTGATTCATAGCTATAACCAGTTGAGAATTTGAGGAAAAAAAGAGAATGCCGCCTGGGGGGAGGCGACTCATTTATATATAGTATAACCAGTCCTGATTGGGCGTGAGGCGGAGCTGATCCCATTTGTGTATGCTGTCATGCTTGCGTCAGGAAAAAACTCTTAAATTTTTTCCTTCACTTCCTTCCTCAAGGCAAAACAGGAAAAAAGGGACAATCTCTCCACAGTGAGACTGAATGCACATCTTTAAATGTGTGTTCCTTGCATTAAATTACCAATATCATCATTATCAATAATCATGTGTTTTCGTTCACTGCCATCGTTATCAGTAGGAGTTATAACAACCCATTTCAACCCATCAAAAACAGACAATAGACATCAACACATGCATAGATGTGAACTAGGACCATTTAATACAATGGCTAACCTGTATACATATGTTGACATGTATTATTCCTGTCCCTCAATATTGTTGTACAGTGATTTCATTTTTTATTTTACTTTTTTCCCTTGCATCTATTTTTTTTCTTTCTGTGAAAAATGTAAACTAATGAGGTTAATAAGGGGCTGATTTAGCAAAGAACAGATTCAAGATAGTTAAAAGGAGCTTTCACAACCTTCAGGAGCCACTATAGCCTAAAAACCACCAAAACCATCTTAAAGGATAAGTTCACTTATGTAAACAAAAAAAAAAAAAGCAAATTGCTTATATGGGCAGACGGTTACTGTAGAGCAGGAATGATCAAAGAACTACAAGGGTGCTCACCAGCGCCCTCACAGTTCATTGAGAACTACAAGCCATCTACTGGGGCGGAAGACAGATCTTTCATTCACAGATCGCTGTGAATGAATGGCATGGCTGTGTGGGTAGAGCCCCACACAGCCATAGTGTGTTTAAATTGTGCCAGTGGGTGCAGGGAGGGGATCCTCCACCCACAGTCACAATGAAGGATCGGGGGTGAGGCTGCTTCTTTAGTAACATGTTACATATTACACCATAAATATGTAACATGTTAGACTTTAATTTCACCTTTTCTATTGACTCCAATGCATTTCACCAAAAACTAAATGTTACCTAACTCTCCCAATTTGTATTGACTTTTTCTAACCCTTCCCTACGTAAACTAAAAAAAAATGGCTCCAAAGTTTTTTTTCTGTGAGAAACAGAATTATGGTGGTAATTTCAGTTTTTGTAGCTGTATGTTTTTATATCTCCTTCTTAGCATGGAATGACTTCTGTAATGCAATGAATACTTTCCATGCTATGCTCTAGCATTACCCATACTGTGATATAAAAGAGGAAAGTAGGCACAGATACATTTAGTTGCGCACATAAGTTTACTTACCCTGGCAGAATTTATGATTTCTTGGCCATTTTTCAGAGAATATGAATTATAACATAAAAACTTTTCTTTCACTCATGGTTAGTGTTTGGCTGAAGCCATTTATTATCAATCAACCGTGTTTGCTCTTTTTAAATCATAATGGCAACAGAAACTACCCAAATGACCCTGATCAAAAGTTGACATACCCCAGTTCTTAATACCGTGTATTGTCCCCTTTAACATCAATGACAGCTTGAAGTCTTTTGTGGTATTTGTGGATGAGGCTCTTTATCTTCTCAGATGGTAAAGCTGCCCATTCTTCTTGGCAAAAAGCCTCCAGTTCCTGTAAATTCTTGGACTGTAAAGTTTGAGATCTCCCCAGAGTGGCTCAATGATATTGAGGTCAGGAGACTGAGATGGCTACTCCAGAACCTTCACTTTATTCTGCTGTAGCCAATGAAAGGTCCACTTGGCCCTGTGTTTTGAATCATTGTCATGTTGGATTGTCCAAGTACATCCCATGCGAAGCTTCCTGGCTGATGAATGCAAATGTTCCTCCAGTATTTTTTGATAACATACTGCATTCATCTTCAAAAGACAAAAAAGCAGCGCTCTATGGGTAGGAGCCAAAATTATATATATATATATATATATATATATATATATATATATATATATATATATATATATGAACCATAGACTGGATTCAAACTTAGTTTATTGCACTGTAGACAGTTACCCAGCAAATTACAAAGGCTATTGATGCTGGTACAAAACTGCAGCAGATAATAAAAAGCATATAGCTAAGTAACTGTATTATATTAAGATTAAAAACAGTACCACCATGATGTCTGGATGAGAAGGGGTTAAATGCTTTCAGGAGGCTCTCCGGTCACACGTTGGGAGAGATCATTCCAAAATGTGTGGGGAACAGTATTGTCTTAATGGAAGAAAGTGGGGTGATGGACTACCTCTTGCTTCTGACGTGAGGTCAAGTACTGTCAGAATTAAGAGGAATACCGTTTGAGCAGGGAGACACTGGCTGGCTGCAATGTTAGCTGGAACTAACCTCTGTAATCCAACAGCGTTGTGCCAAGCTGTTTAGTATGTAGTGTGTCTGCCACTGCTGGAGGATGGAGCCAGGGAAGCCGAGCGTAGCCACTGGAGCTGGGCGCGTGAGATGATGTCAGTGCTATTCTGGAAGCAGGAACCCTGGGTGTAGTGGTGGACCGCAAGCTAAAAAGGGTGCCGTAGCTTACATGTTTCGGGCACATGCGCTTTATTAAAGCTCTACGTTTGAATCCAGTCCATGATTCATATATATATACATATATCATTTTGGCTCCTACCCATAGAGCGCTGCTTTTTTGTCTTTTGATTCCTGCTCCCCATTTCTCCAGTGGTTGGCAACTGCACTGGGTATCAGTTATATCCACATATATCCACATATGACTGACAGTTTCTAGCGCATCAGGAACTTGTTGTTTGTACTGCATTCATCTTGCCATTAATTTTGACCAAATTTCCTGTGCCTTTGTAGCTCGCACATCCCTAAAACATCAGCGATCCACCTCCGTGTTTCACAGTAGGAATGGTGTACCTTTCATCATAGGCCTTGTTGACTCCTCTCTAAAATGAAACGTTTATGGTTGTGACCAAAAAGCTCAATTTTGGTCTCATCACGCCAAATGACTTTTACCAGAAGGTTTGAGGCTTGTCTCTGTGATGTTTGGCATATTGTAAGCGGGATACTTTGTGGCATTTGCATAGTAATGGCTTTCTTCTGGCAATTCGACCATGCAGCCCATCTTTCTTCAAGTGCCTCCTTATTGTGTATCTTGAAACAGCCACACCACATGTTTTCAGAGAGTCTTGTATTTCACCTGAAGTTATTTGTAAGTTTTTCTTTGCATCCTGAACTATTTTCCTGGCAGTTTTGACTGAAACTGTAGTTGGTCTACCTGACCGTGGTTTGGTTTCAACAGAACCCCTAATTTTCCACTTCTTGATTAGAGTTTGAACACTGCTGATTGGCATTCTCAATTCCTTGGATATCTTTTTATAACCCCTTTTCCTGCAGATCCTTTGACAATTCTTTTGCTTTCCCCATGACTCAGAATCCAGAAACGTCAGTGCAGCACTGGATGAAAGATGCAAGGGTTTGTGAGAAGTCCAGAAACTCATTGACCTTTTATACACACACAGACTAATTACAAGCAAACAGATCACAGGTGAGGATGGTTACCTTTAATAGCCATTCAAACCCCTTTGTGTAAACTTGTGTGCATGTTATCAGGCCAAAAGCACCAGGGTATGTAAACTTCTGATCAGGGTAATTTGGGTAGTTTCTGTTGCCATTATGATTTTCAAAGATGAACACAGTTGATTGATAATAAATGGCTTCAGTCAAACACTGACCATGAGTGAAAGAAATGTTTTTGTGTTATCATTCATATTCTCTGAAAAATGGCCAAGAAGTCATAAATTCTGTCAGGGTACGTAAACTTATAAACACAACTGTACATCCTAATTTGTTTTGTTTTCATTTTACACTTTTACTGCCAGTAGTGCAGGCAAAACTCTTATTTTAATGCCCCTGTATATGTGTATTTAAGGTTAGTTCTTTATTTGGCCAAAATATTGTTTTAGTGATCACTGCCATAGTTTTGAGACTCTTAGATAATAGAAATGTATGCATCATCTGTTCTCAGGTTGCAAGGAAAGCAGGTCAAAATGTTAATTGGTTCTTTATTTGTCCTTCTATTTAAATGATGCCCTGCTTTTTATAAAATTCTTAAATTAAATCCAATAATTTCAAAACCCATTGTTTTTACTCACTTTCCTCTAGTTCAGACATTCAATAGTTACAACCATAGTTCTAACTCAATAAATGCCAGGTAGCTTGCATGATGGTATATTACTGAAATGAAACACTGAATGCTGTTCCTATAATTACAATGCTTTAGGGCTGTCTAATGGGATGAAAAATTCATTGACGTCATAACACCTCAGTCTGAATTCCTTGAGCAGGCAGAAACATACTTAAGGCAATTGTGCATCATAGAATAAAACACACAATTCACGTTTGACATATGGCTATTGTAAAAACCTATTATGCTGTAATTTCACAGTTGCTGTGCTAGTCTGATTTAAAATGAATCTACCTGTATGTTCATTTTAAGGCTGCATATTAGCAAATCATGCTTTATACCATCTGCTTGGATGTGCAGACTGACGTATGGGAATGTTTAAAAGCTGCATAAAAAGAGATCATAGAAGTCATAAAAGTTTATTAAAAATATGTTTGAATCATTCTTTGCATTTAGGAAATTCTAAATTCAACTGTTGGCCTGGAAATTCAATAAAGTAAACTTGTCAACAGAATCAAACTATAAAGTTTAGCAGCATGTAATGCAGAGTCATACACAGTGAATTCTCTTCAACCCTGAATCACCTCTTTTCCAATCACAGAGACCTAATTGTTACAAGGAAGCCCTGGCCCTATATTTTTACTGCCCTTAGCTATATGTTTATAATTGTATAGGAGAAAGAATATCTCTGTAAAGATCAGTAATGTTTGAGTGTGCAACCACATTTTTTTCTTTTCTTCTATTTTTGACCTTGGATTTATTTTTATTTTTGTGTTTCTGTGTTTGCCAATAAAGCTTAAATAGCTGTCTGTTCCACCCTCCTTTATGTGCCTCCTTTGGAAAACCGGAAGCTAAGGTGTCACCCATACATGTACGATCACAATGGGTCCCAAGCCGTGCTGTGCGTATCCATAGATGCACACAGCACTGGCAAGCCATGCCCCTGCTTACCCTTCATAGGAGTTTGAACCTATAGTTGCCCTAATTTCTCCTGCAAAAGCAGGAAATGAGGAGAGCAGTGCTGGAGCAGGAGCGGTGACATGGAGCCAGGCCAGTGTTTAGAGACAGATGGGGTACGGCAGATAGTGGGCCGTGTTTTACCTTAATGCAGAGAATGCATTAAGGTAGAAAATGTTCCTTGACCAAACCCAAGCAGACTCCCTTTTCTCAACTCAAAACTCAACATCATGCAGTGTGACCCTCTAGAAAGCCCATTTCTCAAACAGAAGTTCTTGCAGCCATCAAATCACTTAAGCCTAACAAATGCCCCTACCCTGATGGCTTTTCAGGACGTCAAGCCAGTGATAATATTCATAGAGCCCCATGTTGCACATACTCACATTCCCACCTGCCTTCTTTCTCTTGATATTAGAAAGGTATTTGACTCAGTGACCTAGTCATATCTCCACTACGTGTGGTGCCGTTGGGGTTTTGGACCCCTTTTTCTTCAATGGGTTGCCTCCCTATATGATGACCCAAAATCTAAAATACATAGGTAAGACGTGTTTCTTATCAGCAAAGAAACTAGACAGGGATGTCCCTTGTCCCTGCCTCATTTTGCCCTTGGCATCAAGCCTTTAGCCCAGCTGATCTGTTTAGACCCATGGTGTGGAACTGGGAGAACAGCACCATAAACTCTGCTTATTTGTAGATGATGTGCTCCTCTTTAGGACTTCATCTTTCACTTCCATGCCTAACCTCCTGCGAACACTGGAGACTTTTGCACACATTTCAGGCCTCACGCTTAACCCTCAAAAATCTGAATATATTAAAAAAAATTTAAATGAAAGGGTACAGTGAATGAGTTCATGACAATGAGTCCATAACAATGCAAAGGAAAATGCGAATATCAAAGGAGGCTGCCTGCTTGCAGATTGGTGATCTTTCCTCCATTCTCTCCCACTGGTCCTCTCTGCCAGTCTCTTGGCTGTGGAGGATTACTCCTGTCAAATTGTCTATGTTGCCCAGAATCATGTATCTCTTCTGGGTAATACGTACAGCTGTACCAGCTTACTACATTTGTATTCTTCAATGTAAGGTTAACACCTTTATATGGGGAACTCTCAGATCTTACCTTTCCTGCTATGTAAAGGAACTCCTCAAAGTATGAGGTGGATTGGGTCTCCCTAACTTGCAAAAAAACTGCAAAACACTATTTTATGGCTCAACTAGCCAAGTTACGAAGTAAGCAATGCGGTGCACAAAACCCCTCTCTAGGTACATATTAAGGCAACTGAGTGTGACCCGCTCTCAGTAGCAAACTTGTGGTTAAACCACACAGATCAGCAAAATATTTAAACCCCAATAGTGAGACATTCTCTCACCCTCTGGGATAAACTAAAGACTCCTTATGGCCTCATATCACCACACGTTCACCAAATTCTGAAATCTTTCATTACCTACAACTTAAAGTGATACTAAAGTATCATTTTTTTTCTTTAAAAATAACAAACATGTTATACTTACCTACTCTGCGAAATGGTTTGCACAGAGCAGCCTGGATTCTCCTCTTCTCTGGTCCCTCTTTGGCGCTCCTGGCCCCTCCCTCCTGTCGAGTGCCCCCACGGCAAGCAGCTTGCTATGGGGGCACCTGAGCCAAGCCGTAGCTCAGTGTGTCAATTCAGATATGGATCCCGCCCCTGGTGTGTTTCAGCCAATCAGGAGGGAGAGTCCCAGATGGCTGAGGCACTCGTGCACATCGATGGATAGAGATGGGTCTCAGGTAAGTATTAGGGGGGCTGAGGGGGGGCTGCTTACACATAGAAGGTTTTTTATCTTAATGCATAGAATGCATTAAGATAAAAAACCTTCTGCCTGTACAATCACTTTAAGCACTTTTATACCCCACTTTGTAGAATTGGTCAGGCCCTTGACACTATGACCCAATTTGAATGCTTTTGTTAACAATACCCTCATGCTCTTGAGCTAATCTTTAAACTTTACTTACAAATGCTAGATAAACTTGGTTGTAATCCCCTAGAATATACACGTAAATGTGAAGCAGACCTTGGAGTTACTTTTGGATGGAGGACCTGCTTCACGGCATGATTATTTTGAGCAGATGTTTTCCAGGTTCTGTTGACCCTGTTTTCTTTTACAAAAAGATTTATTAACAAGTAATCCAACATATCAGGTCAGCAAATAGATGGCTACATTATGTAATAGGCAAACATAAGGCAAAAAAAAAAAAGCACAACAAAAAAAAGAACAGTAAAAAGGAGACATACATAAGCAGTAAGATTATGCATGTGTCAATCGTAGCATCCCATGAAACAAAAAGAAAAAAATGGAAGTTCAAATATAGCTTTCCGAGGTATCTTAGGGATCATAGGATGCCTGCAAACAAAAAATGTTCATATATAGAACCCAGCACATCTAAACAAAATGTTTGTAATCAATAGGCATGAGCCCGATGTTCGAGTCGAACGTAAGTTTGACTCGAACATCGCGTGTTCGCCGAATAGCGAACAATTTGGGGTGTTCGTGGCAAATTCAAAAGCCATGGAACACCCTTTAAAAGTCTATGGGAGAAATCAAAAGTGCTAATTTTAAAGGCTTATATGCATGGTATTGTCATAAAAAGTGTTTGGGGACCTAGGTCCTGCCCCAGGGGACATTTATCAATGCAAAACAAAGTTTTAAAAATGGAAATTTTTTCGGGAGCAGTGATTTTAATAATGCTTAAAGTGAAAGAATAAAAGTTAAATATTCCTTTAAATTTGGTACCTGGGTGGTGTCTATAGTATGCCTGTAATGTGGTGCATGTTTCCCGTGTTTAGAACAGTCCGAGAGCAAAATTACATTTCTAAATGAAAAAAAGTCATTTAAAAGTACTCGCAGCCCGCAGACCCCCACAATTACCGGGCAAGGGTTGTGGGGATGAGGCCCTTCTCCCCATCAAGTTGCTTTGGGGGGGCAGCTACCCCAAAGCACCCTCCCCATGTTGAGGGCATGTGGCCTGGGACGGTTCAGGAGAGGGGGGCGCTCTCTCGTTCCCCCCTCTTTTCATGCGGCCTTCCAGGTTGCGTGCTCAGGTAAGGGTCTGGTATGGATTTTTGGGGGGACCCCATGCCATTTTTAAAAAAAAAAATTGGCACGGGGTTCCCCTTAATATCCATATCAGACCTCAAGGGCCTGGTTGTCAGAAACCATGAATCAGACCGAAACAGAAGTACAGTTAATCACACTTGTTTAATGATAATAAAAGGGTAAATAGAGTAAGCGTAGTCAATACATAGCCAGAGTTCAGTAACCAGATCGGGTAGTCAGCCAATGCCAATGTCAGAGAGCCAAAGATCAACGTAGTAGTACAGCAAGCAGGATCAGGAGCCAGAAGGGACGTCAGCCGAGCAAGTCTTCAACAGGACCGCAGGACAAAGTCTCAGAGATGTGACCAAAGGTGAAGGCAGAGATTAAGTGAGCTGGACGGCTTTAAGTAGGCAGGACTGATGAGCAGATCATCAACAGCTGAGTCACTGTGGAGAGAAAGGAGCTGACAATTAGCCGACAGCTGAGCAGCCAGCTCAGAGAAGGAAGGGCTGAGCCCAGCACTGACAGTGGTATGGAATTTGGGGGGACCCCCACGCATTTTTTTTTTTAATTTTCGTTTGGGGTTCCCCTTAATATTTATACAAGACCCAAAGGGTCTGGTAATGGACTGTGGGGGAATCCCATGCCATTTATTTCAATGACTTTTATGTGTATTGCCGGGACCAACAATTTATTATAGCCACGAGTACTTTTAAATTACTTTTCTTCCTTTAGAAATGTAATTTTGCTCTTGGACTGTTCTAAACACGGGAAACATGCGCCACTTTACAGGCATACGATAGACAACCCCCAGGTACGCAATTTAAAGGAATATTTCACTTTTATTATTTCACTTTAAGCATTATTAAAATCACTGCTCCCGAAAAAACGTCCGTTTTTGAAACTTTTTTTTGCATTGATACATGTCCCCTAGGGCAGGACCCAGGTCCCCAAACACTTTTTAAGACAATAGCTTGCATACAAGCCTTTAAAATTAGCACTTTTGATTTTTCATGTTCATGTCCCATAGACTTTAATGGTGTTCGCATGTTCAAACTAATTTTTTGTCTGCAGCGAACCAAACCGGGGGGGGGGGGGATGGGGGTGTTCGGCTCATCCCTAGTAATTAAGAGTGTCCCTATTGGAGAGGATGCAATATAAAATAAAAAATAAATACAAACAATATAGAAAACATAATATTATAGGTATAACCATCCCGACCACGGCACTACCTGGTGGCCTGATAGACATATGGATTCAATGCATAAAGGATAACAGACAGAAGAGAAGAAAGAGAAAAAAAAAAGAAGAAAAGCCTGGTAGAAGAAAAGAGAACAAGGAGAAGAAAGGAGGGAAGAGTCCACGAGGTATGCCCTGGGGGGCGTTAAATAACGAGAAGCATACTGTCAAACCTAGAAGGCTGAGCATGTGTAATCCACGTTTGCAAAACTCTAATGCCCCGTACACACGGTCGGACTTTTCAGCTACAAAAGTCCGACAGCCTGTCCGACAGACTTTCGACGGACTTTTGGCGGACTTTCGACAGACTTGTGGCAGACTTTCTAACGAACAGACTTGCCTACACACGATCACACAAAAGTCCGTCGAATTCTTACGTGATGACGTACACCGGACTAAAATAAGGAAGTTCATAGCCAGTAGCCAATAGCTGCCCTAGCGTGGGTTTTTGTCCGTCGGACTAGCATACAGACGAGGGGATTTTTCGACCGGACTCGAGTCCGTCGGAAAGATTTGAAGCATGTTTCAAATCTAAAGTCCGTCGGATTTGAGGCTAAAAAAGTCCGTTGAAAGTCCGGAGAAGCCCACACACGATCGGATTACCAGCCAGCTTTAGTCCGTCAGCGTCCGTTGGACTTTTGTAGACGAAAAGTCCGACCGTGTGTACGCGGCATAAGAGATTTGTCATGCATATCTGTAAGGATGTCTGTCAACTTCCCAGTCACCATGACATCATTAATACGATTTTTGACCGCCTCAAAGCTAAGCGCGGGGGTTTTCTATGCCCTTGCAATGGTTAGTTTAGTTGCAGTAAAGAGATGTTGTGCCAATTGGCATTCCGGGCGTAGCAGTTCAACAATTTGTTTGCCAAGAAGGGCTTCATAGGGGTCCCTTTTAAGGTTAACATGAAATAAGTTACGAAGAAGGGTATAAACTCTGACCCATAAGCTGCACGCCCTCAGACATGACCATCAAATATGTGCCATGAAACCTTCTTGTGAACATCCCCGAAAACAGAGAGGAGAGTAAGCTGGGATAAATCGGGCCAATCTAGCCAGCGTATAATACCACCTATACAACACTTTATAGGCATTCTCCAATATAAGAACACTTGGAGAGGGTTATAGTAATAATCTGCCAGTCCTCCGGATCTAACTGCCTCCCCAAGTCTTTTTCCCATTGGAGATGATAGAGCCTCAATGGAGGCCTTTTTTGCAGATATTATAGATGAGTATATCAACGATATCAGGCCCGGAGAGTGGGGTCTGGCTCTACATAGGCTCTCAAAAGGAGTCAGAGTGCATGGGGTAGGGCAGGATGTAATGAGTTGTTGAAAAAAATGCCTAAGTTGTAGGTAGCTATAGTGTTCTTGTAAGGGGATATTATGAGAAGAGTGTAAGGCATCAAATGTCAGTATTCTAGTAGAGGTAAACAGGGAGTAAATGTCTGTGAATCCATTTGTGGTCCACCATGAAAATTGGGCTGGGTTTTCGCAACCTGGACGGAATAATGGACAATGGAGAAGTCGAAGAAGTGGGAGATGGGGGGAAATCAAACCTGCTGACTATTTGACTGAGTCCCATAATCATAGAGAGTAGGCTAAACATGGCCCTATTGCGGCCAGGCGATGAGTAGGAGGGAGCCAGGGTAGAGAAGAGACAGGTATGGGGTTGGAATCTATAAGATCGATTGTGGCCCATAATGGCAGCTGATATGTCTCATGTAGGCAAGATAGGAGTGCTTTGCTTGCTGCAGTGTAGTAGGCCAGCAAGTTAGGGACCAAAAAGGCCACCATTGATCCTTTGAACATACAAGACCTGCTTGCTAATTCGAGGATGGATGGATCCCCATATAAACTGCAAAAGCAATGTTGATGCATATGTAAAATATGTCAAGGGACTAAAACAGGCAAGACTCAAAAAAAATAAAGCAATTTTGGGAGATAAGACATGCGAATCACAGTTATCCTACCACACCAGGACAATGGTAAGTGGGACCAGGAAGACAACATATCAGACAATCTTTTGAACAGGGGTGGAAAATTGGCCTGGTATAATCCTTCATATGTTGAGGTTGAGACGGATTCCCAGGTAGGGCAAGGAGGAGTGCCAATGAACTGGGAAGGCTATTTTCAAATCTGTTAATACTGGAGAGAGAGGTTGACCGACAGAGCTTTAGATTTGGAAGCGTTGACGCAAAGTCCCGAGAGGGATGCAAAAGTGTCCAGAAGAGCTAGCGAATAATGATATTTTATGGGAAGAGCCCATGACATCAATTTCCCTTATATCTGGATGAGAACAAACCGCCAATGGCTCCAGAACAAAAAGGAGTAGCGAGAGTGGGCAGCCTTGACGTGTACCCCTCCCAATATTAAAAACAGATGATTCAAATCCATAATATTTAATTTTAGCCTGAGGGGAGTCATATAGCACTGTCATCCATCACATGAATGAGGCTCCAAAGCCATAATGGCAAAGAACGGATATAAGATAAGGCCATGGCAAAGTATCAAAGGCCTTATTCACATCAAGAGACAAAAGCTTTAATACTAATGAGCGGCTGTGGGCTGTATGTTGTAACTACAGTATTCGCCGAATAGTGTCCCCTGCCTGTCTCTGCGGAACAAAGCCGACTTATTCCTTCTTAATTAAGCAGGGAAGGAACAAGTTTAAACAGTTAGCCAGAATTTTGGTCAGGATTTTCATATTTATGTTAATAAGAGAGATGGGCCTTAAGTTAGCCCAAGAGGAGTGATCATGGTCAGGCTTAGGAATCATTACTATGTTAGCAGTCAAAAGGTCCGATGTAAAAGTCTGGTTGTCGTTAACAGAATTATACATAGCTGTCAGATGTGGAGCTATAACGTCAGCTAGCTTCCTATGATAAAGTGTCGTATAGCCATTCGACCAGCACGTTTACCCACTTTTAGGTCTTTAATACATTGGAGGACCTCCGAGGCTTGAATATTCCTAAGGGCCATATGAGCCTCAGACAATGTGGGGAGTGAAAGACGACTGAGGAAAATATCAGTGTCCTGACTACATGCCTGATTAGGAGCAGAGTACAGTGTGGTAAGGCGATGATGGAATTCCTCCAGAACCCGCACTGGTTTATCCCTGAGTATGTTATGTCGAGCAAGCAAAGTGATGGGAGTAAAAGTACGAAGCCTGTTGGCCAGCATCTGATTCGATCTATTTGCTTTAGCGTACTACTTCTGGCAGGACCAATGCAAAACACATGCAGCTCCATCAGTAAGACAGAGGTCCAACTCTGAGTGGGCTTAGTCCAAAAGTTTACGGTTAGCAGGAGTTGGGGATTGTTTAAACGCAGTAGCGAGTACCTCCAGACGGGCCTTTAGGTCTCGTTGTTTTAGGCATCGTCCCCGCTTACATTTAAAAGCCAACTGTATAATATGGCCCCTGAGAACCACCTTGTATGTCTCCCAGAGATTTACAGATGAAACCGAACCTGCATTAAAGCGGAAGTATTCTGCAAAAGCTTTTAGAATGTCTGCCTGGACCTCTTTGAGAGATAGAAGCGAGTCATTCATGACCCAAGAGGAGTGCAGAGGTTTATTAGGAATAGAATGACAAACTACCAGAACGGGATGGTGATCTGATCATGAGGCAGCAAGAATAGAACTGAATACCACTAAGGGAAGATGTTTCCTTAACATAAACATATGATCTATTCTAGAGTGAGAATGATGGGGGTAGGAATCTTTACCCTGGGGATCAAACTCTCTCCAGAGATCAACCAGATCATGAAATTGTAAAGAATGTGCAAACTTCTTGGCATCAGGGGAGGGGGCAGCGCCTTCCGAAGAATATTTGTCTAGAGCAGGGTTCAAACCAGATTTGAGTCTCCAAGAAGGAGAGTACCCTTTTGGTGGGATGCCAGCAAGCAACAGATATGGGCTAGAAAAGATTCTGGGGTAGAATTAGGGGCATAGTAAGTCACGATGGTAATCTCCGTATCTTGAATAGTGCCTACCATCAGGATCTGCTATCTATTTTGTGCAACTAAAAGGATCCGATTTGCAAAAGGCAATGAGTTCTCCTTTTTGCTTGGTTGGGCAATTGGCCAGAAAAATCTTAGGATATTGAGCATCAAAGTATTTAGGACAAGAGATAGTAGAGAAATGTGTTTCCTGGAAGTAGGCTATATCTTATATCTATTGGTGTCAGTTTGTGACAGTTATAAGTGGTAAGGCAGTTAGTGGTAGGCCCCTTTAGGTCTAGGGTACCCCCCTAACCCCCCCTACTAAATTTTTAACCCTGTGATCACCCCCCGTCGCCAGTGTCACTAAGCGATCGTTTTTCTGATCGCTGTATTAGTGTCACAGGTGACGCTAGTTAGGGAGGTAAGTATATAGGTTCGCCGTCAGCATTTTATAGCGTCAGGGACCCCTATTTACTACCTATATACTACCTAATAAAGGTTTTAACCCCCCGATTGCCCCCTAGTTAACCCTTTCACCAGTGATCACCGTATAAGTGTTACGGGTGACGCTGGTTAGTTAGTTTGTTTATTATAGTTTCAGGGCACCCGCCGTTTATTACCTAATAAAGGTTTAACCCCCTAATTGATGATATAAGTTAAGTTTTAGGGTCAGATAGGGTCTGCGTCGCCCCAGGCAGCGTCAGGTTAGTTTCAGTACCGCTAACACCCACGCACGCAGCATACACCTCCCTTAGTGGTAAAGTATCTGAACAGATCAATATCTGATCCGATCAGATCTATACTAGTGTCCCCAGCAGTTTAGGGTCCCCAAAAATGCAGTGTTAGCGGGATCAGCCCAGATACCTGCTAGCACCTGCGTTTTGCCCCTCGGCTCAGCCCTGCCCAGCCCACCCAAGTGCAGTATCGATCGATCACTGTCACTTACAAAACACTAAACACATAACTGCAGCGTTTGCAGAGTCAGGCCTGATCCCTGCGATCGCTAACAGTTTTTTGGTAGCGTTTTGATACAGTCGCCAACAGTCAAGAGCTTTTTTGCCTGTGAGTCTCACTAGTGTACCACTAAATTTAGAGCCCAAAATGACAAATCGAAGGTACACTAGTGAAGAGGCCTACACGTTTCTGAGCATGACAGATAGTGAAGAGGAAGTCACTCATCTGTCAGATTCAGGCTCAGAATACGAACCTGTAGACAGCAGCGGCTCCATGACAGATAGCTCTGATGACGGAGTTGTGGTCCCTGCCAAGGTCAGGCATACCAGACCCCGAACTTCTTCTTCTGCTGTTGAAGTGCAAGAACCGCAGGGATCTCGTATGGAGCAGAGAAGTACTAGCGCCGCTATTCCTTCTGGTGAACTGGCAAGCACCAGCGGCCTAGTACACCCTGGTTGTACATCCAGCACTGCAGTAACACTTGGTGACGTGGCGAGTCCCATAAGTGCAGTTCAAGCTGGCGAGGTGGCAAGCACAAGTAGTGTCCCACTGCCACCAAGAAGACGAACACAGGCCCGTCGTGCCCATAGTGCTCTTCCTGCTGCATTTGCCAATTCTAATTGGGAACCCACCACTTCTGCAGCACCCGTACTTTCTCCTTTCACTGGCCAACCCGGCATTCAGGTGGATTTTCAGTTGATTTTACGCCACTTTATTCGCTGTTTTTCACTGAAGATCTCTATAGATCTATTGTGGACCAAAGCAATTTGTACGCTGGTCAACACATCGCCACTATTCCCCAGTTCTCCCTTGCCAGAGATTGGAAACCAATTACGGTTTTCAAATTTAAGATGTTTCTGGGCCTTTCCCTCCTCATGGGCATAACCAAAAAGAGTGAGTTGCGGTCATATTGGTCCACTGACCCAATTCACCATATGCCCGTGTTCTCTGCTTCCATGGCCAGGGCACGATACGAACAGATTTTGCGGTTCATGCACTTCAACAACAATTAACTCTTTCGTCCTCGTGGAGACTCTGGATACGATCGGCTCTACAAAATTCGGCCATTCGTAAACCACTTCAACCAACGTTTTGCAGACTTTTTTTACTCCCCATCAAGTTGTTTGCGTTGATGAGTCCCTGATTAAGTTTTCTGGCCGCTTGTCATTCAAACAGTACCTTCCCAGCAAGTGTGCCAGATAGGGGGTCAAGATGTATAAGCTCTGTGACAGGGCCACAGGCTATACATGTAGTTATATGGTTTACGAGGGAAAAGATAGTCACGTAGAGCCGACAAACTGCCCTGACTACATAGGAAGCGCTGGCAAGATTGTGTGGGACTTGATGTCACCCTTATTCGGAAAGGGGTACAACTTATATGTGGACAATTATTACACGAGCGTGCCACTTTTTAGTCACCTTTTTGATCATCAGATTGGAGCATGTGGCACCGTGCAACCTAATCGCCGGGGCTTTCCCCAGCGGCTTGTAGATTCCCGTCTTAGGCTGGGGGAGAGAGCCTGCTTGCCGTGTAATAATTTGCTCGCTATGAAGTGGAGCGATAATAAGATCGTTTTCGTTCTTACCTCCCTTCATGCAGACACGACGGTCCAAATTACTACGGTGACTGGTGTTGTGGAGAAACCCCTCTGTGTCCACGAATATAACAAAAATATGGGAGGGGTGGACCTCAACGACCAGTTGTTGGCGCCGTACCTAGTTGCCCGTAAGGCCAGACGTTGGTATAAAAAAGTGTCTGTATACTTATTTCAATTGGCTTAGCTGAACGCTCATGTGCTATACAGAGCTCCAGGACGGACTGGATGCTTCCTTAAATTCCAGGAAGAGATCGTCAGAGCCCTTCTGTTTCCAGACGGTGCTCCACCTCACCTTCCCAATCCAAATGCAGTAAGCCGGCTGCATGAGAGGCATTTTCCTTATGTCCTCCCGCATACCCCTACCCAACGAGCCCCCCAAAGAAAAAGTCATGTCTGCAGAAAACGCAGATATAGGCATGACACCCGCTATTATTTTCCCTCCTGTCCTGACAATCCTGGTCTTTGCATTGGTGAATGTTTTGAACGCTACCATACACTAGTTGAGTATTAGCGTAGGGTACAGCACTGCGCAGACTAGGACACACTTTCACAGGGTCTCCCAAGATGCCATCGCATTTTGAGAGACCCGAACCTGGTACCAGTTACAAAAGTTACAGTTACAAAAAAAAGTGTAAAAAAAAAAAGTAAAAAAAAAAAACCACAAAAAAATATAAAATAGAAAAACCAAAAATAGTTGTCTCTCTATTCTCTCTCTATTATTCTTCTCTTTTTTACTGTATTCTATTCTGTAATGTTTTATTGTTATTATGTTTTATCATGTTTGCTTTTCAGATATGCAATTTTTTTATACTTTACTGTTTACTGTGTTTTACTGTTAACCATTTTTTTTTGTTTTCAGGTACGCAATTCAGCTGCAGCGCGGATTTATTTATCTTGACAGCAAAAGCGTTTGCTCCCACGATACATAAAGCCGTGACTCCAGCGCTGTCGGAGGTGATTTCACCACCATACTTACATACTTAAGCATATATGCCGAAGCATGGGGGCAGCAGGGGCGGAGGAGAGATTTGCTCCTACCTTTTGCGGGTGGATGCCCCCATGCTTCGGCATATATATATTTTAGGCACAGGTTGCGTTAAAAAATGTTTTATATTTTACTATTTTTTTTTGTATTTGCTTTGCAGGTATGGTAAGTCTTACTGTTATACTGTAATGTTATTTTGTTTTATTGTTAACCATCATTTGTTTAGCAGGTACGCCATTCAGTTGCAGCGCAGATTTATATATCTTGACAGCAACAGCGTTTGCTCCCACAATACATAAAGCCGTGACTCCAGTGCTGTCGGAGGTGATTTCACCACCACAGTTTCATACTTCAGCATATATGCCGAAGCATGGGGGCAGCAGGGGCGAAGGAGCGATTTGCTCCTACCTTTTGCGGGAGGATGCCCCCATGCTTCGGCATATATATATTTTAGGCACAGGTTGTGTTAAAAAAATTTTTATTTTTTTACTATGTTTTTTTGTATTTGCTTTGCAGGTATGGTAAGTCTTATGCCCTGTACACACGATAGGATTTTCCGATGGAAAATGTGTGATAGGACCTTGTTGTCGGAAATTCCGACCGTGTGTAGGCTCCATCACACATTTTCCATAGGAATTTCCGACACACAAAGTTTGAGAGCTTGCTATAAAATTTTCCGAAAACAAAATCCGTTGTCGGAAATTCCGATCGTGTGTACACAAATCCGACACACAAAGTGCCACGCATGCTCAGAATAAATTAAAAAATGATAACTATTGGCTACTGCCTCGTTTATAGTCCAGATGTACGTGTTTTACGTCACCACGTTCATAATGATCGGATTTTCCGACAACTTTGTGTGACCGTGTGTATGCAAGACAAGTTTGAGTCAACATCCGTCGAAAAAAAATCCATGGATTTTGTTGTCGGAATGTCTGATCAATGTCCGACCGTGTGTACAGGGCATTACTGTTATACTGTAATGTTATTTTGTTTTATTGTTAACCATCATTTGCTTAGCAGTTACGCCATTCAGTTGCAGCACAGATTTATTTATCTTGACAGTAACAGCGTTTGCTCCCATGATACATAAAGCCCTGACTCCAGCGCTGTCTGAGGTGATTTCACTACCACAGTTAAAAAAAAGAGCATATATGCCGAAGCATGGGGGCAGTAGGGGCGGAGGAGCGATTTGCTCCTAACTTTTGGGGTGCATGCCCCCATGCTTCGGCATATATAAATGGTGCATGTATGCCCATCATTAGAAGTGGGTGGATGAAGGGAGGTATTCTAATGGTGGGCATACCCACCGATCAATCTCTTTTTTTCGTTCAGCCCACAGGCTGCATGAAAAAAAAGATTACAATATATGCCCAACAAGGACCAGCAACGTACTTGTATGTTGCTGAACTTTGAGCGGTTATACCAGAATGATGCCTGCAGGTTTAGGTATCATCTTGGTATCATTCTTTTCAGCCAGCGGTTGGCTTTCATGTAAAAGCAATCCTAGCGGCTAATTAGCCTCTAGACTGCTTTTACAAGCAGTGGGAGGGAATGTCCCCCCCCACCTTCTTCCATGGTTTTCTCTGGCTCTCCTATCCCAACAGGGAACCTGAGAATGCAGCTGGTGATTCGGCCAGCTGACCATAGAGCTGATCAGAGACCAGAATGGCTCTAATCATCTCTATGGCCTAAGAAACCGGAAGCTACGAGCATTTCATGACTTAGATTTCGCTGGATGTAAACAGCGCCATTGGGAAATTCGGAAAGCATTTTATCACACCGATCTTGGTATGGTCAGATGCTTTGAGGGCAGAGGAGAGATCTAGGGTCTAATAGACTGCAATTTTTTCAAAAAAGAGTACCTGTCACTACCTATTGCAATCATAGGGGATATTTATATTCCCTGAGATAACAATAAAAAAAAAAATGAAAGGAACAGTTTAAAAATAAGATAAAAAGGGGGGCGTGGCCTGGACATGGCGAGGTGAGGACGCTGTGCTTCTGAGCTCCCGGCTTCATCCAGGCTTGCCGAGCCTACTATGCTCTAAAATATACCCGGAGTGCAAGGCATGTACTCGAGGAGAAGGAGGACAAAGGGGAGAGGTAAATCCACCAGACAGAGAGACTCTGGGGGAACTTTAGACCACTTTCTCACTCAACCCCGGACCCCCACCCCGGATCCCAAGATGGCGGAGCCGCGTGGAGAGACGAGCGGGATACAAGAGAATCGATCGGCATCCCCGGCTGCCTCAATGGACTCGGACTCCTACTCAGATGTTCCGGTGGCCTTACAGTCCGGATCGGGGACCCCCCTGTTGAATCTTAGGGGCATTGGAGGAGAAGCGGAGCTATGGGCACTGCTTAAAGCCCTCCCCACTAAGATGGACATAGAATCCCTCATTGAACGCCTGGAAACACAACACCGCAAAGACATGCAGGAAGTGAAGGGAGAGCTGAACACACTATCCACTAGATTGACGGCGGGGGAGACATCAGTGACATCCCTGGAAAAACGGGTCTCAGAATTAGAACATCTCCAAGAAGCTCATGTGGACGCTGCTACAATGCTCCAACTACACCAAGAAGAAATGGAGGACCGCAGCAGACGCAACAACCTTCGTCTGCGTGGCCTCCCAGAAGCGACGGGACCTGAAGATTTAGCCGCCACCGCGATCGCTATATTCCGCAAGCTTCCAGGTGATTCGCTCCCTCAGAATATGGAGTTTGACCGCATCCATCGAGCGCTGGGTCCAAAATCGCAAGACCCTAACAGACCGAGAGATGTCATCTGCCGCCTTCATCACTATTCCCACAAAGAAATAATCATCCGCAGAGCATGGGAGGCGGGAGACGTAGACTTTGATGGAGCGGTGATTAAAATTCTACCTGACGTCTCCCGAGCCACCCTACAGAGGAGAGCTATGCTACGTCCAGTGTTAGAGATAGCCCGCAGACAAGGAGCCACCTACCGCTGGGGATACCCACTCTCAGTGCTTTTCAAAAGAGGACAGAGATCATTCCAGCTACGATCCCAGAGAGACTTACCAGCCCTCTCTATATTCCTGGAGACAACCCCCATCCGGATACCGAACTGGCTGAGGTTCCTTCCCCAAACGGGGGGACGATCAGGCCCACACTCATCGCAGACAAACCCTCAGCCGAGGCCGCAGAGGCAACGCCGGAGATCCCGTCCACCAACACCAGATGGGACACGTGAGTCATGAGGGGTCACTGCTCTCCCCTGAGGCAGGACGCTCTGTTTTATTGTTTTTCCCCTGCCGGTTGAGGTACCCCCTGATCGAGACCAAAATATGCCCCACGATTGATCCAAAAGACTGCCTGTCCCTTATCAGGAACACTTTATTAAAGCAGCAGGGATGATTTCACCCCACCTCTCTGAGAGGAGAGAGTTTGAGATGCATAGGGACTGGCTCTGCCATATATATGACTGTCTACCACCGAGCTCTCATCCTCCCCCTGTGCAAGAGGCGGGTGAGCCTAGAAGATTTGGGGGATTTGCCCCCTGGGGGACTCTGAGGGAGGGGGTTGAAGGGGTGAACACAACGTTTACATATGTTGAAGTTGGTGGGGTTTTTCCTTTTTTTTTTTACCACCCGGGTTTCCGGGGGAGATGATGATGCCCCCCCCCCCCACTCTCCTAGTCCACTGGGATATCCGGGGAATGGTTTTAGTTTTTCCTACTACAGGGGTTTCGTTACTGATTTCTATTTTTCCTTTGTTTATGTTCTATTACAGCTAAAGGCACAGATAAGCAATGCAATGCTCTAGATATCTCTATACCACAGGCTGCATAGATGTATAAGATGATGAGAATACATAATGTTTTTCTGAATATTAGAGCACAGGCTTTATCATGCCAGGCCAGCTAGCCAGTTTAAATAATATTTTTAGAGTACATGTCAGGCTAAACTGAGATAAACTGAGCATACAATACCTATTTAGATTTCCTGATAACTGGGGCAAGCTGAAGAGCTGGAATTTACTTAGACAGATACTCAAATTTGATGACTAGAGGTGCTAGGCCGGTTTTTTGACAATAACAATGTTCAACACCTTTGAGTAGACCTGCATGAAACCCTGCGGGTCCTTTTGCTTAGATGCATGCCCTCGAAACGCATCTGCAGCCCGAAATCCTTGTCACGCTGTCTCTAAATGATCTACACCTACCCGAGACATATATGCTCCAACTTGCTAAACTAACCCTTATGACGAACACGGGGACTACTTATGTATCTCCTAGGGCCCGAGCTGGTCTGGATGGGTCGGGAGCACCCCTCTTTCGCCTTCTCCAGTCACTCCCCCACATAGGCCAGCACGTCTCTCGGCTGAAGTTCGTAGAGACGTGTAAAAGCAAGCTAATAGCTTGCAGTAGTGTTACCCTACCTACCTACCCCCCCCCTTTTTTTTTCTTTTTCTTTTCCTTTTTTTTTTTTTTTTTCTTCCCACCCTCCCACTCTACTGCCCTGATATAGCTGAATTTTCTCTGACACAGGATAGTGCCTTTGGGTCACGTCATAGAGACCTAATACAACTTACCAACAACTAGGGTTTTATCCCCAGTTTCCGACGCCCCTCTCCCATCCCCTCTCACCCTTCTTTTCCCTCTCCCTCCCCGTCTGGTGCTCTGGTTGAGGATGGACAGCCTGAAAGTATTTTCGGTAAACGCAAAAGGCCTTAACACGCCGGAGAAGCAACGTATTCTTATGAACGAGTTAAGAAGAGCCAAAGCCGACGTGGCCTTCATCCAGGAAACTCATTTTAAAGAGGACAAATTGCCAGTCCTTAAAAATAGATCCTTCCCACTGACCTATCACTCTACTAACAAGACTAAATCTAGAGGGACCTCCATTCTCCTGTCAGGTAAAATACATTGGACCCTTAAGGCCTCTATGGTGGATAAGGAGGGCAGGTACACATTTATTAAGGGTCTTAATGGAGATAAGCTCCTGACGTTGGCGACTATATATGCCCCAAATGAAAACCAGGACACTTTCATACAACATACCATCTCTAAACTGACCAAATTTTGCGAGGGCCAACTGATACTAGGGGGAGACTTCAACACACCTTTAGCTCCTAACGTAGATACTTCCTCAGGATCGTCTTCCATATCGATTAAAGCCCGTAAACACATTACCAAAACCCTACATGAGCACCAGCTCATCGACGTGTGGCGCCTCCACCACCCGGGTGAGAGGGACTACACGTTCTACTCACCCCCCCCCCACAAAATACACTCAAGAATAGACTTCTTCCTAATTCCCCATAGCCAACTACATGCAGTTAAGGAATCAACTATAGGCCTAAGGACATGGTCAGACCATGCTCCGATAATGCTATCCTACGCATTGTCGGACGTCTCTACACACAGAACTCCCTTCTGGCGCCTCAATGAGAGCCTTCTGCAAAGACCGGAGGTCCTAGAAGAAGTGAATAGAGAACTGACGAGTTATTTTCGTACAAACACGACAGCTGACTGCACCCCAGGCTCGATATGGGAGGCCCATAAGGCGGTTATCAGGGGGATATTCATAAAACACGGCGCACGGATAAAAAGAGAGAATGGGAAACAACTAGAGATACTTCTTAACAAACTTCACATCACTGCGTCGCAACACAAAAACTCACCAGACCCCCTAGTAGAAGCCGAACTAAACTCCACCCGCAGTCAAATAAATGACCTACTTGGGTATAGGGCAAAAGCAACGTTACAGAGATGTCGCCTCACTACCTATGAGTCGGGAGACAAATGTGGACGAATACTAGCCAGAGCAGTTAGGGATCTTAAAATGAAAACATACATCCCCCATATCAAAACGGCAACTGATACGAAGGTCAGTTTACCACGTCAGATAGCTAACTCCTTTAAGGAATATTACGAAAATCTCTATAGCCTGCCGTCCACACCAAGGGCACAGTCGAGGATGGAGGCATACTTGTCCTCCAGCCAGATTCCCACACTGACACCAGAAAATATAGCGGATTTGGACTCCCCAATCACGCAAGAAGAATTGACATTAGCACTTAAATCTACCAAACCTGATAAAGCCCCTGGACCAGATGGCCTTACCCTCCCATATTATAAAACACTATTCTCCTCCCTTAACACTCACATGATATCCTTTTTTAATGCAATAGGACCCCAAACTGCATTCTCAAATGATACCACACGAGCGCACATTACAGTCATTCCAAAAGAGGGCAAAGACCCTCTAATATGTAGTAGTTATAGACCCATCTCCTTGTTAAACACAGACCTCAAACTATTTACTAAGATCCTTGCGTCCCGTCTAACCCATCATATGCAATCTTTAATTCATTTAGACCAGGTGGGCTTCATCCCCACCAGGGAAGCTAGAGACAGTACAATCAAAGTACTAAACTTAATACACATAGCCAACCAGACCCATGAGCCCTCAGTTTTCCTAAACACGGACGCCGAAAAAGCATTCGATAGGGTTAACTGGGAGTATATGTCTACAGTCCTTAGACACATAGGACTGGGAGAAAAGATGTTGGGATGGATCACCCAAATATACAATACCCCCACAGCTCAAGTCAAAGTGAACGGAATTTTATCGGACCCCTTCCAAATTAAAAACGGGACAAGACAGGGTTGCCCACTGTCCCCCCTACTGTTTGCCCTCACGTTAGAGCCGTTCTTAAGTAAAATTAGAAATAACCCAGACATCCAAGGCCTAAAGGTTGGAGGGACCCAATATAAGGTCTCTGCATATGCGGACGACCTGATGTTCTTCCTATCAAATGCAGTAATCTCTCTTCCAAATCTTCTTAGGGAATTTGAAGAATTTGGAAATATCTCTAATCTCAAAATTAACTACAACAAATCAGAGGCCATGGGTATAGAATTATCACGACCTACTCGGCAAACACTGTGCTCTAGTTTTAACTTTAAATGGACATCCACAGCTCTGACATATCTAGGTACTCTGGTCCCAGCGAATCTCAACCACGCCTTTAAACTGAATTTCCCACCCTTACTAGTTAAAACAGGAAACATACTGACGTCCTGGGGTAAAGGCCTACACTCCTGGTTCGGGAGATGCAATCTTATCAAGATGTGCATCTTACCCAAATACCTTTATTTGTTACAAGCACTCCCAATCGCGATCCCCACATCATATTTTAGAAAGGTACACAGTCAATTCCATAAATTTATTTGGGCAAACAAGAAATCGAGATTACCACGTACACTCCTATCTATGCCCAAAGCTTCCGGAGGCCTCGCTGTCCCGGATGTGAGGAAATATTACCAGGCAGTGCACCTGGGCAGAATTATAGACTGGTGTCGCCACCAAGACCTTAAATTGTGGACACATCTAGAACAGGCCCAGGTGCAAATACCCCTGCAGGGAGCTCTGTGGTGCCACGAACACCTTCGAGTACAAGACAAAAAACACCCACTGATAGGGACGACACTCCGAGTGAGCTCACAAACCTGCCAAACGCAATCACTATCGTCGGCTAACTCCCCACTCTACCCAATTATAGGGAACCCGCAATTTCCTCCTGGTCTAGACCGTCAGGTTAAAAATGCCATGTTGAGCCTAAAACGCATACAAGCACGACACTTCCTGACAGGAGATTCATGGCCTTCCGTGGAGACATTGAGCAACCAATCAGGCCCATTCAAGTTATCATTTTGGACAGCTGTCCAGTTGAGACACTTCCTTGCGTCTATACCTAACTCCTAAGGGTTCACACAACCTCTAACGACATTTGAAAACTACTGCTCAGAGGAGGGTGCACTCGCAAGGACGCTGTCGATAATGTATAACCTCCTCATTACCCCGACGGACGACACACATCTAACCTTTATACGTAAATGGGAGAGAGATTTGAGTTGTACATTTACATCGGACCAGATTCAACGTGTAGTGACTTTCTCGCTAAAATCCTCTATTTGTACAAAAATACAGGAAACTAATTATAAACTCTTGACAAGGTGGTATCTAACTCCCCAAGCCCTACATACCTTCTACCCGAACACCTCAGCACTTTGTTGGAGATGTCGGACGGAGAGGGGCACGTTGCTGCACGTATTCTGGTCCTGCTCAAAACTCTCACACTTCTGGTCTACCATTAGAGCAACCATCCAAAAATTCACGGAATACAATATCCCCAATGACCCAGCCTTTTTTCTGTTGCACATCAATACTGTATCAACTAAAAGGTACAAAAAGTCCATTGTGCGACACTTAGTTAACGCAGCTAAATCTTGTATCCCACTCTATTGGAAAAAGCAAACTCCACCAACCGTGGCGGAGTGGGTTCGGAGGGTGGAGGAGATTAGTAGAATGGAAGACCTGGTACTAACGGCGAGACACCAGCAGGAAAAATATACAAAGACATGGGCAATATGGCATCAATTTATCTTATCCTCGGAAGGCACCACCCTTAGAACCGCCTGATAAGCTCACTTCTCCAGATAATACAGAATCTGAGGCTGTCCTGAATCAACCAGAGCCCCCCCCCCCCCACCCCACCCCATCCCTCCCATCCCCCGCAGATTCTTCTTTTTCCTCCCCTTATCCCTTTCTCTATTTACTCCTCTTCTTCCTGATGTATATCTATGATTCCCTCCGCTGCCCTTCCCCTCTTGGGCATTGAGATTCTGCCCGAGTGGGATAGGAGGCGAAGGGAGACTAGTGGAGAGAAATGCTAAATGTGAATTTTATCTACTGACCTTCTACTGTAAGAAATATTTTAATATATACGATTATTCAGGAAGGTAAACGAATATTCCTCTCTTTATTTTCAATGTATGTATGCATCGTACTGTATTGTAATGTCTCAGCCCAGGTTGGGCATGTAAAAAATAAATAAAATCTATATTTGAAAAAAAAAAAAAAAAAAAATAAGATAAAAAAGCAAAAAAATTAATAAAGGAAAAAAAAAAAAAAAAAAAAAAGCACCCCTGTTCCCGCCTGCTCTCGCGCAAAGGCGAATGCAAGCGTCGGTCTGGCGTCAAAGTAAACAGCAATTCCACCATGCATGTGAGGTATCACCATGAAGGTCAGATTGAGGGCAGTAATTTTGGCAGTAGACCTCCTCTGTAAATCTAAAGTGGTAACCTGTAAAGGCTTTTAAAGGCTTTTAAAAATGAATGTAGTTTGTCGCCACTGCACGTTTGTGTGTCATTTTAAAGCATGTCGTGTTTGGTATCCATGTACTCGGCCTAAGATCATCTTTTTTATGTCATCAAACATTTGGGCAATATAGTGTGTTTTAATGCATTAAAATTTAAAAAAGTGTGTTTTTTCCCCAAAAAATGCGTTTGAAAAATCGCTGCGCAAATACTGTGTGAAAAAAAAAAAATTAAAAACCCACCATTTTAATCGGTAGGGCCTTTGCTTAAAAAAATATATATAATGTTTGGGGGTTCAAAGTAATTTTCTTGTAAAAAAAAAAATATTTTTTCATGTAAACAAAAAGTGTCATAAAGGACTTTGTCTTCAAGTGGTTAGAAGAGTGGGTGATGTGTGACATAAGCTTTTAAATGTTGTGCATAAAATGCCAGGACAGTTCAAACCCCCCCCAAATGAACCCATTTTGGAAAGTAGACACCCCAAGCTATTTGCTGAGAGCTATGGTGAGTATTTTGCAGACCTCACTTTTTGTCACAAAGTTTTGAAAATTGAAAAAAGAAAAAAAAATACATTTTTCTTTCTTCATTTTCAAAAACAAATGAGAGCTGTAAAATACTCACCATGCCTCTCAGCAAATAGCTTGGGGTGTCTACTTTCCAAAATGGGGTCATTTGGGGGGTTTGTGCCATCTTGGCATTTTATGGCCTTCAAAACTGTGATAGGTAGTGAGGAGTGAAATCAAAAATTTATGCCCTTAGAAATCCTGAAGGCGGTGCTTGGATTTCGGGGCCCCGTACCCGGCTAGGCTCCCAAGAAGTCCAACACATGTGGTATCCCCGTACTCAGGAGAAGCAGCAGAATGTATTTTGGGGTGTAATTCCACATATGCCCATGGCATGTTTGAGCAATATATCATTTAGTGACAACTTTGTGCGCAAAAAAAAAAAAGTGTAATTTTCCTGCAACTTGTGGCAAAATATAAAATATTCTATGGACTCAACATGCCTCTCAGCAAATAGCTTGGGGTGTCTACTTTCCAAAATGGGGTCATTTGGGGGGGGTTTGTGCCATCTTAGCATTTTATGGCCTTCAAAACTGTGATAGGTAGTGAGGAGTGAAATCAAAAATTTACGCCCTTAGAAATCCTGAAGGCGGTGCTTGGTTTTTGGGGCCCCGTACGCGGCTAGGCTCCCAAAAAGTCCCACACATGTGGTATCCCCGTACTCAGGAGAAGCAGCAAAATGTATTTTGGGGTGCAATTTCGCATATAACCATGGCATGTGTGAGCAATATATCATTTAGTGACAACTTTTTGTAAAATTATTATTTTTTTGTCATTATTCAATCACTTGGGACAAAAAAATAAAATATTCAATGGGCTCAATATGCCTCTCAGTAATTTCCTTGGGGTGTCTACTTTCCAAAATGGGGTCATTTGGTGGGAAGTTGTACTCAAGAAATGAGCCAGTCATAAACTAAAAGCTGTGTAAACTACAGAAAATGTACCCTAGTTTGTAGACGCTATAACTTTTGTGCAAACCAATAAATATACGCTTATTGACTTTTTTTTTAACAAAGACATGTGGCTGAATACATTTTGGCCTAAATGTATGACTACAATTCAGTTTATTGGATTTTTTTATAACAAAAAGCTGAAAATATAATTTTTTTTCAAATTTTTTGGTCTTTTTCCGTTTATAGCGCAAAAAATAAAAACCACAGAGGTGATCAAATATCATCAAAAGAAAGCTCTATTTGTGGGAAGAAAAGGACACAAATTTTGTTTGGGTACAACATTGCATGACCGCGCAATTAGCAGTTAAAGTGACGCAGTGCCAAATTGTCAAAAGTGCTCTAGTCAGGAAGGGGGTAAAGCCTTCCGGGGCTGAAGTGGTTAAAAGGCACAACAGAAAAAAGGAACAACATCATAACACTAATGATATAACTATGTTACTGAAGTCGGCCACCAACATCCAGGGCTACCCACGTACAGATGGGGGAACCCTAGGCGGGAAGCCAACACACAGCAAATAAACCTACATCAGTAACCAGGTCAAATCATAACAAGAGAAAGATCACTATGAATCAAAAAGAGCACTGGTCATTAAAGCCAGGGCTGCACGCCGATATACGTCAGCACAATGGCAGCGGTGGGCAAATGGGCGTACCTGTACATCCCCTTTAATTGACGGGGCTAGTGCGCGCGTGCGCCGCGTACAGTGTGACCGTGCTCGCGGGTCCCACGGACTCGATGTCCGCAGGTGTCCCGCGATCGTGTCACAGAGCTGCAGAATGGGGAGATGCCTATGTAAACAAGGCATTTCCCTATTTTGCTTAGTGACATAACAGGGATCTACTACTCCCTGTCATCGGGAGCAGTGATCGCTGTCATGTCAGTGGTAGCCCATCCCCCCCACAGTTAGAATCACTTCCTAGGACACACTTAACCCCTTGATCGCCCCCCTTAGCGTTTAACCCCTTCCCTGCCAGAGTCATTTACACAGTAATCAGTGCATTTTTGGGGTATTTTTTATAGCAAAAAGTAAAAAATATTGCTTTTTTAAAAAAATTTACGCTTTTTTTGTTTATAGTGAAAAAATAAAAACCACAGAGGTGATCAAATACCACCAAAAGAAAGCTCTATTTGTTTTGGTGTAACGTTGCACGGCCGCACAATTGTCAGTTAAAGGGATGCAGTGCTGAATCGCAAAAAGTGCTCTGGTCAGGAAGGGGGTAAAATCTTCCGGGGCTGAAGCTGTTAATGTAGAGTTGAAAGGTCACATCCTGCAGCCCATATTGAGTAAGGAATCACCAAAAACTAGATGGAGTTAAATGTAGGCTTAATTTATTTGGTGTAAACTTCCTTTGTCTGTTGGTAGCAGATCCAACTTTATAAAGATACCTGGATGCCTCAGTTACTTTATGTACTTCATAATTCACAAGTGTGTACTATAAATGATCCAGATCATTGTAGGATAACTGTAAGGAAAAAAAAAAAGAAACTTGATCACAAAATGTAATAAAAGAGCAGAAGGCATAGTACTTAGGAAGTCTAATATTGTAGAATCCCAGTCCACCATAACCCAGTGCCGCCATCTCTCAATCGGGGCAGCCGAGGGGCAATAAAGAGAAAAATAAAAATAAACTATGTAAAAAAAAGGGGGGATAGGGGCTAACCAGAGCCAGTGGGTTACATTTGGCAAATAAAAGGCACAAAACAGGAGTGCCTGGAGCATCTGGGCCCCAGCTCGATGAGGCTAATAACAGAATGTGGACACAAAAAAGCGGTAAGAGCAGTTTGTCTAGTAGGAGTAGGTAGGTGGGTCATCAAGGTCATCAGGATCAACCCAGTTTTGCTATGTCAACTATGTCATCCTTTGGGCACATCCTAAAAGCGTTGTGCTTGGAGAGTGCGAAGTGCTTGGGAGCCATGTTGAGACATCTGGGAAGGCCTGCAAGATGACTGAGAGGATCTTGGATGAGCAGATGAGGATTGCATCTCTTTTTGAGAGGGGGGAAAGTCAAACTGCAGTTCCTCTGTAGCCACAGGTCAGGTAAAGAAGAAGCGTTGAACTGGCAGCCTTAGTGAGAGAACGAGAGCGTGAAGTGGAACCCCCATCTATACCTGATCCCTTGGGTTCACAGGACTTGCAGATAAGGTTTTAGTTTCCTCTGTTTGGCAATAGTAACTGGGGAGAGATCTGCAAAGAGTTGGAGGTCTTGGCGATCCCTTGCGGCTTGCAGGAGTCTCTCTTTGGTGTGGTAGTAATGGAACTTGATAATGACATCCCTTGGAGGGCCCTCAGTTGGTTTAGGGGCAAGGGACCTGTGAAAACAGTTAAATTCCAAACGTTCACATAGAATTTCATGTGCAAGTTCCTAGAAAAAGGCAGTAGCAGTACCTTGCAGGTTAGTAATGACTTCAGGGATTCCACAGATGCGGAGGTTATCTCTGCGGGCCCTGTTTTCAGCATCCTCTAACTTATCCTGCAAACTCTCAAGTTCAGTATTTAGTTTATCAACCTCCTCCTCATGCCCCTCAAGTACTGTTGTCGCTAAGTTCATGCAATGCTCCAACTGATTAGCTCTTTAAGACCCTTCACTAGATCAGTGGAGAGCTTGCGAGAGGCTGTGGTGATTTCGTTCCACACTATGGAGCAAAATTTATTGAGCAGAGCATCAGAGTCTATGGCCATGGGGCTTACCAGGTAAGATGGGAACTGTTGCGGGCTGTCCTCTGGAGAGGCCGGGTCCGCACTGAGAGCCGCGTGGAGTCATCTGGCTCTGGAGGTTCGGGCGCCATCTTGCCTTTACCCTTTCCTGTAGTGGGGGAGGCCTTCTTCTTGGAGTGGTATCGCTGATGGCTCCGGGGCATGCAATACATACCCACCGGGAGCCTGGCAGTTTCCGCAGCCTTGGGAGTCTGTTTGCCTGTGCCGGGATGCGGGCTGTGCCTTGTCAGCCAAGGAGAAACTTTCTGACAGCACAGAGTGAGGAGAATAAGCGGCCTTCTTGCTCAATCATGTGCCCCCCTGTCGACCCTGTTTTCAAAACTAATTACCCCTGCTTTTAGCCCTTTTGAACCATGAACCAGAGAATATTATGAGGACCAAATTTTAATTATTACTGCAAGTACTGTAACAGGTATAGTGCAGTAGGGAGAATTCTGTAATCCACCTCGAATGTGTGGATAGGGGGATCTGCTTGTTTTTATTTTTTAACAGCTGGCTGGTTGACCAAAAAAAAAAAATATGGCCTGTGTATGGTTAGTTTAAGATTTGTATATTTTTTTTCAAAATTCCAACAGGATTGTATAAAGTTAAAATACAAGGAGGGAAATTTATTAATCACTTGCGGAGTTTTACTGTGGCAGAATGGCACGGCTAGGCGAAACGACGTTATGTAATGTCGCTTTGCTCTGTGGCCACTAGAGGCGCGCTGCTGCTCGCCCCCGGAGCCGATGCAAATTCCCGGCAGTCGCGATCACCGCCGGGCTCCCATGATCGCTGCTGACACACTGAGAACCGGGACCTGTGTGTGTAAACACAGTTTCCGGTTCTCTGAGGGGAGAAGTGACTGATCGTCTGTTCATACAGAGAATGAACAGCGAGCTGTCATCTCCCCTAGACAGTCCCCTCCCCCCTTCAGTGAGAACACAGATAGGGAACACAATTAACCCCTTGATCGCCCCCCTAGTGATTAACCTCTTCCCTGCCAGTGACATATTTACATTAATCAGTGCCTTTTTATAGCACTGATCGCTGTATTTATGTCAATGGTCCCAAAAATGTGTCAAAAGTGTCCGATGTGTCCACCATAATGTCGCACTCCCAATAAAAATCGCAGATCGCCTCCTTTACTAGTAAAAAAAAAATAATAATAAAAATGCCATAAAACTATCCCCTATTTTATAGATGCTATAATTTTTGCACAAACCAATCAATATATGGGATTTTTTTTTATCAAAAATATGTAGAAGAATACATATCAGCCTAAACTGAGGAAAAAAAAAATTATATATATTCTTGGGGGATATTTATATAGCAAAAAGTAAAAAATATTGCGTTTTTTTCAAAATTGACACTCTTTTTTTGTTTATAGTGCAAAAAATAAAAACCGCAGAGGTGATCAAATACCACCAAAAGAAAGCTCTATTTGTGGGAAAAAAGGATGTCAATTTTGTTTGGGTGTCACGTCGCATGACCGCGCAATTGTCAAAGAGGTGCAGTGTCGCAAAAAGTGCTCTGGTCAGCAAGGGGGTAAAATCTTCCGGGGCTGAAGCAGTTAATCAAATTAGTGACACATTTAGATAGAAATGAGGCTGCCTGTCTGTTATAATGTCTGTGCACTCATGTTTATGTGTATTTGTGACCTCTTTGCCTTTAATCCTGAGCAGCAAACTGAAACAGAAGACCCATTATATGAATCTGCTATGGTATTGTACTCTTTAAAGAGACTGATAATTATAATTTTACATGCTTAAACTTTATTAGTGCAATGCTTTTGTATGGAAAAAAAATGGCCCAGGAGTAAAGAAAAGAAAGAAATAATAGAGATACAAAAAACACAGTCACTTCCAATGCTGATAGGTCTTTCCAAGGTGTGGAGTAACAGATATCAAATAGAATTGTGGTGTGAAAAAATGGTATCCAAACTGGGTGAATGCTGCCTTCCTCAGATGGAGTAATCCGAAAGGAACTACAAGAAAAACAGAAATGGAAGGCGCGCACACCTAGTGCATTACCAAAGATTTAATAATAGCTACTAGCTCTGAGGAAGGGGGTGCACCTCCGAAACACGTCAGCTGTACCCTGTGTTCTGTGCATGTCCATGCATTGTTTTTATGGCCTTTTGTCATTTGCATCTTGTGAGTACCCTCTTTTATATAAAACATTTTTATTAATAAATTATCTTTGGTAATGCACTAGGTGTGCGCGCCTTCCATTTCTGTTTTTCTTAAAGATAGAAATAAGCACAGAGCCTTCATGACAGGTTGGAAATGGGGGCAGGTAGTGAAACATTAAATGGTTGCGAAAGTTTTGGAAGATGCTTACCTGATTGCTGGAAAGAAATTGCAAGGATGAGCATCAGTCGGTGGTCTGCAAAGAAGTGTTCAGTAAGTTGCAGATAAACAATTGCTATTTTGGTGGTTTGGGATGCCAAGCCTGGAAGTCATAACAGGTGCTAAGTGAGTTGGAGTCTTTGATAGTGGTCAATTTGGCATGATTATTATTATTATTATTATTATTATACAGTATTTATATAGCGCCAACAGTTTACGTAGCGCTTTACAACTTGAGGGTAGACAGTACAAATACAATACAATTTGATACAGTAGGAATCAGAGGGCCCTGCTCCTTAGAGCTTACAATCTGATAATGGCCAGGTACCCATGTTGGGCATGGTGTTCTCTTTTCAGTTTGGCCAACTTGTACTGACCTGGTATGGATCAAGAAGTGTCTGTGGGCAATATGTGAAATTGTCCTCCCGAGGTGGTTTTGTGTGGATTGGGGCATTACATGTGGAATATGATTTGGAAGGCACATGGACCTTGTTATGATTTTTTTTATTTTGGCTGTACTTTTAAATTGCATAGAATGTAAAATTTTGAGATGATAAGATTTGCAAAAAATGGCTTGCTTGTCCAGAAAACGTACTGTATATGTATTACAGTATCATATGTAATAATAAAGTTATTGTGAGATCAATAGGCCTGTAGCTAAAATTTAAAAATTGCTCTGATCAATAGGAGGTATACAGGTAATGGAACTATGTTGGAACTGCCAGAACAGTGCTATAGCTATAGCAAAAATGAACATCCAAATAAACAAGCAAAACCTGAATGCATTCTCATGACTAACAGTAATCTGCAATTATGAACATGTTTGTTCTGGAGCAGAGTATTTAGAAACATGCTTTTTTAAATCTCGTTTTAGTATTGGCAGTATATTTTTATTCACTACTGTTTCAAATGTAACCTAGAGAGGAGCTTCACATTTATTATCACCTTGATTGGCAATAGAATAGGGCATAGCTATGCTTGTATAATTTAAAAACTACAGTGCCTTTATTTTACTTTAATGTTTAATTTGCATAGCTGCACAAACTTATTTTTTATTGATAGAAAGTTACGAACATGTAAAATAATTTCAGACACGTTTTCCTGACACCAAGAGAAAAATGTCCGGTTGATATTCTTTTATTTTTACATGATACAAGACACCTTTTGGAAAATGTTATGAATTTTTGGTCATTATTCAGGATTAATGCCTAATTGAAATAGGTCTATATTGTTACACTCTGATGAACCTCAAATTCCCTCTGTCCACTGTTGCCACATCCATTAAAGTGGAGCTCCACCCAAAAGGGTAAGCTTTGCTTGTGTGCCCCCCCCCCCCCCCGCCGCTGCCACATTTGGCATGTTTCAGGGGGGAGCAGATACCTGTTTTAGACAGGTACCCCCGGAAGTTCGGCCCCCCTCCTCCTTTCCCCACCACTGTGCTATCCACAAAGCGCAGCATGCTTCGCGCAGTAGGGAGCTGGCTGTGAAACCGCAAGGCTTCACTGCCGGTTTCCCTTACAAGAAATAGCAGTAGCAGCACCGGAGAACCAAATGAAAAATCGGCTGGAGTGCCGACATTGCGGGATCCCTTGACAGGTAAGTATCCTAATATTAAAAGTCAGCAGCTACAGTATTTGTAGTTGCTGACTTTTAATTTTTTTGGTGGAGGGGCTGGAGCTCCGCTTTAAGGCAGTTACCTATTTTAAATATTTGGGAGTGATCATTTATTCCAATCCTAAAATGTATATTTAATTAAATGTGGGTCCACTTATTAGCAAATTTCAAGCTTAATTTATTTGGTGTAAACTTCCTTTGTCTGTTGGTAGCAGATCCAACTTTATTAAAATACCTGGATGCCTCAGTTACTATTTGTACTTCACAATTCACCAGTGTGTATTATAAAGAATACCTTTAGAATAATTATTAGTATTTAAGAGATCTTATATGGAGGAAAGAAAACCCAGATTATGCATAGGAATATTTATAGAACCCAATTTATGATGGTGGTATACCTACCCTGCAGTCTATTGATACAATATATAGCTGCTCAGGTGCAACATTTTGCAAGCTGGGAAAATGGGATCTATATTCTGTATCAGATGATATAGAGGGTTGATCCTATTACCCCAGCTTGCATGTGTGGGAAAGGTAGAACTTTTAGTGGCATTGGAGAAGGGGATATGTTATTCTTTGGGTGATGCCACTGTTTTCTAATGCCCTGTACACACTGTCGGACATTGATCGGACATTCCGACAACAAAATTCATGGATTTTTCCAGACTGATGTTGGCTCAAACTTGTCTTGCATACACAAAAAAAAACCAAAGTTGACGGAAAATCTGATCGTTCTGAACGCGATGACGTAAAACACATACGTTGGGACTATAAACGGGGCAGTAGCCAATAGCTTTCGTCTCTCAATTTATTCTGAGCATGCGTGGCACTTTGTGCGTCGGATTTGTGTACACACGACCGGAATTTCCGACAACGGATTTTGTTGTCGGAAAATTTTATAGCAAACTCTCAAACTTTGTGTGTCGGAAATTCCTATGGAAAATGTGTGATGGAGCCTACACATGGTCGGAATTTCCGACAACAAGGTCCTATCACACATTTTCCATTGGAAAATCCTATTGTGTGTACAGGGCATAACTGTTGACTAAAATTTGGAGATTGATTAAGGTAATACTAGGGTCAAAGGGTTTTACCTTTCTTATACCTATTTGTGGTAACTACTGTACATGCATAATGAAGTAACAAAGCTGGATTGATTTGCCCTCTCTAAACAATAGTGTATTTTAAGAAATTGCATTGTAATGATTCCCAAAAATAATTTCAAGAGCTAGAGGAAGAGTTTTCTATATCTAACTAAAGTATTTTTTCCTCTGTTTATAACATTAATTAATACATATCTGATGAAATATCCCCTAAAATGCAGAAACATAAATAATGTTAAAAAATGTTAAGGGTGATTCCCTCTATCTCTTTATAATCCTCTCGGAGATTAAGTTGGTTATTTATTGTCCAGAAAGTATAGAATTTCTCATTCATTGTAAGAGCAGGCCTTCGGGATAGTCCTAATTGACCTAAAAAGTGGAAAGGCATAGATGATTTTATAAATCTTATCTGAAAATGTTCTAATCTTGTTAGATATCATCTTTTTAGATGTTTGTTAAACACAGTAATGCTGTTTTAAAACATACGATGTATGTAATCCATATATGTATATTTTGAGGCATCCATAGGTTCCAGAAAATCCATGTAACCTGAGATTCAGACTTGTTAAAAAAAAATGTTTTTTTCTAGAAAATTGATTATACAAAAGTGGGTTTTGCCACATCCATCAACAGTGGGGAAATACATACATATCTATATCTGACTTTTCAGCATAGGGAAACATTTCATTTCTGCCTAGTTTGTTTAATCTGATGTTTCTGTTTGCTTTTTTTAATTACTCATATTTAATGGAAGAGGGCTTTGTTCTGTATTGGGATTGTTTATGGTACATGTATTTGTCAGCCAAAGAAAAAATACAAATATTAAAATATGATTAAAAAGGAATTTGTATTCCATTTTAAGCCTTTAAACTAAAAAAAAACCCACAATATACTATAACTCTTATCGCTTTTATTGGTAACCAAAGCTTTCTACTCTTTGACTTAGCCATGAAGTCAAGACAATTAGGCTCCCCACACTAAACTAACTGCTGTTAACTTTTATTTTACTTCCCAATCACATAGTCTCAGTGGCCAATAAGGGCCTTTATCACCAGACAAAGGAATATAAGTTAATGGAGCTTAGGAAAATTCACATCTCGGTAACAAAGTGAAACTGGGTCTACTACTACACAAATGGTTTAGTTTTAAAAGTTTAAAATAAAATACAGGTTCATTTTAGAGACACTGTCACCACACAATGCCTATATACCGTATATATATATATATATATATATATATATATATATATATATATATATATATATATATATATATATATATATATATATATATATATATATATATAAACAATATCATTAGTAGTAATCAGCATGGGTCTACGGAGGGTCGTTCCTGCCAGACCAATCTGTTAACATTCTAGGAGGAAGTGAGCTGCCATCTAGATAGGGGGAGACCTGTGGCTGTGGGGTATCTGGATTTTGCAAAAGCATTCGATTCGGTTCCCTACAAACGCTTAATCTACAAGCTGAAATCTGTAGGCATGGATCATAAGGTCTGTTGTTGGATAGAAAACTGGCTACAGGGGCATGGTTATAAATAATGTGTACTCAGACTGGTCTAGAGTGGTAAGTTGGATACCCCAGGGCTCTTGGACCTCTTGGGACCAATTCTGTTTAATTTATTCATAAATGATATAGGGGATGGGATAAATTGCTCAATCTTTGTTTTTGCGGATGACACAAAAATAAGTAGGGCAATAACTTCACATCAGGATATAGAAATTTTACAGAAAGACCTGAACAAAATAACAGGATGGGCAACTACATGCCAAATTAGGTTTAATGTGGAGAAATGTAAGGTCATGCACTTGGGGGCTAAAAACATAAATGCAAACTACTCACTAGGGGGAGAACATCTGGGGGAATCAAGGATGGAGAAAGATCTGGGGGTCCTAGTAGATAATAGACTGAGCAACAGCATGCAATGTCAAGCTGCAGCTACCAAAGCCAGCAGAATTTTAGCATGCATAAAAAAGAGGATATACTCCAGAGATAAAACTATAAACCTGCCACTTTATAAAACTCTGGTTAGGCCACATCTGTAGTTCTGGTCACCAGTCCTAAGAAGGGATGTGCTAGAGCTGCAGAGAGTCCAGAGAAGGGCAACAAAATTAATAAGGGGATTGGAGGACCTAAATTATAAGGAACGACTACAGGCACTAAACTTGTTCTCACTGGAGAAGAGATGCTTGAGAGGGGACATGATAGCGATTTACAAATACCTCAATGCTGATTCCAATGTAGGAAGAAAAATATTCAGTCTCAGGGAGTGTAAGAGGACACAGGGCCACACAAAGAGATTGGAGGAGAAGCTGTTAAACCTTAAACTGCGCAGGGTGGTTTTCACTGTCAGGGTGCTAAGGATGTGGAACTCTCTTCCACACTTGGTGGTGGCAGTGGGGTAGTATTGATATTTTTAAAGGACTATTGAACGTACATCTTAAAGAACACAACATACAGGTATATGGGTAACAATTCCCGACATTGTCACACATACACCTACTATACACAGGTTGAACTGGATGGACTATTGTCTTTATTTCACCTTACCTGCTATGTAACTATATAACTATTAAGATAAACACCTCAAGGTAATTCACTTACCTAAAAATGTGTTAGACAACGTTTGCCTCATTTAACTGAAAATAGACCTTTTGTGGCAGACACTGTCAGTACAGATAATGTTACGTATATAGTAGTTATTTCTGTGCTACCATGTATAATAGCGAATGGAAAAGCTGCCTGCACCGAACAGGGTACAACCAGACCCAAATAATCAGTGAAATGGAATGGGGGGGATGGTGCTGCGCTAATCCAGCAAAAAAAAATAATATAAATTAAATATGCTAAAGTAACAATGCTAGTGAGATGAGAGCAAAAAAATCCCAGGGGATGAATAACAACCACTAGCAGTGACAAAAAAATATATAGAAATAATATGTGACGAATAACATATAAAAACAATTGCAAAAGTGTTGAAAGTGCAAAGTGCAATCACAAAAAACATAAATAACACTAGCAAGTATACTTAATAAAATATAAGCTAAAAAGATAATGTGCAATACAAAAAATGTGAAAAACTCTGCAAGGAAACAACTTCCTGTGTAAAGTGCAAAGCATACAGTGGAAACAGTATGGTGCTGTGCGTGACATGTACACAGCAAGCGTACTGCAATAACAAAGTGTCTAGTGCAACAAAAAAGTACAGGTGACAAGATATTTCAAACAGTCCATAATATCCAAATGCAATAATAGGTGAACACAAGCATATGGAAATATTCCTTCAAGAAGTGAATCAGCATTCTGATGTGCACATAATATGGTGAAGTGCTTGAGTAAACGAAAGATAGTGCTCCTCTTCGTGCAAAGACCACACACTAATAAGTAATGGCCCCTTACCTTAAGGTAATAGGGTATCAGCATATAAACAGTGCTGGAAATAGCTGCCTTTTCCTCTATTCTTAGACCCAGATTCCTTTTCCAAGAACTTAGTCCCTCAGAAAGTACAGGGGGCACAAATAGAAAGAAGAGGGCCCCAGATAGTGTAGTATTGTATGACCAAAAATCGGTTTTATTCAAACAGTGAAGGGTACTCACATATCGCAGAACAGAAACGGCTTATCTCCGATGAGCGGTGAGCTCGTAAGCCTCAGTCAGCATAGACTGCCTGCCCCGTCCCTACGCGTGACCTCACACAACACGTGACTTCAGCCAGGGTCCTTGCCAGGACCCTGGCTGACATCAGAACAGCTGTGTGTGTCTTAAGTGCAGAGCGACACTTTTCCTGACACTGTCAGGAGAAGTAAGAAGTGAGCAAAAGATCTGTTTGAGCAAGAATATTCAAATAAATGCAGCCTAAGGCCTGATTCACACCTGTGCATTTTTAGTGCTTTTTTCATGTTGCAGATTTGCACTACAGTCCATTCAACATGGTTTCCTTTGGAACACGTTCTGTAGTGCAAATCTGCAAAATGCAGAAAGCACTAAAAATGCATAGGTGTGAATCAAGCCTGATGCCGTGTAAACACGAGCGGACTTTTCATTATCAAAGGTACGACGGTCTTTCCGATGGACTTTCGACTGAGTTACGACGGGCTTTCGGACGACCGGACTTGCCCACATACGAACGGACTAAAGTCCGTTCGAAAGTCCCTGGTTTGAACTTGATGACGTACGAAGGGACTAGAATAAGGAAGTTCATAGCCAGTAGCCAATAGCTGCCCTTGCGTCCTTTTTTGTCCGTCGGACTAGCATACAGATGAATGGATTTTTCGACCGGACTCGGTTCCAAATCTAAAGTCCGTCTGATTTTCGACAGAAAAAGTCTGCTGAAGGTCCGATGAAGCCCACACATGGTCGGATTGTCCGACGGATTCGTTCCGTCAGACCAGTCCAGTCGAAAAATCCACCCGTGTGTACGCAGCTTTAAGGCATGAGCATATAAGTATGTCAAGGCAAAAAAAATACAGTACATCTACTTTTATGTAAAAAATGCACATTTGCCTGTGTTTTCTCCCTTTAAAGATGCTGAAATTGAATTAAAATGGCTGTTGATCTGTCAAAAAAGCTTTGACTAATGCCTTTTGCTAAACTGTTCAACTATTCCCACTCTCAGAACTCTACAACATAAAGGCTAATAGTTCTGTAGTCCAAGGTAAGAACTTGGAGTAATCTTTGATATAACACAACTGCGCAGAGGACACATGACTGCTCTGAATTTCTGATCAGATAAACAGCTTTTTTTTTTTTCTTTTTCTTTCTTGAACTTATCAAATAAAAAAAAGGAAATGCTTTCAATTGTATGTTTAAAGATGAACTACACTGCACCTGATCACCACAAACCAAAAACCGGGCTTTTTTTTAGCGGGAATGCAGGGGAACCCAGTTCCAGCACCTCCAGCACTGAATGTATGTATTGGCAAGGGTTGTTGGGGTATGCTGAAGTGTTTACTGATGCTCACTGCTGGGGGATCTATTGTAGCTGGAGGGAATCTATGTTTGTGGGATGTCTATTGTTGTTAGGGAAGTCTATTGTTACTGGTGGGGGAACTATTGTTGCCAGGGTGGGTCTTACGCTGCTGGGAGAGATCTACTGTTGAGGGAGGGGTCTACTATTTGGTGGCTGCTGGAGAGTCTATGGATGCCGGCTGTGGGGAGACCTGTTGTTGCTAGGGGGGTCTATTGTTGTGCTGGGGGTATTTTGTTCTGGGAGGTCCATTGTTGTTGGGGGGATCTATTGTTGTTGCTGGCTGCAGAGGATCTATATTACTGCTTTGTTTGTTATCATTAACAAATTCCATGCAAATTACTTGCCACCAAAAAATGATACTTGACTCTGAATTCTCTATAAAGGGCACTACTGGGAGGTGGGCAGGGGGTGAAACCAAAGAACAATGCTCGGATGTGGGTAGGGGCAGAAAAAAGGGGTGACTCAGAAAGGAGGAGTTCCTGCACCTATTCTTTGAGAAAAAAAGCCCTGTCAAAAACAACATTTAATTCATTTTTAATATTCAAAGCAAACTCAGCCATTCATCCATGTCTTCATGCTCTATTTTGCTGAGAAATCACTTTGAAAAACACCTCCTAGCATTTCTGTCTGTGGCCATCTTGAGTAAGGGCAGATATTTCATGTATAATGGGTAAATATCTGCTCTAACCTATACAAGAACGGGGTGCTGCAGCTCGCAAATAGCCTAAAATAGTGAAGCTAAAAACATATGGATAAAATAAAAAACAAGTGCGCATCCACTACTATTCAATTAAGAAAGGTGAATAAGTGAAAAATTTAAAAAGTGATATCAAAAAAATGTTGCAAGTGTAATCTCAAAACAAAAGACATTCATATAAAATGCCGAAACAAAAAAAATCATATAAAACAATTAGTGAACTGATCAGTATCAAAGAGATCAAGGAAGGGGGGCGTGGCTACCGCCGAGCAAGATGGACGCTTAACTCCTCAGCTCCTGCACCGATCGGACCATCTATATCAATAACCGCCACCCAGGCACCTATCAGCGGCAGTAAAAGGCACAAAAGACTGCTAAAAGCACACAGCCATGCCACATCAATCCCGCAAATAAGAATACCGGCCGCCGAAGAAACTGACTGATTTCTTCTCACAGCCGTCAGACACAGGAATCCAAGATGGCGCCCGCGGCCCTGAACACAGAAAAGCCTCGGCCTATACTGACCTTCCTGACGCCGAAGATGCAGAAATTTCTCCACAGCAAGATTCCTCTGACCCCAAACAGCCTTATTCCTCCACATCAGCCGGCAACAGTCCCGCAAAATCGAGGATGCGACTGGATTCTGCAGATTCCAATACGGAGGTGAGTCCTGCATATCCCCTCACCTCAGCACAACAATCTGCCATAGCAGCATTCCCCACTACTAATCAGCCAGTCTTAGATACCACAATGAAAGAGATGCTCATCACCCTGCAGAATTCACTTCACAATGACATAGCATCCATGTTCACAAAATTTTCATCTCATATGCAGCTTGTGGGTCAGAAAGTACATCAGATTGAAAACCGTATGGGGGATGTGGCTGAAACGGTAAACGATCTAATAGAAGCACAGGACCATACACATGAAGAACAACAATGGATGAAAGCCAAAATGGCGGACCTCGAGGACAGGTCCCGCCGAAATAACGTAAAAATTAGAGGCATACCAGAAAATATCATGCCACAAGATTTAAACGCATACGCCAGAAAACTGATTTCTACCGTTCTACCTGACCTAGCCCCTATGGAAACCATTATTGATCGCATACATCGCATACCCAAACCTCTGCACCTCCCCACGGATGTACCCAGAGATGTTCTCATGAGGGTTCATTTTTTTCATGCCAAGGATCAGCTCCTGTTTAAAGCCAGACATCTAGGGAAACTCCCAGCACCCTACACTCACCTGCAACTATATGCTGACATCTCACAGTATACCAGACAACTACGCAGACAGCTGAATACCATCACAAAGTCGCTCAACAACCACAAAATCCCATATCAATGGGGTTTCCCCACAAAAATTATGATTACAAAAAATGGAGTCAGACACAACATCTCCACGGTTCAGGAAGGAATCAAACTTCTGCAACTCTGGGGAATCGTCCCTGAGTCGCCTGCACCACTCATCTCCAATCAAAAGGGAACTGCCCGCAATACACCTGACAATCCCCCAAATGGGAAAACCTAGCTAGCTCATACATGGCGGTTAACACGTTAAACCCCATATAATACCCAGTCCGATCGGATGCCTTGCTTGTTGCATATTGTACCACAAACTTTCACCCTACCGATTCTTATTGCAGCCTTGTTGTGATTGGCTGTTCACAGTTACTGAACTACAACCAACCGTTTGTATTATACTGCAACCTATTAACTTCTCTCTTATTTCAATATTTTTTCTTTTTCTTTCGTCATTTTTTTTTTCATCCATCCTGAGAGCACCTAACTACAGCGAAACCGGAAAATACGCACATTGAATATTACTGAACAACGTATCGAATTCACCAGATTGTGAGTACCACCATTTACTTTCTTTTTTCTCCCCTATCACACACTACCGCAAACCAAGCAGAATGCCTAAGTTCCTGACCCTCAACGTCAAGGGACTTAACCACCCTGCTAAAAGAGCATCTATGTGGCGCACAGCCAGAGAATCCCAATGTGATGTCATCTGCCTACAGGAAACACACTTCCAAAAACTAGCTGAACCAAAATGTACAAACCCTCTATTCACCCACATTTTCCAAGCCTCAGGCCCCGCTAAAAGAAACGGAGTTATGATCGCAATTAAAAACTCCCTTAATTTCACGCTACACGATAGCATACCGGATAAAGATGGTCGTTACTTGATCCTAGACTGCACTCTAAACAATACCAGATACACCATTGTCAATGTCTACACTCCCAACACGAAACAACTAGGATTTCTAAACAAATTAATGAAGAAAATTATCCAATTCCGGCAAGGCAACCTCATCATATGCGGTGACTTCAACATTGTACCAGATAATGAAATTGACACGTCACGCAAATCTAGAATACCATCACCCATGGGCTCCTTCATAAGAAACAATGATCTCTACGACGTATGGCGATGCCACCACACCACCGAACGGGATTATTCCTTTTTCTCGAACAGACACAATTCCTATACCCGAATAGACTATTTCCTCGTGGACAAATGGACTCTGACAAAAATATCACAATCCTCCATAGGAACAATCACTTGGTCGGACCACGCTCCAGTATCAATGGAAGTGGTAGACGACACTCAACATACCCGCACTAGGATTTGGAGAGCCAACTCAGAAATTATCCACTCCCCTGAACACTCAGATCTCATCCGCAAACACCTTGAAGAATTTTTTGATACTAACGACGGATCTGTATCCGACAACATTACCCTATGGAATGCACACAAAGCATTCATTAGAGGAATCATCATCCAACTAACAGCTAGAGAAAAGAGGAGGAGATCACAATGCCTAGATAACATCACGTCCACTATTAAGAAACTAGATGAACAAAATCAGACCAATCCTGATCCTAAATTAAAAGACAAACTGACTCTTCTTAGACAAGACCTAAGAAACATACTTTTAGACTCTTACAACAACATTCAAACTAGGTACAAAGCTCACCACTACACCACAGGAAATAGAGCAGGGAAAACACTAGCATTTAAAATCAAAGGTCAACGTATTAAATCTAAAATCCCACACCTATTTCACCCCACCACAAACCAAAAACTCATAGACCCTCAATCCATTGCAGATGCTTTTAGCCACTACTATCAATCACTATACAACCTGAAAGACGATACTACTACTGCCCAACCATCTAAAGAAGAGATTGATTCCTTTCTGAAAGAAATTAATCTCCCTACCCTATCTGAACAACATCTCACAGAACTCAACAAACCATTCACTCACCTAGAAATTCTAAATATTACCTCAACACTGCCACCCAACAAATCACCTGGTCCAGATGGCCTCACTGGAGAATATTACAAGCAATTCCGCACTACCCTAGCACCATATTTAACACAGATGTGCAATAGCGTTGCCTCCTCCTCTTCTCTCCCCAATGAAATGCTTAATGCTCTGATAATTACATTACCGAAGCCAGGGAAGGAACCCACGGTACCCCAAAACTTCAGACCGATCTCGCTCCTAAACATAGACACCAAGATTTATGCAAAACTAATAGCATCTAGATTAGTAAACATTATGCCCACACTAATAAATATAGACCAATCTGGGTTTACAAAAGGTAGACAAACTTATGACGCAACACGAAGACTCATCAATATCATTCATCATGCCGAAGCTCGCCGAACGCCTTCTCTGCTCCTTTCACTAGACGCAGAGAAGGCGTTTGATAGAGTCCATTGGGCCTACTTGGAAGCAACACTTCATAAATTTGGTTTCCAAGGTCATATCCTCTCAGCAATCACGGCCCTATACTCCTCTCCCTCAGCCCAAGTATATACAGACGAAATGGTTTCTAAACCTTTTCCAATTACCAATGGGACCCGCCAAGGATGCCCCTTATCACCACTAATTTTCAACCTTTTAATGGAACCGTTAGCAGAACATATCAGAATGAACAAACTCATTGAAGGATTTAAAATAGGTAAAATTGAACACAAAATTAGCCTATTTGCCGACGACGTCATTATGATGATTACCAACCCTGTGTCTTCCCTGGCTTCAATACAAAAAGTGTTACATAGATTTAGCTGCATCTCTTATTACAAAGTCAACGAAAGTAAATCTTACATTCTCGATCTAGGATTGGATGCAATTTCTAGTAATTTATTACGCAACACCTATTCTTATCCGTGGGCGGAAAAAGGCATATCATACCTCGGCATCACACTCACAAAATCAGTTAAAAATCTTTTCCACAACAACTATATAGAAACCAAACAAATGTTAATCACAGAAACGTCCAAATTATCCAAACACGAACTCTCGTGGTCAGGCAGACTAGCTGCTTTCAAAATGCTAATACTCCCTAAAATATTATACACATTTAGAACTCTACCCATACCACTAAGCAATACATATCTCCAATCCCTACAAACCATAATCCACCAATATATCTGGCAGGGTAAAAAACCGAGAAGCAGTCACAATAAGCTCATCAAACACAAATCCACAGGGGGAATGGGACTCACCGACATTAAGGATTACTATCTAGCCACAGTTCTATCTCAAATGAAAGAATGGATGTGGGATCAACCTACCACTCTATGGGGGAATATTGAAAACAATGCTACTCCAGGATCAAACCTGAAAAATTGGTTATTTAGTACTCCCAGCAAAATCTCCCATCCTCACCTATACTCTCCGACAGTGCAAGCTGCGGTTAAATCTTGGAAAATACTACTGCACACTAAGTGGTCATCGCTACCCACTTTGCACATTCAGATACCCCTGCACACTCTCCAGATTCTATCACCAGACCTAACTATCCCCAATTGGGTAACACAAATAGCACACACCACTGGGAAACTCAGGACTGAAATAATTCACAAACCCTTCCATACTTTTCAAACAACTCACAATGCACCTACATCGGACTTTCTCACCTATTACCGTATTCAAATGTGCCTAAAAGCTCACAAACAAATAGAGGGATCACTACCCACCAAAATATGGAACTTCTATTTCACACAAGAGACAGACAAAAAAGGAGTTTCTATTATCTACAATACTTTACAAGAAAAACTAGTGTTCTATAAATCTAAATCATTTACAGACTGGGAGACAGACATTGAAACACAATTCTCCGACCGACACTGGCAACAGGCACTTAGATCAATATATAAAGCGACCAGCTGCACCGCTTTATGGGAATTGACAAATAAACTAACACTTAGATGGTACCTGACTCCCCAAAGATTAGCTAAATTCCACCCCGCCACTTCCTCCCTCTGCTGGAGAAACTGTAACCACACAGGGTCTCTAATCCACATTATGTGGTCATGTCCAATGCTAACCAAATTGTGGACAGATGTAAAACTCCTCATCCAAGAAATAGGACAAAGCAACATCCCTCTCACGCCACAATTAGCTATCCTTAATATGATACCAGAAAATGTACCACCATCTTATAAAACGGTTCTCACACATATACTTCTCGCCACTAGACTGCTCATCACTAGATCATGGAAATCACCAACCACACCATCCTTAATGGAGGTGATCACCTTAGTCCACACACACTACACATACGAAACCATACACTCAAAGAAAAACAACTCACAGGCAAAGTCACAAACACTCTGGCAACCTTGGAAAACGTGGTATGCACAAAATATAGAGAAATACTGAGAAAACTGCATAAACCCAGATAATATAATTCCGTTCACACAATACATACTAAAATGCTCTCTTCCCCTTCCCCCCTTTCTTACCCTACTTCTACTATTACCACACTGGGGTGCTCACCCTTATTACTGTTCTAGAATACTGCACACATTCTAAATATAAACTTGCTATATTCAACAATTGAAAAAAAAAAAAAAAAAAAAAAAAAAAAAAGAGATCAAGGAAAATATTGCATATACTCAAAAGAATTAGTCCATATAAGTGTAATGACCGCGATATGAGACAGCGTATATCTTCCAATACTCTGAAGTCAGGAAATAATATCAATGCCGCTTACCAGATTCGTAGGATCTCAGATTATAGAGATCAAAGACGCCTGTGCACAAGCCTGCCGGCGGGAATACGATCCTCCCGTGGTTCTTTTCAGGGGAAAATACTCCTTCTGTAGCAGCGGGATATCCCAATTTTAGAGAGAAGGCTTCCAGACGAGAATCATCCTATATTTTCAAGTAATCCTGGATGGTCTCATCAAGTAGAGGATAGAAGAAACAACTTCATGGTGCAGTATGCCCAAAGTGAATTTATTTTAAAAAATGTAGCAACGCTTACATCCAAGAACACGGTAAGAAGATTTTAAAATTAGCCACAGCTCAAGCCAGCTGGGAACAGAGGCTGTCACAGCCTCTGTTCCCAGTCGATGCCTTGTATGGGGAAACGTGTCGGGTGGAGCGCTAGCCCTTGACGTCATCACGCCAACAGTCATCTGGCTTGAGCCGCAGAGTTTTAAAATCTTCTTGCCATGTTTATTTTAAAAGTCATAATGTGGAGAAAATGTCTCTTTAAGCTTATTGAAGTAGTGATGTAGAGAAGGAATCAGTGAGAGCTGCAGGGGACCAAAGAGATTTCCAATGTACAGAGTGATGCTCTACATAACACAACACTGCTCCTCCAGTGATGGAATACAGTAAGTAGTCTCAGCATTGTCCCCTCTAGGACAGTATTTGTATCCTGACAGGATGACCAAGTGAAAACAAAGAGAAAAAAAAAGAAAAGAGAAAAGCTAATGCAGCTACCACGATTTAGAAATAGTAAGCTGCAAAATATAACATTTTTGTTCTTGGGTTTACATGTGCTTTAAGACCTGCTCCAAGGACAGTAGTTTCACCAAGTTTATCCATCTCCTTACCACAATCCAAGATTCTTGTTCCAAAAAATGTAAAAAAAATCCACAATGCAAACACAGTTGTAACAATTCACAATTCATGCTAAATATTGATTGCACCCAGAAATTTACAGTGTGTATGCATGCCTTAAAAAATAAATATGGAAGAGTTTTTAATAGTTTGGGTCTCTCCAGGACTATAATGACTTCAATATCTGTACTTGAAAATTAGTTAAACATGCAACAATGGCCTCTGATTGAAAGGAGGCCTGGAAATTACAACTTTAAACTTAATACTTTACAGGATACAGTCTTGTATCTGAAATTCAATAATTGTCCACATTCGTGGGTCAAGTTGCTGACCTGTTATATATTTCTTCTCTTAACCATACCTGGGAACTTTTATGGTCTTGGGACAGGCGGTAAAGCAGGGGGTAGGGCTAATAATGCAAAAACATATGTAATAGTTACGGCGTGCACCAAAATAGTGCCAAAGATGTAGCACATGATGCATGCTGTCTCATGGTAAAATACAGGGATACAAACATAGTGGTATTCCTGCGCTATCACTAAATGGTTAACAGAAAAGAAGCTAACTGCTGCAGTCAATCCGTGGCCAAGATAAAGATAAAAGATGTATAGTGTATGGTGCTGCGCTGTTATCGGTAGGTAGAATAAAATTAAAACATTTATAGGACACACATAACTAAGCAAATTGATAAGTGAACAAACAAAACAGTGTGCAAAGTGCTACACTAAGGAACTGCCAAAAAAACATAAATATATCACCATCTGGCTGGGCGACAAACAAATTACCAAGTAGAAAACTAAAACATGTCCAAAGGTGCAACTTCTGCATATAACAATAGTGCAAATAGTGACTCATGCAGATAAGATAAAATGGCAAACGTTTTGTAGTGACACAGTATGACATAAAAATGAATCCTAAACGTGAGTCTTAAAACACGGTCCTAGGTGACAGTGACCAGCTCTCAAATTTTTGTCGGAAATTCCGACAAAAAATATTCGATGAAGCCTACACACAGTCGGAATTTCCGACAACAAGCTCCCATCGAACATCTGTTGTTGTAAATTCCGATTGTGTGTACGCGACATTAAATTCTTAAAACACAGTCCTAGGTGACAGTGCTGAGGGGTGATGTGTAGAATGGTATATTCCCTCTTTCACTCTGTGCAAAACATAGACAATAAAGGGTGGGTGTATTTTTCTTCCTGTGCAGTGACACCTAAGTCCAGGGTGGCCTCTCACCTTACTGCTGTAAGGTAACAGCATATATGGATAATGTTGGAGATTCAAGGTAATATGGTCAGTCTCGCTGTGGGCTCCTATAGATGGATACAATTGACTTCTTCTAGGGGGCCTCCTTCACCTGGTTAGTGATTCCCACTGAGATTAATTTAATATATGTTTTAATTTTATTCTACCTACAGATAACAGCGCAGCACCACACACTATACATAAAATACAGGGGTAAAAGTGGTAAAGGAAGAAATGCCTTGACATCAGTGTGAGGGAATAAAGTCCATGTAAAGACAAAAAAAATCCTCTGCATCTGTTGTGTCGTTGTAAAGAAACAAATACTTCCTGGTGTCACTGGGAGGAAAAAATGCTGCTGCATTGGTGTCAGTGGAAGGAAAAATTGCTCCTGTGTTAGTGGTGTCATTCCGAGGAAGACTGCCTCTGTGTCAGTAGAATGAAGAAAGTTTGGGGAAACTCTGTGGAGTGCATTGAACTATAAGGGGCCATTTGCGGCACTAAAAGAGGGGAGAGGACTGAACAGCTCTGAGGAAAAAAGGTTGGCTAAGGCTAGCCATACACTATTCAATTTTCCTGTTCAACTTTCCTTTAGATTTACCAAAACCATATAATATGAGGTGAAACCTAAACCTTTTCAATGTGTATGCAATCAGGCAGGCCCTTGCACTACATAGTTAAAGGTAAATCTAAAGAAAATTGAATAAGAAAATTGTATGGTGTATGGCCAACTTAAGACCCAAAAGACCCTTGAAAAGGCTTTGAGGAGTTGCCTTTTTGTAGAAAGGGTGTTCTTGCACTATTAGCTAGTGTGCGGGTAATAGAAAGAGGCAGCCTACCACCCATTAAAATGGTGGTTTAGAGCCCATCCATCATTTACACGATTAAAGGAATGTAGGTAGGCCCGGAACAATTACTTCAAAACTTTTGTTTTGCCTGCTGCTTTTATTGAAGAAACAAAGGTCAGCTCAATGTATTCACAATAACCATATATTATGGAAATGTACCATCAAATTAGAAGAGCAACGTTAAGTTTTTGAAAAGAATTTGTATAGATTTAGGCTCAACCTCAGTTATGACCTGTCAATCTATGCTCCCCACCTTTTAAGCTTTGTTTCTTTACATGTACAGTATGGTTGCTGGTACATAAATTCTCCCAGGGCATATCTATATGATTATAATCTATATGACCTATATGATTATATTTAGTGATAAGCTGAACAATGAACATTACTAAATGTGGGCGTCGAATCTGAACCCTATTGAAGCCAATGGGAGCTGAATCTTTGAAATTTGTAACGACCATTTCCTAGACTAACAGGCTGGAAAAAGTCAAACAAATGGTGTAGGGGCTGGGCACTGCCCATGGGAACAAGTACCAAAGTAAAAAAAGTTTTTTTTTTAAATTATGTTTGGCAAGAGCAGTGCTTTAAATAATGATTTAACCCTATCACTGCCAGAGACATTTTTGCATTTTTTGCACACATGCTTAAAAAATAATTTTAGGCCTGAAGATTATAAAAAAAACCCAAAACATTATATATTTTCTGAAAGCAGGCACCCTAGAGAATAAAAAAGTAGTAGTCCCAATTTCTTATATCACACATGACTGTTGTATAACAGATGTGTTTAACTCCCCATAAACTATAACACCCCACTTATAACCTTATTCATTAACCGAGACCACACCATGCTCTTGGGGTAACAAAGGCCGTAGCAGCCTACTTTATTTAACAAATATAATGACTCAAGTATCAAAACATATAAAACTTATAAGTAGAAAAAACATATCTGTTATAAAACCTATGAAATCTAACGTTGGTCTGGGCAGGAAATCAATAAACCTCTGTTAATAAACCTTCTTGCACTGCAGCCCCTCTCCAATGTATTATACCTGCCTCAAGCCGACAAGCTGGCTCAAAGACTACCCCTGACCGCAGTGCCCCATTATCACTTCCCGGCTAACCTCCGTTAACCGGGAACCACCATCAGGACCCCTCCAACGATAGTCCCGATCTCATCCTTCTGATATCTTCTTTCCCTGCACAGACCAACGTCCGCCACCGCTACGACATCCCATTGCCAGTACCTATAAAGGAAAAAACAGAAAAAACACTTCCCAATCGAAAAAACCGCTATCCATAGGGAGGGTGGGTGGGAACTTTCCCCCACGCTTTGGTGACTCATCCCAGGCGGGGCTCCCTTTTCAGTATTCCTCCAGCCCCTCCCCCTCGGCTCTATACACACTACCCTTTTCGTCTAGTTAATTCCCTGTTAACCCCATCATGCCCGCCCTGCGCTTATTCACTTCATTGCTATTGCTCCGGGCTTTCTTGACTGTTGTATAACAGATGTGTTTAACTCCCCATAAACTATAACACCCCACTTATAACCTTATTCATTAACCGAGACCACACCATGCTCTTGGGGTAACAAAGGCCGTAGCAGCCTACTTTATTTAACAAATATAATGACTCAAGTATCAAAACATATAAAACTTATAAGTAGAAAAAACATATCTGTTATAAAACCTATGAAATCTAACGTTGGTCTGGGCAGGAAATCAATAAACCTCTGTTAATAAACCTTCTTGCACTGCAGCCCCTCTCCAATGTATTATACCTGCCTCAAGCCGACAAGCTGGCTCAAAGACTACCCCTGACCGCAGTGCCCCATTATCACTTCCCGGCTAACCTCCGTTAACCGGGAACCACCATCAGGACCCCTCCAACGATAGTCCCGATCTCATCCTTCTGATATCTTCTTTCCCTGCACAGACCAACGTCCGCCACAGCAAACAAGGGTAATTCCCTTACCCTTGTATGCCCCTCCACACCCGAAGTGCTCGCTGTATGCCATCCTGAAGCCCAAAGCCCACATGTCTATGCCTACATCGTTTAAATGTACCCCATCTTTTTTCAAATACCTCCAGGTCTCAAACTCCAACTCTAGATGACGTATTGCCAACCCTCCCTTCCGTACCATGAATTTGCTCACCTCCCTATTAATCTTCCTCCTGGCTCTATTAATACCTTCCACTGATCTGGCCATTCTCCATGTCATACGCGCCACTATATCTGACCAAACGACCATATCAGGAAATTGCTCCATCAAACGGTCAATATCTGATTTGATGTCTCGTGTGATGTCTAACATGGACCTAACCCCCAAATCATTGCCGCCCACATGTAATACTAACACATCAGGCGGTCTGTCCCTAGCTGCATAACGCTGCACCTCAGGAACCAACCGGCTCCATAACATTCCCGGGACTCCAAACCATTTTATGTAGGCTTCCTCTCTGTCAAAACCCAACTGCCTACCATCGTACCTGACGTCCCCTCTCCGTGCCCCCCAGCAGACATAGGAATGGCCCATGATCCAGACCATCCCGGTCGCCGCACCTGAAATTAAAAGAGGAAAAAACAACATACACTGTAACATGACCATCATTTTCATGAACACCATACCCGGGCAGACTGAAGAGTCCTGCCCACCTGATTGCCTCACAAACCTACCACTAGGTGGGGCCTAACGTAAGACCTGAACCTGTTCGACTCCCACCGCCCAATCCGCTTTACTGCCTCCATATCCATCCCCTGCCTCGCTGCCTCTGTTGCCGCTCCTATCCTGAATGAGTGGGATGAAAATGCTTTGCTATCCAAACCCAACTTCTCCAAACATTTTCTAAATATAGCCCCAAACTGAAAACGAGACAGCGGTGTTCCATCCTCATGTACCAAAAACGCGCCCAGCCCCGCCGGGTGAACCCTCATGAAAACCCTTACCGCCTCTATCGGGCATAAAGGCGAACCTGGAATTGCAAACACCTGTACTAACTGTCCCCTGCCCGCCTGATCTGTTTTTGATTTCCTCAACCACAAGGACAGCTTTCCTTCACAGCACTCCACCTCCTGGCTACCAATTCCCCCTTGTACTTTCTTTGAAGGGCTGACCAGTTCCCCAATTCTAAATGCCCCAAAAATGCCAACAAAAACGCGACTGTAAACAATTTTATCTCAAATTCCGATGAACACACCTCCCTCAACTTGGCTACTATACCCTTGAGCATCTCAAAGGTCACAGGCTTCCTGGTGTCCTTCCGAACCACCGATCGCCTGTAACCTTTTACAGCCTGCCTCACCCAGAAATCTTTTGTAAAATCAGGCCGCCCTTGTAATTTGAACAAGAAGGCTAAACCTGATAGTTGCGCATTCACTACAGATGCAGACACCCCCTCCTCCATTTTCCTGGCGACGTAGTATAAGACAAGTAAACGCCCTGCTTGCCCTTTTCGGCTCCTCACCCACTTCTTGCACAAACTCCAACCACTCCTTCCAAACCCTCGTGTATGTTGACCACGTAGACCCACTTCCCGACCGCTTTATCCATCCCGTGATGATTCCAACGCTATCCCCCACAACCATTCGGGACAAGGTACTCCCTGTTGCTCCGAATCCGGCGCCAACTCTCGGAACCTGTCCCACTGGAAGCGAGATAATGCATCAGCTATCACATTCTCCACTCCTGGCAAGTGTACAGCGTGAATGAAAACATTCAGTTGTAAGCATCTCAGCACCAAATGTTGAAGTAATCTAATAACCGGCGGAGAAGACGCCGTGTTCTTATTGATTACCTGTACCACCCCCAAATTGTCTCCATGGAAACGCACCTTCAGATCCCTGAATGATGCTCCCCACAACTCCACTGCAAGCACTACTGGAAATAGTTCCAACAGCACCAAATTCTTTGTGAAACCCGCCGCCATCCAGGACTGTGGCCAGGGGCCTGCACTCCATTGCCCCTGAAAGAAAGCTCCAAAACCTGAAGACCCCGCTGCGTCCGTAAAGAGCTCCAGGTCGAAATTACTGACCGGTCCTGCCATCCATAATGCTCGCCCATTGAATGACTCCAAAAAGGTATGCCATACCCTCAGGTCATCCCTATGGGTCTTGACCAAGCGTACAAAATGTCTCGGGGACTTAATGCCACTCGTACTTGCTGCCAGCCGGCGACTGAACACCCTCCCCATAGGCAAGATGCGACAAGCAAAATTAAGCTTGCCTAAAACCGATTGCAATAGGCGCAATTGCACTTTTCGCAATCCAATCAGCCTCGCAATTTCTGTTTTTAGGTCTTCCAACTTTGCCTCCGGTAACCTGCATTCCATGGCCTCTGAATCCAGTACAATGCCTAGAAACGTGATGACCGTACAGGGTCCCTCAGTTTTTTCAGGCGCCAAAGGAATGCCAAACCTATCTGCTATGTGTTCCAGCGTTGCCAAGAGCACCGCGCAGATCCTGGACTCTGCTGGTCCTATGCATAGAAAGTCATCCAGGTAATGAATTATAGAATTCACACCCGAAACATCCCTTACCACCCACTCTACAAAAGAGCTGAATTGCTCAAATATCGCACATGATATAGAGCAACCCATCGGTAGGCATTGGTCGACGTAGAACTCATCGTCCCAATGGCATCCCAGCAACCTAAAACTTTCCGGGTGCACTGGTAACAGCCTAAAAGCCGATTCTATATCAACCTTAGCCAACAGTGCCCCTTTTCCGTACCGGCGCACCCACCCTACGGCTGCATCAAATGACGTATATGTCACTGAGCATGCCCCCTGATCTATGGCGTCATTCACCGATCCCCCTTTTGGAAAGGACAGGTGATGAATGAGCCTGAATTTATTGGGTTCCTTCTTTGGCACTACCCCCAGTGGCGACACCACCAGGTCAGCCAAAGGTGCCGACGAGAATGGCCCCGCCATCCTTCCCACTGCAACCTCCTTACGTAGTTTATCACCAACCACATCTGGGTGTTGCAAAGCGGACCGGAGGTTGGGTGAAATGGGAGGAACCACCGCCAGTGAGCAGGGTATTCGGAAGCCCACAGAGAAACCTTCTTCCAATAATTGTGCCGCTTTTCTATCCGGATACCTACCTAGAAACGGCCGCATCCTTCCCACTCTCACCGGAGTCCTCCCTCTTGTGTCCAGCGTCCCCTGCGCGACCCTTGCCTTGTTTGAAGCATCTGGATGCTGAATGGGCTCCACTGCACCCTGAACACTCATGTCTAAACCTACATGAATTTCCGAACTTGCATGTCCCTGTGTTATATTGCCAGCACACCCCTTTTTTGTTTCCGGCCGACTGTCCCTGAGCTGAAGGTCCACCGGCCCCCCCCTGAAAAAACTGGTTTGGTGCCCGCGCAGTCGTCATTAAACGCATCCATAGGCTGATATCTTTGTGGTCCCAGCGTAGCTCTTTTCGCACTGCCCTCCGTTGCCGAAACTGCTCATCATACCTCAGCCACGCAGTTCCGCCATAAACTCTATACGCTTCCCCAATAGAATCCTGATAGCAAAACAGCGCCGAACAATGTTCGGGCTGTTTTTCCCCAATAACACTTGCCATTATGGCGAACGCCTGCAGCCAATTGGTAAATGTACGCGGGATTAACCGATATCTCCTTTTCTCTTCATCCTCCTTTTTAGAATCGTCAGGTTTTACTCTATCTAAATTGAATTTTTCCAAAGGGAGCAGAGAAAAAATCTCCACATACTCACCTTTCCACAGCTTCTCCCTGACCTCCTGCTTCAGATGCGCTCCTAACGGCCCTTCATAACACACATATACTTCACATTTTGCTGCATCCGCGATTCTAATTATATCCTGCCTCGCCACCGTCTCACTGGCCACCGCCGTCTTGTCTGTCCCCTGTGCAACAACCGTACTCACCCCTTCCTTGGCCGGCACCGTGCTGGCCCCTGTGACCGGCGTCATCTCTGTACTCACCCCTGACCCTGCGTTTTTCCCCGATCCTGCTGAAGGTGGGACCCAAGCTGCCGCTGGCCCCACTGCTGTGTTGCCGGCCTGCTCAAACTTCTGTACTAGCTCTTTGATTCCTTCCAAGAAACCTAATAAGCCCACAGCACCTACGGAGGTCTCCCCTGTCCCCCCCTTGCTGGCCCAGGCCCTGACCCACTGCTAGGCCCACTGCTCTCTTGCAAACTTATCTCAGGTACTATAGCTGCTGACTTACCGGGCTGCATAGGTGTCGCCCCATCAGCCGACCGTCTGCCGTCCACTTCTGTTGTCCTCCCCGAACGGGGGGCCGCCTCTTCTTCGGACTCCGAACGATCGTCCGCAAGGTTCAGCACCATATCTTCCTCCTCTTCTGATGAGAGCCTACCAGGCCCGCTAGCTGTTGCCGACGCAGACATCCTCTCCCTCCTCTGAGCAGCGCGTCCGTGTGGCGATTTTTGGACAGCCTTACCAGGACCGGTGTGTGGTACCACAGTCCTGGCGGCCTCCGCTCTCCCCTTTCTCTGCACCCTCTGTCCACGATCGTGCTGCTGGGGATCTCCTGCCGCTGTAGGCCCGGAGCTCCCATCTGCATCCCTCCTCTGCATCTGTCCCTATTCCATCTCTGGTAGCCTGGGGGCGGGGCCGGCGCGCTCGCACTCACCGCGTCTGCTAGGCCTCACTGCGGCCCTGTCCTTCCCCTGCCTTGTGCCGCATGATCTGGATTCCTGATCGGTTGTTCTCCCTGGGCTGCCGCTGTTCATCCGTGCCGACCGTTTTGGAGGTGGGCCCGCTGCAGAACCCCCCGGCTCCCCCCCGATTGCCGCTGCGCCTCCGATCGTTGCTCCGGTGAGTACCGCTCCGGTGGTCTGGCCCTGCGGGCTCTGGTAACACTCCTGTCCGCCTGCCCGGGTGCCGCATCTGTCCTCATAAGTGCCGTACCTAAAGTCTCCTGAAGCCACTCGGGACCCCGCACTGCTGCTTCCTCTCTGAGCTGGGCCAAAATTCTCTCCACCTCTGCCATGCTGCTTCTCTCTGAACTTTCCCCCACGCTTTGGTGACTCATCCCAGGCGGGGCTCCCTTTTCAGTATTCCTCCAGCCCCTCCCCCTCGGCTCTATACACACTACCCTTTTCGTCTAGTTAATTCCCTGTTAACCCCGTCATGCCCGCCCTGCACTTATTCACTTCATTGCTATTGCTCCGGGCTTTCTATATTACCACAAATGTCTAGGAAACGCAAAGTTTTAATAAAAAATACACTAAAGTTAACTTTAGGGCACAAAAACACAATAAATTACCCAATTTTTAGTAAAATCTAAAAGACAAGGTTGTGCTGAGTAAATACATACCCAACAATTCAGTACCCTTTTTTTTCCATAGGTGACACTTTAAAAGCACTCTATAGGTCATTAGTTTAGCATTATGGAAAAGGTCTGGTGCTGAAAATATTGCTCTCTCCAGTTTGCGTGGCGATATGCAACATGTGTATCGCAACTGGCGTTTTAATGCATTAATGCCTCCAATGCGGGGGTTTATGTCCTTTGTACAAGTGTATATGTGGGGGGGGGGGGCAAATTTTTTGGGGAAGTATTTTATGTGCTTGGGTGTAACTTTATTTTTTTACTATTTAAAAAAACACACTTACACTAATGGTACACACGACCGGTTTTTCTGTCGAAATGAACTCTGAAGGTTTCTCTGACGGGGGTCCGACGGAGTTCTGCTGAAACTGTCTTGCGTACACACGATCACACCAAAGTTTGACCGTCTAGAACGCGGTGACGTACAACACGTACGACAGGACTAGAAAAGGAAGTTCAATAGCGAGTAGCCAATAGCTGCCGTTTCGTACTTGCTTCAGAGCATGCGTCGTTTTTGGTTCGTCGGAACAGCATACAGACGAGCGGTAGGAACTGATTCCGTCGGAAAGATTTGAAACATGTTCTATTTCTAGGTCCGTCAGAATTTTCGAAAAAAAAAACTCCGATGAGGCCCACACACGATCGGAATGTCTGCTGAAAAGATTCCGTCTGACTTTTCCCGCTGGAAAGTCCGACCGTGTGTACGCGGCATTAGAGGCAGACCTGATAGTGACATCAAAGATGTCACTATCCGGGTCAGCAACAAGGAGGGGAGGAGAGCAGACATGCGTCCGCTATTCTCCCTCCACTCTTTCCAGAGGCACCAGCTATGTCAGTCCCGGGCCCGCAGACGAGCAAGCAGAGCACATGGTGGGGGCATGTACAGGGGGGGAGCCCTTATCAAGGGTGTGTGGAAGCAATCGACCAGAAGCAGAGGCGCCTGAATGCTTCCATCTGACGGGCAGGAGTCTGCTTGTCAGATTCACACACAATCCCCAGTGTAAAATGTGTGTTAAAATCCCTTGATGTCAGGTCCGTACGATCTACATACCTGGCAATGAAAGGGTTAAATGAAACATTAAAAGTGCACAATTCATTTAAATAACAGGCTTGGAGGATGCCCTTAACCCGCATTTGCAATGGTGCATCTGTATGATGTTTACAACCTACTACAGTAAAACTGACATTCACAAAGAAAAAAAAAGGGCAAAGCAATATCTACCTATGTTTATGAGGGCAAGGGCCTGTTTCCTACAATCCTGGCCCAGTAGTTGTAGAGTCTGCAGGCGGGGGGCTTTTTGGAATCTGAAAGCCTCCTTTAGAAAACAGTAAGCCAAACATAAAAGCAGGGAGTGAGATTCCTGAGGGCATTCTGTACACCAAAAGTGTACAGAACGCCTCCCATAGGTGTGCGCACAGGGTGCGCCAGGTGTGCCTTGGCACACCCTAATCACCCTGTGGGGCGCAGATTCCCTCTGTTTAGACTCCTGATATCTTACTAAAGCCCCTTAATAGGGCTCCTAAAAAAAATAGTAAAGAAAAATAGTTAAAAGAATAAAATAGTAAAAAATAATATAATACAAAAAAAAACTACTGACACCATCCACTAGCCTAGTGACACTAGTCTCTGCCCTAATGACACTGTCCGCTGCTCTACTAACATCGTTAGTATTAATACACATGCACACACATATGTGTTTGAGCTTTGGGGTGCACACCCTAATGCAATAGGCTGTGCACACCTATGATGCCATATTCCATAGTTACATAATTAGTCTGGTTGAAAAAACACACAGTCCATCTAGAAGTTAAACCAAAGAAAGGGAGTACAGGGATTATGGCGGTGCCAAGAGAAACACAATATACTTGATTTTTAGAATTAAAATTAATTTTTATTGTTTGACAAAAATTGTTTAAAAATGGACATCAGTATCACAAAAACATGGTGTGCATAATTACTAAAAACATATCTGTAGCAAGCTTCACGTTACTTGGCCTGAAAAGCGTGGCGGCCAATTCAGTGGGTAGGTATTTTAGATGCCTGACATGTTTCGCCAGTGATGGCTTTCTCAGGGACAGATTATTGATACCTAAAACGCTACAGTGTACTCTATAGAGAAAAATATAACAATCAATATACATACTGAAACAGATGATACATTGCGTACAAAAGAGATAAATGTTATAATTATTATAGATATACACAAGTTTGCCAGCCGCCAGGGTAGACCAACCCCACCAACCAAATTATGCCACAAGGGACCTCCCCACAACACCAGATGGCCGGGAATCCCCAACCAAGCATTCTTAGGATGGAAAATAAGTACCTGCAAATCACCAGGAAAGGTGTCACACACCTCCAGAGCGGGGCCTCCCACAAGGATCACAATAGGTAGCTGCAGGGAGCAATAGGAAAGGCCTGGCCGAATTTATATCTAAAGGATACAATTATATATAAATGAGTTTATTATAATAATGGGTTCTAGGAGGATCTTGTGGCCCCCCATTAATTAACCAAGAAAATTAGAGGACTAACATAGTCTCAAAAGAAGTACTTACATGAATTACTATTTATAATAAGTAACAGGACACCGAAGGATTGCTAATGTTGAAAAGAGTTCAACAACGGCAGGGACAGTCTCTCTATAAATTAATAAAAGGAGCAATTTTGAGGCATGTAGTTTGGTCTCAAGGATATGGTTATAAATAGCACACTGACTATGTCAATAAATAATCCAAAAACTAAAACCAGCAATAAGCAGGGTTAGTGTAACACTCACCATTAAGTAGATACACAATAGGATAGTGGGCTGAGAAAAAGCCTACAGCCGGTTACAGCGCCAGATAAGGCAAGCTGAGGGACAAAAGACAGTGTCAGCATGGAATAAGTATTTTGGAAAGGATAAACCAACTACCTCAAGAACAATGCTCAATGAGAATACCTACCGGAACAGATGACAATAAGTGCAACGGTGTCCTGTAACATCCCTGGCGTGTGTACTGGCCTGGGATGCCGGCGTTCTTATGCCCCCCACACACGAGCGGCGTCTGACGTCACCGCACGTGTGAGCGGACGAGAGGGAGCCACTGCGCATGCGCCAATCGCAATTCCGTCCGGGCCTACAAGGTCCAGAGGGAATTGCGGTGGTGTCCATGGTGATGTGTAAACACATCAAAGACAACCCGCAGTATCCAAATGCTGCATCCAGCAGCGTGATACCTGGAAGATGATATTAATTTCCAGTGTGCAGTGGCTGGGGCGGGCAAAGGAATTTCCAGTGCCCTTGGGTGTCCATGCAGCTAGAGTGTATCAATTGCAGGAGGCTGAAAGCACTAGATCGAGCGTGGACCCACCACTGTGAAGGGCAGGGGCCCGTAGGCAATTAAGAAGCTGGAAGGGGAGGGGGCTGAGGGGGAGGGGGGGGGGGAAAGGAGGAGGGGACTTGGGGGGGAGGAAAGAGGGAAGAAGGGGGAAGAAGGGGGGGAATGAACGTGGGGGAGGTAAGGGGGGGGAGGGGAAGGGGGGAGGGGGGAAGGGGAAAAAGGGGCGGTTTTTTGGAAGAGGTGGGGAAGGGACTAAGCATCCGGTGGTGCAGGAGTGCCACTAGGGCACAAAGGAGGTGGAGGTGGGTGAGAAAAAGCCAGGGATACAGGTAAAGCCCCAAAGAAGCGCCAGCACACGGGGCATGAATAAGAACTGGGACAGAACTTAGGAGGAAGAGGATAGAAGGGGGCTGGATCCCTGGGATGTGCCCACACAGGTCACCCTGACAGCTCGCAAAGAGAAACTACTGATGATGGCACGGAACATTCGTCAACTACAGAAAAAAATGATTATAACCAAAGGCATACATTTAATAAAGTGGTATATATGTCATGATTAGTAAGAAAATATATATCCTGGATATATATGTATCATGCACAATCATATAGGTAGTAAATGAAGGATTGAATGAAAACATAAGGAGGAACTGTATCCTAATCTCACATGGCTATCTCACACGTGGGGAAGAGCAAAAGGGGGAGGAGTATGTGAGAATCACAAACCGAATATAGAATAAAAATATATACAAAAACTGCAGGGTAGCAAAAGAAAAATGCATGAGATAACTTTCGGCCCCCTAAAAGGGTCTACCTATAGAAAGGGTTTGAAACTAATATTTTCATTCAACCCCGGGTAGGTAGTAGCTTCCAATATATGTATCCACTTGGTTTCCAATTGAAGAAGTTTTTGATCTATATCTCCTACCCTGACATGTGCAGGGATGTGTTCCAATGCTGTAAATCCCATAACATGGGGATTAGAGTCATGGTGCTGTGCAATATGTCGGTTGACAGAAGTGGAGGTCTTTCCTTTGGATAGAGGTTTAATATGATCACGGATCCTAATACAAAAATTGGCGTTTAGTTTTACCGACGTAATAACTGCCACATATACATGTGGCAAGATATACTACGCCGATAGTTTGGCATGTGATCTTATGTTTGATTTTGTGTGTTTGGCCATTGGGAAGCGGTTTCTCGCATGTATCATAGACAAACTCATATATATCACAGTGGCCACATGGAAATGTGCCAAACACTGTCGATAGAAACTCTGATTTGGGTGAGTGGTGACTCGCCGTAACTTTGTCCCGTAGAGATGGGGAGCGACGGTAAGTGATTTGAGGCACGGGCTGGATATATTTTTTAATGGTGTTGTCTGCTGTTAAGAGGGGCCAAAATTTATATAGAATATCCCTTATCTCCTTGTGATGTTGGGAAAATTGGGTTATAACCCGAACCGGCTGAGAACCGTCCTTCTTTTTGGTGGAAAATATGAGTTTTTTACGGTCCAATTTTTTCACTTTGTTGAAGGCCTGCTTTAGCAATTTATGGCTATACCCTCTTCTTTTTAGTCTCTCGTGAAGTTCATGTGAGGCCGCAAAGAAGTCTTTTTCATCTGTGCAGTTCCGTTTAATGCGTAAATATTGGCTATAGGGAATACTGTTGAGCAATGGTTTGGGATGAGCGCTATTAGCGTGTAAGATAGTGTTCCCTGATGTTTCTTTACGATACAGGGAAGAGGAAAGAATTCCCTCAGGGTCCAATCATATTTCCAGGTCAAGGAAAGTAATCCTTTTCTGGCTACACTCCATTGTGAACTTAAGATTGTATGAATTAACTGCCAGAATATCCACAAATATCGAGAGATGTTCTCAGGTACCAGCCCAAAAGAAGATAATACCGTCTATATATCTGTGCCACGAAATTACGTGGCACAGAAAGTCGTGTAGATCACGATTAGAGAACAAGTCTTTTTCCCACCCCCCCAGGTACAAGTTGGCGTAGGATGGCGCACATTTAGTGCCCATGGCCACGCCTTGTACCTGGAGGAAGTGGGAAGTGCCAAATAGAAAATGGTTACGTGTTAGAATAAAATTCAGGAGATCAACAACAAAATGACTATATGCCTCAAGGCTAGGGCCTCTGTCCTGTAACAATTTGGAGATGACTTTAATGCCAGTACTATGAGGAGTGGTGTTATATAGACTTTCTACATCTAGTGCCACCATCCAAGTATCTTTTGGGAGCTGTAAGTCCTCCAGAATACGGAGGAGATGTACTGTGTCCTGTACATAAGAGGGAAGAGCTTGAACATGTGGGTTCAAGTATCTATCGACCAGGGCACTTGCAGTTTCTGTCAAACTTGAACACCCAGATACGATAGGACGCCCCGGGGTTTTTTTTAAGGACTTATGGAGTTTGGGCAGGGCATAGAACGTGGGTACTCTTGGATCTTTGACATTTAGAAACTTCCAGGTGTTAATGTCTATAATTGCCTTCTGATAAGCAGAAAAAATGAGTTCATAATATTCGCGGGCATAGTTTTCTATTAGTGTGCGTGAAATAGGTCTGTACCAGTCAGGGTTGTCAAGGATGTCGCGGCACATGATTTCATATGCCGCGACATCCATGACAACCACATTACCACCTTTATCGGCAGGTTTTATTACCAAGGCTGGGTGGTTTTGAAGGGATTTGAGAGCCTGCCTCTGAGCACAGGACAAGTTAGAAGAGCATGGGGTGCAAAAATCAGTATCCTTGATGGTCTTACTTATTTGTTCAACAAAAGCCCAGATATTGGGATTCATGGACAGATTAGGAAAACTTGTAGATTTTGGTTTAAACGATAAGGGAGGGGGAAAAGATACTCCAGAGGCGACAATGCCGTGGTCATCAAATTGCCACTGGCATTCCTCCTCTGTACCACCCTCCTCAAGAAGCGTTAACAGGTCTTCAATGGCCTGAATTTCCGCCACCGTGGGGACACTGTTGTTTGGTACTGGGTCCGAGTGACGGTGGTTTTATCAAAAATAACCTTATACATTTGTTTTCTTGCAAACAGTTGTATATCTTTGACAAATTGAAATTTGTCAAATTCTGCTGAAGGACAAAAGGTGAGACCTAATTGTAAAACTTTTATTTGGTGTTTGCTTAGAGGAAAGGAGGAAAGATTGACCACATCTAGATCCGAAGTGCGCTGTAACAAGAGAGTGCTAGGTGCTACAGTGTTGGACTCTGTGTTGAGTCCAGGGCTTGGGATAAAAAAATTAGGAGCCAATTTGGGATCAATCGACTGAGAAGCTGTGGGAAACATAGTGGTTAAAGTGGGTTCACTTACCCGTCTTGCCATGGGAGCGGGGAGTGCAAGTGGTGCCGGGGTGGTGGTAGGGAGTGCCGAGTGCGCAGTGCGAGTAGAAGTAAGTGGTGGCCGTGGAAGTGCTCGTGTGAGCGGAGTAGAAGTGCTCGTGGTTTTAGGTCGGGCCCCTAGGGGCTTGGCACTGTGCATAGTTCCAAAGGTACGTCGAATAGACTCCGTGGAGGAAGTAGGTAAATCACTTTTTCTTTTTTTGGGGATTCCATCCTGTGACAGCTCACGGTAAGTGGTGGATGAACTGGAGGAGAAAGAAGTGGAAAAAACATTAGGTGCTTCAGTGTTATTTTTGGGTACATTATCATTGGGTTTTGTGAAAGGTTTTTTGGAGGCATTTCCATCCCATCTGTAGGCATAGCCATTAGTGTGGGCCAGTTTGTCCCGCAGGAACTTGTTTTCTTTAGCGTTAATTATGTCTATTGTGTACTCCTCGAGGTGAGCACGGGGGTCCTTCTCCCTCCGGGCGAACCTCGAGGAGGTCACATCTGCGGCCCGATCGACAAGCCATTCATTAATGGAGACATCTAGCAATGCTAGTTCCTTATCATACTCCTGACAGAGCAGACGGATCATATTAAAAGAGCACATTTGTAAATTATCTTCCCAAGCCTTTTTAAGGGGGTCGGTAATTTTTCTGATATTAGGGAATATTTGAATTCTAAGGCCCCAAGGGACAATCTGGTTCTCGGCATATTTTTCAAAATAAATCTTGTGCCAGTAGACACAAACCTTCTTTTCTAGTAACCGTTGAAATCTAATAAAATATTTATCAAGTTCAGTGTCGGAGACATTTGAACTTGTGTGTGACGTTTGGATTTTGGTCATGAGGTCCTCCCAACCTTCCCCACAGAAATCCGCCATGACTGCTAGTGGCACTCCTGCACCACTGGATGCTTAGTCCCTTCCCCACCTCTTCCAAAACCCCCCCCTTTTTCCTCTTCCCCCCTCCCCCCTTCCCCCCCCCCTTACCTCCCCCACGTTCATTCCCCCCTTCTTCCCCCTTCTTCCCTCTTTCCTCCCCCCCAAATCCCCTCCTCCTTTCCCCCCCCTCCCCCTCTTCCCCCTCCCCTTCCAGCTTCTTAATTGCCTACGGGCCCCTACCCTTCACAGTGGTGGGTCCACGCTCGATCTAGTGCTTTCAGCCTCCTGCAATTGATACTCTCTAGCTGCATGGACACCCAAGGGCACTGGAAATTCCTTTGCCCGCCCCAGCCACTGCACACTGGAAATTAATATCATCTTCCAGGTATCACGCTGCTGGATGCAGCGTTTGGATACTGCGGGTTGTCGTTGATGTGTTTACACATCACCATGGACACCACCGCAATGCCCTCTGGACCTTGTAGGCCCGGACGGAATTGCAATTGGCGCATGCGCAATGGCTCCCTCTCATCCGCTCACACGTGCGGTGACATCAGACGCCGCTCGTGTGTGGGGGGCATAAGAACGCCGGCATCCCAGGCCAGTACACACGCCAGGGATGTTACAGGACACCGTTGCACTTATTGTCATCTGTTCCGGTAGGTATTCTCATTGGGCATTGTTCTTGAGGTAGTTGGTTTATCCTTTCCAAAATACTTATTCCATGCTGACACTGTCTTTTGTCCCTCAGCTTGCCTTATCTGGCGCTGTAACCGGCTGTAGGCTTTTTCTCAGCCCACTATCCTATTGTGTATCTACTTAATGGTGAGTGTTACACTAACCCTGCTTATTGCTGGTTTTAGTTTTTGGATTATTTATTGACATAGTCAGTGTGCTATTTATAACCATATCCTTGAGACCAAACTACATGCCTCAAAATTGCTCCTTTTATTAATTTATAGAGAGACTGTCCCTGCCGTTGTTGAACTCTTTTCAACATTAGCAATCCTTCGGTGTCCTGTTACTTATTATAAATAGTAATTCATGTAAGTACTTCTTTTGAGACTATGTTAGTCCTCTAATTTTCTTGGTTAATTAATGGGGGGCCACAAGATCCTCCTAGAACCCATTATTATAAGGAACTCATTTATATATAATTGTATCCTTTAGATATAAATTCGGCCAGGCCTTTCCTATTGCTCCCTGCAGCTACCTATTGTGATCCTTGTGGGAGGCCCCGCTCTGGAGGTGTGTGACACCTTTCCTGGTGATTTGCAGGTACTTATTTTCCATCCTAAGAATGCTTGGTTGGGGATTCCTGGCCATCTGGTGTTGTGGGGAGGTCCCTTGTGGCATAATTTGGTTGGTGGGGTTGGTCTACCCTGGCGGCTGGCAAACTTGTGTATATCTATAATAATTATAACATTTATCTCTTTTGTACGCAATGTATCATCTGTTTCAGTATGTATATTGATTGTTATATTTTTCTCTATAGAGTACACTGTAGCATTTTAGGTATCAATAATCTGTCCCTGAGGAAGCCATCACTGGCGAAACATGTCGGGCATCTAAAATACCTACCCACTGAATTGGCCGCCACGCTTTTCAGGCCAAGTAACGTGAAGCTTGCTACAGATATGTGTTTAGTAATTATGCACACCATGTTTTTGTGATACTGATGTCCATTTTTAAACAATTTTTGTCAAACAATAAAAATTAATTTTAATTCTAAAAATCAAGTATATTGTGTTTCTCTTGGCACCGCCATAATCCCTGTACTCCCTTTCTTTGGTTTAACTTCAAAATTTTGGGGATGAGGTGCTGTATCACATTGAGGGCCGCCCAGCCACATAGTAACACAGTCCATCTAGTTCAACCAATAAAAGGGGAAAAAATGATACAATCCTATATACTGTACACAATCCTATACGCACTGTTGATCCAGAGGAAGGCAAAAACCCCCAGCAAAGCATGATCGAAATTTGCTCTAGCAGTGGCAAAATTTCCTTCCTTATCCCCCAAGAGACAATTAGATATTCCCTGGATCAACTTTACCTATAAATGTTAGTATTCAGTCATATTATATACATTTAGGAAAGAATCCAGACCTTTTTTAAAGCAATCTATTGAGCCAGACAGAACCAGCTCTTGAGTACATTCCGCAGCAAAAAAAGAAAATAATAATAAGCGTAGGGCTAGCATGATATTGTGCACAGGGTAATCTGGGAAGCCAGAAGTTAACATGCACAGGGATTTAGTGTGGTTATTGATTGTGATTGGCCAGTGGGGGGAGTGTCTTCAGTGGTCAGTCTGTGGATATACGGGGACCAGATATCTGGGGGGGGTCAGACACGAGGAGGAGAAGATTTCCCACCCGCCCTACATCAGTTTTGGTTCATCATATGTAAGTTTTGTTTTTTAGGCCAGTGCGGTTGGGGTCTTTGGAGGGATTTTAAAATAACCTATTGTGATGATGTTATTAGGGACCCATCTAAGGTATAGAGTCCCTGGTGGAATGCCAGTTATGGTGGATTACTGGTAATTACAATGGTGGTATCTGCAGAATGTGGTTCGTCCCTGAGTCGGTGTGATGCGGCTGTGGACCGTGGTAGTAGTAAGCAGATACAAAGTGATAATTTGATATTTGGTGCCTCCAGGGATCAACAACCTTAATTTAATGGTTATTGTGTTATTTTGTTTTCCTTTATTAACCCCTTCTGCCGACCGGCTCACGCCGATATACGTCGGCAGAGGGGCATGTACAGGCATATTAACGTACCTGTACATTGCCCTTTAAGACGCGGCATTATGGGCATGCGCCTGCCGCAAGCTCCATGAGTGTGATCGCGGGTCCCACGGACTCGATGTCCGCGGGGATACCTGCGATTGTCTCACGGAGAGGAAGGACGGGGAAATGCTGATGTAAACAAGAATTGCCCCCGTTGTGCCTAGTGACACTAAAGGCCCATACATGCGATAGGACTTTTTGACAACAAACATGCAAATTAGCTGTTTTAAGGCAACATCCTACCGTGTGTATGCTCCATCGGACAAACTTTTTCGGTTTTCATCAGACAAATGTTGGCTGTGCAAACAGACAAACTTTCCGACAACAAAAGTCCTATGGTGCAAAATCCTATCGTGTGTACACAAGTCCATAGAACTTTAGTCCAAAGTACAAACACGCATGCTCAGAACCAATGCAAAAGATCAGACAACAATACAGAAGTTGACCAAAGGGTGGCGGTAAAGAGCTGAAAAACCGCGTGATTTGGTGAAAGTTGGCTGAAAAAGTCCTGCCGTGTGTATGCTTAATTCGTTTACGGCCAACACCCTTTGTACAAAAATCCACAGGAAAGTTTGTACAAAGTCCGATCGTGTATATGAGGCTTAACACTGATTACAGGTCCCTGTGATCAGGAGCGGTGATCAGTGTCGTGTCACACATAGCCCAGCCCCTCCACAGTTAGAATCACTTCCTAGGACACACTTGACCCCTGCAGCACCCCCTAGTGGTTAACCCCTTCACTGCCAGTCACATTTACACAGTAATCAGTTCATTTTTAATCACACTGATCGATGTTTAAATGTGAATGGTCCCCAAATAGCACCAAAAGTGTCTGATCTGTCTGCCATAATGTCGCAGTCATGATAAAAATCGCAGATCGCTGCCATTATTGGTAAAAAAAAAATATTAATAAAAATGCCATAAAACTATCCCCTATTTTGTAGACACTATAACTTTTGTGCAAACCAATCAAAAAACGCTTATTGCGATTTTTTGTACCAAAAATATGTAGAACAATACGTATTGGCCTAAACTGAGGAAAAAAAAAATGGGGATATTTATTATAGCAAAAAGTAAAAAATATTGCGTTTTTTTTTTTTTCAAAATTGTCGCTTTTTTTTTGTTTATAGTGCAAAAAATAAAAACAGCAGAGGTGATCAAATACCACCAAAAGAAAGCTCTATTGTGGGGAAAAAAAGACGTCAATCTTGTTTGGGAGCCATGCCGCACGACCGCGCAATTGTCAGTTAAAGCGACGCAGTGCCGAATCGCAAAAAACGCTCCGGTCTTTGGGCAGCCAAATGGTCCAGGGCTGAAGTGGTTAAGGAATGTTTGTTATATTTGTTATTGTGTAATAAAGGGGCCAAAACTGCCAATTTTACTCCAACATTTGTGTCCTGGTTTTTCGAAGCATTAGTTGGGGTAAGAGGGGAGGTGTGGGGTAACGGTTAGTAATGCAAAAGTATAGGATTACATCTGGGGTACTTTTATCAAGAGAGTCTATTCCACATTTTCACAGCTCTAACTGTGAAGAAACCTTTTTGTATTCAGAGATTAAATCTGTTTTCCTCTAGACATAAAGAGTGCACCCTTGTCCTCTGTGATGACCTTAAAGTGAATAACTGAACACCACGTTCACTATATGGACCACTTATGTTTTTATACAGTACATGTTGATCATACCCCCCCCCCCCCCCCCCCTTTATCTCCTCTTCTCAAGAGAAAATAAATTCCAAGGTGGTGACAATTGGATTTTTTGACCTGTTAAAAAAATCCTATCAGTTGAAGAATGAAAAGATGTGAGAAGATGAGTAGATGTAAACCAGGAAAGAGCATATAAACTATAAAGCAGAACTAAACCCTTCTATTCTTTTCAGCTAATGAAGCTACCATCTCAGCCTCTGTTTGATCCACACCTGCCAAGATGCTGCACTTGTGATCAGTTATGACACCAGCCATTGATGGTTTGACAGTTTGGTTGAGAACACAAGCAAATGTGACAGAATTCCCAGCATGCAGGGAATGTTCCTGTTTTTTTTAAATCAATGGGTTTAGGTCTGCTTTAGTATATTAATGTTATTTCAAAATTCATTTGAAATTTCTTTAAATCTGCAGCTTTTAATAAAATAATACATGTTAATATTGCCATGAAGGTCCTTGTTCAGATTTTTTTCTGTCTCCCAGTTGTGCTGCTGCATTGTAACCTTCTCACAGGAGCAGGCTTGGTCCGCTGTTGTCAGGTAGCTGGTCCAGAGCATTAATATGCATAATAAAAGTTTATAGACAGAAAATGACTGAAAGAGATTGCAGAAGATTAGCAGCACTGAGATAGAAAGATGAATGAAAAAACAGCAGGATGTTATGGAAAAAAATGGGAGTTACTTATGTCACACGGGTTGATTTACTAAAACTGGAGAGTGCATAATCTGGTGCAGATGTGCATGGTAACCAATCAGCTTCTAACTTTAGCTTGTTAATTTAAGCTTTGACAAAAACTGGAAGCTGATTGGTTTCTATGCAGAGCCGCACCAGATTTTGCACTCCCCAATTTTAGTAAATCAACCCCACAGTGCACAATTCAAACTACATGTCATTCAGTTAGGGTTTACTAGGGTCTACTTTAAATTATAAAAGAACTTGAACAGCAATTATTATACATTACATTTTTTCTTTAAAAACAGGTAGAACCTATATTCTCTGGGCTCACAGTTTTTACTAATTGTAATGAACGTGGGGCTGCACGAGGAAAGTGTTAGTAAATTACACTTGTTGAGACAAATGTCAGTTTCAAAAATAGATACTTTTAAGCAGGGGTTGCCCATCCAATAAAGGCGCATGGGCACAACCCCCATATCCATCGCCGCCTCCCCCTATCCATGCATCTGGCCCCTTTGCAGGACGCCGAATGCATGAATTACAATGGTGGGGATGTTTTTTGAAGCACCTTATTAGAGCCAGAGGCTCTAATAGGCTTCAAAATAGAGGTGGGTTTGGTGTGTAGAGAATGCAAATGGAGCCCACCCAGGTGTGTTACAACAGTGAATGAATATTCACTATGGTAACACTGATCCTCCTCCTGGCCAATCAGGAAGCGGTTTTGAGACCCGTCACCTGATTGGCTGATAGGACAGGCGATCCTATTGGAGGCCTAGGGGGCGGGGAGGAGCCGCAAGCTGGAAGTCGCAGATGGAGGAGGGGACACGGAGTCACTGCGCGCTGCCTACTACCTGCCTAGATGGGGTAAGTGCTGGACTGGCCGGCAGACCCCCCCCCCCAGAAAAAAAAACACCAGCCGCCACTGCTTTTAATGTTGTTGTTTCTCTAGTATGCCCCTGTTCCATGTAACATTTTATACACTTTTTGCATTGTTTCTATGTTCCTAATAAACATACAATATGCTGTATAAAAGTGGTTAATATTTAAGACAAAAAATTCATTCATCCATTTCAGGAAAGAGATTGAGTAATTTTTGTCCTGAACCTTTTCCAATTGACCTGTGCTCAGCATTTAGTGATTTTTCTGAGTAATCCTGAAAGCTTAAATTCCGGTAATTCAACAAAGGGGTTTCTTTTGTTTCACAAAGGAGACTGACACATATCAGTTACTGCATAATATCCACTATGATTGGAATGCAGCCATGATTTCTGAAGCATGACTTTGCCTTAAAATTAGCAAAGAACAAACTCGCAAAAGTTACATGGCATAAAATGATATTCAGATGCTTTAAATAAATTCAGCAATCTGGATTTAAAAGAATGCATGCGTGGGTGAACTCCCACAAACTGTGGGCAAACTCTGCTGAACCATTACTGAGTTGACAAATTACTTTCTGCTTTGCGACTGGAACGTGCAGTAATTCATGAATAGGAAACATTATGTTCTGATTTCTTTTATCACTGACTTGGTAATCAACACACAATAAAGAAATTTGATTTTTTGATTAGTAAAGTCATGCAAAGCCTTTCAAAATGTCTTGCTGAGTCAACATTTAAAGTGTGTGTCCAGGCAAAACTTTTTTTCTAGTAGTAGGGGAGGGCAAGAATCCCTGTAAACTTTTTATTGCTGAGAAAATCTGCAACAGAGCCATGGATGGCAGTAAAAAGCTGACAGGGATTGTAGCGTTCTATTAGAAAGTTGTTGGAGATATGACTCTTATCCGTCAGAGAAACCAGGACGCAGGAGCCTGTCTTGTTTTATTGAAAAACAGGATCATAGAAACAGGAAATCAGATCACAATCTTGTAGTCCCACTAGGAATAACACTATATTAAAGGATTAGTTCACCTTTAAAGAGGAAGTAAACTCTACTACTGAATCTTACCTATAGGTAAGCCTATAATAAGGATTACCTATAGGTAGTGTAAATATCTACTAAACATGCACCGTTTAGGAGATATTTACTGTACATGCAGCCAGTGAAATCACTGGCACATTAGCTCTGAAGGAACGGCTGCCTGTGCCTTTATTCAGGGCCCTGTGCTGTGACGTCACTCACAGCCCTGGAGCCTGCAAACCCGTAAGAAACTCCGGGGATGATGTCAGCTGTCTCAGCGGTGTACGGGCGCCGCTGGAGGGCTTCGTTCTAATGTAAGTATTTCATAATGAGGTAATATGCGATGCATACTAGCTCATTATGCCTTTGTATTACAGGTTTTTTTTGTTTTCAAAAGTTTACAACCTCTTTAATGACTTTTACCAAAAACATGCCTATGCATTACAGCACTATGTACACTATCATGCAGCACTTCTGTTTTGTAAAAGAGTGCAGCTTATTCTTTCAGTTGCTTATTACATTGTCCTCCTCTCTCCATCCTATAGATGGTAGGACATACAAAGTTTTGAAGGTGCAGCCCCAGAAACTGACAAATGAGGGCTTGCCTTTGCTCTATACCAATGCATGTACAGCCTGCTCTCTTTCCCTCTTGCAAAATGGAGCACTTGTTCATCATCCAACGCAATCCTCCATTGTTTGGTACATCCAGCCATCCAGAAGGGAGGGGGGGGGGCAGCAATATAATGAGAATCTGAAAAAGTGAGCATTCCTTTACAAAACCAAGCACAGCATGTAAGTATTCCAAGAACTCTTTGATGCATAGACATGTTTTTGACAAAAGTCATTAGAGGTGAGCTAACCCATTTAAATAGCTTTTCCACTTTCTCGAGTGTTGCCCCTGACATCCCTAAAGGGTCACACATACTATCCAATAATGTAATTCTTCAGAAAGATGCAAACATGCAACAGGAGATGTTCTGCTATAGAATCTGCTAACCTGCTCTAGGACTTGTTGGAGACATGTGAACATGTTATTACAGTTGTTGGAAACTGAAGACAGGCTTCAGGAAGTTTTTATAGACTGGAGACACATTGCATGAGACTGCTAGAGATCCCTGCCCTGGGCCACAGGGCTTTAAAACAACATAAACATAATACTACCGTTTTGGAGCTACCAATTACAGGCAGTCCCGAGTTACATATGTCTGACTTACATGCACCTTGTACTTAAAGAGGAAGTAAACTCTGCCCCTCAGATGCTGTTTTTAAAATAAACCAGTATAATAAAGTATTACAACATTTTCTACAATATGATAACCCCCATTCGTGTGTTTCTTACTTTTTTCAAGCAGGTTTAAAATCTGTGCTTCCTGGAATAAGCCAGCTCCATTTTAAGTATAGTTTTTTTGAGTCTGCATTGTAATATACTTCTGCCCTTTCTTCTATTCCTAGCTGTAATCTCGAGCATGCTCAATGCTTCCTTAGTCAAGCCTTGTTGTAGCTCCGGGATTGCTATGGCAGACCTGTTGTGACGATTAAGGTCACTGTGACGGGAGTCACTTTTGAGCGCAGGGTGACCAAGAAAATAATGAACCCTGAGAATATGATTGGATTACTTCAAATGGGACAAATACTGTTAGAAGATGCTGATGTCAATTCCAGCCACCTGTCTGTCTGTGTCTGCTATAAAGTAAATTAGTCTAGTATGACTTGTCACAGCTTCTAAGAGTCTTTCACTCATTGTGCTAATTAACCCTGCAATTGTATGAAGGAGTTCTGTGAAGAGATGTATGATAATGTGTATTGTATGGTCAGAGAGCTAGGAGACGTGAAGTCTGTCCTAAAGGTCATGTCTCTGAGTCACCTAGGCTGTCTAAAGGATTAGATAATTAGCTCATGTTAACCACTTGACGACCGCTCACTGTATATGTACGTCATTTTTTTGAAGATGGATATCTCAGTAACGGCAGCAGCTGCTGCCACAACCGAGGTATCCATCTTTACAGTGAGCGGTTCTGTACACGATAACGGTGGTCTCTGCGGTGGGTTCACCGCGAGATCACCGTTATCGGCGGCGAGAGAGGTGCCACCCCCCCGCCGCTCTCCCGCTCCCTCCGCCGCTTACCGGAGCCGTCGGTAGCGGCGGAGGCGATCGGGTCCTCTCACTTCCTAGGTATGGAGACGAGTGAGGCCAAGATGGCCCCCACCCGTCTCTATACCATGTGACGGCCGGAGCGACATCATTACGACGGCTCCGCCCACTTCTCTTAAAGGCACAATTTTTTGTGTCATTTTTTTAAACGACTTTTTTTTTTTTTTTTTTTGCATTTTAGTGTAAATATGAGATCTGATGACTTTTTGACCCCAGATCTCATATTTAAGAGGACCTGTCATGTTTTTTTCTATTACAAGGGATGTTTACATTCCTTGTAATAGGAATAAAAGTGATCCAAATTTTTTTTTTTTAAACAGTGAAAAAATAAATAAAATAAAGTAAAATAAATAATAATAAAAAAAAAAATTTTTAAAGCGCCCTGTCCCGACGAGCTCGCGCGCAGAAGCGAACGCATACGTGAGTAGCGCCCGCATATGAAAACGGTGGTCAAACTACACATGTGAGGTATCGCCGCGACCGGTAGAGCGAGAGCAATAATTCTAGCCCTAGACCTCCTCTGTAACGCAAAACATGCAACCTGTAGAATTTTTTAAACGTCGCCTATGGAGATTTTTAAGGGTAAAAGTTTGACGCTATTCCACGAGCTGGCGCAATTTTGAAGCGTGACATGTTGGGTATCAATTTACTTGGCGTAACATTATATTTCATTATATTTCACAATATAAAAAAAAATTGGGCTAACTTTACTGTTGTCTTATTTTTTTATTCAAAAAAGTGAATTTTTTCCAAAAAAAGTGCGCTTATAAGACCGCTGCGCAAATATGGTGCAAAAAAAAGTATTGCAATGACCGCCATTTTATTCTCTAGGGTGTTAGAAAAAAAACCATATATAATGTTTGGGGGTTTTAAGTAATTTTCTAGCAAAAAAACCTGTTTTAAACATGTAAACACCTAAAATCCAAAACGAGGCTGGTCCTTAAGTGGTTTAATTAGGTTTCTGGTTACAGGTTGTAGTTTCATCCTGCTGTATATATTTTGTGTGAGATCTCAAAAATAAAGTCTGATTCCTGTTTGACCCTAAATACAGAGCCTCGTCTTGTACTTGGGGAAAGAATTATTCATATGGGTTTCTTGTTCGACTGATTGGAGGGTACGGTAGCTGCCTTTGTGTTAGGAAATGGAATGTTCTAAACGGCTTTAACCCCATTTCATACGCGGGGTGTCGTTACAACTGGTGGCAAGCAGCGGGATGATTCCCACAGCCCAGAAGGACAGCTACAAGAGGACACAGGCCAATGGAAGCACAGTATGAATGGCTAAAGCTCTCTACCCTCAAGGACTTACTGGAAAACCGGGGCCGACCAGCCAACAACCGTAAGAAGAGGGACATTATCACAGAACTAGTCAAAATGGATAGAGCTGAAAGACCCAACATAACCGAAATGCCCAGCGTAACAGACAGGACACCCGAAGAGGCAAGTTTTGATTGGGCCGTTAACATAAGACTGGCACATTATGGCCCTAACCCTACATCGGAGATCATAGACCGAGTTATAGTGGCTGTGGAGGCAAATTGGCTACAGCAAAGAGGTGCTGCAGCAGCAGGAGCCACAGCAGCACCAACTGAAAGGAGAAAGATACATTTTGCTGCTTTTAAAAATTTCATCAAAACAGATTGGAGATTGATGGGTACCTTGCCGATTTTAAACGGCAATGTGCCCTACACCGGGTGCCCACAGAGGAATGGGTTACCATTTTGTCTGGGAAATTGTCCGGCCGTGCCAGTGAAGCGTTCAGGGCCATCCCAGACGAGGAGATTATGTACTATGGGTTGGTAAAAGAAGCACTTTTGGCCAGGTATGCCGTCACACCGGAAGCGTACCGGAGGCGGTTCCGAGAGATGAGTAAGTAGGCTGGAGACTCATATACCGAGTGGGCATGCTGCCTACACCACAATGCATCCCACTGGGTCGGTGGATGCCAAGCAGTGCTGCAGCTTTTCCTGCTGGAGCACTTCTTTGACAAGCTATCCCCAGAAGTCAGAGAGTGGGTCCGGGACAGAAAACCTTTCACCTTGCCTGAAGCAGTGCGCCTGGCAGACGAATACACAGACGCCCGCAAACTGGATAACCCTGTGGTCAATACAACAGATCGGGTGGATTATCGATCAGAGGCACCCCCTCCAGCTGGCGCCTACCAACCACAGTCGTACCGCCCTACAGTACCACCTCCAGTGGCCACTTATTCTCAGCAGCCCAGGTTCAACTCCCAGGACTACTCACAACCCATCAGGTGTTTCGGGTGAAAACAGCTAGGGCACAAAAAGCCAGACTGTCCATTGAATCCAGCCAGGCAGTCCCAGGCGTGGAGAAAGCCAGCAGGGGGGAATCCCCGCACATCCATGCCTGCGGATCACTGCGTTGCAGAGGAAGAACATTGGGGCATCCTGCACAAGGCAGATTCAGTACAAGCAGCTAACCAGGACAACAGGCAGCAACACAGGCAGACTGTCCAGGTTAATGGAAAGGTTAATGGAAAGGTAGCCAATGGCCTACACGATACTGGCGCCACCATGACCCTACTACAGAAGAACCTCTTTCCAGAGAGCCAACACACCGGAGACACTGTAGCCATAAGGGCAGCAGGAGGCACCATTTTCCGGCTACCCGTAGCCCGTATTCACCTGGATTGGGAGGTTGGTTCGGGACACATGAATGTGGGGGTGATGAAGGATTTGCCAGCGGATGTACTACTGGGGAATGATTTGGCCCCCCTTGTTTCTGCCAACCCAGTGACTACCCGTGCCCAGACCCATGCTGTTGGAACCAGCCCGCTTGCTGCTAAGACCCAGGTAAGACCTACTTCCCCAACATGTACCTTAGATCAGGCTCCCCTAGGCTGGGATACCCCAGAGGCATTCGGGAGGGAAACCCGGGAGGACACGACCTTACACAAGTATAGGGCTAAGGCAGATACTCAGGAAAGGGGAATAGATGGGGAGCTTTAAGAATGGGTGGGGGATAGGCTGTATAGAATCCCTAAGCCAACCCCAAGAAGTAAAGCCCCTTTGCAGAAATGACAGTTGGTGGTAACAAAGAAATACCAGCTGGAGATTCTGCGAATCGGGCATGATGTACCACTAGCAGGACACTAGGGTCCCATCGCACAGCCCATAGAATTACACAGACTTTCTTCTGGCCCAATTTTAACCAGGATGTGCGACAGTACTGCAAAACGTGTGACACATGTCAATGGGTAGGTAAGCGGGGGGACCACCCTAAGGCCAGACTTATGTCCATGCCTATTATTGGGGAGCCCTTTTACTGCATAGCCGTTGACATTGTGGGTCCCTTGGCCAGGCCTAGTCCATCCAGGAAGAAGTATATTCTCACCGTGGTGGACTACGCCACCTGTTACCCAGAGACAGTAGCTATGTCCAATACTGAAGCAGAGACAGTAGCTGATGCCCTGGTTAAGATATTTACTAGAGTGGGGTTCCCTAAGAAGATTCTCTCTGACCCAGGGAACCCAGTTTACCGCTGTGCTCACCCAGCAGTTGTGGAAGGTGTGCAATATTAAGACCTTGCTGAGCTCACCTTACCACCCCCAGACTAATGGTCTCTGTGAGCGCTTTAACTGGAACCTCAAGCAAATGCTGAGGACCTTTTTGGACGATTGCCTCACCTATTATTTGCGTACAGAGAGGTACCCCAGGAATCTACTGGGTCCTGTCCCTTCGAGTTACTCTATGGGAGAAGGGTCCGCGGACCCCTCAATCTCATTAGAGGGCACTGGAAGGGACAGAGCAAGAGGGGCCCTATGTTCTGGAACTCAGGGACTGCATGGAGCAACTGTCTCTGATGGTAAGGGAGAATCTCCAGGCGGCCCAGGGGAGACAGAAGAGATGGTACGATCGGGGGGCCCGACAGCATATCTTCCAGGTTGGGCAGAAGGTCTTAGTGCTAAAGCCTGTGAAGACCGACAAGATGCAGGCATCATGGCAGGGCCCGTATAAAGTAGTAGCCCAGGTATGTGATACTGCCTATGTTTTTGCCAGCTGTGCAGATGAAAGAATCCAGCGAACCTTTCATGTGAACATGCTGAAGGAGTACCAGGAACGGCAGGAGGATGTTGCTGCAATATGTGCCCCTGCTGCGGACGACTCCAAAGGTTTACCCCTCCCAGACTTACTAGAATGAGACCCCCAGACTGACCACATTAGCCTCGTACAGCTAGGGGACCGGTTAAGCCCCACAAAGAAAGAACAGGCTAAGCGGCTTCTGTGGGAGAAACAAGTGACTTTCTCCCAAAAACTGGGCTACACGACCCTGGCTGTGCATAAGGTAGAGACCCCTGGACAAGCACCCCTTCGGCAGCCCCCCTACCGTATCCCTGAAGCAGTCCGAGAAGGAATGCGGAAGGAGATACAGGAGATGATTCAGTTAGGAGTCATTGAGCCCTCTGACAGCCCCTGGGCCTCGCCTGTAGTCCTGGTGCCTAAGAAAGACGGAACCACCCGGTTCTGCGTGGACTACAGGCGACTCAATGAGAAGATCACCACTGACGCCTACCAGATACCCAGGGTAGACGAACTGCTAGATCGTATAGCCAGGGGACGTTATTTAACTACAATAGACCTGTGTAAGGGCTATTGCCAGATTCCCCTGGGCGAGGATGCTATCCCCAAGTCGGCATTTGTTAACACATTTGGCCTGTACCAGTCTAAGGTCATGCCATTCGGGATAAAAAATGCCCTGGCTACCTTCCAGCGTATGGTGGATAGGCTCCTCGATGGCTTTCAGGATGTTGCATGTGCATACCTGGATGACATTGCGATCTACAGTGGGTCTTGGGAGGATCACCTGGTTCACGAAGGGGTGGTTCTGGACAAGATTCAGGCTGCAGGCCTGGCCTTGAAATCAGACAAGTGCCATCTAGGTATGGCAGAGGTGCAGTACCTGGGACACCGAGTAGGGTGTGGGAACCAGAGACCAGAGCCAGCCAAGGTAGAGGCAGTAGCTAACTGGCCCACACCCCGTACTAAGACCCAGGTATTAGTTTTCTTGGGGAATGCAGGGTACCGCCGACATTTTGTCCCTGATTATAGTGCTATCGCTAAGCCCCTTACTGACCTGATGAAAAAGAACTTACCTAAGCAGGTCCTGTGGACTCTAGCGCGTTTCTAGCCCTCAAGCAAGCACTTGTAAATTCCCCTGTCTTGGCTGCCCTAGTACCTAACAAACTTTTCCTTGTCCACATGGATGCTTCCATGTTTGGACTGGGGGCTGAGCTGACTAAAGTCGGGGAGGATGGAGGAGAACACCCTGTTGCATACCTGAGGAGAAAGCTATTGCCCCGGGAAGTGAGCTATGCGGCAGTGGAGAAGGAGTGCTTGGCCCTGGTCTGGGCCCTTAAAAATTTGAACCCTTATCTGTATGGACAGGAATTTTCATTAGTCACCAACCACAACCCATTGGTCTGGCTTAAACGGGTTTAGGAGACAATGGCAGGTTTCTGCGATGGAGCTTAGCCCTGCAACCTGACAACTTCACCATCAGCTACCGACCCAGTAAGCAAAATGGCAATGCTGATGAGTTGCCCCGGCAAACAGACGTCACTCCGGCCTCCTAGTTTCGGACATCCCCAAGTTGACCCGAGAAGGGTCAAGCCGGGTCTGCCGGAGTGTCCCACAAGGAGGAAGCCATGTGACAGGAGTAACTTTTGTGCGCAGGGTGACCAAAAAAAAATGAACCCTGAGAATATGATTGGATTACTTCAAATGGGACAAATACTGTTAGGAGATGCTGATGTCAATTCCAGCCACCTGTCTGTCTGTGTCTGCTATAATGTAAATTAGTCTAGTATGACTTGTCTCAGCTTCTAAGAGTCTCTCACTCATTGTGCTAATTAACCCTGCAGTTGTATGAAGGAGTTCTGTGTTGAGATGTATGATAATGTATATTGTATAGTCGAGGAGCTAGGAGACGTGAAGTCTGTCCTAAAGGTCATGTCTCTGAGTCACCTAGGCTGTCTAAAGGATTAGATAATTAGCTCATGTTAATTAGATTTCTGGTTATAGGTTGTAATTTCATCCTGCTGTATATATTTTGTGTGAGATCTCAAATATAAAGAGTCTGATTCCTGTTTGACCCTAAATACAGAGCCTTGTACTTGGGGGGAAGAATTATTTGTATGGGTTTCTTGTTGATGGGGGGTTCAGTAGCTGCCTTTGTGTTCGGAAATGGAATGTCCTAAACGGCTTTAACCCCTTTTATACTCGGGGTGTAGTTACAGTCACATTGGATGCTCGACAGATCACTCAAGCCAGACATAAAAGTAGATCTGAACTTATAACTAGAGTGACCCCTCAAAGGAAAAACAGTAGGAACAAAATAAGTAATCAACTAACACTGTCGACCCCCTTCAGCAGTGAATTTAATATGATCAAACTGATCTTTAATAAGCATCTGCCTACTTTATTCTCAGGTGATACTTGTTCTGAGATATTAAAGGGGGGTGTCAACATTGTCTCATGTAGAGCCCCCTCTCTGGGGTGTTCGCTGTCACCCAGCTTTTTTCACACCAAAGCTTCCGGATCAGTTACTTGGTTACACTGTAAGGGTAACTACAGATGTGGTGAAGCGGGATGCAACTGCTGCAGTTACATCCAGGGTGGTAACACCTTCAGATTTTCAGTTAATCACAAAATATACAAGATTGGGTCCTTCTTCAACTGCAATACTAGCAATGTAGTTTATTTAATCACATGTGCGATTTGTAACATGCAATATGTGGGAAGGACTACAAGACAGCTGAGAGATCAGTTCCAGGAACACATTTATGTCGCGTACACAGGGTCGTACTTTTCGTCTACAAAAGTCCAACGGACGCTGACGGACTAAAGCTGGCTGGTAATCCGATCGTGTGTGGGCTTCTCCGGACTTTCAACGTACTTTTTTAGCCTCAAATCCGACGTACTTTAGATTTGAAACATGCTTCAAATCTTTACTTCGTAACTACGACGGACCCCGAAATCCGCTCGTCTGTGTGCTAGTCCGACGGACAAAAAGCCACGCTAGGGCACCTATTGGCTACTGGCTATGAACTTCCTTATTTTAGTCCGGTGTACGTCATCACGTACGAATCCGTCGGACTTTTGTGTGGTCGTGTGTAGGCAAGTCCGTTCGTTAGAAAGTATGCCGCAAGTCCGCCGCAAGTCCGCCGAAAGTCTGCCGGAAGTCTGTCGGACAGGCTGTCTGACTTTTGTAGACGAAAAGTCCGACCGTGTGTACGCGGCATTACAGTGTGGACAAGGATTTGTCCACTAATGTGGCCAAACATTTTAACAGATGTCACCATGGGGACAAAACAGCTATGGGGGTCCAGGTAATAGAAAAGGTCAAAGTATCAAGACGAGGGGGTGATTTCCAGTCCCTTTGTCGGAGGGAAGTTTTCTAGATTTTTCACCTCCAGACTCGCATCCCACTCGGGCTCAACATTGAGTGGGATGTTAGTAATTTTTATGAGTGATTTATTTATACTTCTCTCTGTACATCGAGACCGACAGCCTGTTTTGTTTATTTATTTATTTACTTGATTTGTTATATATTTTTCAATATATGTCCGCATATTCCATTATTCGCCTTGCCAGCTTTTTATTGTGCCAAGTACCTTCTATCTTTATGACCCTCATGTGAGATATACATTTACCTTATACATAACACAGCGTTGGTTATTGTGCTATCGTGCGATCGCTGAGTGATCGCTATTGGCTTATGTATGGACTCTGTCGGATGGTAGTTGGGCTGTTGGGGGTCCGCTTTACTTTGGTCCACCAACTTTATAGCGGTCTCCATGCTTTGGTTGGGCTCTACTTTTGAGATGGCACATATATGCTATTACACACATATATATATATATGTATATACTGTATATGTATATATATATATTTTTTTTTTCATTTTATCCATATACATGATTATTATTTTTCTATGTGCATCCTAGAGTAGTCCTAGAGTAGTCCTCACCATTTCCTATTGCTAGTGTTTTTATGTATGGATCCAATAGTCGTGTGTCGCACTGTGTCTGCATTTATCCTGGGACATGGTGCGTTTTTATGGATCCTATAATGGAGGCGTACTTATTAATGGACTAATGGCACAAAGAGCATGCCGTGAATCAGGGAGAATATGCGCAAGCGCGAGTGACATCAATAAATAGAATGGGACAGATTACATGCAAAAGGAGGAGGTATAGTGACATCTACACACAGCAATTTGTAGTGTATTCACTGATGACTAATATGTGCTAAAGTTATGTGGGAGGGTTTAAAACCACTTTAGGAATGGAGGCAGCATGACATTACGCTGGACCTGGAAACCACCGGACGGCCATCTTGCACATCACTGCATGGCCAGTCAACCCTTCCCTATGCTATCCAAAATGTAAAAATAATTTTTGGGCTGGAGGTACACTTAAAAAATGTACCTGTTCCTACTTACATACACATTCAACTCTTAAGAACTTAAGAAATCTTTTTCCTAACCCGGGAACTATGATTAAGGCCAAGGTTCACACCTATGCATGTTGCAGTTTGCATATTCCAGGTGTATTTTGCAATTTTCAACACACGTTTTTGATCCATTGAAGTCTATGGAACCAAAAACCAGAAAAAAAAAGTCCCTGACCCTTTCTATAAAATGCACAGATGTGAACGTAACCCATTGAAAACCATGTTAAATGGACTGTAGTGTGTTTCCGCGCTAAAAAAATGCATAGGTGGGAACCAGGCCTAAGACCCACTGAGGGTTGATATGCGTGTGCCTGGAGGATTGTATGTTGTATTCCCTCAAGTAAATAAAGTATCGCAAGAGCTACAGCAGGTGTCGGCTATATTTATTTAGTAACCCAGGAACTGCCTGTACAGTATAATACTGTATACAAGAATGCATGCTGCATCTATGTCTATGTAAACAACATGCTAACACATTCCATACTCCACTAGAAACAATTTGTTACATAGTTAGTAAGGTTGAATAAAGACACCAGTCCATCCAAGTCAACCTGAGTGAGTGTGGGTGTGTGTCTACAATTATCCCTATTTATTTAAGATACCCATATAGTGCCGTCAATTTTACAAAGCGATCCACACATACATGGAGCCCACAATCCAAGATCCCCAACTCACATTCATATACTAGAGCCAATTTTGGACAGAAGCCAATTAACCTGCCAGCATGTCTTTGGAGTGTGGGAGGAAACCGGAGGACCCGGAGGAAACCCACGCAGGCACAGGGAGAACATGCAAACTCCAGGCAGGTAGTGTCGTGGTTGGGATTCGAACCAGCGACCCTTTTTACTGCTAGGTGAGAGGGCTACCCACTACACCACTGTGCTGCCACTGTGTTCCTATCTGCATTGCTTTTGAAAGTTTTTCCTCAGTTCCTGTTGTGTTGTCACATTGCTAGTACAGTACCTGACCACGAGATTGTGTTTCCAGCGCGATACCATCACGCTGGTTCTCGGCGACATGGTACTGTGCATGTCGCGCTGGCTCACTCATCGGGAAAGGAAAACTTTGTTTTCCTTCCGCGATGAGTGACAGGCAGTGCTGACAGCTGTCTGGCATGAATCCTGAGGCGGGAACACCGCGCCAAATTTTAAATGAAAAAAACGGCGTGGGTTCCCCCCCCCAGGGGCATACCAGGCCCCTAGGTCTGGCATGGATTGTAAGGGGAACCCCCTACGCCAAAAAATTGGCGTGGGGGTCCCCCCAAATCCATACCAGACCCTTATCTGAGCACGCAGCCCGGCCGGCCAGGAAAGGGGGTGGGGACGGGCGAGCGCCCCCCCTCCTGAGCCATACCAGGCCGCATGCCCTCAACATGGGGGGGTGGGTGCCTTGGGGGAGGGGGGCACCCTGCAGGGGCCACCCCACCCCAAAGCACCTTGTCCCCATGTTGATGAGGACAAGGGCCTCTTGCCGACAACCCTGGCCGTTGGTTGTCGGGGTCTGCGGGCGGGGGGCTTATCGGAATCCGGGAGCCCCCTTTAATAAGGGGGCCCCCAGATCCCGGCCCCCCACCCTGTGTGAATGAGTTTGGGGTACATGGTACCCCTACCCATTCACCTAGGGAAAAGTGTCAGTATAAAAAAAAACAGTACACCGGTTTTAAGAGTAATTTATTAGTCAGCTCCGGGATCTTCTTCCAACTTCAGGGGGTCTCCTTCCGACTTCTCCCGGTGTTCGGCCTCTTCTCCCGGGCCCTGCCGCTATCTTCTTCCAGCTCTATTGCCAGCGAGGGGCCCGGTCTGCTGCCGCTGTCTTGTCGCCGCTGTCTCGCCGCCGCTGTCTTGTCGCCGCTGTCTCGCCGCTTCTTCTCTTCTTCTCTTCTTCCCCGATTTTGACACGACGCTCTCTCCGGCTCGAATGCTGTGTGCGAGCTGCGGAGCCATTTATATAGGCGGTGACCCCGCCCCCTTACGACGTCATGGTCCCAGCATGCCAGCATGCGCAGGGACTCTGGGGCCACGCCCCCTTATGACGCCAGAGTCCCTGCGCATGCTGGGACCATGACGTCGTAAGGGGGCGGGGTCACCGCCTATATAAATGGCTCCGCAGCTCGCACACAGCATTCAAGCCAGAGAGAGCGTCGTGTCAACATCGGGGAAGAAGAGAAGAAGAGAAGAAGCGGCGAGACAGCGGCGACAAGACAGCGGCGACAAGACAGCGGCAGTAGACCGTGCCCCTCGCTGGCAATAGAGCTGGAAGAAGATAGCGGCGGGGCCCGGGAGAAGAGGCCGAACACCGGGAGAAGAGGCCGAACACCGGGAGAAGTCGGAAGGAGACCCCATGAAGTTGGAAAAAGATCCCGGAGCTGACTAATAAATTACTCTTAAAACCGGTGTACTGTGTTTTTTTTATATTGACACTTTTCCCTAGGTGAATGGGTAGGGGTAGCATGTACCCCAAACTCATTCACACAGGGTGGGGGGCCGGGATCTGGGGGCCCCCTTATTAAAGGGGGCTCCCGGATTCCGATAAGCCCCCTGCCCGCAGACCCCGACAACCAACGGCCAGGGTTGTCGGGAAGAGGCCCTTGTCTTCATCAACATGGGGACAAGGTGCTTTGGGGTGGGGGGGCCCCCACAGGGTGCTCCCCTCCCCCAAGGCACCCACCCCCCCATGTTGAGGGCATGCGGCCTGGTACGGCTCAGGAGGGGGGGCGCTCGCCCGTCCCCACTCCCTTTCCTGGCCGGCCGGGCTGCGTGCTCGGATAAGGGTCTGGTATGGATTGGGGGGCACCCCCACGCCAATTTTTCAGCGTAGGGGGTTCCCCTTACAATCCATGCCAGACATAAGGGCCTGGTATGCCCCTGGGGGGGGGACCCACGCCGTTTTTTTTCATTTAAAATTTGGCGCGGTGTTCCCGCCTCAGGATTCATACCAGACAGCTGTCAGCACTGCCTGTCACTCATCGCGGAAGGAAAACAAAGTTTTCCTTTCCCGATGAGTGAGCCATCTCGGCGCTGGCTCCTGCGACGGGGCTCGCAGGTGTAAAATCTCGCAGAGAAATGCGGCGAGATTGACACAATATCGCGGTCACCTACTGTAATTAAAATCTTTAAAATGTAGTCGTGAATTCTGCAGAAAAAAAACTGACGGGTGCTTATCTTTCCTTACTTTATCCAAAATTAAAATAAACATTTTTTGACTCTGTGTTCAACAGCACTTTTTGTCAGCCCTGCTTACTTCATTTCTGATACCTTACAAAAACATAGACCAATCCTCATCTTCTTTCCCTCTCCTCATCTTCAAAACCCTCCTTGTCAACAAACAGAAAACACAGGAAGTAATCTGCTTTGAGTTTTTTGACAGCTAACATCTCTTTCCATGTTTTTACAGTAGCCCATATATATATATATATATAGATCTATATAGATCTATATATAGATCTATATATAGACATATATAGATCTATATCTATATATATAGATATATAGATATATATCTATATATATGTAGCAATAACTCTCGGTGGAGCTGCTGGTTTAAAGGGGGCTGTTACCTTCACTCTCGCCACCTCTGTTTTACCGGCACCGGGTCTAGGGTCCCGTTGAGTTTACCTCTGGATGATGTAGGCACCAAACACTTGAGTATGTTTTTCAATGCTTTAATAAACAAACAATAAAGGAAGTAGCAGGAAATAGGCAGAAGGAAAGTTGCAGGGAAGCTCAAATACCTTTCCTTAGTATTCTTTAGAACATCTTTTGGAATTGAACACTTGTAATCGGATGCACTCCCCTTGTGGGATTTAATCTTTGCCCGCCTGGATAGGCCTCTCTCACTTGCCTAGCAGCCAGTATGTAGTACGAACAAAAGTATCTGCCACAGACTTGTTTGGAATAAAACCCGTACGATCCTCTGCCACAGGATGTATTGGTCTGCGATGAATGTCAGACACAGTACTTGAACCTTTAAGCCAACCCGGCAGTACTATGCAGTAAGACTACTTCAGGATACGTCCTCCAACCGAGTCACCAGGCCCCTTTCCAGACCAGCACTCTGCATGATCCTTCCATGACGGGTCCTCCCCTGGGATCTCCTCAGTTGTCCAGCTTCTTCACTCAGGATAGACAGCTCAGGACCATTCCTCTGCTGCTGTGGTAGGCCCCAGACAAGCTCCTCTGGGCCCACCCACAAGCTGCAGCGTCGTGGGCCTCCGGAACGGAGGACCACGAGGTGGTATTCCTATCACACACCTGACGGCCAGGAGGGCCAGCAGGTGGCTGAAAAACGAACCCCTAAACATGGTGTCTGTCCCATAAATACCCTCTCCCAGAATGCAACTCGGAGAACACCTCCACCGAGTTGTCTCCGGGACAGAGGAGCACTCATACGCTTCAACACGTTGCCTTTCCAACACCAGCCCATGGTGACAACGACACCCACCGGCGCAGTGTGGAATCACACGCAACTCAGCCAAGCTGGAACAGAGGCAAACCCAACTTCACCTAACAAGTAACCCACTAGATTTACCTATCAGCGGTAGATTAAAAATCTACCAGCGCTACATATATATAGATCTATATATATATATATACAGTTTCTCACAAAAGTGAGTACACTCCTCACATTTTTGTAAATATTTTATTATATCTTTTCATGCGATAACACTGAAGAAATGACACTTTGCTACAATGTAAATTAGTGAGTGTACAGTTTATATAACAGTGTAATTTTGCTGTCCCCTCACAATAACTAAACACACAGCCATTAATGTTTAAACCGCTGGCAACAAAAGTGAGTATACCTCTAAGTGAAAATGTCCAAATTGGGCCCAAAGTGTCAATATTTTGTGTGGCCACCATGATTTTCCAGCACTACCTAAACCCTCTTGGGCATGGAGTTAACCAGAGCTTCACAGGTTGCAACCGGAGTCCTTTTCCACTCCTCCATGACAACATCACAGAGCTGGTGGATGTTAGAGACCTTGTGCTCCTCCACCTTCCATTTGAGGATGCCCCACAAATGCTCAATAGGGTTTAGGCCTGGAGACATGCTTGGCCAAGTTCATCACCTCTACCCTCAGCTTCTTTAGCAAGGCAGAGGTCATCCTGAAGGTGTGTTTGGGGTCGTTATCATGTTGGAATTCTGCCCTGCAGCCCAGTCTCCGAAGGTAGGGGGATCATGCTCGGCTTCAGTATGTCACAGTACATGTTGCCATTCATGGTTCCCTCAATGAACTGTAGCTCCCCGGTGCCGGCAGCACTCATGCAGCCCCATATCATGACACTCCCACCACCATGCTTGACTGTAGGTAAGACACACTTGTCTTTGTACTCCTCACCTGGTTGCCGCCACACATGCTTGACACCATCTGAACCAAATAAGTTTATATTGGTTCCAGTAATCCATGTCCTTAGTCTTCTTGTCTTCAGAAAACTGAAGACTTTCAGGCTTTGAAGGCTTTCTTATGCATAATGTTTAGAAGAGGCTTCCTTCTGGGATGACAGCCATGCAGACCAATTTGATGCAGTGTGCCGCATATTGTCTGAGCACTGACAGGCTGACCCCCCACAACTTCAACCACTGCAGCAATGCTGGCAGCACTAATACGTCTATTTCTCAAAGACAGCCTCTGGATATGACCCTGAGCACGCGTACTCAACTTCTTTGGTCGACCATGGCGAGGTCTGTTCTGAGTGGAACCTGTCCTCTCAAACAGCTATATGGTCTTGGCCACCATGCTGCAGCTCAGTTTCAGGGTCTTGGCAATCTTCTTATAGCCTAGACCATCTTTATGTAGAGCAACAATTCTCTTTTTCAGATCCTCAGAGAGTTCTTTGCCCTGAGGTGCCATGTTGAACTTTCAGTGACCAGTATGCGAGAGTGAGAGCGATAACACCAAATTTAACACACCTGCTCCCCATTCACACCTGAGACCTTGTAACACTAATGTTTTTCATCCCCTTTTTTAGTTTATTTATTTTTATTTCCATTGGCGGTGGTTAAAAGTTTCTAACTTCTGTAGTGAGGCTTGAATCACATTGTTTATATATTCCAGCGCCATGTTTGCTGTGAACAGCAGTAGAGACCACTCCTTCCGGTTTACGCGCCATTTTGTTACGCCTGGAAGTAATCACCATTGGTTCTGTGTGAGGCTTGAACCGCATTGTTTATTTATTCCAGCACCATGTTTGCTGTGGTCAGCGGTAGAGACCACGTCTCCCATTCTATGCGCCATTTTGTTGGCGCCCGGAAGTAATCACGGTTCATTCCGTTTGAAGATCACCGCATTATGCTGTGCTTGGTGGAAACGGTAACTTTTACTTTCTCCACACATGACTGCATACTTTGTTTTTTTCGGGCTTAGTTGAGATAAGTGTTAATGTACAACTTCTTGTCTAATCTAATGACTCGCACACCATTGTTTCTATATCAAAGCGAGGCTTGCACAGCACGCCACAGCGCCATTTTCCATGACCGGAAGTAATACAATTTGCATTTTGACCACCATGGAGCTGATTCTCATTAAGGGTGGCATCTTACTGTATAAATACGCAGTGGCTGCAGTGGAAAAACACCCCAGATGATGTTTTATTAGACGAAACGCATCGGGACAGGCTCTGCTGATGCCACTGCATCACTACATTTTACCAAAGCGCTTTTTTACCTTCATAAATGTGAGTGTTCATTTTTATATTTACAAATAAATGTCCTCTGTTTGAAATGGAATCACACTAGGAGGCCTATTTCTTCTCCTCCTTATAAACACACCATTGGGAGAAAGTCCTTTTGATCCAGTCCTTGGTCACTATTTTCCTGGTGGGAATCCATTGGAAACAATACTGTGATGGACCCTTGAAGTTCATATTCCCATATCGGAAGTTGTGCATGCTGATGTACGTTTCCCCTGGGTGTATTACACCACAAGCTTTCTTGACTCATTAGGCGTATGCCTACTTGGGTTCAACCTGTCTGGTAAGCCTTTATTCTTACTGGTGGTGGATCATCTACAGACAAATTGTCTACTCTAAAAATCTACTTTGAAATCGCTATATTCATTGTGATCACCGATTCTTGGACTTTATATGCACTTATGAATGCACATGCACTTTATATAGTTTTCATTTAAGTTTGTTTATTATTGCATTGTATTATTTCATTATTCACCATGCACTTTTCCTTTTTACTGCGTATGCTAAATATTGAACTTATTCATCAGAATATATAGCTTTATATGACCTTCCATGCATATAGGAAGTTCTTGCACTAAGTATTTGTTTGGTTGAGATTCAGCTCACCATTATCATCATAGCGCTGCACTTTAAGAAGAAGAGAATATGCTGCATTGAGAGATTTCATAATTTGCCGCATCAAAAATGTGATAGCTCCATTATGAACGCTAGTTTTACGAGACCGAGCGCTTCCGGCTCGTACTTGATTCTGAGAACTTTTGTGCGACGGATTTGTGTACACACGATCGGAAAGTCCGACAACGTTTTGTTGACGGAAAATTTGAGAACCTGCTAGCCAACATTTGTTGGCGGAAAGTCTGACAGCAAATGTCCGATGGAGCATACACACGGTCGGACTTTCAGCCAACAAGCTTACATCCAACATTTCCCGTCGGAAAATCCGATCGTATGTATGCGGCAGAACTGTGAAGTAACCTTTCCGTATTTGGAGATTAAATCTCTTTTCCTCTAGGCGTAAAGAGTAAAGAGTGCCCCCTTGTCCTCTGTGTTGACCAAATAGAAAAAAAGGGAGAGTCCTATAGCCACATCACTGAAACCTGAATGTGTCCTGAAGAAGTTCTATACGAAACGCGTAGACACATCTGGGCTTGTATCATGTATATTTCTATCTAGATGATTTTTATTACTTTTGTCAATGTCTTTGTACTGTATGTATTTATATTTAATAAAATTGATTATATTGTTATTCTGACTATACTTTCTCAGGTTTGTTGTGCCTCTAAAGTCCGCCCAGGGTGTCCTTGTTGACCCCCCTTTTTTTCTTTTTATGACATACTCTGTGTTGACCATAAAGTGAATAACTCAACACCAGGTTCACTATATGGACCCCTTATATATTTGTACATGTTGATCATATCCCCCCTTAATCTCCTCTTCTCAAGAGAGAATAAATTCAGTTCCTCTAATCTTTCCTCATAGCTGACCTCCATGTCTCTTATCAGTTTGGTTGCCCTTCTCTGCACTTTATGCAGTTCCCCCGAAATCCTTTTTGAGAACTAGTGCCCAAAACTGAACTGCATATTCCAGATGAGTTCTTACTAATGATTTGTACAGGGGCAAAATGATATCTCTCTCTCTGGATTCCATACCTCTCTTAATACAAGAAAGGACTTTGCTCGCTTTGGAAACCACAGCTTGGCATTGCATGTTATTATTGAGCTTATGATCTACCAAAACCCCCAGATCCTTCTCCACTATGGATTTCCCCAGTTGTACTTCCCCAAATATGTATGAATGATGCATGCATATTCTTGGCCCCCAAGTGCAAAACGTTACATTTATCAACATTGAACCTCATCTGCCACATAGTCGCCCAATTAGACAGTGCATTGAGGTTGGCTTGTAAATTGGAGACATCCTGTAAGGACGTTATTCCACTGCATAGCTTAGTGTCATCTGCAAAGACTGAAATGGTACTTTTAATTCCAGACCCTATATCATTTGTAAAGATATTAAAAAGTAAGGGTCCCAACACTGAACCTTGGGGTACACCACTGATAACCTTAGACCATTCAGAATAAGAATCATTAACTACTACTCTCTGAATTCGCTCTTTTAGCCAGTTTTCTATCCATTTACAAACTAATATTTCCAAACCTGTAGACTTTACCTTACACATTAGCCGTATGTGGGGAACTGTATCGAACACTTTTGCAAAATCCAAGTAAACCACGTCCACAGCCACCCCTCTGTCCAAGGTTTTACTTATCTCCTCTTAAAAAGAAATCATATTTGTTTGACAACTACTGTGTTTCATGAATCCATGCTGTCTGTTGCATAAAATATTTTTTTCCAACAAGAACTCATCTATGTGGTCTTTTACTAAACTCTCCAATAACTTCCCGACTATAGAAGTATAGTCGGGAGTATAGAATATATATATATATATATATATATATATATATATATATATATATATATATATATATATATATATATATATCACAGATATATTTTACAGTTTTATAATTAATGAAAATTCCACAATGACACTATGATAAATTGCCTGACTATAGTCTACTGTATTGGAGAGTTTACCTGGTAATTTAGTGGCTCTGATCAACATTGGATTAAAGGAGTTGTAAAGTCAGAAGGTTTTTAGCATTCTATGCATGAAGATAAAAAACCTTCTGTGTGCACCAGCCCCCCTCAGCCCCCCTAATACTTACCTGAGCTCCATCTCTGTCCAGCAATGTCCACGAGTGTCTAGGCCGTCTGAGACTCTCCCTCCTGATTGGCTGAGGCACAGCAGTAGCGCCATTGGCTCCTGCTGCTGTCAATCAAAGCCAGTCAGCCAATCAGGTGAGAGAGGGGTGTGGCCGGACCACAGCTCCATGTCTGAATGGACACAGGGAGCTGTGACTTGGCTCGGGTGTCCCCATAGCAAGCTGCTTGCTGTGGGGGCACTCAACAGGAGGGAGGGGCCAAGAGCACAGAAGACAGACCCGAGAAGAGGAGGATCTGGGCTGCTCTGTGCAAAACCAACTGCACAGAGCAGGTAAGTATAACATGTTTGTTTTTTATTCCAAAAAAAAAAAAAACAAGACTTTACAATCACTTTAATTATGGGGGCACTTTTTTAGTGCTCTTTTTTAGTGCCAGAACAGGTTTAGGGAGTTCTTACATGATATTTACAGAAGTCTGACACTTCTATTGTAAGATTAGTGCAAAACATTAAACAACCTATTTTACTGTAAAGTTTAATCTCTTGATTGCGTAAATGTGTTTGTGAAAAACATTTTTTTTTTTAAATGAGCATTGTTAGTTTTTACATGACACTCCTCAGGCAATTTAAATCATACCTTAATTTTCCAGTTTTTGATCACTTGGAAGGGTATGAATCACTATACACCTCTGAAGGTGGTGTTGATTGAAGAGACTTTACAGTATTTTTGGTCTTCTAGTCTGAGAAATACAGGCAAACTAAGGAACATCGAACTTACTTTTCAGTCTCTTAGATTGAGGGCCATTTGGAAAATGAGATAACTAGCAATCATAAAAGTTTATCAACCAGGACAGTTTACCATTTATAGAATTATATAGGTTGTGTATCCACACTCAGAATGCAAGATTTCTAGTTTTACTTGACTATACCACATAATCAGTCTTTTTAAATTATTGACCCCTCCATCCTTTTAATGTCAAATTCATTTTTTTTATTGCAATGATTAAAATACATTGCTAAAGAATTGCCTATTAAAGACCATAGGACTTTGGTAATTGGTGACTTAACATGACACAGTCATTAAAGATGAACTCCCTCCACCCATGTTTTCCCCCTTTTGCCTTTTTCCCTGGTATAATGTAGAATTCACAGACTCACCCAGTCAGTGAATCCATGAATGACCTATTTGATACATTGTTCCACTGTCACACTTTACATTCTGCAATACCACCTTGGTTGCTGAAATCACCAGGTGGCAGGTGCTTTTTCCTGGTTTAGGTTTAGTCGCGTACGCCCATCTCCAGCCACATGAATGGCCCCTAAAATATCCTGGGATATGTGACATTCATATCCCAGTAGGCTTCTGACCTAGGCAAATAAGGTGAGGCTAGGGATGAGCCGAACACCCCCCGGTTTGGTTCGCACCAGAACCCGCGAACGGACCGAAAGTTCGCACGAACGTTAGAACCCCATTGACATCTATGGGACTCGAACGTTCGAAATCAAAAGTGCTAATTTTAAAGGCTAATTTGCATGGTATTGTCCGAAAAAGGGTTTGGGGACCCGGGTCCTACCCCAGGGGACATGTATCAATGCAAAAAAAACTTTTAAAAACGGCCGTTTTTTCGGGAGCAGTGATTTTAATGATGCTTAAAGTAAAAAAAAAAAAAGTGAAATATTCCTTTAAATATCGTACCTGGGGGGTGTCTATAGTATGCCTGTAAAGTGACGCGTGTTTCCCATGTTTAGAACAGTCCCTGCACCAAATGTCATTTTTAAAGGAAAAAATCTCATTTAAAACTGCTTGCGGGTTTAATGTAATGTCGGGTCATGGCAATATGGATGAAAATCAGTGAGACAAACAGCATGGGTACCCCCCAGTCCATTACCAGGCCCTTTGGGTCTTGTATGGATATTAAGGGGAACCCCGCACCCAAATTAAAATAAGGAAAGGTGTGGGGCCACCAGGTCCTATATACACTGAACAGCAGTATACAGGCGGTGCAAACAAGACAGGGACTGTAGGTTTGTTGTTAAGTAGAATCTCTTTGTAATTTTGAACGGGTACATTTTTAACGTGTTTAGCTCCAGCCAAAAAATCTATTTTAAGCTTTTTGGAAAACATAGGGAAGGGTTATCACCCCTGTGACATTTGTTTTGCTGTCTTTCCTCCTCTTCAGAAGATTTCACCTCACTTTTTTGTCCCAATGAAAAATGTTTTTTGAAAATTTGGGTTTTTTTGTGGAACAAGGATTGGAAAGCATCAGTGGAAAGGAGAAATTGTTTTCCCATATTAACTCTTACAGGAGAGAATTTCCCTTCCTAGGGGTAGATTTCATCTCACTTCCTGTTGTCTCCTTCCGTTTGCAAGTAGGAGTCGTTTGTAAGTTAGATGTTTGAAAGTAGGGTCCTGCCCTATATACTCAGCAGAAATTTGGGCCTTAGGTGTTGCTGTGGCCACAACACTGTAAGCCCTCACAGGGCCCTGCTGTGAAATATTAGATCAAGAATTGTAATTACATGCCCCTGTTGAACAGGAGCTGAAAAATTAGGCCTTAGGCACTGGTGCTGGTGCCACAACACTGCAACCCCTCACAGACACTCTAGTTGGAATGCAGGAACGAGCCCTGCTGCAAAGTATTGCATCAAAAATTGTAATTACACGCCCCTGTTAGACAGGGGCAGAAAAATTGGGCCTTAGGCACTGGTGCTGGTGCCACAACACTGCAACCCCTCACAGACACTCTAGTTGGAATGCAGGAACGAGCCCTGCTGCAAAGTATTGCATCAAAAATTGTAATTACATGCCCCTGTTAGACAGGGGCAGAAAAATTGGGCCTTAGGCACTGGTGCTGGTGCCACAACACTGCAACCCCTCACAGACACTCTAGTTGGAATGCAGGAACGAGCCCTGCTGCAAAGTATTACATCAAAAATTGTAATTACACGCCCCTGTTAAACAGGGGCTGAAAAATTGTGCCTTAGGCACTGGTGGTGGCGCCCAGAACCAAAAATATTCTTACAAGCTATCAGCGTGATGATTGAGGAGGAAGAGGATAATTACTCAGGGATAGTCACTCAGCATCAGCATAGGCAGTCTTTGAAGGGATCTGAGATTTCAAAAAAAATTATTCGGTTACATCAGCATCAGGTGCTTGGTAGCTGGTGGTGATCCAAGACTGATTCATTTTTATGAAGGTCAGCCGATCGACCGAGTCGGTGGACAGACGCACCCTGTGATCGGTTACCACGCCTCCAGCAGCACTGAATGTGCGTTCCGAAAGAACGCTGGATGCAGGACAGGCCAGTAGCTCAATTGCATACTGTGCAAGCTCTGGCCAGTGATCCATCCTCAAGACCCAGTAACCCAGAGGATTTTCGGTGGGAAAGATGTCCAAGTCTGATCTTGCCCCTAGGTATTCCTGCACCATGTAAAACAGACGCTGGCGATGGTTGCTGGAACCGATCATACCTTGGGGCTGCGGACCAAAAAATTGTCTGAACGCATCGGTCAGACGGCCACCTTCTCCACCGCTCCTTCTTTGACTGACCGAAGCCTCAGCAACACGTTGTCCAGAAACAGGAGTTTGTAACCTCCCAGTCTCTGGGAACGCGTTGCACAGACCTTTCTGCAAGGCCTCCCGAAGATGTTTCATCCTCTGCTCCCTCTGCGATGGCAAGATAAGGTCCGCAACCTTACCCTTGTAACGTGGATCAAGGAGGGTTGCCAGCCAGTATTGGTCCTTCTCCTTGATACCACGAATACGAGGATCCTTACGCAGGCTTTGCAGGATCAGGGAGGCCATGCAGCGTAGGTTTGCTGAGGCATTCGGTCCGGAGTCCTCTGGGTCACTAAGGACAACAACGTCCGCAGCCACCTCCTCCCAGCCACGTACAAGTCCATGTGTTCCTTGGGACTGATCCCTTAAAGACTGCTGATGCTGAGTGCCAGGCTCCACCTCCATACTGACACAATCTTCCTCCTCCTCCTCCTCCTCCTCGTCCTCTTCCTGTGTGATCGGCGGGCACGCAGGAACACTGTCTGGATAAAGGGGGCCTTGAGAGCTAAGGAAGTCCTCCTCTTCCTGCCTCTGTTCTGCCTCAAGTGCCCTGTCCATTATTCCACGCAGTGTGTGCTCCAACAGGTGGACAAGGGGGACAGTGTCACTGATGCATGCACTGTCAGTGCTCACCATCCTCGTGGCCTCCTCGAATGGTGACAGGACAGTGCATGCATCCCTGATCATGGCCCACTGGCGTGGGGAAAAAAAACCAAGCTCCCCTGACCCTGTCCTGGTGCCATAGTCGCACAGGTACTCATTGATGGCCCTCTGCTGCGTGTGCAGCCGCTGCAGCATGGCCAATGTTGAGTTCCACCTGGTGGGCATGTCACAGATTAGGCGGTTCTTGGGCAGGTTAAACTCCTTTTGGAGGTCCGTCAGCCGAGCACTGGCATTATATGACCGGCGGAAATGCACACAGACTTTCCTGGCCTGCCTCAGGACATCCTGTAAGCCCGGGTAACTGCCCAAGAACCGCTTCACCACCAAGTTAAGGACGTGAGCCAAACAGGGCACATGGGTCAGTTGTCCCTGTTGGAGGGCAGAGAGGAGGTTGGTGCCATTGTCGCAAACCACCATTCCTGCCTTAAGTTGGCATGGTGTCAACCACCTCTGAACCTGCCCCTGCAGAGCTGACAGAACCTCTGCCCCAGTGTGGCTCCTGTCCCCCAAGCACACCAGCTCAAGCACCGCATGGCATCTTTTGGCCTGCGTACTTGCGTAGCCCCTTGAACGCCTACGGAGCACCGCTGGTTCCGAGGAAGAGGCCATGGAGGAAGAAGAAGAGGAGGGGGTGGAGAAGAGAGGTGTGTCACAATCAGCATTTTGGAGGCGTGGTGGCGGAACAACCTCCAACACTACTGCACCTTGTCCTGCATCCTTCCCAGCTGCCAGCAGAGTCACCCAATGCGCCGTGAAACTTAGGTAACGTCCCTGTCCATGCCTGCTGGACCATGAGTCAGCGGTAATATGCACCTTACCGCTGACCGCCCTGTCCAGCGAGGCATGGACATTGCCTTCCACATGCCGGTAGAGAGCCGGAATCGCCTTCCGTGAGAAAAAGTGGCGTTTGGGTACCTGCCACTGAGGAACCGCACATTCCACAAACTCACGGAAGGGGGCAGAGTCTACCAACTGAAAAGGCAGCAGTTGAAGTGCTAGCAATTTTGCCAAGCTAGCATTCAACCGCTGGGCATGTGGATGGCTGGGAGCAAACTTCTTTCGGCGGTGCAGCAGCTGGGGCAGGGAAATTTGCCTGGTACAATCTGACGTCGGTGTACCAAAAGCAGATTGCCCACAAGTACTTGGCTGTGACACACCTAATTCTACACCTTCATTCCTCTCACTGCAGGTCTCAGAGAGGACTGAAGGTCTAGTGGGGTTGGAAATCTCAGCTGATGAGGAGCAAGGAGAGATCCTCTTTGTTCTTTGGTGTGGGTCTTTTAGATATGCTTGCCAACGAACTGCATGGCAGGTCAACATATGTCTGGTCAAGCATGTGGTACCTAAGCGGGAGATGTTTTGGCCACGCGAGATACGCTTGAGACATATGTTGCAAATAGCAGCGGTGCGATCTGATGCACTCGTCTCAAAAAAGGCCCACACCAAAGAACTTTTTGAATAACGCGCAGAGACTGCAGCGCCCTGCACATGTGGAGCTTTGGGGTGTGATGCAGTCAATGTGCTGCCCTTAGGCTGGCCCCTGGAGGGCATCCTGCCTCGTTGGTGATGTACCGCCTCCTCCTCCTCCTCCTCCTCCTCCTCCTCTCTCCTATCAGGCACCCACGTTGAGTCAGTGACCTCATCATCCCCTCCCTCCTCATCACTGGAGCAAACCTGGCAGTATGCTGCAGCAGGGGGAGCATGACTGCCAGATTGCTGTCCTTCTTGGGCACCCCCTCTGTCCGTGCTCATGTTACTGCCTTCATCGAGCTCAGTATCATCATCAGAGTCTTCCAAACGCTGGGCATCCTCCTGGAGCATGTACCCAACACTGTGGTCAAACAGTTCGAGGGAATCCTCAGGAGGACATGGTGGAGCTAGGGAAGGAGTCACTGATGACATTGAGCTGAGGGAAGAGGCCGCTGCTTTGCCAGACAAAGCACCCTGGGCATGGGTGAGAGAGGATGAGGAGGATGAGGACGGCTTGGTCATCCACTCGACCAAGTCTTCCGCATGTTGCGGCTCAACACGGCCAGCTGCCGAAAAAAAGGCCAAGCGTGTCCCATGGCCACGTGCTGATGAGGATGCACCGTCTCCACGACCAGCACTAGACACAGAGCCTGCTTGCCCTCTCTTATTGGCTTGTGACTGTCTGCCTCTCCTTCTTGGCCTTCCAGACATACTAATGGCCTGTAGCTGCACAAAGCTGGGATAGAACACCTGTAATTTTCTTCAGGTAGCTTTATATACTGTAACCAGACAAGCCTGCCTGTCAGTAGGAAGATAACAGGAACGGATCTAGCTGAACACTGTGAGCAGGACGCACTGCACTAAATGTAAATAGCAGGAACGGATCTAGCTGAACACTGTGAGCAGGACGCACTGACTGCACTAAATGTAAATAGCAGGAACAGATCTAGCTGAACACTGTGAGCAGGACGCACTGCACTAAATGTAAATAGCAGGAACGGATCTAGCTGAACACTGTGAGCAGGACGCACTGACTGCACTAAATGTAAATAGCAGGAACGGATCTAGCTGAACACTGTGAGCAGGACGCACTGACTGCACTAAATGTAAATAGCAGGAACAGATCTAGCTGAACACTGTGAGCAGGACGCACTGCACTAAATGTAAATAGCAGGAACGGATCTAGCTGAACACTGTGAGCAGGACGCACTGACTGCACTAAATGTAAATAGCAGGAACAGATCTAGCTGAACACTGTGAGCAGGACGCACTGCACTAAATGTAAATAGCAGGAACGGATCTAGCTGAACACTGTGAGCAGGACGCACTGACTGCACTAAATGTAAATAGCAGGAACGGATCTAGCTGAACACTGTGAGCAGGACGCACTGACTGCACTAAATGTAAATAGCAGGAACAGATCTAGCTGAACACTGTGAGCAGGACGCACTGCACTAAATGTAAATAGCAGGAACGGATCTAGCTGAACACTGTGAGCAGGACGCACTGCACTAAATGTAAATAGCAGGAACGGATCTAGCTGAACACTGTGAGCAGGACGCACTGCACTAAATGTAAATAGCAGGAACAGATCTAGCTGAACACTGTGAGCAGGACGCACTGCACTAAATGTAAATAGCAGGAACGGATCTAGCTGAACACTCTGAGCAGGACGCACTGCACTAAATGTAAATAGCAGGAACGGATCTAGCTGAACACTGTGAGCAGGACGCACTGACTGCACTAAATGTAAATAGCAGGAACGGATCTAGCTGAACACTGTGAGCAGGACGCACTGACTGCACTAAATGTAAATAGCAGGAACAGATCTAGCTGAACACTGTGAGCAGGACGCACTGCACTAAATGTAAATAGCAGGAACGGATCTAGCTGAACACTGTGAGCAGGACGCACTGCACTAAATGTAAATAGCAGGAACGGATCTAGCTGAACACTGTGAGCAGGACGCACTGACTGCACTAAATGTAAATAGCAGGAACGGATCTAGCTGAACACTGTGAGCAGGACGCACTGACTGCACTAAATGTAAATAGCAGGAACAGATCTAGCTGAACACTGTGAGCAGGACGCACTGCACTAAATGTAAATAGCAGGAACGGATCTAGCTGAACACTGTGAGCAGGACGCACTGCACTAAATGTAAATAGCAGGAACGGATCTAGCTGAACACTGTGAGCAGGACGCACTGCACTAAATGTAAATAGCAGGAACAGATCTAGCTGAACACTGTGAGCAGGACGCACTGCACTAAATGTAAATAGCAGGAACGGATCTAGCTGAACACTCTGAGCAGGACGCACTGCACTAAATGTAAATAGCAGGAACGGATCTAGCTGAACACTGTGAGCAGGACGCACTGACTGCACTAAATGTAAATAGCAGGAACGGATCTAGCTGAACACTGTGAGCAGGACGCACTGACTGCACTAAATGTAAATAGCAGGAACAGATCTAGCTGAACACTGTGAGCAGGACGCACTGCACTAAATGTAAATAGCAGGAACGGATCTAGCTGAACACTGTGAGCAGGACGCACTGCACTAAATGTAAATAGCAGTAACGGATCTAGCTGAACACTGTGAGCAGGACGCACTGACTGCACTAAATGTAAATAGCAGGAACGGATCTAGCTGAACACTGTGAGCAGGACGCACTGCACTAAATGTAAATAGCAGGAACGGATCTAGCTGAACACTGTGAGCAGGACGCACTGACTGCACTAAATGTAAATAGCAGGAACAGATCTAGCTGAACACTGTGAGCAGGACGCACTGCACTAAATGTAAATAGCAGGAACGGATCTAGCTGAACACTGTGAGCAGGACGCACTGCACCAAATGTAAATAGTCTAGATAGAAGATAACAGGAACGGATCTAGCTAAACTGAATACAGTGTATATATATATATATGCAACACCAGGGATGCATATATATACACAATACACTGTAAGTGCAGCTAACTGACTGACTGTTCTGCCTAATCTATCTAACTCAAATCAAATGACACTGTCTGTCTCTCTCTCTATCTCTCAGCACACCGGAACACACTACACAGGGCCGCCGTGTAGGCGGCCTTATATAGTGTGGGGCGTGTACTAAATCCCCTGAGCCATAATTGGCCAAAGCCACCCTGGCTTTGGCCAATTACAGCTCTCTCTACTGACGGCGCTGTGATTGGCCAAGCATGCGGGTCATAGTGCATGCTTGGCCAATCATCAGCCAGCAATGCACTGCGATGCCGCAGTGAATTATGGGCCGTGACGCGCCACACGAATTTGGCGCGAACGGCCCATAACGTTCGCAATTCGACGGACGGTCGAACAGCCGATGTTCGAGTCGAACATGGGTTCGACTCGAACACGAAGCTCATCCCTAGGTGAGGCTAACCTAAAATGTTACAAAAAAGGTAAACAAATGTATTTATTTTATTTTATTTTATTAACTTTTGAGGGGAAGGAGTGAAATGATGCTTAGTGAAATGACACCTGTATGAGTGAAGTCAAAAAGTATGCAATGAAATACAATTGGATTTTGCCGAACTAGTAAGCTGCAGAAACATCATAAAAAAATTGTGAATACAATGATTTGGCACTGGAGTTAGCAAAAAGCGTTAAAATAACAAAATCTGATTTTGCTGCAATATCTCACCACAGATTTCCCCTGAAGTACTTTTTCTAACAGTAGATCTTTCTGTTAAACACCATCATTTAACCCACTTTCTCTGAGCCCAGGCCTTCCTGGACCATGTAGCAAACAAAGCACAGTAATGAGCTTCTGTCACTCTGCTCTCTCCAATGATCAGCTCCTTCTCCTCATTACACAAACTTGCTTCACACTCCTGCCCTGCTGATATTGCTAGGTCAAATGTGGGTAATTAGACTGCTTGCAATAAAGCAGTATTGAACCCAAAAGCAAACATTTATTACATTGTAGATTACCAATTCTTAGATGTGATGGCTGCATCAATTTGATGACTTTGGACATCAAAGCTGCATGACAAGTCGCACCCCATTCTTTTCAATGGCACCTATTCTAATCGGTGCGATTTAAAGTCACAGAGAATTTAAAAGGATTTAAAAGGTGCCTGCACTACTTTGGAGCGACGTTTGATACGGCTTTGATCCATAGAATGGAAAGTCAGATCAAAAGTCGAATCAAAAGTTGCATCAAAGTCACACTAGAAATACTACGACCTTGGAGACGAGCTAACGTGAATGGAGCCCAAGTCTGTTATTTTTCAATAGAACAAGCTCTCCTGCAATTGCAGGAAGTACAGGACCAATGCAAACCATTTACCACTGACAGAGGTGCTTACAATGATCAGCTTTTATTTATTCATGTAAAACCTTTATGCCAAAAGAAAAATAAAAACTGTTGCTGTAACTGCTTGTGTAACTGCAGTATGAGCTGGAGTTTTGTCTTCAAACTGTTAGTATATCTAAATCTGCTAGTACATCTCCAAAGGTGTCACTGTGTTCCTTCATGCAGAGTGGAGACACTCTAAAGCCCCATACACACGATAGGACTTTGTACAAACTTTCCTTTGGATTTTTGTACAAAGGGCGTTGGCCAGAAGTTTGTCTTGCATACAGACGGCAGGACTTTTCCAGCCAACTTTCACCAAATCACATAGTTTTTCAGCTCTTTACCACCACCCTTTGGTAAACTTCTGTATTGTTGTCTGATATTGTGTCAAATCTCGCCACTTTTATTGGCGAGATTGACACCTTGCGAGCCGGGTTCACACTGGTGCGGGGATCCGAGTTGGATCTCCACCAATGCCAGGCACTGTGTTTGGTATGAATCTTGAGGGGGAACTCCACGCCAAATTTTAAATAAAAAAACGGCATGGGTTTCCCTCCAAGGGCATACCAGGCCCTTAGATCTGGTATGGATTTTAAGGGGAACCCCCCTACGCCAAAAGAACAGCGTGGGGGTCCCCCCAAAATCCATACCAGACCCTTATCCGAGCACGCAGCCCGGCCGGTCAAGAAAGGGGGTGGGGACGAGCAAGCGCCCCCCTCCTCAGCCGTACCAGGCTGCATGCCCTCAACATGGGGGGTGGGTGCTTTGGGGGAGGGGGTGCCCCGTGGCCCCCCCACCCCAAAGCACCTTGTCCCCATATTGATGAGGACAAGGGCCTCTTCCTGACAACCCTGGCCGTTGGTTATCGAGGTCTGCGGGCAAGGGGCTTATCGGAATCCGGGATTCCCCTTTAATAAGGTGGCCCCCAGATCCTGGCCCCCCCACCCTTTGTGAATGAGTATGGGGTACATCGTACCCCTACCCATTCACCTAGGGAAAAAATTATCAAGAAAAAAACACAGTACACAGGTTTTTAAATTAATTTATTAGGCCACTCCAGGGGTCTTCTTCCAACTCCGGGGGTCTCTCCGGCGTCTTTTCCCGGTGCCTGGATCTTCTGCCGGCTCCTCCGCTATCTTCTGCCGCTCTTTTGCTAGCGGTGGCCCGGACATCTGGATCATCTTCTTCCCTCTTGCATGCTGGGACTGTGAGGTCATAAGGGGGCGTGGTCATGTCATCCTATGACCATGCCCCCTTATGACCTCACAGTCCCAGCATGCCCCCGGGACTGTGAAGTCATAGGGGGGTGGGGTCACCGCCTATATAAGTCATAGCAGAACGCACAGACAGCATTACAGCCGGAGAGAGTCAACATCTCTGGAAGAGAAGAGGGAAGAAGACATCTGAAAAGCCCGGGCTCTTCTGTTAGCAAAAGAGCGGCAAAAGAGCAGAAGATAGCGGAGGAGCCCAGCAGAAGGAAGAAGGCACCGGAGGAGAACCAGAGAGCGCAGAGACGACACCGGAGAGAGGGAGAAGAGGCCTGAGAGACCCCCGAAGTCGGCAGAAGACCCCCGAAGTCGGAAGAAGATCCCCGGAGCTGCCTAATAAATTACTTTTAAAACTTGTGTAGTGTGTTTTTTTTATTGACACTTTTTTTCCCTAGGTGAATGGGTAGGGGTACCATGTACCCCAAACTCATTAACATTGGGTGGGGGGCCAGGATTGGGGGGCCCCCTTATTAAAGGGGGCTCCCGGATTCCGATAAGCCCCCCGCCCGCAGACCCCGACAACCAACGGCCAGGGTTGTCGGGAAGAAGCCCTTGTCCTCATCAACATGGGGACAAGGTGCTTTGGGGTGGGGGGGCCGCAGGGCACCCCTCCCCCAAAGCACCCACCCCCCATGTTGAGGGCATGCGGCCTGGTACGGCTCAGGAGGGGGGGGGGCGCTCGCTCGTCCCCACCCCCTTTTCTGACCGGCCGGGTTGCATGCTCGGATAAGGGTCTGCCATGGATTTTGGGGGGACCCCATGCCGTTTTTTCGGCGTAGGGGGTTCCCCTTAAAATCCATACCAGACCTAAGGGCCTGGTATGCCCCCAGAGGGGAATTCCCTCTTGCGCTCGCCGAATTCCCTCTCGCGCTCCTATTGCAGCCAGCTCCAGATGTACAGTACCCTGTCGCCGAGAACCAGCGCAATGGGTTCGCGCTGGAAACATTCTCGCGGCTGCGTACTGTAGTTTGTGTACACACGATCGGACTTTGCTCCATCTGACTTTTGTTGCCGGAAAGTTTGTCCGTTCGCACATCCAACAAAAGTCAGATGGAAACAGAAAAAGTTTGTCCGATGGAGCGTACACACGGTCGGATGTTGCTCTAAAACAGCCAATTTCCATGTTTGTTGTCAAAAAGTCCGATCGTGTGTATGGGCCTTAATATAGGAGGTGTGTTACTGACAAGATCACCAGCTGCAATATAATACATTTTTAGTTTTGGGTTTGATACCATTTCATTTGTGTATTTTATATCTGCCTATAGTTCAGCAAACTGTTATGCAGGAAGAAACTAAAGGACAATGCCCTATTGAGAAAGACAAGCCTTGTGAGATATTATTTGTTGTTCTTCATTTTTTATTTTGTTTTTGTACTTAAATGACTCATGTGAAACAGTTTTGCTTAGAGGTTTTTTTTCTTCCAAACTTCTTTTATTGAGTAAAAGGAAATAAAGATTACAAGAACAATAAAAAGGTGTGTTACATTCATAGAAACACGACCAGATCTTATCAAAAAAGATAGGTGACAAGTAAGACATTAAGAACAATAATGGGTTGCAATGATAACAGAATCAACGGGTAACACTTCAGCAGTTCCGGCAGGAAGATGTAATCAATTATGTAAATGGGGTGTATGACGTCTAGGTTGTATGTGTTGCTTCCCATACTACTCTCCTTTCATGATTTACATCCAATATGTGTCTTGGTTAGATGCCTTGGATAGTATGTGGCCATTAGGAAAGTGGACTCTGCATTGGGGTTGTCTACTTGTGTGTTTATACTTGTGTCCAGCACAGCACTTGTATTCAGATCTGGTCTTGTATAAGAAATGAATGGGGGTGGGGGTCGGGGGATAGTGGCTGGCAGGGGGGGAACTAAAGGAGAGTAAGTATGGAAGAGGATTTGAGAGGTTGAAAGGGGTCTGTTGTGGTGGTTATATGTGTTACTGGGTTTAGGTCTGCGTAATTGTACATGTATGTATGTGTTCGTATTGGGAGGGACGAGTAGGTTTTTTAGGATGAGCTATTTGTATATAGTCAGCATGACAGGTTGCGTTTATGGATATAGTGTTAACGTCAAGTAGAGTATAATTTTGTCTTAGAACCCTTTTGTATATAGAGGGTGTTGTTTTAGGTGGGAGGAAAATTCATGATTTGAAGGTAGTCTTTGCAGGATCGAAAATGGGTCCAGCAAGCCCATAAAGTAGAGAATTTATGAAGAGAATTCTGAGAAATTGAGATGAGTTCCTCCTTTTCTGCAATTTTATTTATTATTTTATACTAATCTGAAATGTAGGGGACTCTGGGTGTACCCCATAGTGTGGGTATGCACATTTTAGCTGCGTTTACTAGCATCATGGCCAATGACTTATAGTATAGTGTGTCATTTGATTCATGGTGATGGAATAAGAACTGTGCAGGTGTAAATTCCAGAGAGTATGTTGTTATTTTTTTGATTAGTTCATGTACCTGTTTCCAATAGGCGTGAATAGTTGGGCAGTTCCACCATATGTGTAAGAGATCTCCCGGTGCTTGTCTGCATCTTCAGCATTTATCTGACCTGGATGCATTAAATCTGTGTAAAATAGAGGGGGTACGGTACCATTGTGAAATAATTTTATAATTGTTCTCTTGGATAGAGACATTCATGGAGCCCTTGTGTACGTTTCGGTATATTTTTCCCAGACGATGTTCGTCAGGTTTGTGTCTAAATCTTTGGCCCAGGCCTTGCAGGCTGTTCCCTCATCAGCCTGGGTATGGTCCCAGAGCAGATTCTGGATTTTGAGATGACATGACGTTGGGGCATGTGGCTTAGGCATAGGTTTTCAAATGGGGTTAAAGCTTCAGAAAGGTCTGTTTTGCATTGAATATGGGATATATGTTTCATTTGCAGGTATTCTAGGAAGCCAAGGTTTGGTTCAGCCCAGAGGGTGTTCATGTGCTCCAGGGTAAGCAACTTGCTATCCTGAAGAAGGTGGTGAATGCGTATACCTATGCCTGGTTGTTTACTGGATAGTGGATGGGGGGCCATGCCTGGAGAGAATTGAGGGTTCAAAAGAACTGGTGATAGAGGGCCCAGAGTCTCGGAAAGTTTGAATTTGTGGCATACTTCGGTGAAGTACTCTAATGTGGGGCCTATATTGGGGTGTTCTGTTAGGTCTTTTGGTGTGAGGTTATGTCGGATCAATGGGACACAACTGACTGGGTGGAAGGAGAAGGAGTTTTCTAGGGCTACCCAGTCTTTAGTCTTTTGGTGGGTATGCCAGTCTATGATATGTTGTAAATGGCAGGACCAATAGTAGTGTTGTATGTCAGGTAAACCTATTCCCCCTTTGGATCTGGGTTTTATTAACAGGGTACCGTATATCTAATTCTGGGGTGTTTTGATTCCAGAGATAAACCCTACATATTTTTTTGAATGATTGTATGAAGGTGTTGGGGAGTTTGGAAGGTATCGTTTGAAGGAGGTATGGTATGCGTGGCGGGATATTCATTTTAATGATAGCCGCTCTGTCAAATCAGGAAAAGTGTGCTTTATTCCATTTTTTATCCTCTGTGATAGTCCTGAGAAGTGGTAAATAATTTTTCGAGTAGAGGTCAGCTAATTTCATGGTATTTGGATTCCTAAGTAGGTTATTGCATCTGTTTTCCATGTAAATGTGAAGTTTTGTTTACATTTTAGGACTTGTGGTTTTGTTAGTGTTATGTTGAGGGCATGCCATTTTGTGAAGTTGATTTTGAAATGTGCTATGAACTGGAATAGGTGGAAGTCTTTGAGGAGGTTTGGTAGGGTTATGGAGGGTTTAGATAGGAAAAGTAGAATGTTGTCGGCAAAAGCTGCCATTTTATATTGTTTGTCAGCTATGGTGACTCCGTGGATATCTATATTTTTGCTTATCTTACGTAGGAAGGGTTTGAAAGTGAGAACAAACAAAATGGGGGATAGGGAACATACTTGGCGTGTACCATTTTAGATAGGAGAGGCATTTTACAGTAGCCCGTTTATGCGTATTTTTGCCTTGGGGTTTGTGTATAGAGACATTATGAAGCCTATCAGGCGTTCACCGAAGCCTAGATTTTGTAGCACAGCTTCTAGGTAGTCCCAGGCCAACCTGTCAAATGCCTTCTCTGCGTCTAAAGATGAGAGGAAACCAGGAGTATTGGATTTGGAGAGCCAGTTGTGTATGTTCAGAGCTTTAAGTGTGTTATCCCTGGCTTCTCTGCCTGGGATAAAGCCTACTTGATCTCTGGAAATTAAGTTTGTGAGTAAGGGCAGTATACGGTTGGCCAGAATTTTTGCAAAAAATGTTAAGTCAGTGTTCAAAAGTGAAATGGGGCAATAATTTGAGGCTATTTCGTGGTCTTTTCCAGGTTTTGGGATAACACATATATGTGCTTCCAATAGGTTCTTGGGTGTTGTATTTTGTTGTGATAGTTGGTTAAATGCTCTTAGAAAGGAGGAAGATAGAAATTTTGAAAACGTTTTGAAATAGGTCATGCAGAATCTTTCAGGGCCTGGGCTTTTGCCTAGTTTCATTTGTTTAATAGCTGCATGGAATTCCTCGCATGTTAAGCGGCCACCTAAATTTTTGGCTTGTTCCAGGGGTATTGGTCTGGGATTATATCGTGTAGGGAATTCTGTGATGATGGATTTGCGTGATCTGTTTTCCGCTTGTGGTTTTTGTTCTGGAGGGAGGTTCATCGCTATTAGAGAGCCTTTTCCCTGAGTATGGTGTGCTTAGAGGTTTACTTAAATTTCTTAAATTTTTACTCTTTATGTCACTGACATTTGGAAGTAGTCCCAGTGTTTGATTTAAACTGTTGGCTGCTGTAACTAGTTATCGCAACATATCTAGATCTTGTAAGGATTTCAGCACATATATGAGAGGATGTCGATGAACTGAAGAGCCTGTGCCAAGAGTGTAAGTCTGTGGCTTCAGTAGCTGCTTGCATGATTCCATACTGGAATCCACGCCCAGGCGGAGAATTCCAGTAAATTAACCATTAACATTACTTTCATGTTCTTAGATATTTTAGAATTCGTTGTGTCCTTCCACTTTCTTTAAAGTGTAACTCAAGCTAATTTTATTGTAAGTTTTAGATAAAATGAGGAAGGATAAGAACCTATTTCAGACTTTTATTGGTATCTTTGGCCTCATTGAGGACATTTTACCTTGTTTTTTGTTTTGGTGATAGTTAAGCAGGTTAAAAAAACACAGAAGTTCTAGTTCAAACAATAGAAATAATACTAAAAAAAAAAAAAAAAAGAAAACCTCCATTCACACAATCCTATACCCATAGTTGATCCAGAGGAAGATGAAAAACCCTGTTAAAGAATGATCCCATTTGCTCTGGTGGAGGAAAAAATCCATGCTGTTCCTCTAAAGGCAAATGGATGACATTCCCTGGATCAGCAGTTTCTGTTATTACCTATAAATGTTATTATTCAACTATAATTTGTGTATTTAGAAATGCATCCAGGTTTTTTTTTTAAAAAACAATTTACTGAGCTGTCTTACTTAATAAGTGCATAACATGTTTCACTGCACCCCCAGCAGTGTCATCAGGGGAAAAATAACAAACAGTGTGTTTACATGGGCTCAAATGAAAAGTACATTTCTGAGCCACCTTGACCTTATGACAAATTGAGATAGGGCCATATAGGTGCTGGATAAAAGACAGAACTTGTCAAAAATGTATAATGGGGGGGTTATAGTGCTGCTAGTCTGGTGGGATACTGAGCCTTATTGGGCAGCCACTGTCTCTATGCATTAAGATTTTGAGTAAAGCCTGAGTTCACGCTACAGAATGCAGCAGCTCACAGCAGGAGTCCGGTGCATCTCTATTCATCATTTCAGGTCCAATTTCAGCCCAAATTTTGGGCTTAATTCTGACCAGAAAAGGACCAGAAGATGCATAGGGCTCCTGTGTAATTCGCACAGGAGCCGCTGAGGAGATGTGTGAACCGGCTCCATAGAGAGCACAATCTCCTGCTATGCGAATATGATGCGGGTAAACCTGAATCCAATTTGCATAGATGTGAACCCAGCTTTGAACAAGGATAGTGGTCCTCCTTTACCCTTAGTTACATCAAGTTAGAATTTCTCATTAGGAGGGTTTTTTTTTCTCATTCAGCACTTTATTAAGAGCCTGTCTGTTATTGGACATATATGCAGGTTATGGACAGGAGTGACATCTGTGCCTAGCATACTATGTTTTCTGGAGATCAAGGTGCATCTCTGAGCAGGACTGTCTTTAAGGCAGGGAAAAAGGGGCAGCTGCCCTGGGTCCCATCATTATTGTGGGGCCCAAAGCAGCTGCCTCATACTTGCAACTATCCCAGTTTAAATTCCCTTGTACCTTGAAGATTTAGTCCTGTGCTGTGTCCCGATATCTCAGTGTGAAGTTCTGTTACAAATGCTGCTCATTCCTGCCCTATTGCTGTGTACAGATAACTCCCCTGCAGACCCTGTGTTTACATGTAAATAACCTGCATTGATATGTAAATAGCAGTTCCAATAATATGTAAATATTTGCAAACCTGTGGCATTGATATGCAAATAGAGACGGCATTCATATGTATATCATGCCCCCCTAAGGTCATATCCACCATCACTTCTGCTGAATGCTGCCCACAGGGGAAGTAAAGGGACACGCTTAAAGTCTTGCCTACAACTGTGGTCATTAAGCCTAACATCAGCCTGTTCTGCAAAGGTAAGCAAATTGGAACCCTTTTTCAAAGTAACATGGTGCCACAGCACCATGAATACTCACATCTCAGCAGATGCGTGAGGGTGTAATTAACAATTAATTGCACTGCTAAAGGGCAGCAAGTTTCTGTGGTGTCAGGAAAGTAATTTTGCATGCGTTCCCAACACACACAAATGTGAACGCAGCCTAAATGTCTCAGTTATATTGGTGGTCAGTGTAGATCTTCTCATTACATTGGGCCTTGGTGTACAATCCTTTCATTCACACTAGTGGCCAGTGTGAAGGTCCCCCTTACATTGGTGGTCAGTGTAAAACCCTCATTACTTTGGTGGTTACTGAATGCTCATATTACATTAGTGGTCAGTGTAAATTCCCATTTCATTGGCGGCCAGTGTAGAAACTCCTCATTATATTGGTAATCGGTTAAAAAATCCAAACCTGCATTTGTGGTCAGTTTCGAATCCTCCCTTACATTGGTGGTCCATGTAGAAACTCCCTTTAAATTGATGGTGAGTGTAAATCCCACCTTACATTGGTGGTCAGTGTAGAAATCCCTCTTAATTGGTTGTTGATATAAAATCCCCCATTACATTGGTTGTCAGTGTAAATTCTTCATTACATTGGTTATCAGTGTACCTTTCCCTTTACACTGGTGGTAAGTGCAGAATTGCCCTTACACTGGTCGTCAGTGTAAGTCCCCCTTTACATTGGTGATCAGTGTACATTTCCCTTTACCTTGGTGGTAAGTGCAGAACTACCCTTACACTGGTGGTCAGTGTAAACCCCCTTTACATCGGTGGTCAGTGTAAACCCCCCCCAACATTGGTGATCGGTGTAGAAGTGTCAACTTACATTGGTGGTCAATACAAATCTCCTTGACAATGGTTGTGAGTGTAAATTCCCCCTTACACTGGTGCTTGGTGTAAATGCTCCTATTACATTTGTGTCAGTGTAGAAATCCCTCTTTATATTGGCAGGTGACATAAAATCCCCCATTACATGGTGGTCAGTGAAAATTCCCCCTCACACTGGTGGTCAGTAAAAATCCCCTCACATTGGTGGTCATTGTAAATTCCCCATTACATTGGTAGTCAGTGTAGAATCCACTATATGCTTGCCAAAAATTTTCCAGCTCTACATGATTCTGAATTTGCCACAGTGTACTGCCTCCTAACTAATCCCATCCCCCCACCACTGCCACTGATCACCCCCCCAGCATTACCATTGATCCCAGGAGTCCTAGGATCTCTAGGAGTTTTCTGTCTATTGATAGGTCCCCTCACCTTCCCAGTCCATGGTGTGCAGGCAGTGAGAAGATGATGTTCTGTAGCTTTTAGCAGCCAATCAGTGAGCAGTAATGATGTGCACTAACCTCTTGCAATTAATCATTGAGTGGTAAGGATATGCAGTAACCTCTAGCAACCAATCAGTGAGCAGTAGTAGCGTGCAGTAACCTTTAGCAACCAAGCGGTGAGTGGTAAGGTTGTCCAGTAACCTCTAGCAACCAATCAGTGAGCAGTATTGATATACAGTAATCTTTAGCAACCAATCAACAAGCAGAAGTCATGTGCTGTAGCCTCTAGCAAATAATAAGTGAGCCACAATGTGTGTTGGCAGCCAGTCAGTGAGCGGCAATGATACACTGTAACCTCTGGCAGCCAATCGCAATTGCTGCCTGATCTGATTCAGTAAACTGATTTTGAGCCTAGCTGCGACGTATGACTCAGAGCAGGTGGAGAGCGAAATTGCATGGAGGGGGGGGGGCTGCAAGAAAAGTATAAACCACATGCACCTCTACTCCCTAAAATAAAGTGAACTACACATACACTCTGAAAGGTGTGGACATGCATAGGGGGATGCATGTCAAACCCCTAAAGCTTAAATAGTGCTAATCTACTGAGCTGGCAAGAACTAGTTCATGAGGTAGTCTATTCCACATTTTTAGGACTCTTATTATAAAGGTGCCTTTCTGTATGTGGAGGTTACATTTCTTTTTCTAAAGATTAAAGTGTATAACTCTACACCAAGTTCATTATATAGATCATTTATGTGTTTATACGGGGTGATAATATCCCCTCTTAATTGCCTGTTCTTCACAACAGAATTTTTTTGTCAATAAATCAGTTGAAGTCCGGAATATCATTGTAGCACCCTAGGGTTTAGTCATGGAGCTCCTCACAAATTTATTTGCCAAGAGTAGTCATCTTGGTTGATTGATAGAGGTCTATTGATTTCTCCCTAAGTTTGGCCTTGTTGCACTTTTTCTCTTTTACCACTAGGTGGCCGGGAACTTGGTGGTACTAGATATGAGGAGGGCAACCCAAGGTCAGGTTATGGGTATATGGGGTATTGCAGTCAATGGGCGGAGGGTTTCTTGAATCCTTTGACCTGCTGGCAGAACCTATATATTTGAGAGAGGTCAGGTGATCTGTGTTCTGTGCCACCCGTGTGTTGTCTGCCGAGACGGTCAGCAGGGGTGAAGCTTGAAGGTATCTGAAGTGCCAAGCTAGAGACCCAGCAGGGAAGCGTGGGTGACACTTGAGGGCGATAGCACTGCAAACGCCTTGAGGAGCTCACGGGATTCAGAGTTAGTGAATCAGGGGGTCCAATGAGAGACCAGGCGCTCAAGGAGTTGAAGAACTACAAGTAGAAGTTGTAGTAAAGCTGAGAGAACTGTTACGTTTGAATTAGGAACTGTTAAGTACTGTAGCCATAGGGGACAGGAATAGTGTTTATGTGATAGAGGCTGTGATCTCTTTCCTCTGTGCTATCTCCACAGCAGGATCAACATTGTGCCTCTTTATTTTTCTCTGAATAAGCAGCAGAGTCTCTCTCTCTCCACATGTAGGTCAGTGTGGGTCAGGTAGGAAGGTCAGTGCGTGTCAGGTAGGTAGGTCAGTTTATGTCAGGTAGGTAGGTCAGTGTATGTCAGATAGGTAGGTTAGTATGTGTCAGGCATGTCATGTAAGTCAGTTTATGTCATGTAGGTCAGTGTATGTGTCATAAACCAGATGTGACCAGAACTGTGTGACTGCGACGGAGTGAACCAGACATAAATAAGTGAAAGTAAGTTTATTTAAGGAAAGTGCATATGTGAACACACCATAAATACAAGTGAACAACCAAACAATCAGTGATATAAAACCAACCAGCATATGTAGCAAGAGGGAGTACCAGAATCGTAGTCAAGCCAGGCCGGGGTCATAAACACGGAATCAGTAGCTGGGAAGGGAGATAAACAGGACAAGGGAAGATGGATGGAGGACAGGAGGGACGGGTCAGGTACAAGGCTCAGAGTCCAGAGTCCAGGGTTCAGGTAACGGACAGGAAACAGGATCAACAGGTTCCAGGAATCAGGTTTCAGGTACAGGATCAGGGTAACAGGATGCAGATCAGGGCTCAAGGACAATACCAGGGCAACATAAGTCTGTGATTGCCGGGTATTTATACTGCAGCTCTGCTAATGAAAGTCAGGTGACACCTGTCTGCAGAGGGGAATACCTGCTCCATACTGCCAGGATCCATCCGCTGGTGGACACCAGTACTGCGGCCCAAAGATGACATAACATTAACAGGGAAAAGCTCTCCTGACAGTTCCAAACTGCCAGGAGACACCTGCTGGTGGACCTCAGTACTGCATGCCAAATAACAGATATTACCAGCGGATGGAACATTTCCTGACAGTACCCCCCCTCAAAGGAGCGACCTCCGGACGCTCCAACTAGCCGTTGCTGAGGAAAGTCCATGGTGTCCAGCTGGGCAGTGGGCACATCAGGCTGGGCAACGGACAGGAACACTCCAGGCTGGGCAGTGGACAGGAACAACTTGAGCTGGGCAGCGGACAGGAACAACTTGAGCTGGGCAGCAGACAGGAACAACTTGAGCTGGGCAGCAGACAGGAACAACTTGAGCTGGGCAGCAGACAGGAACAACTTGAGCTGGGCAGCAGACAGGAACAACTTGAGCTGGGCAGCAGACAGGAACAACTTGAGCTGGGCAGCAGACAGGAACAACTTGAGCTGGGCAGCAGACAGGAACAACTTGAGCTGGGCAGCAGACAGGAACAACTTGAGCTGGGCAGCAGACAGGAACAACTTGAGCTGGGCAGCAGACAGGAACAACTTGAGCTGGGCAGCAGACAGGAACAACTTGAGCTGGGCAGCAGACAGGAACAACTTGAGCTGGGCAGCAGACAGGAACAACTTGAGCTGGGCAGCAGGCTCCGGGTCATCGAGCTGGGCAGCAGGCTCCGGGTCATCGAGCTGGGCAGCAGGCTCCGGGTCATCGAGCTGGGCAGCAGGCTCCGGGTCATCGAGCTGGGCAGCAGGCTCCGGGTCATCGAGCTGGGCAGCAGGCTCCGGGTCATCGAGCTGGGCAGCAGGCTCCGGGTCATCGAGCTGGTCAGCAGGCTCTGGAACATTGGGCCGAACAGCGAGCACCGTAAGGGCAGGCCGGATTACAGGCACCGGCTCAGCAAGCTGGGTAACGGACCCCGGCCCAGTGGGCTGGGTAACAGGCCCCGACTCAGCGAGCTGGACACCGGGCACCAGTTCGGCAAGCCGGATAACGGATACTGGCTTGACAGGCAAAGTGATGGACTTCGGTTTAGCAGACTGGGTAACGGGCACCAGTTCAGCAGACCGGGTAACGGGCACCGATTCAACAGGCCGAGACACGGGGACCGAAACTCCAGGCTGAAACACGGGCACCGAAACTTCAGGCTGAGACACGGGCACCGAAACCTCAGGCTGGGATACCAACATCACGACATCAGGCTGGAAGACAGATACCAGGATATCAGGCTGGAGGATGGACACATCAAACCGGAAAGCAGGCTCATCAGGCTGAACAGTGGGCACATCAGGCAGAACAGCAGGTACATCGGACTGGTCAATAGTCGCTGGAGCGTCAGACTGGAACATGGACACTGGGGTTTCGGGCTGGAAGGCAGGCATATCAGACTGGAGAGCGGGTGCATCAGACTGGAAGGCTGGAACCTCAGACTGCAAAGCTGGAACCTCAGACTGCAAAGCTGGAACCTCAGACTGCAAAGCTGGAACCTCAGACTGCAAAGCTGGAACATCAGACTGCAAAGCTGGAACATCAGACTGCAAAGCTGGAACATCAGACTGCAAAGCTGGAACATCAGACTGCAAAGCTGGAACATCAGACTGCAAAGCTGGAACATCAGACTGCAAGGCTGGAACATCAGACTGCAAAGCTGGAACATCAGACTGCAAAGCTGGAACATCAGACTGCAAAGCTGGAACATCAGACTGCAAAGCTGGAACATCAGACTGCAAAGCTGGAACATCAGACTGCAAAGCTGGAACATCAGACTGCAAGGCTGGAACATCAGACTGCAAGGCTGGAACATCAGACTGCAAAGCTGGAACATCAGACTGCAAGGCTGGAACATCAGACTGCAAGGCTGGAACATCAGACTGCAAGGCTGGAACATCAGACTGCAAAGCTGGAACATCAGACTGCAAGGCTGGAACATCAGACTGCAAGGCTGGAACATCAGACTGCAAGGCTGGAACATCAGACTGGAAGGCTGGAACATCAGACTGGAGGGCTGGAACATCAGACTGCAAGGCTGGAACATCAGACTGGAAGGCTGGAACATCAGACTGCAAGGCTGGAACATCAGACTGCAAGGCTGGAACATCAGACTGCAAGGCTGGAACATCAGACTGCAAAGCTGGAACATCAGACTGCAAAGCTGGAACATCAGACTGCAAAGCTGGAACATCAGACTGCAAATTGGGAGCAGGTTGGGTTACTGGCAGGATTGTGTGAGTGGGGAAGAACTTCCGTTTCTTCTTGGGCTTAACTACTGAAGATCTGTAGGTGAGGGGTGCAGCAGACTGGAGAGGAGGATTGGGATATGGCAGGGAAGAGGTAACAGTGGCTGGAGGAAGTTCGTGTGGGTTTGCAGGCAGCAGGGAAGAGACAGGTGGGTTGAATGCAGGATAGGTACAGGGAGCAGAGACTGGATATGAGTATTTGTTTGGCAGCAGCGTATACTGAGCTGCAACTGTGGTTGACATGGGTGATAGGGAAACATACATTTGGGTAGGCTGGTGTTTGGTGGCAGGGGTGGTTTGTTTAACTGGAGCTGCTTGCATCATGTCGGACCATGCTGAAAGTATAGGTTGTACAAACTGTGCTTTTAAACCTCCCTGTCTAACAAAAGACTGAGCAGACACAATGCACTCAGCAATCACCTGTGGGGAACAGGCTGAGTAGTGCTCACAAAAATCATCTGGGTCATCTTCGAAAAGCCAAACTAGGGATACAACCTGATTCATATCGAAAGGAGGAGTGAAATCATCACGGCCCTCTGGAATACAGGGTAGGGCCAGCTCAGTACATAGCTTGATCAAAGGCTGCACCTCCCCAAACAATATATAACCCTGATCGACCAGGGAGTGAGCCAAACGTATAGTGGCAAACAACTGGTCACTAGACCATTCTTTCAAAGCCTGGCGGCAATAATCACCACTTTCAGATGCTAGCAGAGAAAAATAAATAATCTCATCGGCATTCATGGTTGCAACCAACCGAATCAAAATGGTTCCCCTGTGCAGCCACTTCTGGTCAGGGATGGCCCTGGTATTCTGTCATAAACCAGATGTGACCAGAACTGTGTGACTGCGAAGGAGTGAACCAGACATAAATAAGTGAAAGTAAGTTTATTTAAGGAAAGTGCATATGTGAACACACCATAAATACAAGTGAACAACCAAACAATCAGTGATATAAAACCAACCAGCATATGTAGCAAGAGGGAGTACCAGAATCGTAGTCAAGCCAGGCCGGGGTCATAAACACGGAATCAGTAGCTGGGAAGGGAGATAAACAGGACAAGGGAAGATGGATGGAGGACAGGAGGGACGGGTCAGGTACAAGGCTCAGAGTCCAGAGTCCAGGGTTCAGGTAACGGACAGGAAACAGGATCAACAGGTTCCAGGTTCCAGGAATCAGGTTTCAGGTACAGGATCAGGGTAACAGGATGCAGATCAGGGCTCAAGGACAATACCAGGGCAACATAAGTCTGTGATTGCCGGGTATTTATACTGCAGCTCTGCTAATGAAAGTCAGGTGACACCTGTCTGCAGAGGGGAATACCTGCTCCATACTGCCAGGATCCATCCGCTGGTGGACACCAGTACTGCGGCCCAAAGATGACATAACATTAACAGGGAAAAGCTCTCCTGACAGTTCCAAACTGCCAGGAGACACCTGCTGGTGGACCTCAGTACTGCATGCCAAATAACAGATATTACCAGCGGATGGAACATTTCCTGACAGTATGTCATGTAGGTCAGTGTATGTCAGGTAGGTAGGTCAGTGTATGTCAAGTAGGTAGGTCAGTGTATGTCAGCTAGGTTAGTACGAGTCAGGCATGTCATGTAGGTCAGTGTATGTCAGGTAGGTCAGTGTATGTCAGATAAGTAGGTCAGCGTATGCCAGGTAGGTAGGTCAGTGTATGTCAGGTAGGTTAGTATGTCAGGTAGGTTAGTATGTGTCTGGCATGTCATGTAGGTCAGTGTGTGTCATGTAGGTCAGTGTATGTCAGATAGGTAGGTCAGTGTATGTCAGGTAGGTTAGTACGTGTCAGGCATGTCATGTAGGTCAGTGTATGTCATGTAGGTCAGTATATGTCAGGTAGGTAGGTCAGTATATGTCATGTAGGTCAGTGGATGTCAGGTAGGTCAGTGTATGTCATGTAGGTGAGTGTATGTCAGGTAGGTCAGTTTATGTCATTTAGGTCAGTGTATGTCATGTAGGTCAGTGTATGTCAGGTAGGTAGGTCAGTGTATGTCAGGTAGGTAGGTCAGTGTATGTCAGGTAGGTTAGTACGTGTCAGGCATGTCATGTAGGTCAGTGTATGTCATGTAGGTAGGTCAGTGTATGTCAGGTAGGTTAGTACGTGTCAGGCATGTCATGTAGGTCAGTGTATGTCATGTAGATCAGTGTATGTCATGTAGGTCAGTGTATGTCAGGTAGGTAGGTCAGTGTATGTCAGGTAGGTTAGTATGTCAGGTAGGTTAGTATGTGTCAGGCATGTCATGTAGATCAGTGTGTGTCATGTAGGTCAGTGTATGTCAGATAGGTAGGTCAGTGTATGTCAGGTAAGTTAGTACGTGTCAGGCATGTCATGTAGGTCAGTGCGTGTCATGTAGGTCAGTGTATGTCAGCCAGGTAGGTTAGTGCATGTCAGGTAGGTCAGTGTGTGTAGGAATCAGGCTGGTAAGTACTATTGTAGGAAGGGAAGGGACTCGGGGAGTGCTAAAAGTCCATAGGTTAAGGGGCGCCAATTTCTTGCCTTGCACCGGGTGCTGACAACCCACGCTACGCCACTGCTGCTGGGGGCACCTGATGCAAGGACGGACTCTGCTTGGAAGGCACCTGATGCAAGGACGGAGTGCTGGGGAGGCACCTGATGCAAGGATGGAGTGCTGGGGAGGCACCTGATGCAAGGACGGACTCTGCTTGGAAGGCACATGATGCAAGGACAGAGTGCTGGGGAGGCACCTGATGCAAGGACGGACTCTGCTGGGGAGGCACATGATGCAAGGATGGACTCTGCTGGGGAGGCACCTGATGCAAGGATGGACTCTGCTGGAGAGGCACCTGATGCAAGGATGGACTCTGCTGGAGAGGCACCTGATGCAAGGTCGGACTCTGCTGGGGAGGCACCTGATGGCATCTGATGGCAGGTGACACGCTCGGGGCTTCCACTGATTCTGCATTATGATGAGTTGAATGATTTCATTTTATATTACAATGTAATAAAAGAAATAATGCGCTTCAATCACCCTGACACCATAGCAACCATGGTACCGGGATGACTGAAGCACTAACCCCAGGTGTTTGGAGTATCTTTATCTGCTGCTGATTTGTTAAACTTTCTGGAATACACATATTTCTATTGTTGTGTAGGATCTGGGCCTGCTGTCCTTTCTTTCTTTCTTTCTTTCTTTCTTTCTTTCTTTCTTTCTTTCTTTCTTTCTTTCTCTCTCCATCCCTCATTCTTCTCAGACTCTAACCACACACCCTTCAAGCCATGCCCATTTAAGCCACACCCACTCTCCCGCATAAACCATGCCATATTTTCGCCACGCCGCACTTTGCGCGCCGCATTTTACTATTTTGCACCACCCAGTCCATTACCAGGTCCTTTGGGTCTAGTATGGATATTAAGGGGAACCCTGTGCCAAAATGTAGAAAAACAAATAGCTTTGGAGTCCCCCTTAAATCCATACCAGGCCCTTCAGGTCTGGTATGGATTTTAAGGGGAACCCTGCGCCAAAATGTAAAAAAAATAGCGTGGGGACTCCCCAAAATTCATACCAGATCCTCATCCGAGCACGCAACCAGGCAAGCTGTAGGAAAAGGGGGGGACAAGAGAGCGCCCCACCCCCTCTCCTGAACCGTAACAAACCACATGCCCTCAACATGGGGAGGGTGGTTTGGGGTCCCCCCAAAACACCTTGTCCCAATGTTGATGGGGACAAGGGCCTCTTCCCCACAACCCTTGCCCGGTGGTTGTGGGGGTCTGCGGGCGGGGGGCTTTTGGAATCTGGAAGCCCCCTTTAACAAGGGGACCCCCAGATCCCAGCCCCCTATGTGAATGGGTATGGGGTACATTGTACCCCTACCCATTCACCAAAAAAAGTGTCAAAAAAGTAAAAATGAGAGAAAACAGTTTGGGACAAGTCCTTTATTAAAAATAAAAAAATTCAAAAATGTCCCGTGATGTCCATTCAATTTCGTTCACATCGCCGACGGTCCTGAGAAAAAAATAAATGGAAAACTCTGCCTCGATGGGAGGCGTCCCGCCGACTGCAGCCTTTCTGCGATGACAGCTGTTATATAGCTGGGGGCGGGGCCACCAGGTGATGTCAAAGGGTGACCCCGCTCCCTCTGATGTTACTAGAGCTATCGGTGCAAAAAGGCGCAGGATGCCTCCCATCGAGGCAGAGTTTTTCCATTTTTTTTTCTTGGGTCATGGGCGCTGGGATCGAAGATGGATTTACATCACGGTGTAGAAAAAATTGTGAAAAAAAATGCGCTGTCTTATACAAATAATGGTAGCTGCCAGCACATTAGATAATCTGTGAATAAGTGAACAAACAAAGTAGTATAGTGCAGCGCTGATGAAGATAAAATAAGCAATAACATTATACCAATAAAAAAGTGAATATGATAAATGAATATTCAAAACAAAAATACACAGCAATAAAATATCACAACGATAATGATAAAATAGTATAAACCAACAGTGTCAGTGCATATAAAGTGCATATATGACATCATATATAGTGACTGTAAATCTGTGTGAACTGGTTGTCTGTAGATAATCCACCACCGTAAGGAAAGGGGCTTACCAGACAGGTTGAACCCAACTAGGCATATGCCTGATGAGTCAACCAAGCTTTTGGTGTAACACACCCATCACAGGACTTTTTTTACCTTTTTTTAATAAAGGAATTGTCCCAAACTGTCATGTCATTTTTACTTTTTTGACACTTGTTTTGTGAATGTGTAGGGGTACAATGTACCCGATACCCATTCACATATAGGGGGCTGGATCTGGGGGTCGGGATTCCGATAAGCCCCCCGCCCACAGACTCCCCCAACCCCCGGGCAAGGGTTGTGGGGATGAGGCCCTTGTCCCCATCAACATGGGGACAAGGTGTTTTTGGGGGGACCCCAAAGGACCCTCCCCATGTTGAGGGCATGTGGGGGGCACTCTCTTATCCACCCCCTTTTCTTGTGGCCTGCCAGGTTGCGTGCTCAAGTAAGGGTCTGGTATGAATTTTTGGGGGGACCTCACGCCATTTTAAAAAAAAATGGCGTGGGGTTCCCCTTAAAATCCATACCAGACCTGAAGGGCCTGGTATGGATTTTGGGGGGCCCCCACGTCATTTTTTTGTTTTGGCACAAGGTTCCCCTTACTTTCCATACCAGACCTGAAGGGCCTTGTTTGGATTTTGAGGGGACCCCACGCAATTTTTTTACATTTTGGTGTGGGGTTCCCCTTAAATTCATACCAGACCCAAAGGGCCTGGTAATAGACTGGGGGGAACTCACGCCATTTTTTTCAATGATTTTTATCTATATTGCCGGGATCCGAAAATTCATTACAGCCGCGAGCACTTTTAAATTACATTTGTTCCTTTAGAAATGACCCCCCAGGCAGATATTTAAAGGAATGTTTCATTTTTATTGTTTCACTTTAAGTATTATTAAAATCACTGCTTCCTGAAAAAACGTCTGTTTTAAAACTTTTTTTTTTTCCATTGATACATGCCAAACACACTTTATGGCAATAATATGCATATAAGCCTTTAAAATGAGCACTTTTGATTTTTCATGTTCGTGTCCCATAGACTTTAATGGTGTTCGCACAAATCTTTTGCCTGTTCGCAAGTTCTGGTGCGTACAGAACTGGGGGGTGTTCGGCTCATTCCTATTGAGCAGCATCAAACTTCAATGTGTAATGCAGCATAATCTCACATGATTTAGGGTACTGGGCATTCACCCCCTGCAATATGAAATCCAAGGAGGGTGGTAAGTATATAAACTAAATCCCTCCCACAATTTTTTATTTTTATTTTATTAATGTTTAATTCATTTTTTTTCGCATTCATCTTGTATTTTATCTCACTTCAAATTCTCATATTCTCTTCAACAGGCAACTCATGGAATCTCACATTTATCCCCAGAGCAGAAGCTAGATGTTTTATACATTTTGGTAGCTTGTATCTGTATACAAGCTGGCCAGATAAATAAAAACAGTCAAGCATGCAAACACAATTCGACTGGACATAGCTTTTTGTGTCACAGGCAGATTGCCTGAGCATGCCTATGGAGGAGGAAGCACACCAAGATATTTGAAACATCAGGTGATCCCAAAGGAAATACATTTATGATAAATTGAGATTATCCAGCATGACCAATCTCTATTTGACCTGAAATATTTAGCTGAAGGTGTCTGTCGGGGTCTGAAGGTATTCATAAACATGCCAATTATCACTAGATCCAGCCAACATTAGCCAGACTAGCCAGTGACGATGACTATGGCTGTGTTAAAGTAGACCTGCAGACTAATCTTTTTCTTTCTTTTTTAAATTCCAATATTTGTTGTGGGAATCTCAAAAAAATTTGACTAGATCAACATCAAAATGATAGGTTTTAACTGAACAGGTGAAGATTTAAAAAAAAAAAGCTTTTACTGGATTTACTTTTTAAGACCTTTGGAATCTCGAATTTCCTATATTTCCATTTAAACAAACAGGTTGTTTCATTAAATGTTCTTAAAAACAAGCCTAAAAGCTTCTGACAGTTATTAGGAACTGTTAATTACAGAAGAATACGTATCTCTAACCACAGCATGCACATTCCAGAGTCATGTTGTATTTATAAAGTGGAGAGTTTTCTGTCATTAATGTTTATTATTAGATTAAAACAGATTTCCCTGCTTAGCTGGAGAGTGCTTCTGATTACATGCCTGAGTTCCAGAAAAACTTTATTATTTGTGTATAAAGTAACCCTCAGCAACTAACTTTAACTTTCCACCATATTATGTAAACCTTCTGAAACAAATTAAATAATTTTCCTTTGCATTAACAGTGGGAATCAGAACTGAATTACGCGCTCAGAAGCAGGAAAATGTAGCAGACAAATTGTTCATGAAATAAAGGATTGTGCAACTAGGAAACACAATTATGATTTTACCAGGACACATTCATTTTTTAAACATCCTGGTGTGGTAAAGTGAATGAAAAACAAAAATGTATTTTAACATTATTTAAAATAAAATAGGGAAGTGTTGAACACCCTTAGGATTGTATTGCTGCCAGTGTCCCCATTGGGCACCCTCTTTTCTTAAGTCAATATAGTCCCCAGGATGTAAAGCAAGGGGAAATCTAAAAATTTGAACTGTCGTTGTGTCAGAAGTAGTGATGAGCATTGTCCAAATATGGTCATGGAGCCAAATTAGACCACTGAGGTCACCAGCATCCCTGCCCTTATGTCAAGTGCAGCTGAGGAATTCCCCAGTCACAGCTGATTGGGCCGATGGTATGCTATCATGTGACAGCTTCTCATTAGTTCAAATCAAACTGGATTTGGTCTGAACCTTAGCTCATCTTTACTCGTGATTAAAAGGAAAATCTTTCAATGGGGACCCTTGTTACAGTGAAAACTGTCTTAGAGGAACATAATCTGATAAGATATTCACTCATATCCATGTGGCATTCTACAACACTGCAGAGGTTATTTCCCAGCAGTCTAAGGTACAATTATATTTATTATAAGCAGGCCTATTTGTCAAATGACTGCCTGAATAAATCATCATACAATCAGTGTAGGACCTCATGGGAGACCACAGAGCAGGTCAATGACCAACTTTAGCTGTAATTAAATTCCTGGTTCTCATATAGATGATTAAAGAAGTATGACCAATGCTTTTTTTTGGCCCTACTTCTCCTATGGATCACAGGAGTGCAGTTTGTTCTGCGCTCCTTTTGATCAGATTTCAGCAGGCGGCAGGTTAAAGCCTGCCATCGGCTGACGTCACTCAGCTGGTCTAGGCTGGGGAAGGATCCTGACTTTACAGTCAGGATCTTCCCAGATGCCTGGACTGGCAGCTGGCTCATCCACTCAGCTGTGTCACTGGGAGACTGAGTCATCTGCTCCCTCCCCTTCCCAGCCCATCGCTCCAGTGAGAACTGGAAGGATAGAGCAGACAGCTGGTAACTGACAGTCACCACTGGTTGCACAGAGTGGAGGGGAGAACCGAGCGATCAGCTCAGTTCTCAGTGCATGCAGACCTGGCGGGGGAAAGATGCAGCTTCAAACCTCTTTAAGGCTGAACTACAAGCAGATATAAAAATCACAAATCATTTGCATCTCTGTAATAATTTCTTCATCATTTTATAAGAAAAAGGAACAATTTGGGACTTTATGTGAGGTGGTGACCCTGTCTAAATGAGAATGGTGGCGAATGGTGAAGAATGGTCAGCTCCCGGTGAGTGTCACACTCTTATTATAAAGTTATGTCTGTAAGTATTTTAGAGTGTGGGGGGTTGCTATGGGTCCAATCTTTATTCTTACTTTTCATTATCATCTCTTTTCCTTGGCTGGGTCAGACCTGATAGATACAGTGGCTTGCGAAAGTATTCGGCCCCCTTGAACTTTTCAACCTTTTGCCACATTTCAGGCTTCAAACATAAAGATATAAAATTTAAATTTTTTGTGAAGAATCACCAACAAGTGGGACACAATTGTGAAGTGGAACGAAATCTATTGGATATTTTAAACTTTTTTAGCAATTAAAAAACTGAAAAGTGGTGCGTGCAAAATTATTCGGCCCCTTTACTTTCAGTGCAGAAAACTCACTCCAGAAGTTCAGCGAGGATCTCTGAATGATCCAATGTTGTCCTAAATGACTGATGGTGATAAATAGAATCCACCTGTGTGTAATCAAGTCTCTGTATAAATGCACCTGCTCTGTGATAGTCTCAGGGTTCTGTTGAAAGCGCAGAGAGCATCATGAAGACCAAGGAACACACCAGGCAGGTCCGTAATACTGTTGTGGAGAAGTTTAAAGCCGGATTTGGATACAAAAAGATTTCCCAAGCTTTAAACATCCCAAGGAGCACTGTGCAAGCGATCATTTTGAAATGGAAGGAGTATCAGACCACTGCAAATCTACCAAGACCTGGCTGTCCCTCTAAACTTTCAGCTCAGACAAGGAGAAGACTGATCAGAGATGCAGCCAAGAGGCCCATGATCACTCTGGATGAACTGCAGAGAACTACAGCTGAGGTGGGAGAGTCTGTCCATAGGACAACAATCAGTCGTACACTGCCCAAATCTGGCCTTTATGGAAGAGTGGCAAGAAGAAAGCCATTTCTCAAAGATATCCATAAAAAGTCTCGTCTAAAGTTTGCCACAAGCCACCTGGGAGACACACCAAACATGTGGAAGAAGGTGCTCTGGTCCGATGAAACCAAAATCGAACTTTTTGGCCACAATGCAAAACGATATGTTTGGCGTAAAAGCAACACAGCTCATCACACTCAACACACCATCCCCACTGTCAAACATGGTGGTGGCAGCATCATGGTTTGGGCCTGCTTTTCTTCAGCAGGGACAGGGAAGATGGTTAAAATTGAGGGGAAGATGGATGCAGCCAAATACAGGACCATTCTGGATGAAAACCTGTTGGAGTCTGCAAAAGACCTGAAACTGGGACGGAGATTTATCTTCCAACAAGACAATGATCCCAAACATACAGCAAAATCTACAAAGGAATGGTTCACAAATAAACGTATCCAGGTGTTAGAATGGCCAAGTCAAAGTCCAGACCTGAATCCAATCGAGAATCTGTGGAAAGAGCTGAAAACTGCTGTTCACAAATGCTCTCCATCCAACCTCACTGAGCTTGAGCTGTTTTGCAAGGAAGAATGGGCAAGAATTTCAGTCTCTCGATGTGCAAAACTGATAGAGACATACCCCAAGTGACTTGCAGCTGTAATCGCAGCAAAAGGTGGCTCTACAAAGTATTAACGCAAGGGGGCCGAATAATTTTGCTCGCCCCACTTTTCATTTTTTTATTAGTTAAAAAAGTTTCAAAAATCCAAAAGATTTCGTTCCACTTCACAATTGTGTACCACTTGTTGGTGATTCTTCACAAAAAATAAAAATTTTATATCTTTATGTTTGAAGCCTGAAATGTGGCAAAAGGTTGAAAAGTTCAAGGGGGCCGAATACTTTCGCAAGCTACTGTATCTCTACTATCATATATTACATATCTCAAGTCACGTGCATGCTCCCGAAGATTGGATCAATCCATGAAATACGTAGAGCTGTCAAATGCCATGCTTCAACCTATCATGTGTGCTATCAGATACTCTCCATATGTGTACTATGTGATATCAACAGTGTGCTGTGAGTACCCGAGTGCTGTGAGTGCCCGTGTACTGTGAGTGCCCGTGTGCTGTGAGTGCCCGAGTGCTGTGAGTTCCCAAGTGCTCTGAGCGCTTGTGTGCTGTGAGTACCAGAGTGCTGTGAGTGCACGTGTGCTGTGAGTTTCCTATGTGCTGTGAGTGCACAAGTGCACGTGTGCTGTGAGTGCACGTGTGTTGCGAGTACCTGTGTATTGTATTGTTGAGTACCTGTGTATTGTACTGTTGAGTACCTGTGCATTGTTGAGTATTAGTGTCAGGAAGCTATTTGTTAGTTCATTTGGACAGGGTATAATCCCCAATCCCCATTAAACTAGTGGGTACGATGCCCGGAGAGTGTGGGGACGCAACTTGGTGTACATCTTGCGCCATATATGCGTTCCATGATCATATGATCAAGGGTGAATTCTGCTGTGCAAAATGTAAGCACGTTGTTTCCCTGGAAGCTCAGGTTCTGAATCTAGGGAAGCAACTGTCAACACTGGGAAGACTTTCTATACTAAAGGACAGTTGGGATCATACCCGACAGGTGCCGGGAGGGGCCAGCAAAGAGGCGGGAGAAGATAAAGAGGGGAAGGCACCAAAGCAGAGTAGACGGGTGACAGTCAGGAAAGGTGGAGGGGAAAGTGCCAGGGAGGCCGGTCCTGGACTGGAACATCCCAATAAGTACGCCCTGTTGCGTGACATTGTGGAAACCAGTCAGGGACCAGCATTGCTGGAGCTGAGTGATTCCCTTAGCTGCCAGGGGAATAACTCCTCCAGTGAGGTTGGGAGTAAAGCCAAGGGAAAGGAAAGACAGATTCTGGTGGTAGGGGACTAAGGACAGAGAGGGCAATCTGTTACAAAGACCTAAAGCGCCAAACTGTATGTTTTCTACCGGGCGCTCAGGTTCGGCACATCACGGATCTGGTGGATAGATTACTGGAGGGGGGGCTGGGGAAGACTCGGCTGTCATGGTGCATGTTAGCACCAATGACAAAGTCAGAGGAATATGGAGTGTCCAAAAAAATGATTTTAGGGACATAGGAGCTAAATTGAGGAAAAGGACCTCCAAGGTAGTATTCTCAGAAATACTACCGGTACCTCGAGTCACACCAGAAAGGCAAAGGGAGATTAGGGAAGTAAACAAGTGGCTGAAGAGCTGGTGTAAAAAGGAGGGGTTCTCAGTCGGTTACTAGCTCTTTAGCAGGGGCGGACTGCACCTAAATGGGGAAGGTGCAGATCGGCTGGGAGTGAAGATGGCCGACAAGTTAAAGGGGCTTTTAAACTAGGCGAGGGAGGGTCCAGAGGTAGAGATAGTCAGCGCGGAACAAATTTCAGAGGGTAGTATGGGGGGGGCATTAGTGGTAGGTTGACTAAGCCACCTAAACCCGAGTAAAGTACAGGTCTATAAACAAGTCCTATTTGCAACCTCAGAACACCCAATAAGGAGATAGTATGCGACCGGTCTATACTACGTGGCATGTTTGCCAATTCCAGGAGTCTGACGGACAAGATGTGAGAACTAGAGCTACTGTTGTACAAGGATTTCGATTTTGTAGAAATTTCAGAGACTTGGTTCAACAGCTCTCTAGATTGGCTTATGCTTGTATATCAAAAATTATGTACAAGTGAATGTGAAAGACGACATCACTAAGGGAGCAAGAAGGAGGTGGAATCTCTATGGGTAGAGCTACAAAGAGAGGAAACCAAGGGGAAAGTAATACTTGGGAGTATGCTATAGGCCCCCTAACCAGAGGGAGAAGGGGAGGTGGACCTCCTATCACAATTTGGATTAGCGGCAAGGATGGGAAGACATAGACTGGGCGGAAGGAACCACGCATTCATCTAAAGCTCGCCATTTCCTAAATGTCTTGCAGGACAATTTTATGGGTCAGATGGTAAATGCACCAACTAGAAACCAAGCGCTACTAACCCTACTGATTACCAACAATACAGACCTGATCACGGATGTGGAAATACGGGGCGATTTAGGAAACAAATCACAGGTCAATTTTTTTCAGTATAAATCACACAAATAGGAAACATAAGGGGAATACAAAGACACTGAATTTCCAAAGAGCCAACTTCCCTAAACTACGATCGTTGCTAGAAGGTACTAAATGGGATAAAATCTTAGGAACAAAGAACATGGAGGAAAAAAGGGTATGCTTTAAGAGCATATTAAATAAGGGTATTATCCAGTGCATCCCAATGGGAAATACATTTAAAAGAGCTCATAAAAGTCCTGTGTGGCTTAACAGCACTGTAAAAATGCATATAAAAGCAAAGGAGAAGGCCTTCAAAAAATACAAGGCTGAGGGATAATCACCAGCATTCCAAGTTTATAAAGAATGCAACAAGAAATGTAAGGGTGCAATCAGGGCGGCTAAGATAGAACACAAAAGGCACATAGCGGAGGAGAGTAAAAAAAATCCCAAAAAATTAAGTACACCCCTCACATTTTTGTAAATATTTTATTCTATCTTTTCATGTGACAACACTGAAGAAATGACACTTTGCTACACTGTAAAGTAGTGAGTGTACAGCTTGTATAACAGTGTAAATTTGCTGTCCTCTCAAAATAACTCAAAACACAGCCATTAATGTCTAAACTGCTGGCAACAAAAGTGAGTACACCCCTAAGTGAAAATGTCCAAATTGGGCCCAAAGTGTCAATATTTTGCGTGGCCACCATTATTTTCCAGCACTGCCTTAACTCTCTTGGGCATGGAGTTCACCAGAGCTTCACAGGTTGCCACTGGAGTCCTCTTCCACTCCTCCATGATGACATCACAGAGCTGGGGGATGTTAGAGACCTTGCGCTCCTCCACCTTCAATTTGAGGATGCCCCACAGATGCTCAATAGGGTTTAGGCCTGGAGACATTCTTGGCCAGTCCATTGCCTTTACCCTCAGCTTCTTTAGGAAGGCAGTGGTTGTCTTGGAGGTGTGTTTGGGGTCATTATCATGTTGGAATACTGCGGCCCAGTCTCCGAAGGCAGGGGATCATGCTCTGCTTCAGCATGTCACAGTACATGTTGGCATTCATGGTTCCCTCAATGAACTGCAGCTCCCCAGTGCTGGCAGCACTCATGCAGCCCAAGACCATGACACCCCCACCACCATGCTTGTTTCTGCCACACATGCTTGACACCATCTGAACCAAATAAGTTTATCTTGGTCTCATCAGACCACAGGACACGGTTCCAGTAATCCATGTCCTTAGTCTGCTTGTCTTCAGCAAACTGTTTACGGACTTTCTTGTGCTTCATCTTTAGAAGAGGCTTACTTCTGGGACGACAGCCATGCAGACCAATTTGATGCAGTGTGCGGTGTATGGTCTGAGCACTGACAGGCTGACCCCCCACCCCTTCAACCTCTGCAGCAATGCTGGCAGCACTCATATGTCTATTTCCCAAGGACAACCTCTGGATATGACGCTGAGCATGTGCATTCAACTTCTTTGGTTGACCATGGTGAGGCCTGTTCTGAGTGGAACCTGTCCTATTAAACCACTGTATGGTCTTGGCCACCGTGCTGTAGCTCAGTTTCAGGGTCCTGGCAATCTTCTTATAGCCTCAGCCATCTTTATGTAGAGCAACAATTCTTTTTTTCAGATCCTCAGAGAGTTATTTGCCAGGAGGTACTTTGTTGAACTTCCAGTGACCAGTATGAGAGAGTGAGAGCGCTAACACCAAATTTAACACACCTTTAACACACTAACGAGTCACATGACATTGGGGAGGAATAATGGATAATTGGGCCCAATTTGGATATTTTCACTTAGGGGTGTACTCACTTTTGTTGCCAGCAGTTTAGACATTAATGGCTGTGTTTTGAGTTATTTTTTAGAGGACAGAAAATTTACACTGTTATACAAGGTGTACACTCACTACTTTACATTGTAGCAAAGTGTCATTTCATTTTTGTTTACAAAAGTTTTATTGGAAGATTCAGTACAAAAGAGTTACAAAGTTATGATGATTGAAACAGTTGAGTAAAAAATGATGTATATAAGAGACAATTTACAGAATAATTTGTGTAGTACATAAATGTAAAGCGAGTGAAGACATTATGACATCTGAGGGAGTGAATGCAATAGGCAGAATAAAGTATAGTAAGTTTTAATCACAAGTCCATAGAGACCATTTTCCATCAAAGGTATGCATACTATCATGTAGGGTATGATGGATTCTCTCTGAAAGTTTGAGCATATCCATCCTAGACAGGACTTGAGACCAAGGTAGGTTTTGGGATTTCCAGTTTAGGGCTATCATCCATTGGATAGAACTAATTAGGGAATGGATCAGTCTAATACATGAAATTGGTAAGTCAGGAATTGTTGCATACAGTATACATAATTGTGGGGAGAGGTTGATTTTTTTTTTTGCTATAGATTCCATTTTACTTGCCGCAGCTTTCCATATAGGCTCTAGATATACACAGCTCCAAAATATGTGAAGGGATGTGCCAGGTACATTACAGCCCCTAAAACAGTTAGGAGAGGCAGTTGGATAGAAGGAGTGGATTTTCGAGGGTGTCAGGTATAATCTAGAGAATAATTTCATTGGCGATTCTCTAAATGAAGCTGCAATATTACATTTGCAGCAAAGTGTCATTTCTTCAGTGTTGTCACATGAAAAGATAGAATAAAATCTTTACAAAAATGTGAGGGGTGTATTCACTTTTGCGAGATACTGTAGATAGTACGAAATAAATATATGTTTCCGGGAAGGGTATAAAGAACTGCCAACATCCTTATATATGTATATAGATAGATAGATCGATCGATCGATCTATCTATCTATCTATCTATCTATCTATCTATCTATCTATCTATCTATCTATCTATCTATCTATCTATCTATCTATCTATCTATCTATCTATCTTTCTATCTATCTATCTATCTATCTATCTATCTATCTATCTATCTATCTATCTATCTATCTATCTATCTATCTATCTATCGGAAAAATATGTACATTGCACTAGAATAATCCCCTTGGACTTTAAAGGCAGAGATTTGAGTAATAGATAGTATAGAAAGTTTAAAAGGCAGTGAAGCCACTTTACTGTAATTAGTACATAACATATACAGAACGGGCAAACATAGCCCTAAAAAAAATAGCATGCATGTACATCAAATATATTGCACAGTAATGCCCCGTACACACGGTCAGACATTGATCGGACATTCCGACAACAAAATCCTAGGATTTTTTCCGACGGATGTTGGCTCAAACTTGTCTTGCATACACACGGTCACACTAAGTTGTCGGAAAATCCGATCATTCTGAACGCGGTGACGTAAAACACGTACGTCCGGACTATAAACGGGGCAGTAGCCAATAGCTTCCATCTCTTTATTTATTCTGAGCATGCGTGGCACTTTGTGCGTCGGATTTGTGCACACACGATCGGAAATTCAGACTACGAATTTTGTTGTCGGAAAATTTTATAGCCTGCTCTCAAACTTTGTGTGTCGGAAAATCCGATGGAAAATGTGTGATGGAGCCTACACACGGTCGGAATTTCCGACAACAAGGTCCTATCACACATTTTCCTTCGGAAAATCCGACCGTGTGTACGGGGCATAAGATTTTGCAATCAAACCCAGTTGATACAGGTATTCTCAAAAGCTGCCAGAGTCATGCTGTGGTCAGTGTAGAGTGTATCCTGTAATACCCAACATGTTTCGGAAACGTTCCTGCATGCTCCTTCTTCAGGGAGGTTTAATTTCTGGGTGATTGTGTTTGCTGAAATACAGATAGAGTTACTAATAGTCACATTGCAACACATCATGTGAGCAAGACCATTAAGAATAGGGTAATTGAAAATGTAATTATAGCTGCTAAAGATAAAAACAACAACATATAGTTGCAGAGCAAACTATGGATTGGAAAGGTTCTCAAAATGGCTGAGTGGACCAGTGCAAGCCCACCATGGGAACAGACATGCAGCCACTGCGAAACATATGAATATGCAAACACAAGAAGCGCCCCATGGACTACACCAGCAAAGCTTATAAACATATATGTATGGCCGTCTGCAATCAAAAAAGAGTAAATAAAGTCATAGGCTGGAAGCCCAAATTGTTTCCTTTAGGAAAAAGGGGGTAGAATGTTTTTTACCTTTTAAACAGCCTAGCATCCATAGATATACACACAGAAATGCTCAGAGTGAGACTGACATTCAGTGTGTGAAAGCTGTCTTTATAGTACTCACACTGGGGGAGCCAAGCCCCAGTGGGAGGAGTACTGGAAGCCTGACACTAACAAGTGCTAATGATGCAGCTCATACCAAGCCTAGGACGCTTCTCAGAGGCAGCGGCACGTGGCGTAGCCACGCCCACAAGGGCGGCGAGAGATTCCCTTGGCCACAACAGCATAGCAGTGCGGGCAAGGTACAGGAGGAGCTCCTCCCCAAAAGTGGGCCTTGGGGACACCCGACAGGATGCTTCAACGTGTACGGCCCAGATAGGCGGAGCCTACCCGCCAGGTGGTGCACATAGGAGTTCCACAAACAGAGGACATCTAGCGGACAGCAGCAGCCAATAGGAAGACAGCAGCCAATAGGAAGTTGGTACATGCCAAGAACCCCAGCATGAACGACAATGAGGATACATGCCATAACACAATGAGGAATGGCAAACAAAAACAGTAGAATGATAATGAAAATAAAGTATGATATATAACATAATATAAATCTAAAAAAAAGGGGGGAATATGGTGATAGAAAAATAAAATAGAAAGAAATGAATATGATAAAATAAAAATAATAGTAAATATAAAAGGGAAATATGCAATGAAATGAGAATCAAGGAGATACAGATTGGATAAACAAAAAATGACATCAAACAAAAAAATCATGAAAATGGTCTATAGATTAAGCTCACATCCTCCTGATGTGAAGCCTGGAAGATAAGGCTTGAGGTTAAAAGCCCCATTCAGCCCTGGTGGTGAGGTTGACTGTAAGTCAAAAATCCACCTTAATTTAGATTGCAATAAACGTTTGTTGTAATCACCTCCTCTTTGGTTTGGATGATTATGATCCAATGCAAGAAATTGAACCTTGGGAAGTGAGTCTGCATGAACAAGAGCCATATGTCGACCGATAGGTAGAGATGAATATTGTTTGCGTATACTGAGAAGATGTCGGTAAATGTGTTTCCAAAACTCATTTACTGTTTTCCCGGCATAGTAGCATCCACACTCACAAGAGAGTAGATACACTATGCCGGGAGTCCTGCAATTAACATAATGCTTGGGACAAAATATGTCACCGTTGGGTAATTTGATGTTTACAGGCCCTCCTGTAGGCGACAGCTGGCATATCAGATACAAAAGGGGCCAGTGCTGAATCCATAGTGAGTAAATGCCAGTATTTGTTCAAGATGTGCCTAAATTGTTTGTGTTGCGTGGAATTGGTGGTAATAATCCTAGTGGTGTCGTCACGTTTATATTTTTTAATGGGCAAACAGCAGATCATGACGAGATAGCTTAAGCAATTTATTATATGCCCTTTTGAGAGAGGCCCGGGAATAGCCACGTTCCAAAATTCTTGTTCTCAAAGCGTCGGCCTCTTTCTGAAATCTAACTTCATCAGAACAGTTATGTCGTGCCCTCAAATATTGGCTAAATAGAATTGATGTTAACAGATTCCCAAATATTCTTATGTAGCCAAGGGTTTGCTACTATAGTTATTATAGTTGAACAGTTTGCTGTTGTTTCAAATGAGTTTGGCTCCCTCTAGTTTCCGCTGAACTCTGTTAGGATTTTTTCCTTACACTGAAGGAGGGATGCAGCAAAGTATTGTGGGAGATGTAGTTTGGAGGAGGAAGTGACTCTGTTAGCTGGATCAGCTCTGAACTACATGACAGACAGTGCAAAGCGCGCAGAACTGCCTGCTGGGAGGAGTGATAAAAGGACAGGCGCGGCCTGCTTTCAGCCTCTCCATCCTCCATTCAACAGCTGCCAGCAGGAGGTCTGTGTACAACTAGGAGTGAGAGACTGTGGCCTATACAATGGAGATCCAGATCCCTGCCTCTGAGGGATCTCGGAGTACAGCCTTGCTATCCTAGCAAGTGGACCGGCATGCGATTCAGGGCAACTGGAAGCCCCTGCACTTCAGCCCATCAAGAGTTGCAGCATGGTGGCATCATTTTCACCAGACGGAGACACCAGGAGGAGATTCTGGACGGAGCCTCACAGCCATTGGAGTCTATTGTGGTGAGAGGGCACCTGCCCATTCCAGTAAAGAGTACAGTATTGCTGAGTGAGTTCTTTTGCAGACTGCTGGTGAGACTTGTAGTTCCAAGGAGGCGAATCTACTTCTTCACAGGCATCATACAGCTGGACTTTGGGGCCTTGTCTTTTCCCCTGCGTTGTAAGGTCAGTACTGTATTGCACTCACATGTAAGGAGGAATCTACAAGTGGTGATATTTCTTCAGTTAAGCAGTTATCAGCATATCGTTTGTCAGATATCCGGAGTTGAAAGAACTTTCATCATCTTCTTCTTTTACCAAGCATTGGTGCTCTATTTATAAGTTGAAAGAATATATACTGCATTTTGGTCTGTGTGTTGAGGCCTCAGTGGGAAGGTATTTAATATATGTTTTGAAGCTATAGTACTTATCCCTCTGTGTACCTGTTCACATATACTCCTTAAGGTGTATATTAGGTTATAAGCTCTGTATATGTGCATTAAGTGATAACAATTGTCAATTATAATTTTCATTTATTCATGCTCTTCATTGTGTTTCATTACTTATTTTAGTAAACTTTTCTGAGTGGTTCAGTGATATTGTGGGAGTTTCTCATTGCTAACGTCACATTGCAGAATGGAACCCAAGGTGTCAGAGGTAAGAGAGGATCTGCAGAGTTGGGGTAGTCAGTGGTGTATAGAGTTAATCAGTAGACCCCACGGGGGTACCGGTAAACTTAGAAATAACGTACAAATCCTTATCAAATATCCTTTTTAAATATTTTCAAAGTTGATTTAGGTATTGAAAGATGCCATTAAGGGTTGGTGAGTATTTTAGTACACATTCTGACATACTGGACATTATCCATAACCACAACATTGCCACCATTGTCAGAGGGTTTAATGACAATGTTGTGGTTACATACAAGAGCATTCAAAGCCATCCTTTCAGCAGGATTAAGATAGGGGTCCGAGTTGGAGGGATTTCTAAGTTTCTCGATGTCACTAGTTACTAACTTCAAAAAGGTTTCTGCATTGTGATTGGAACTTGGAGGGGGATAAAGGCTGGACTTCTTTTTTTTTTTTTTTTTTTCAATTTCAAAGAAAATTATTACAAAAAAAAGAATATAACAATTGTACAGAAATGGAAAACGACTATGCGCAAAGTTGTTACACAATATATAACATTTGTACAAAAATGGAACAAGACCCTGTGAGTAGTTGGTAGAAAGAAGAACAATTTACAGGTAATCTCCAACATGAACCATTCAGACTCCATGCAAAGGAATGAGCAGGGGGAGAAAGTACAAACAATATCAAAGGGTTCTGTTCACGGGCCCCCCCAATTCACACCATGCACCCCATATGGGAGCCTGCTGTACGCGGGTAAACTTGGGTGACGACCAAGAGCCATATAGGGAGGGTTAGGCCACTCTCCCTGCCGAGACCTAAAACCCCCATAGGAGTCAAATCAAAAAGGAAGGCCTGTCGGCAACAATAGTAATATGAGATAGGCAAACAGAGATTATTGAGGGGGGCCTGAGATAGTCCGCCCTGTTCTTAACTGGGTCAGAATATTCAACAAGAAAACCATTCTAGGGTATATGCTTACTCCAGAACATGTATTAGGTCAATTCAGCCTGAGGTAGAGCAGAAAGAAGAAGGAAGAAGAAAATTACAGGAAGGGGGAGAGAATGAGTTGTAGGAGGGGGAGTGGGAAAGGAAGAAAGAGGAGGTGGGGAACCTTCACCGAGAGGAGAGAAAACCGGGCAGATGAGAGACTCGTGTGGACTAATAGGGCCTCTGTACCTTAGGGGTTAGAGAGATTCCTATGTATTTAGCCCAGGGTTCCCATGTGAGTTTAAATCTCTCCGAAGTATCCAAAATGGCGTTAGAAATTTTTTCCTGCGACATTATCCAGGAGATCTTCTGTTTGGTCTGGTAAAAGGAGACCGAGGGGGATTTCCATGAGTGGGCTATTGTTATCTTGGCCCCCAGTAGGATAAAGCGGATTAGGGATTGGGTCAATTTGGGTACATCAGGGATTCGGCTATTAAGGAGTGCTATGGTTGGGTCCTGTTTCACCGCGTATCCAGTGGACTTGTGGATGAGATTAAAGATTCTGTTCCAGTAACCCCTAATTTTGGGGCACTCCCAAAGGGTGTGTAGGAGGGACGTGGCCACACCCTCTAAAGCAGTGTGGAGAGGACTAAGGGTAGAATTTGGTGAGGCTGGTGGGGACTAGGTACCATCGGGAAATTACTTTGAGGCCCGCTTCCACAAGGGAGATATTAAGTATTCCCCTGTAAGAGCGGGCGAAATTCATGTGCCAAGTCTCCAGGTCCCACTCAATCTGAAGGTCTCGCTCCCAATTCAACATGTAGGTCACTTTCTCCAAGCGATCAGCTAGCGCTGAATAGATTAGGGAGATTCCCCCTCTCACGCTCGTGGCTGAGGAACATCAAAGCTCATATTGAGTTACAGAAAGGGGGGAGTCAGAGCTTTTCCATACCTGATGGAGGAAATGTAACAGCTGGTTATAGCGGAATGTTTCCGAAGGTGGCATGTCCAATTTGGATATGCAATAGCTGAGTGTGATGGGGCCGTTGCCATTAAAATATTGCCCTATTCTATAAACGCCTTTGTCCAGCCACCAGCTGAAAGCCTTGATATTTAGTCCTGGGGGGGAACTGGGGGTTATGAAAGATGTGTGCTAAAGGGCGCCAAGCCAAGGTCAGGGCGTGTCGTTTGTGTAAGGGGTCACATAGGGTCATTGAGTGCGATAATGTGGGGGATAAGATTGTGGGCCATCTTTCTGTGGGATCCAGATTAGCAAATATAGAGTGTGGTTGGGGGTTGCCTGTCTTTCTATGTCTACCCAGTCTGGTTTCGGGCCTTTGGAGTAAGTGACTGAAAATTGGCAAATCTGGGCAGCCTGATAATACCACCATAAATTGGGTAGTCCTAAATCCCCTTTTCTCCTTGATCTATACAGAACATTCTTAGAGAGACGGTGTGAAGGCTGGACTTCTTTTTAAGAGAAGGGTTTAAGGTTGTCGAGATAGTTGGGGTAGTGGAGGTATTATCCACCGCTACCAACAAAGTCTCCAAATCTACTGAATCAATAAGGTTTTCTGGATCATTCTCTTCTAAGAGTGATATCAAGTCATCCAGGGCCTCTTGATCCTTGTTTGTTTGTCTGGAAACAAAAATAATTTCCTTTTTGGCACACTATTAAGCAAGATATTTCTTAAAAAGAGGTGAATGTCCTTGATGGTCCCAAACTTGTCCAGACAAAGCACATCCCTCTCTTGCTGAGTCAAGGGATGTGAGAAAAGAATTACCACATTTAACGTGGTTTGTGCACATTGAATTTCTGAGTTTTGGGTGGGTGCGATTTGTTCTGATGAGACTGTGTTCTGCCTTGCTGTCAGAGAGCTCACCTGGCTGGTCGCGGTACTGGTGCGTGCCAGTGCGCGCCGGGGCACGTTGGCGCGCACGTTTCTGTGCGTGTTGCTGAGCATGTCCCTGCAGGCGCTGGTTGGTGTACTGGCATGTGCACGTGCGTGCGCTGTTTGGCGCCAATCGGCCTATTTAGGTTTGCCTTGCACTCTGCTCAGTGCTGCCTGATCATCAGCTTCCGGTTCCTTAGCTCCCCAGTACCTGTTCCAGTTCTCCTGTGTTCCTGATCTCCTGATGACCCGGCTTGCCTCTGACTCTCCTTTGATTGCTGCCCGTACCCGACCTTGGCTTGTTTGACCCTTCTTCTGCCTGCTCCTTTGTATCGTGCTGCCTGTCTGTTGCCGAACTCTGCCTGTACCCGGACCTGCCTGCTTACTCCTGCTCAGCACCTGTTTGCCTGTGTTCCAGTTCACCATCTGCTGCTTGAAGTTCCTCTTCCATCCAGCACCTGGATCCCTCATCAGGCTCTCTTACCATTCCTTACTCCCGTGCCTCCTGTCCATTCTACCAGGGGCCACGAGTGGGATACGTTTGGGAGACTACCCTCTGCCCAAGCGGACTCACCGGTCTGGTAAGTAAAGTCTGACACTCGCATTTGTTCTAAAAAAGTGCCTAGTGCTTTTTTTGTTGTTGATGTGGAGTAGAAGGTGTAATGTGTGGAGCATTTGCCACTGACTGAGTAGACGGTGTATGTGTAACCATCATATCCCCACGTGTATTGTTATATCAACGGGTGGCCCCGCCCCCCTCTGACACTATGGGGAAGCCATAGGGATATCCGTGTGCGTCAGAGGGGGACGGAGTCACCCGGCAACTTCACCGTGTGGCCCCGCCCTCAGTTATAAAAGAACTGTCACCTGAGAGGATGGTCATTACGGCGGGTGCCTCCCATGGAGGGGGATTGGTGGCGGCGTGTGGGTTTTTTTCTTTTTCGGTCCGTCGGCGGAACAAGAGAAGAAAAAGAAGACTTTGTGGGACATTTTTATTTTTTTATTTTTTAATAAAGGACTTATACCAAGCCGTGTCATGTCATTTTTACCATTTTCACACTTTTTTTTGAAATGGTAGGGCCGTTACCATTTCACACAGGGGGAGGCCAGAATCTGGGGGTCCCCTTGTTAAAGGGGGCTTCCAGATTCCGATAAGCCCCCCGCCCGCAGACCCCCACAAGGATGAGGCCCTTGACCTCATCAACATGGGGACAAGGTGCTTCGGGGGGGCTACCCCAAAGCACCCTCCCCATGTTGAGGGCATGTGGCCTGGTACAGTTCAGGAGGGGAGGGGGTCGCTCTCTCGTCCCCCTCTCTTTTTCTGCTGCCTGCCAGGTTGCGTGCTCGGATAAGGGCCTGGTATGGATTTTTGGGCGGACCCCCACGCCATTTTTTTTAAAATGTTGGTGCGGGGTTCCCCTTAAAATCCATACCAGACCTGAAGGGCCTTGTATGGAATTTGGGGGGACCCCCCACTCAATTTTTTTTTTAAATTTTGGTTCGGGGTTTCCCTTATTATTCATACCAGACCCAGAGGGCCTGGTAATGGACTGTGGGGGAATCCCATGAGGTTTTTTTCAATGACTTTTATGTGTATTGCTCGGACCGACAATTCATTATAGCCGCCAGTACTTTTAAATTACTTTTTTCCTTTAGCCCGGGTTCACACATGTGCGGTGCGAATTGAAGCTCCGGTTTCACTGCGCAAAGAAAAATCAGTTGTTCAGCGGTTCGTCAGCGTTTTAGGTGCGGATCAGCTGCGAATTCGGAAGTAACCCGTGAGTGTCTAATTAGAGATGCAAATTTTGAGCAGGCCAATCGCTTGTTATCTATTTGTGAGGCTGCTTATAAAAAGAAAGTTTTTTCAGGACACTTCCTGGTTGTCCAGGAGTCTATATTGTGTGTGTTATTTTTGTTAGCAAAATGTGTGCTGCTCTGCCCATGATAATGCCAACAGTTGTTGCTGTAACAGCATCAATCTTGCTGGTAGAGAAGGAGGAGGAGAAGAAGATACTGGGTTCATCCCATAATAGCAAATACACGCGCATGTCAATAACTAGGTGAGTAATTTATCTGGCAACCAAAAAATTTTTAACATATCTCCATAGTAGGGGAGGTTTTAAAAATACACAAGACCATCAAGTATAACCTATGTGTGTGATTATATGTCAGTCTTATAATTAGAAAAAGCATGGTGTCCCCCCCCCAAAATCCATACCAGAACATTATCTGAGCATGCAGCCTAAAAGGCCATGAAAAGGGGGTGAGTGAGCACCCCCTTCCTGGACCAAACAAGGCCATATGCCCTTAACATGTGTAGTGTGTTTTGTGCCCCCCCCCCAAAACACCTTATCCCCAAGTTGACGGGGACAAAGTGCTTTGTGTGGGGGGATCCCACAACATTTTGTTGTCCAGTTTGGGACCAGACAATTGTTATTGTTAAATTCAGCTGCCAGTGGCTAAACATATGTCCAAATTATGACACAACTGCAAATGACGTTATATCTTATTTGTTATGCCACTTCTTTAACATACATTTTGTTTTGATTAAGGATGCAGGCCTTCTTACAAATAAGAATGTTCTTAAACACTTACCTTATTATTTAGAAAAGTGTATGTCAAAATTTGTTTCAGACATGAATCTAATAAAAGACTAATTTTTTAATTAGTTATGACGAATTGCTTGGATTAATCTCACCTCGCTTGGAGCGTCATAACATGCTACAGAACAAGTATCCAGCCTGCTGAAAGATTACTGATCACATTTGGGTACTTTTCAGCACTGATGTCCTTTGTCATGTGAATGTAGGAGAATGCAATATTTTTTATTTTGAACTCTTCAAACATGTGTCATTCTAAATATATAACCCGACAAAAGTTGGCGTAATAATGATTTATTCCAGTATACTTTAAAAAAATATAAAATTGGCACATGTAGCCAACATAAATTAACATTCCACAAAAATACAAAAAAAACATGTCTCTCAAGTAGGCCTCTTGAAAATATATATTTCAAAAAAAGGTGTCCTCTTGGTCCTCAACCTTGGACTGACCTCATAAATCACAGATTGTGATATGTTTTCTTAAAAGAGGCCTCATTGGAGTAGTGACTGGCAGAAGCCTCGTCATCACTGGCAGTGCTGGGATCAGGCCTAGCCTTGCCATGTTGACTTGTCACATACATACCAGGATTGGGGGGGGGGCTGATTGAAGGAATTGGGGATGGGATGGGATAGGGAATGTTACTCTGTGTAACTTCATATCTGGAGGTTTCCTTTTCAAAGCTAGAAGGATAGGATGAGGGATTATAGGGGTAAGGTTGGTGTTGTTGTTCTGGGTAGTGGCCGTATCTGGGGTAGTTAAGGGGAGGTCTTGGTGGTGGCACATATGGCACTTGAAATGAAGCTTCCTCACGTGGGTCTGAGAAGGAGTGCAGCACTTCTTCGATAGTGCTTCGCATTTCAAAGTAGCGCTCAGGCTTGACTTTCTTTATTAGAGGGACAAAACTGAGCGCCAGTATAGTATCCGGACATAAAAAAGCATCCACCTTTTCAGACATGCTTTTCAACAATTCAAGTAGGAGGCTCACTTATGTCAGGTTGCGATAGAGGTGGTCGCCTCTGTGGCACTTTGACTGGCAGAACAATGTCTGCAGGAGCAGAGGAGGGCCCAGGGATAGCCTCTGCCACTGCAGATTGCTCATTTGGGTTGGTTTCCCACAGATTCGAGGATCTTTGGATTTGTGAAAAATCCTCTGGGCCTTCTTCCAAACTACCAAACTTCTGGGCTTGAGCCTCTGGTTGTGCCTCCAGTTGGTCATCCATAACATCTTGTTCCTCCCAACTAGCTTCTGTCCTGTTTTTAAAAAAAAGAGTGTAACTTAACTAGGCATAATCAAAGTTAAGAGGTTTGCAGATACATAGATGATATAGATGAAAACTTACTCCCTCATCTCCACAATGGGTTGCAGAAAATCTAAGTCCTTGGCAAACATATAGGGTACCCTAGGCGCTGCCCCCGACCCACTCCTTGTTTCTTTGAGATGGCGTATATATTTGCGGTAAGCATCACGCATGCTGCGCCACCTTGTCTGTAAGTAATGCACTGAAAAAAAAAAAATAATAATTGTTTTTTATGTATGCTTTTAGGTACCTAGCAACAGGAAATTCTTTTGGAAGTTTGCACTTTGAATTTAAGGTTGGGAAATCAACTATTAGTGGAATTGTTAATGAAACCTTCCTAGTCATATGGGAAGAACTAAAGGATTTGGTTATGAATAAGCCAAACATACACGAATGGTTGAAGGTAGCGGAGCTATTCTGGGAGCGCTGCAACTTCTGTCTGGGAGCCATTGATGGGAAGCACATCCGCATCCTTAAGCCTCCAGCTAGTGGGAGCCAATATTTTAATTATAAGAAATATTTTTTGTGGGTATTAATGGCAGTGGCAGACGCAAAATATAAATTTATTATTATTGATGTGGGTTCTTATGGCAGCAGCTCGAGTTCTAGTGTATTTTCTCATTCCTCATTTGGTTGCATGCTGCGTGAGAATACACTAGACTTGCCCAATCCTTCTCCCCTGCCAGATACAACAGATCCTTCCCTCCCACATGTATTTGTAGGAGATGAAGCATTTGCACTTGCAGAGCACATGTTCAGGCCTTTTTCTAGTCGCTCTCTGACAACAGAAAAAAGAGTGTTCAATTATAGGCTCACTAGGGCACGACGAGTAGTTGAATGTGCATTTGGGATACTATGCAATAAGTGGAGATTCATGCATACTTCAATAAATCTGAGTATTGACCATGCTATCAGTGCTCTTAAAGCAGCCTGTGCACTGCACAACTATGTGCGTGAACGTGATGGATATCTATTTGAGGATTCCCTGAGCCATAACATGGAGGCGGCACATTGGAATGTTACTAGGGGCACCACTAGTGGTACACATATTCGTGGTGAATTCCAAAAATTCTTTATGTCGCCAGCTGGGGAGGTGCCTTGGCAGATGAATTCTATCTAATCATAAAAATGGTGTATTGGTTAGCATTATATTATCAGGGCCTTTACAAAGTGAAAAGTGTGCTGTAACAAATAATGTTTTCTTGGTTAATTTTGCTTTATTTAAATAAAAATAATACTGTGCACATTTGCGTTGTATATTCTTTTGCTAACCTAAGCGAATCTTAGCTTAGTAATTAATTTGGGGACTCCTCCGTCGCTGTCTGACGCGGTTATGTGCACAATGTTGAGGGCATGTGCACAATGTTGAGGGCATGTGGCCTGGTATGGATTTGTGGGCAAATTACTTACGTTCAACTCGAACATCGGGCTCATCCCTAATCAGCAGTAATCATTCCTGAAGAATCATCTTGCCAAATTAATCTATTAATCTTCTATGAGGAGGCGAGTTGCCATCTAGTTAAAGGAAGGCCCATAGAGGTGGTGTATCTGGATTTGCAAAGGCATTTGATACAGTTCCCCATAAACGTTTACTGTACATACTAAGGGCCGTTGGAATGGACCATAGGGTGAGTACATGGATTGAAAACTGGCTACAAGGGTGAGTACAGAGGGTAGTGATAAATGGGGAGTATTCAGAATGGCACGATGTGGAAAGCGGGGTCCCCCAGGGTTCTGTCCTTGGACCAAACCTATTTAATTTATTCATAAACGATCTGGAGGATGGGATAAACAGCTTAATCTCAGTATTTGCGGATGATACAAAGCTAAGCAGGGCAATAATTTCTCCGCAGGATATGTAAACCTTACAAGAAGATGTGAACAAATGAATGTGGTGGGCAACTACATGGCAAATGAGGTTTAATGTAGAAAGATGTAAAATAATGCATTTGGATGGCAAAAATATGAATGCAATCTACTCACTAGGGGGAGAACCTCTGGGTGAATCTAGGATGGAGAAGGACCTGGGGGTCCTAGTAGATGATAGGCTCAGCGGTTGCATGCAATGCCAAACTGCTGCAAGCAAAACAAACAGAATATTTGCATGCATTAAAAAGGGGATTAACTCCAGAGATAAAACGATAATTCTTCCACTCTACAAGACTCTTGTCCGGCCGCATCTGGAGTATGCCATCCAGTTCTGGGCACCAGTCCACCAGTTTTCAGGAGCAGTGATTTTAATAATGCTTAAAGTTAAACAATAAAAATGAAATATTCCTTTAAATATTGTGCCTGAGGGGTCTACTTAGTCTGCCTGTAAAGTAGTGCATCTTTCCCATGTTTATAACAGTACTATAGCAAAATGACATTTCTAAAGGAACAAAATTTAATTTAAAACTGCTCGCGGCTGTAATGTATTGTCGGATCCTGGCAATATAGATAAAAATTATTGAAAAAACGGCGTGGGCCCCCCCCCCCCAGTCAATTACCAGGCCCTTTGGGTCTGATATGAATATTAAGGGGAACCCCACGCCAATCTTTTTTTTAAAAATGGCGTGGGAGTCCCCCCAAAATCCATGCCAGGCCCTTCAGATCTGATATGGATATTAAGGGGAACCCCACTCCAAAATTTAAAAAATAAATGGTGTGGGGGCCCCCCAAAAATCCATACCAGGCCCTTCAGGTCTGATATGGGTATTAAGGGGAACCCCGTGCCAAAATTTAAAAAATAAATGGTGTGGGGGCCCCCCAAAAATCCATACCAGGCCCTTTAGGTCTGGTATGGATTTTAAGGGGAACCCCACGCCAAAATTTAAAAAAATGGCGTGTGGATCTCCCCCAAAATCCATACCGGACCCTTATCTGAGCATGCAACCTGGCAGGCCAAAGGAAAAGGGGAGGGGACGAGAGAGCACCCCCTCCTTAACCATATCAGGCCACATGCCCTCAACATGGGGAGGGTGCTTTGGTGTCCCTCTAAAACACCTTGCTCCCATATTGATGGGGACAAGGGCCTCTTTCCCACAACCCTTGCTCGGTGATTGTGGGGGTCTGCGGGCGGGGGGGGGGCTTATTGGAATCTGGATGCCCCCTTTAACAAGGGGGTTTCCAGATTCCACCCCCCCATGGGAATGGGTATCAGATACATTGTACCCCTACACATTCACCAAAAAAGTGTCAAAAAAGTTAAACTGACAGGAGACAGTTTTAGACAAGTCCTTTATTTTAAAAAAGTGTCCCACGATGTAAATCCATCTTCAATCACAGCACCGACAACCAAAAAGAATAAATAAAAAGCTCAGCCTCCATGCAAGGCGTCATGCCGACTGCAGCCTTTTCGCAATGACAGCTGTTGTATACCTGAGGCCGGGGCCACCCGGTGATGTAACTGGGTGACCCCGCCCCCTCTGACGTCATGTGATGTCACGTGACATCAGAGGGGGCGGGGTCACCTGTTTACGTCACCGGGTGGCACTGCCCTCAGCTATATAACAGCTGTCATCGCAAAAAGGCTGCAGTCGGCGTACTTCCTCCCATGCAGGCAAAGTTTTTCAGTATTTCTTTCCTCTGGACCACCAGCACTGTGATTGAAGATGGATGGACATCGCAGGACACTTCATTTTTTTAATAAAGGAAATGTCCAAAACTGTCCTCTGTCATTTTGACTTTTTTGACACTTTTTTTGGTGAAGGGGTAGGGGTTCAATGTACACCCATACATTCACATAGGGGGTGGGATTTGTTGGCCCACCTTGTTAAAGGGGGCTTCAAGATTCCTATAAGCCCCCTGCCCACAGACCCCCACAACCACCAGGCAAGGGTTGTGGGTAAGAGGCCCTTGTCCCCATCAAAGTGGGGACAAGGTGTTTTGGAGGGACCCCAAAGCACCCTCCCCATGTTGAGGGCATGTGTCCTGGTATGGTTCAGGAGGGGGGTTCTCTCGCCCCCCCTTTTTCTATGGCCTGCCAGTTTGCGTGCTCAAATAAGGGTCTGGTATGAATTTTGGGGGGCCCCCTAGCCATGTTTTTTAAATTGTGGTGCGGGGCCCCCCTAAAATTAATACCAGACCTGAAGGGCTTGGTATGGATTTTGGGGGGACCCCCACCCCATTTTGTTTTTCAAATTCTGGCATGGGGCTCCCCTTAAAATCCATACCAGACTTGAAGGGCCTGTTAAAGGACTAGGGGGAACTCACGCTGTTCGTTGCCGATGATTTTTATGTATATTGCCGGGATCCGGCAATACATTACAGCCGCAAACAGTTTTAAATGACTGTTTTTCCTTTAGAAATGTCATTTTGCTGCTCTCATTCATTACACTATGTGTGGCCGCTATGTAAGCAGCCTTAGATAGTGTGGGGCGTGGCCAATCATGGCTCTCACAGCAGTGATTGGCCAAAGCATGCAGGTCGGGTACATGCTTTGGCCAATCAGCAGCCGTCAATGCACTGTGATCTCGCAGTGCATTGACGATCTCGCAGTGCATTATGGGGCATTTGAACTTCCAGCAAACGCCTCATAATGTTCTAAATTCGGCGAGCAGGCGAACACATGATGTTCAAATCGAACTTACATTCGACTCGAACATCGGGCTCATCCCTAGCATCGGTCTTTATCAAACTACTTTGACGATTCTAATTTCTAACTCCCACTACTCCTGCCATTTCTATCTGCACTTGCTTGGACTTCACTCACACCTCTTATAATATTAATGATAATATATTATAATTATAAGATATTAATTATGATATCTGTCCTGACTAGGGATGAGCTTCGAGTTCGAGTCGAACTCATGTTGGACTCGAACATTGGCTGTTCGCAAGTTCGCCGAACAGCGAACAATTTGGGGTGTTCGCGGCAAATTCGAATGCCGCGGAACACCCTTTAAAAGTCTATGGGAGAAATCAAAAGTGCTAATTTTAAAGGCTTATATGCAAGTTATTGTCATAAAAAGTGTTTGGGGCCCTGGGTCCTGCCCCAGGGGATATGGATCTATGCAAAAAAAAGTTATAAAAACGGCCCTTTTTTCAGGAGCAGTGATTTTAATAATGCTTAAAGTCAAACAATAAAAGTGTAATATCCCTTTAAATTTCGTACCTGGGGGGTGTCTATAGTATGCCTGTAAAGGGGCGCATGTTTCCCGTGTTTAGAACAGTCTGACAGCAAAATGACATTTCGAAGGAAAAAACCCATTTAAAAATACTCGCGGCTATTGCATTGCCGTCCGACAATACACATAGAAGTTCATTGATAAAAACGGCATGGGAACTCCCCACAGGGGAACCCCGAACCAAAATTTAAAAAAAATAATGACGTGGGGGTCCCCCTAAATTCCATACCAGGCCCTTCAGGTCTGGTATGGATATTAAGGGGAACCCCGACCAAATTTTTAAAAAAAATGACGTAGGGGTCCCCCTAAATTCCATACCAGACCCTTCAGGTCTGGTGTGGATTTTAAGGGGAACCCCGAGCCAAAAAAAAAAAAAGGCATGGGGTCCCCCCAAAAATCCATACCAGACCCTTATCCGAGCACGCAACCTGGCAGGCCGCAGGAAAAGAGGGGGGACGAGAGTGCGGCCCCCCTTCTGAACCATACCAGGCCACATGCCCTCAACATTGGGAGGGTGCTTTGGGGTAGCCCCCCAAAACACCTTGTCCCCATGTTGATGAGGACAAGGGCCTCATCCCCACAACCCTGGCCGGTGGTTGTGGGGGTCTGCGGGCGGGGGGCTTATCAGAATCTGGAAGCCCCCTTTAACAAGGGGACCCCCAGATCCCACCCCCCCTGTGTGAAATGGTAAGGGGGTACTTACCCCTACCATTTCACTAAAAATCTGTCAAAAATGTTAAAAATGACAAGAGACAGTTTTTGACACTTCCTTTATTTAAATGCTTCTTCTTTCTTCTATCTTCCTTCATCTTCTTCTTCTTCTGGTTCTTCTGGTTCTTCCTCCGGCGTTCTCGTCCAGCATCTCCTCCGCGGCATCTTCTATCTTCTTCTCCTCGGGCTGCTCCGCACCCATGGCATGGGGGGAGGCTCCCGCTCTTCTCTTCATCTTCTTCTCTTCTTCTATTCTTCATTTTCTTCTCCGGGCTGCTCCGCATCCATGCTGGCATGGAGGGAGGCTCCCGCTGTGTGACGGCGTCTCCTCGTCTGACGGTTCTTGAATAACGGGGGGCGGGGTCACACGGGACATGATGGGACTTCCCTGTGGCATTCCCCGTGATGTCACAGGGAAGTCCCGTCAAGTCACCGTGCGTCAGAGGGGGGCGGGGTCACCGGGTGGCCCCGCCCCCTATTATTTAAGAACCGTCAGACGAGGAGACGCCGTCACACAGCGGGAGCCTCCCTCCATGCCAGCATGGGTGCGGAGCGGCCCGGAGAAGAAAATGAAGAAGAGAAGAAGAGAAGAAAAGAAGAAGATGAAGAGAAGAGCGGGAGCCTCCCCCCATGCCATGAGTGTGGAGCGGCCCGAGGAGAAGAAAATAGAAGACGCTGCGGAGGAGATGCTGGACGAGAACGCCGGAGGAAGAACCAGAAGAAGAAGAAGATGAAGGAAGATAGAAGAAAGAAGAAGCATTTAAATAAAGGAATTGTCAAAAACTGTCTCTTGTCATTTTTAACATTTTTGACAGTTTTTTAGTGAAATGGTAGGGGTAAGTACCCCCTTACCATTTCACACAGGGGGGGGCCGGGATCTGGGGGTCCCCTTGTTAAAGGGGGCTTCCAGATTCCGATAAGCCCCCCGCCCGCAGACCCCCACAACCACCGGCCAGGGTTGTGGCCCTTGTCCTCATCAACATGGGGACAAGGTGTTTTGGGGGGCTACCCCAAAGCACCCTCCCAATGTTGAGGGCATGTGGCCTGGTACGGTTCAGGAGGGGGGGCCGCGCTCTCGTCCCCCCCTCTTTTCCTGCGGCCTGCCAGGTTGCATGCTTGGATAAGGGTCTGGTATGGATTTTTGGGGGGACCCCACGCCGTTTTTGTTTTTTTGGCGCGGGGTTCCCCTTAAAATCCATACCAGACCTGACGGGTCTGGTATGGAATTTAGGGGGGGACCCCCACGTCATTTTTTTAAAAAAATTTGGCCGGGGTTCCATTTAATATCCATACCAGACCTGAAGGGCCTGGTATGGAATTTAGGGGGACCCCCACGTCATTTTTTTTTAAATTTTGGTTCGGGGTTCCCCTGTGGGAAATTCCCATGCCGTTTTTATCAATGAACTTCTATGTGTATTGTCGAACTGGCAATGCAATAGCTGCGAGTAGTTTTAAATGGGTTTTTTCCTTCGAAATGTCATTTTGCTGTCAGACTGTTCTAAACACAGGAAACATGCGCCCCTTTACAGGCATACTCTAGACACCCCCCAGCTACGAAATTTAAAGGGATATTACACTTTTATTGTTTGACTTTAAGCATTATTAAAATCACTGCTCCTGAAAAAACGGCCGTTTTTAAAACTTTTTTTTGCATTGATCCATGTCCCCTGGGGCAGGACCCAGGTCCCCAAACACTTTTTATGACAATAACTTGCATATAAGCCTTTAAAACTAGCACTTTTGATTATTCATGTTCGTGTCCCATAGACTTTAACGGTGTTCGCGTGTTCGAACGAACTTTTTTCCTGTTCGCATGTTCTGGTGCGAACCGAACAGGGGGGTGTTCGGCTCATCCCTAGTCCTGACCTTTACCAAGTACAGGACAGTTTGTACACCATGTAAATTATATTATTCTCACAGCAGTCCTTGTTGGGTTTCAGCACTCATGGTCACCCATGATTATTTTTGACTCTTTGGAAATTTTCCCTCCTTGGATGTTGCCCTTGCTGGGTTTCGGGCCGCCCCATGCCACCTCAGCTCCCAGTGGCAATGCCCTTAGGGGGTCTCCGATCCTCAGTGTCACACTCTCCATATACAGTTATGTCTGTAAGTATTTTAGAGTGTCAGGGTTGCTATGGGTCCAATATTTATTCTTGCTTTTCATTATCATCCTATTTCCTTGGCAGAGTCAGACCTTATAGATATCTCATGTGAATACTCCTGAAGATTGGATCAATCCACGAAATGCGTAGAGCTGTCAAATGCCATGTTTCAACCTTCTCTCAGATACTCTCTGTATGTGTATTATGTGATATCAACTGTCTACTTTCATGTGACAATTTGCTTTTATTTCATATATATTTGTGTATTCATGTATCATGAATACTATTTTATGAATTTTGTTTTAAATGCAAGCAGCAAAAGTCCCAATTTCAACTGGGTATCAGCGTTTTGTCTACTGCACAGTCTGCAGAGCTGAGCTTAGAAAACTGGAGGGTGAAGCCACAGAAGGAGCTAGTCAGGCTGCTTGCTGCAATGCAGGAGGCCTTGCTGATAGGACAAGAAAGCAGAGTAACAGAGAGATGAGCTCATCAGTGTGCTGCTTCTTCTTTAAAAGTCCTTTTAAAGTCTAGTCCATAACGGGTGGGGGTAGGGGACATGAGGGTGAAACTGCAACTGCAGCAGTGAAAGATCAGGTTCACTTCCTTGGTAGTGAGGGTTGTGCAGTGAGACAGAGCTGTGCAAATCCCAGGAAGGGGTGAGCAGAGATACAAATCATTTGTCAAGTAAAACTTTTCTAATATGTGTATTTAGAGTGGAAGAAAAGCCTAAAGACGGCAAAGAACAGCCATAGTGTCATTAAATTAGAAGCTATTGCAGGGAAAGCTGACAGACTGTAAAGGAAGAGGCGAGAGTCAGTTAGAAAACTGTACTTTAAATCTAACTGGTAGCTTTTGGGCAATCAACCCTTTTGCTGATTTCTTTCTCATATTATTATTTTTGAGGTTTGATTTTCAAATGTATTTTGTGGATTGAGGTCAATAGTTTTATCTGCTGTCCTATCCATAGATAACTTTTTTTCTTTTACTTTCCCTTCACTTCCTATTCTCATTTCTTCTTTTTTTATTTTATTTTATGTTGATGAGGCCTTTTTAAGTTTAGGGCACCCAAAGAAGAGTATTTACTTGCTACTGATCATCTTTTCTTAACCACTTGCCGACCGCCTCACGCCTATATACGTGAGCAGAATGGCACGGGCAGGCAAAATCACGTACCTGGTACGTGATTGCCTTCCCGCGGGCGGGGGGTCCGATCGGACCCCCCCCCCGGTGCCAGCGGCGGTCGGCATTTGGCTGGGAGCGTTGAGAGACGAGGGGGAGGCCATCCGATCGTGGCCCCCCCCTCGCGATCCCTCCCAGCCAATGAGAAACATCCCCTGCCTCTGTATAGTACACAGAGGCAGAGGATGTGATGTCATCTCTCCTCGGCTCGGCAGTTTCCGTTTCCGCGCCGAGGAGAGAAGACATGTGAGTGAGTGCACAACACTACACAACACAGTAGAACATGCCAGGCATACATTACACCCCCGATCGCCCCCCGATCCCCCCCCAATCACCCCCCCCTGTCACAAACTGACACCAAGCAGGTTTTTTTTTTTTTCTGATTACTGCATAGTGTCAGTTTGTGACAGTTAGTGTGGTAGGGCAGTGAGTGTTAGCCCCCTGTAGGTCTAGGGTACCCCCCTAACCCCCCCTAATAAAGTTTTAACCCCTTGATCACCCCCCGTCACCAGTGTCACTAAGCGATCATTTTTCTGATCGCTGTATTAGTGTCGCTGGTGACGCTAGTTAGGGAGGTAAATATTTAGGTTCGCCGTCAGCGTTTTATAGCGTCAGGGACCCCCATATACTACCTAATAAATGTTTTAACCCCTTGATTGCCCCCTAGTTAACGCTTTCACCACTGATCACCGTATAAGTGTTACGGGTGACGCTGGTTAGTTCGTTTATTTTTTATAGTGTCAGGGCACCCGCCGTTTATTACCGAATAAAGGTTTAGCCCCCTGATCGCCCGGTGGTGATATGCGTCGCCCCAGGCAGCGTCAGATTAGCGCCAGTACCGCTAACACCCACGCACGCAGCATACGCCTCCCTTAGTGGTATAGTATCTGAACGCATCAATATCTGATCCGATCAGATCTATACTAGCGTCCCCAGCAGTTTAGGGTTCCCAAAAACGCAGTGTTAGCGGGATCAGCTCAGATACCTGCTAGCACCTGCGTTTTGCCCCTCTGCCCGGCCCAGCCCAGCCCACCCAAGTGCAGTATCGATTGATCACTGTCACTTACAAAACACTAAACGCATAACTGCAGCGTTTGCAGAGTCAGGCCTGATCCCTGCGATCGCTAACAGTTTTTTTGGTAGCGTTTTGGTGAACTGGCAAGCACCAGCCCCAAGCAGCGTCAGGTTAGCGCCAGTACCGCTAACACCCATGCACGCACCGTACACCTCCCTTAGTGGTATAGTATCTGATCAGATCAATATCTGATCCGATCAGATCTATACTAGCGTCCCCAGCAGTTTAGGGTTCCCAAAAATGCAGTGTTAGCGGGATCAGCCCAGATACCTGCTAGCACCTGCGTTTTGCCCCTCCACCCGGCCCAGCCCACCCAAGTGCAGTATCGATCGATCACTGTCACTTACAAAACACTAAACGCATAACTGCAGCGTTGGCAGAGTCAGGCCTGATCCCTGCGATCGCTAACAGTTTTTTTTGTAGCGTTTTGGTGAACTGGCAAGCGCCAGCGGCCTAGTACACCCCGGTCATAGTCAAACCAGCACTGCAGTAACACTTGGTGACGTGGCGAGTCCCATAAGTGCAGTTCAAGCTGGTGAGGTGGCAAGCACAAGTAGTGTCCCGCTGAGACCAAAAAGACAAACACAGGCCCATAGTGCCCTTCCTGCTGCATTTGCCAATCCTAATTGGGAACCCACCGCTTCTGCAGCGCCCGTACTTCCCCCATTCACATCCCCAACCAAATGCAGTCGGCTACATGAGAGGCATTTTCATGACCTCCCGAGTACCCCTTCCCAACAAACCCCCCCAAAAAAGATGTTGTGTCTGCAGCAAGCGCGTATATAGGCGTGACACCCGCTATTATTGTCCCTCCTGTCCTGACAATCCTGGTCTTTGCATTGGTGAATGTTTTGAACGCTACCATTCACTAGTTGAGTATTAGCGTAGGGTACAGCATTGCACAGACTAGGACACACTTTCACAGGGTCTCCCAAGATGCCATCGCATTTTGAGAGACCCGAACCTGGAACCGGTTACAGTTATAAAAGTTACAAGTTTGCAAAAAAAACACAAACAAAAATAAAAATCCAAGCTATTTGCTGAGAGGTATAGTGAGTATTTTGCAGACCTCACTTTTTGTCACAAAGTTTTGAAAATTGAAAAAAGAAAAAAAATATATTTTTTTCTGGTCTTTCTTCATTTTCAAAAACAAATGAGAGCTGCAAAATACTCACCATGCCTCTCAGCAAATAGCTTGGGGTGTCTACTTTCCAAAATGGGGTCATTTGGGGGGGGGGGTTTGTGCCATCTTGGCATTTTATGGCCTTCAAAACTGTGATAGGTAGTGAGGAGTGAAATCAAAAATTTATGCCCTTAGAAATCCTGAAGGCGGTGCTTGGTTTTCGGGGCCCCGTACGCGGCTAGGCTCCCAAAAAGTCCCACACATGTGGTATCCCCGTACTCAGGAGAAGCAGCTGAATGTATTTTGGGGTGCAATTACACATATGCCCATGGCCTGTGTGAGCAATATATCATTTAGTGACAACTTTTTGTAAATTTTTTTTTTTTTTTGTCATTATTCAATCACTTGGGACAAAAAAAATAAATATTTAATGGGTTCAACATGCCTCTCAGCAATTTCCTTGGGGTGTCTACTTTCCAAAATGGGGTCATTTGGGGGGGTTTGTACTGCCCTGCCATTTTAGCACCTCAAGAAATGACATAGGCAGTCATAAACTAAAAGCTGTGTAAATTCCAGAAAATGTACCCTAGTTTGTAGACGCTATAACTTTTGCGCAAACCAATAAATATACGCTTATTGACATTTTTTTTACCAAAGACATGTGGCTGAATACATTTTGGCCTAAATGTATGACTAAAATTTAGTTTATTGGATTTTTTTTATAACAAAAAGTAGAAAATATCATTTTTTTTCTAAATTTTCAGTCTTTTTCCATTTATAGCACAAAAAATAAAAACGGCAGAGGTGATCAAATACCATCAAAAGAAAGCTTTATTTGTGGGAAGAAAAGGACACAAATTTCATTTGGGTACAGCATTGCATGACCGCGAAATTAGCAGTTAAAGCGACGCAGTGCCGAATTGTAAAAAGTGCTCTGGTCAGGAAGGGGGTAAAACCTTCCGGGGCTGAAGTGGTTAAAGCTGCATTTTTTTCATAGCACACCACTGCATTGTTTGAAAGAAATTGTTGGAATACATTGTTCATGTATTTTTGTACAATTACAGATATATTCTTCAGCCAGTAGATGGCAGTGTTTATAAGTTTTTAGCTGCATCTATGGGTAAACTCTATGTCTTTTATCTATATAATAAAGTTCCTGTTTCCTGTCTGCAGTTAAGCAGCAATTCCCATGTGGACTGTGCACTGTCTGGTTGTTCTGTAGGGATACACAGAATTTCTAACAGGTTATGGGCCCAGGCAGAGCCCAGACACCCGGTCATGGCTAGCTACAGAAAAATAGGTTTAAGATACAGCAACAGAAAGAAGACTGCAAAAGAATAAAATAAAATGGCCAGTAACACAGCTGCAACAAAGCTTTAATTTGCAAATCTGACAAACCAGAACTACCAGTCTTGGAAATTCAAGATTCCCGTAATATCCGAATAAAGTCAAACATGTGTTCCTGACCCTCCCCTTCCCTACCCCCCTTTCTTTACCCACCCGTTCCTACTTCCAACTCTTTTCTACTTACATTACTTTAAGGGGACCCGGCCGGGGCACAGGAAGAACCCCGTTAGGGGTGACCTGGTTAGGCGATTCCCCCCTGTCTCGCAAGTTACGTTTTTTCCTATGACGGTTCCAAATTACCCCGTGATGATCACAAAATATATACTGAATAATTTGGGTCTAATCCCTTTGAAGAGACCCAAAAGCTTTTCTCCAGAAGAGGTTCTTTGATACCGAACAGAAATGTTCAATGCTCATAAATTTATGTAACTCTTGATGTTTAGGCCTATGTTGGGCCATCTATTTGGTTGATCTCTATCTTGTATTATGGTGAATATTTTAAAATAAAAAACATATTGAACGGGAATTTAAGATGAAAATGCTGCTAATAGGAGAAGGTATGTGGAAATGTATAAATAAAGACAACACAGAACAACCTTCAGATGAATGGTTAGAGGAAGGTCAAAAAGCTCAGAGCACAATCTCTCTTACAATAGCATAGAAGATGATCAAATCATACTAATTTGTAAGTGTGAAACTGCTAAAGAAATGTTGGAAGGATTGCAAAAGGTGCATGAAAGAGCTAATCTTAGCAATAAACTGTATTTTATTAAAAAACTATACCAAACCAAGCTGATAAAGGGCCAGGATATGCAGGATTACATAAGGCACACCTTGAAAATGGTTGAATGCCTGAGAGGTATAGGAGAAGTGAAAGATGTTCATGTCATAGCACTATTACTCAGCGACTTAGTAGAAAGTTATGAAATGCTTGTCACAGCACTTGATGCACGTCCAGATGATGATTTGACGTTGGAATATGTTAAGGGTAAGCTTGTGGATGAATATAAGTGTAAAACAGAATGCATTAATAGTGACAGTGCTTCTGTCATAGAGTCTGCTTTAAAGACAAAAAATAGGAGTAAAAACAGTACATACAAACATACAACAAGAAATGTTTTGTGTGCAAGAAACAAGGTCATTTAAAAGCAGATTTCAGAATATGTAAAGCTTGATTGCAAAAACAAAGTAAAATAAAAAAGGCGAAAAGCGTGAAGGAAGATTTTGCTTCAGATAATGAATACTTGGTCAATCCAAAAGTTACACCTTATCTTTGCAGGCCTGGTGTGTTAATTCAGGAGCTATAAGGCTCTGTTTCCACTAGTGCGACTTATTTTGCGACTTGACACATGTCAAGTCGCATGACAAGTCAAAACCCATGTATTTCAATGGTCCCCGTTCTAATTGGTGCGACTCAAGTCGCAGCGACTCGAAAAAAGGTCGTATGTACATGTCTGGCACCGCGACTTTGTTGCGACTTCCACGGAAGTCTACGGAAGCACATGATCTCTGCTCCTCCCAAATACATCACTTCCTATATTGATGTATGTGAGTGTGGAAGACAGCAGGAAGCATGCCTAGGGCTAAAAAAAATAAGCGACAAGTGCATGACAATGAGGAAATTATTCGGCTTGTCAGACAACGTCCGGCAATATATGACCTCAGAGATCCAGGTTACAAAGATCATGCAAAGAAGGAGAGAGCATGGTTGGAGGTGGCTCGCATATATTATGAGACCTGGGACTCTTTCTCAGCCACAGAACGTTCTACAAAAAGTAAGTGGTTGATATATGCTGCTTAGCACTTTCTATAACCAATGGGTGTGTGCACTGTGTTTTCTTGGTGGGGACCGCTTCTCCTGGCAGGAGATCACAATGGTTTGGCAGGAGGGAATCCCCTGTCAACACTATCTGTGTTGATGGTGGAATTTATATAGTTACTTTCCTGTTACCTGTGGCTGCAGGAAAGTAAATCTGTGTGTGTGGGCCAGCAAATATTTGACCACGGTCCTAATAATATTACATAATATTAAAGATGGCCCTGTCAACATCCTCCAGCACATGTCAAATTATGTAGGTGTCATGGGTAATATATTTAGTGGTTGTTTTAACACCATCCATATCAATTATGCAGCCTAGCAAATGAATGACCTATAGGCAGTCACTAAAGATTTTTTTTTAAATTTATTATTTGCTTTATATTTTGTAGTGCACTCGTTACAAACTCGATGGAGAAGTCTCATAGACTGCTACAACCGGTACTTACGCAAATTAAAAGAAGGAAGGAGTGGTTCCGGCTCAAAAAGATTAGCCCCATATGCCCATGCCGGGGATCTTGATTTTTTGAAACCAGTGTTGGAAATGCGAGAGTAAGTTATCAGCAGGCATATGTTACGAATTCTACATATCAAATAGTAATGCTTACTTAAAAAATATGTGATTTGTATTTCAGAACCCAAGCAAGCTGGGAAGACAGCACACAGGGTTTGGCAGCAGAAGATGAGGCAGAGGAAGCTGCGGAGGAGGAGGAGCAAGAACAATTCCAAGACAATGTTGACAAGGAACTGTTCGTAGATGAATCAAGGTCAACATCAAACTCAATGAATGAGGAGGATGCTGAACCAGGACCTAGCAATGTCTCTAGGCCTTTGCGAAGGTCTTCAAGGAGCAGTGCCCGGCCTGTGAAACCCATGGAGAAAATTTTAGATGTAGTCAGTCAGATGTCCACTAAAATGGCTGAAAACCAGTGTGAAGACACAGCATTTCTCACTGTAATTTTAGGCATATGTAAACAGGTACCCCCTGAGAAAAAATATGCACTCAGGATGGCTTTAATGTCAACTGCTCAATCATTTGTGGGTGAGGGGCCAACAACATCCTCAGCATATATGCAACCCCCCCTTCCCCAATATCCCCCTTATCAACAATACACTCACTTTCCAAGTACACAGTATGCTCCACCAATAAACCGTCCATACTGTGACCAGTATGGTAATATGCTGAATCCCTCAAGGCCACGCATGTTGCATCCAATTCCTGACCCCACTACCTCTACCCTTGGCCCCCCAACCACTCACCAACTTAGGCAGCCTACACCCAGTCATGTTCCGCCTTTTCTGGACCGGAAATATTACCCTGGTCCATCAGTGGATTTCCCTGGACCAACCAATAGTTCAGTTTCCGGGACCACTGAAAACAAAACATACGAGCAATTGTAATTTACTATTATTTTTGATGTGTGTTTACGACTTGTTCTCTATTTTTTGGTTGGTTGAGGAGGCCAAAACAACAACTGTTGAATTTTTAAGTTCATGGAACGTATTTCTTTATTTTTGCCTTCTTGCAAAAAGAGTTGTCTTGTAAAAAAGATTCAGATATTTTTATTTTATTTTTGAAATATTTTTATTTTGGTGTTTTTCAGAGAGAAATATTTTATTATTTAACTATTTGTTGTGCTTGGTAAAAAATAAAAAAAATGGTGTAGTTCACCCAAACACATAACTAAAAAATTTTGGGTGCTTTCCTGCACAAAAAAACAGAAAATAAAAATTATTTGGGTTACATTGTGCATTTTCTGATTATCCTTTTTTAGAAATTGAGGTAAATACCTGTAATTCTGCTTTTGGATGCAATTAAACATAACATACATCTAAATAATATTCACAGAAAATGCATGACATACATTATGCTATGGCATCCTGCTGCCAGGGGACAGAACCAGCAGCAGACAGAAAATAAGATGAGAATCCCTCACGCACACTGGCACCATTGGTGGTGCCCCTACTGGCACTCCATTGTGCACCTTCCAGATCGTGCATGAGGGAATCTTCAAAAAGATAGCCATCACGAATTCTAACAAAGTTATGAAGAACACATGCTGCTTTTACTGCAGATATTGCATTCTCCAGTTTTAAATTAATGGGGGTATGTAGCAAACGCCACTTGTTTGCTAAAATGCCAAAAGAACATTCTACCACTCGTCTTGCCCTCGTTAACCGGTAATTGAAGATTCGCTTCTCTTCACTCAAACACCGATTTGAATAAGGCCTTAATAGATGCTCACTGAGAGCAAAGGCCTCATCCCCAACAAACACAAATGGCATTGGCGGCCCATTTGTTCCTGGCAACGGACAGTCCTGTGGCAGGTCCAGACCATTTTCCCGCAACATTCTTCCAAAGGAAGATCTTTGGAAAATACTGGAGTCTGAGCTGCTGCCATATGATCCAATGTCTATATAGCTGAAACAATAATTGGCATCAGCCACTGCAAGTAAGACAAACGAAAAATATTTTTTGTAATTAAAGTATTTTGTTCCACTGCCAATGGGCATCACTACCCTCATATGTTTGCCGTCAATTGCCCCTAGACAATTTGGGAAATTGCAACGATCCCAGAAAAGTTCCGCTTTCTTGCACCAATCTTCGGAAGTGGGCTTCTTCAGAACCAAATCCCTAAGGACATTCCAGATGTCTCGGCAGGTATCGTGGACAATATTGCTGACAGTAGTTTTGCCAACCAAAAACTCATAATGCAAACTGGAAAAGGAATGTCCAGTTGCCAGGTACCTAAAATGGAAAAGTACATACATTTTAGGATAATGATACATATTGACACTAAGCTACATCAATAAACCAAAAAAAAAGAGCTAGGAAGGAGGTGCCTGAGGAAGTGAAGAAGGAAGAAGAGGAGCAGGAGAAAGACACAGGTGATGTAGAGGCAGAGTTAAGATTGTAAAAACAAGCTTACGCACAATTACATGCTAGTATTTATTTTTGGACTTCATGTAAAGATGATGAAAGAATGATGTGGATCTCCAAAAGCCACATAGAAGTTAAGAAGAAGAAACAGTAGGTATGAAAATTTACCTCAATGTTATTATGAGTCTTTCAGCAGATGAAATACTCCTTCTGAAACTGGTGTTTTGGCGCTCTAGATGACTAGAGAGCAAAGCCAACAATTCATCAAAACTGTAAAGAGAAAAAATATGGCTAGTATCTACACTGACCATGTAAAAATCAAACATTTACAAATGGAGTTCCATTTATCTAACAATTTGATCAGGTTCTAGTTAACACTTCGAGCTATTCAAATCTAAAAATACTAAAAAGAGTCATACTGACCAGGCATATACACATTTTCATAAATATATCTGGCAGCATTTGCAAGTTGACATCAAAAAATGTTCTCACCTTCTAATTGACATCCTTGTATAGTTGAAAAATTTCTCTTCATGAGCCCGGAGGTCATTGTAAAGGACCCCAAACTGGCCTCTCACTTCCCTTTGGGCGATGATGGGATGTATCCAAAACCGATGCCTTCTCCTCCTCCGGTTATCCTCCTCTTCTTGATCTATAAATGCTGCTACAGCAGCCAAAATGACTGCTGACCCAACATACTGCATAGCCAACATGTTTGCTAACAAACATACAACACGTGAAAACGAAAGAGGAAGGGGAAATAAATAAGCAGGATAAGGAATTACATCACTAGGACTAAATCGCAGAACATCCAAGTCGCACAAAGTCGTTATTAAAGTCGCAACAAAACGCAACACAAATCGCAACGCACAATCGCAGTGTAAATTGCGCGACTTTGGGGACGCAATAGTGGAAACATAGCCTTAGTCATGACATATAACAGAAATCTCTTTTTTCACCTTGACCAGAGTAAAAGAGAAAAAAATCACCACAGTTAATAGGCAAATAATTGAATCAGAAAGATTAAGAGACAGTTTTCTTTACTGTACTATTTCCCAGAGTGTCACCAGAAAGTCCCTGCTCTTGAAACAAATCTTTTGTCATTGAAGAAACTCACAAAACAAGACAATGTAGTGACCTTCCAAAATGACAGTTGTGCCATCACAGATGAACCGTACCAGCTGAACTGCTGTAGTCCGGTCGTACGTCATCACGTACGAATCTGTCAGACTTTGGTGTGATCGTGTGTAGGCAAGTCCGTTCCTTTGAAAGTCCGTCGGAAATCTGTCAAAAGTCCGTCAAAAGCCCGTCAGAAAGACCGTCGGACCTTTGATGCCGAAAAGTCAGCTCGTGTGTACATGGCATTACACAACAAAAGTGAAGTACCAGAGAAACTTGAGTTGGCTCAAATAAGCAACAAATTTTGCAAAATACAGAGTGTATTGTGCACAGACAATAGAACTGAATATACAGGTGATAACACACAGGCGATTCTTAGAAAGTATTTCAAACTACTGTACCATACAACCTAGAACAAAACGGGGTTGCAGAAAGAATTAACCTTACTCTATATGAGAGTGGAAGAACCATGCTGTTTGATGCAGATGTGCCAACTACATACTGGGGGGAGACAATTATAACCGCATGCTATCTCCAAAATCGGCTACCAGGAAAATCAACTGCGAAAACTCCATATGAACTGTGGAATTAAAAAGCCCCTAAAGTGAACCATCTAAAACTTTTTTTAAGCAAACCCTATGTGCATATCCCAAAAGACAAAACATACAAAATGAGATGCTTGCGCAAAGGAAGGTACTTGTAGAGTACAGTGAATCTCAAAAGCGATACAGAATTCTACACCAAGACACAAACAAAGTAGCCATCAGCAACCATCATGTAAACTTCATGAAATTTCATGAACACAAACACTTCAAACTGAAGCAATAGTGTCACGTGAAGAAAAGGAACAAAGTGACACAGAAATAGAAATTCACACAGACAATCCAAACGCTGTAAAAGAAGAAACCACGCCACAAGAGGCTTCAATCAAGAAATCCACCAGAAGCAATAAAGGCATCCCAGCTGAAGGCCTGTCCTATGTTGCTCACATAGCATTAAAACCAGAGCCAGATTCATGAAATGAGATCCAAAGACTTCCATAGAGGCAGGTGTGGTGGTATAGTCACGGATATTATATAGGGCTTCATAGTAACTGCTAAATGCGTTGGCTATCTCTTGCGGATTAGTCAATTTATTCTTGGAAATTGGGTGTATGATGTAGGAAATTTTGGATTTAATGTGGTGGCCTCGGATATGAAGTGCCATTGCTTTCCCTGCCATTAGTCAACAATTACAAATGGGGGATCAGGATTTTCTCCGTACTGTCATGAGACATTACAAAGGAGATTAAAATTAACAATATTTTATTGTGTACATCACAATTTAAAAAAAGTCACGTAAACGCACAAAATATAAGTTTGTTTTGTGTCCCTCTAGATGGTCACTACACCCCCAGGGTAAGGAGCCATTCTACCTGGGATATTGCTCCAAAGGAGATAGATAAGTGTAGGGCAACAAATTCAAACTCCACATGTTTTGCGGTCACCCCCGCTTCTTCAGAAGAGAAGTAGAGGGAGCAGAAAACTATAATAAAATATATAATACAGTCAGAGTATCTAAAATAACAAAAACAGCATAGTATTCAAAACAAAACAGCATTATACCAGCAGAGTGGTGCAAAGAATTCCTACCCCAAAATCAGGCTAGATTCACCAGCAGCTATCATGGAGGCATCAAAGCATATGTCGCTGGGTAAGCAGGGGAGCAAAAAAAAGATAGCCACTATGATCTCTATATGTGTATAGATATATAAAATATAGTTTTAGTCTCCATACAAACTCACATATTGTTAAGGTTATAATTTGCATTTTGCCCAACGCAAGGTACATACCACAAGAGCGCTGGTATAAAAGCAATGTTTCAGTAGGCGGTGCGAAGATGGAACAAGGTGGAACTTCAGACCGTTAACCAGCCTGGCGGTATGATTATGTCAGATTTTTGCATCTCAAAGCGGTACAATTGTTTTGCATAGAAATTTGGCGTTTTATATTGTAGGCCTGTAATTCTTAGCAATAACACACTTAAATCTGTCCAAACAAGAGTCTAGTAGATATCCCAGGTATGATAAAGTTTAAAACACAAAATCATAAACTATAATATAAAAAATAACTATAAATAATTATAAAAAATAATAATATAATAATAATAAAAGGAATTTCCCCACGATTCACTATCGCTCAATTCTGCAAGTGTTCTAATTTACTATCGCTGTTTTCTAGCTGGTCTAAAACCACTTTTGACGTAAAGGGACACTTTTTAGTTGCTATGGACAATCTCAAGTTTCCAGGAAGAAAGAACAGTATATATAATATAAAACTGCATGCAGGGCATTGGACAAACCACTAGGAACAAAAGGGATTTCATACAGTAATATAATCTGTAAGACTACAGTGTACTGTATGTGTTATGAATTTTCTATTTTTTGAATTTGCCGCCGGGCTCTGCCCCTGTACGTCGCAATGCTCACAGGGAATGGAGCCCAGCACACAGAGGCATCGGGCGGAGGACACAGCCCGCAGACACAGCAGGGGGACATTGTAGGATCCTGGGGACAAGGTAAGTAGCCTGCACCAGGATCCTGCACTGCTCACGGTTACTGCTAATGGTACTGAAATATAACCCCGAGCCACACTCGGGAAAACCGCCAGGGAGGTTAAGATAATAGATTCCATATTTAGGGGCATAAGTACAGTGTCTTGAAAAAGTATTTATACCCTTGAAATTTTCCACATTTTGTCATGCTACAACCAAAAATGTAAACATATTTTATTGGGATTTTATGTGATAAACCAACACAAAGTGGTACATAATTGTGAAGTGGAAGAAAAATGATAAATCGTTTTCAACATTTTTTACAAATAAATATCTTATAAGCGTGGTGTGCATGTATATTCAGCCCCCCTGAGTCAATGCTTTGTAGAACCACCTTTCGCTGCAATTACAGCTGCAATTCTTTTTTGGATATGTCTCTACCAGCTTTGCGCATCTAGAGAGGGAAATTTTTGCCCATTCTTCTTTGCAAAATAGCTTAAGCTCTGTCAGATTGGATAGAGAGCATCTATGAACAGCAATTTTCAAGTCTTGCCACAGATTCTTAATTGGATTTAGGTCTGGACTTTAACTGGGCCATTCTAACACTTAAATATGCTTTGAACCATTCCGTTGTAGCTTTGACTGTACAGGTATGTTTAGGGCCGTTGTCCTGCTGGAAGATGAACCTCCGCCCCAGTCTCAAGTGTTTTGCAGGCTCACGTGTTTTCTTCTACGATTGCCCTTTATTTGGCTCCATCCATCTTCCCATCAAATCTGACCAGCTTCCCTGTCCCTGCTGAAGAAAAGCATCCCTGCAACATGATGCTGCCACCATGTTTCACGGTGGGGACATTATGTTCAGGGTGATGTGCAGTGTTAGTTTTCTGCCACACATAGCATTTTGCTTTTAGGTCAAAAAGTTCAATATTGGTCTCATCTGACCAGAGCACCTTCTTCCACATGTTTGCTGTGTCCCCCACATGGCTTCTTGCAAACTGCAAACAAGACTTTTTATGGCTTTCTTTCAACAATGGCTTTCTTCTTTCTGCAGCTCCTTCAGAGTTATCATGGGTCTCTTGGTCACTTCTCTGATTAATTCTCTCCTTGCCCGGCCTGTCAGTTTAGGTGGATGACCATGTTTTGGTAGGCTTGCAGTTTTGCCATACTTTTTCCATTTTCAGATGATGGATTGAACAGTGCTCCGTGAGATGTTGAAAGCTTGGGATATTTTTTTCGAACCTAACCCTGCTTTAACCACTTCTGGACAGCCTGCAGTCGTTATACGTCGGTACTTTGACATTGAGTACCGTTGTTATGGCAGAAGATAGCTGCCATAACGGACCGCCCGGTAGCGGGCGGTCCACTTCGAGATAAAAGTGGTCTGTGTGGCGCAATCGCTACAAGATCACTTTTATCTGCGGCGGGAGAGGTGCCCCCCCTCCTGCCACATCCCGGCCGTCTTTGCGGCTTATCGGATCCTTCGGTAGCGGCAGAGACGATCCGATGCTTTCCCCTCAGAGGCATTAAGTTGAGGGAATGATGGCCCCCACTTGACTCCCCAACGGCCTTAAAGGGACATTTTTTTTATTTAAAAAAAAAATACTTTTTTTTCTATTTCTTTTATTACATTTAAGTGTAAATGTGAGATCTGAGGTCTTTTTGACCCCAGATCTCACATTAAAGAGGTCTTGTTATACTTTTTTTCTATTACAAGGTATGTTTACATTCCTTGTAATAGGAATAAAAGTGATCCATTTTTTTTTATAAATAACTATAATAAAAAGTAAAATAAATAAGATTTTTTTTTTTTAAGCACCCCATCCCCACGTGCTAATAATGTGCAGAAGAAAAGGCATACGTGAGTCACATCCGCATATGTAAACGGTGTTCAAACCAAACATATTCGGTATCGCTGCGATCGTTAGAGCGAGAGCAATAATTCTAGCAAAAGACTTCCTCTGTAACTCAAAACTGGTAACCTGTAGAAATTTTTAAACATCGCCTATTGAGATTTTTAAGTGTCAAAATTTGTCACCATTCCAAGGGCGGGCGCAATTTTGAAGCATGACATGTTGGGTATTTTAATCAATTTTATCGGCGTAGCATTGTCTTTCACAATTTAAAAAAATTGGGCTAACTTTACTGTTTTATTTTTTTTATTCAAAAAGGTGCATTTTTTTCCAAAAAAATGAGTTTGTAAGACCGCTGCACAAATATGGTGTGGCATAAATATTGCTACGACTGCCATTTTATTCTATAGGGTGTCTAGAAAAAAAAGATATAATGTTTGGGGGTTTTAAGTAATTTTCTAGCAACAAAACTGATTTTAACTTGTAAACACCAAGTGTAAAAAATAGGCCTGATCCTTAAGTGGTTAAACTTCCTCAACTGTATCCCTGACCTGTCTGGTGTGTTCCTTGGCCTTCATGATGCTGTTTATTCACTAAGGTTCTCTAACAAACCTCTGAGTGCTTCACAGAACAACTGTATTTATACTGAGATTAAATTACACACAGGTTGACTAGATTTACTAATTTGATGACTTCTGAAGGCAATTGGTTCCACTAGATTTTAGTTCAGGGTAGCAGAGTAAAGGGGGCTGAATACAAATGCACGCCACACTTTTCAGATATTTATTTGTACACATTTTTAAAACTATTTATCATTTTCCTTCTACTTCGCAAATATGTGCCACTTTGTGTTGGTCTATGACATGCAATTCCAATAAAATACATTTACGTTTTTGGTTGTAACATGACAAAATGTGGAAAATTCAACTTCCACCCGAACGCTCCTGCCCCAGCTGGGCTGACCTTGAGTATTTAAGGAGTCCTGCCCCTTGCCTGGATACTCCAGGCACCTCCTCCCAACCTCCCTCCCATTCTTCTGGAAGTTTTCAGCAAGTTCCAGAAGTAGGGGGAGGTACCAGAGGTGCTGCCTGATGAGTCATACCAGCCTCCCTGGATCACTCACCCGACCCAGATTAAAACACAGGCTTGGCTGCTAGCCAAGCCAGAACATTTTACCTACACTAACAAAAACCTAACATTTCCTACTATATAGCACACTAGAGGGTGCTACACACACACACATACATACACACAGATATATATATATATATATATATATATATATATATATATATATATATATATATATATATATATATATATATGTAGGAAGGCCAACATGGTGGCCTGAATTTATGGGAGGAGCCCGGGGGGTATTTAAGCAGCCCGCTCACCTGTGGTGCTTGTCGGTTTCCTGTGCGCGATATACGTCACTAAGCCGACTATTCGACATACCAGCGTCCGCAAGTTCTTGCCTCGCAGTTCCCGTATTCAATACTCCGTACTCAAAACTTTCGAAGTCCGCGTTTTTCGTTATAGTTGTACCACGCGTCTGGCTTGGCTGTCGCAGGTAAGGTCCCGTCGGACTTTTTGTTTTTCATATCATGTCACTAAACCGTGAGCTCAAAATTTCGTTTCACCCGCATCGCATAAACTGCAATGTATATCGCTCGTACTTTCGATATGTCACAATTCGATAGCACAGCGACGCTGACGCCGCTTCATTTCTAGCATGTCGGTATTACTAAACAGCCATAGCCAGTCGCAACTTGCAAATTATCAAACCCATTTCAAAAACTCATTCGGACATTTCAAATCATTTCTCTTTTTCTGAAAACATTTCAGAAAACTCATTTCGGACATTTCAAGTCATTTCTCATTTCTGAAAAACATTTCTAAAAAACTCATTTCTGACATTTCAAATCATTTCTCATTTCAGTCACCTACCGCGCTCCGATTTGAATCCAATCGCACCAAAAGGTGCGCCGATTCGTTCCGGTGTGCCCCAGTTATTACGGCCTCATTTCTATACATGCTCCAGAGTTACGTTATTGTCAATTGTACCTCTGTCATGGTTATCATTTCATTTCCATGTATCACGTTCCGACATGAATTTAGTCGCATGGAAAATGCACCGATTCGTCTCGGCGTGCCCCAGGATTGGCCTCATTTCTATACATGCTCCAGAGTTACGTTTATCAGTCAATTGTATCTCTGTCATGGTTATCATTTCATTTTCATGTATCACGTCCCGACATGAATTCAGTCGCATGAAAAATGCACCGATTTGTCTCGGCGTGCCCCAGGATTGGCCTCATTTCTATACATGCTCCAGAGTTACGTTTATCAGTCAATTGTATCTCTGTCATGGTTATCATTTCATTTCCATGTATCACGTCCCGACATGAATTCAGTCGCATGAAAAATGCACCGATTCGTCTCGGCGTGCCCCAGGATTGGCCTCATTTCTATACATGCTCCAGAGTTACGTTTATCAATCAATTGTATCTCTGTCATGGTTATCATTTCATTCCCATGTATCACGTTCCGACATGAATTTAGTCGCATGAAAATGCACCGATTCATCTCGGCGTGCCCCAGGATTGGCCTCATTTCTATACATGCTCCAGAGTTACGTTATCAGTCAATTGTACCTCTGTCATGGTTATCATTTCATTCCCACGTATCACGTTCCGACAGGAATTCAGTCGCATGAAAATGCACCGATTCGTCTCGGCGTGCCCAGGATTGGCCACATTTCTGATACATGCTCCAGAAATCCGGATCATAGCTGAATCGCAGACACCAGGGATTGACCCGTATCTCTGTCATGCAATTTCCATCATTTCACTCCCACAACGCATCACCGTTTCGAAACCAGTCGCATCCGAGGCGCACCGCTTCATCACGGCATGCATCACTGGTTCCGATCACATTTCATACCTACACCAGAGCTCGGTTAGTTGCCAGTCGCTAACACGGCACAACCAATTCGAGCCTCGGTCAAAACAATCATTTCTCTCATTTCATTTAATACTACACTCCTACTCGAATCCAGATGCATCAAACAAGCACCGATTCGTCCCAGGAGCACCAATATTTTCAGTTGCCTCATTTCAATACATGCTCCAGAGCCCGGTTCACGGTCGAACAAATCGTGACACGACCAGGCCGCACCTCTGTCATGCAGTTCATTCATTTCACAATCAAGGCAAACATTTCGAACCATTTTATTGTCACAAATTGCAAGCACCATACAAATCATTGCTCCAAGTTACTTAGCAATCCCTTCACGAATTGTCACCTTTCATCTTCCTCAGGTCAGTCAAAGTTCAGTAGGTCCACCCTGCACCAGGTTGGACGATATCCCCCAGGTAAAAAAAAAAAAAAAAAAAAAAGGGGGGAAAGGGAGAATAAGTCGGGTAAGTATGACTCAGCAGATCAAAGAAAAAACTTGAAACTCATCTCACCCCCAATAGGTTACAGTCAACCAGGAAATAAAGCTCGAGATCCTCACCAGAGCAACCATGTCCCAGGCCGGCAGTGAAGACTTCACGGCCCCTCTATCACCTACTCCGGTTTCAGAAAGCGGCAGCGTGCAATCCCTCAGGGGATGGACTATCCCCAAACTGACGGCAGAGCTCAGACGCAGAGGTGTCCCCTTCCCCGCCACAGCGAGGAAAGGCGAGCTCTTCAAACTCCTCTTCCCCCCATCAGCAGCAGGACCCAGTACCCAACAGGCATCCCTCCAGTCCATATCATCGGCCATTTCGCAGTTACACACGATGGTGTCATCTCTATCCACCTCAGTTGCAGACGTCCAAGCCAGGGTGGCACTTCTGGAGGCCGGACCGGCCACGGCGGTCCCCGACCCAACGGCAATTCAGACCTTGACACCTTTTCCTACAGGTACCTCAGGCTCAAGCGCCATTGTCTACCCCTCCCATCTGGTCCCAACCAGTATCAGGAAGGACATTTTAGACGGCAAGGACGTCAACCTGGCCTCTCTCCTGATCTCCGTGCATGATTTAGCAGAAAACAAGGCCTACTCCTGGGGTGACATATCGGTGGTCCTTAAAGCCAAAGACCCCAGGCTGAACCGCAAGCTATCAGTCCCCGAATTTACCCTGGCCTTTGGCATGCTCAGAGATGTCCTGTGCTCAGCCACCCCTAGCAGGCGGGAAGAGCTGGACTTATACCTCCATACTGTGGTAGACTTGGGCCACAAGTATGGAGGTTTCGCCTTCTACGATTATCATCGTTCCTTCTCAGCCAAGGCCGCCGCCAGATTCGCACAATACCAGGTCACCACAGATTGGAGTCTCATGGACACAGAGCTCTTCTGCCGCCACTTTGCCGGCTTACGCTCACCTCTGTGTGCAATTTGCCAGTCTTCCACCCACACTGCCACCTGGTGTGCCAATACGGCGATCAGACGGCCCTTCGAGTTCCCCTCTACCTCAGGTACAGTACAGGGCCAGTCGATCCCTGAACCAACGCCTCAGGTGGACAAACTCGGACGCCCAGTCCGAACCGTGGGAGGGGCAGCCATCTGTAACAACTACAACTATGGGTCCTGCAACTTCAGCCAATGCCGTCTACTTCACATCTGCACTATATGCCAAAGAGCACACCCTAGGAATTTGTGTGAAGTCAAGCAACACAAGAGGGCATGACTAAGCCGAATCAACATCTTATGGCTAGGACTGTATCTCACTTCACACCCCACCCCTTCCCTGGCCACCTACCTTATCCAAGGCTTCACAGTAGGCTTTCACACCGGCCTCATCGCACTGCCCCATAGTACTCACGAATGCGCCAATCTTCGTTCGGCAGCCATCGACGAACAGGCCATAGATCAGCTCTTACAGGCAGAGCTAGATCGAGACTACGTAATAGGCCCTTTCACTTGCCCCCCTTTCAGCACATGGAGAGTCAGCCCTATTGGGCTTGTCAAGGGCAAATTCTCTAATAAATTGCGTTTGGTGTACGACTTGTCTGCGCCTCATTCTTCGCACATACCCAGTCTCAATTCCCTGATCCCCTCCGAAGAGTTTTCCCTAAAATATTCCTCCGTTGACATGGCAATACAAGCGATCATCAAAGCAGGCACAGGTGCCTGGCTCTCCAAAGCCGACATATCGGATGCCTTCAAACTCTTGCCCATCCACCCATCCCTTTGGTGCTGGCATGGCATCAAATGGAAGGAAGCATATTATTTTGCTACGAAACTCACCTTCGGTTCGAAGAGTAGCCCGTGGCTCTTCGACACATTCGCACAGTCCCTCGTTTGGATACTATTACACAAGGGCCAATGCCATGAAGTCATCCATTACCTGGATGACTTCCTACTGATAGAACCGCCCAACAAAACCCCAGCAGATCTCGACAAACTTAGAGTTATTTTTGGAAACCTCAACGTTCCTATCGCCGAGCACAAAGTCGATGGTCCAGCAAACATCATCACCTTTCTCGGGGTCAGCTTGGATACCTGCGCAATGCAGGCCAGTCTCCCCCCCGACAAATTAACACGCATTAGGGCAGTCCTTCACGAGTTTACACACACCAAGGGCTGTACCAAAAAACAGTTGCAGTCTCTCCTGGGTATGCTCAACTTCGCTATGCGAATTATCCCACAAGGCCGCACATTTGTGTCACGCCTGCTGAGATTTCTGTCAGAAACTCAAGACCCGGATCAGATTTTGAAATTAGACTCCGCAGCTATAGCGGACCTATCAATGTGGGAGGAATTCTTGTCCGCCTGGAATGGCATATCTCTATTTATACCTATGGTTTCGATCCATTCACCCCAGGTAGTGACTGACGCTGCAGCCTCCACAGGTTTCGCGGCAATTTTTGGCCATCATTGGTTTTCAGGACCCTGGCCTCAACAGATACTGTTGATACCCGGCTTTTCCCAAACATCCACCCTCTTTGAGCTTTATCCCATAGTGGCAGCCGCACAACTCTGGGGCCACCACTGGACAGGACAAACCGTAGTCTTCACCACCGATAACCAAGCCACGGCAGACATCATCAACAGAGGCAGGTCCAAGTCCCTAGCAGTCATGTCCTTCCTGCGCAGGTTGGTACAACTGTCTTTACAACATCAGTTCAACATACACTGTGAATTCATTCCTGGCAGATACAACTCAGCAGCTGACGCACTATCACGTTTCAATTATCCCTCCTTTTTCAAACAGGTTCCCGATGCCGATCCAATGTCGGCACCTATCCCCGTCTGGTCACAACTGACCCTGGACTAATGCAACATCTACACGGAGCTACGCAACTCATAAATAATTCCCTCTCCCGCAACACACTCAAAGCCTACCAGACAGCTTGGAAAGCTTTTAATAAATTCCTCACGCCCAGCCGCAAAGAACCAACAGATATCAAACAGGTACTGGCCTTCACGGCACACTGCCACACGCAGCTAGCCTTATCCTACAACACCATCCGGTTATACCTAGCCGGCATTCAACATTTCATGGCGCTTGAAGACCCGACGAAATCGTCACTGTTCTCATCTCACGCTATACGAGCCATCCTAAGGGGAATACAGAGACAACAACCAGTCATCAGCACTAAGCGCTTGCCCATTACGGGGCCCATCTTTAGGGACATGTCAAATATTCTGGCTACTTCGCCATTCGGTCTGCTCCCCAGCACGGTCTTACAAGCAGCCATATATTTAGCTTACTATGCGTTCTTGCGGCCTGGCGAATTCACCTCTAACAAACCCACAGACCAAGTACTATGCAGACGACACTTGCTTCGACACCAAGACCACTTTATCCTGCACCTCCAGGTCTCTAAAACCCAGCAAACGGGCTCGGGAGTGAACATCCACCTCTACAGAACCAACAACAGCTGGTGTCCAGTCGCTGTACTCAACCGACTCCTATCTCTCCTGCCTGAGCAACCAGACAGCAGTCCCCTTCTACCATTTCCAGTCAAACCCTTAAACGCCTCTCAGTTTGTGAGCCACATAAGGATACTTCTCCGCAATCTTCACCTTAACCCTAGTCAGTATTCCGGACACTCTTTCCGCATCGGAGCAGCCTCCGCGGCGTCCCGCCACGGGGTACCAGATCACATCATCAAAAGACTAGGCAGGTGGAAATCAGCCTGCTTTGCCCGGTACATCCCCAATCCACAAACTGAGATGGCACAGGCATTCTCCAAATTGGCTCAATAAATAACTGAAAACCAATAAAATCATAACCCTACCTGAATGTTTTTGCCCCCTTATTTTGGCATACCGGCCATGAGACCAAGGCACACTTTCAGGTCCATTTCATATGGTAAGTCCACACTTTTAGGTCTATTTCCGATGGTAAGTCTTATCTTTACTATAAGTGTTTCCTATGTCCATATCGGACATAGGGCTCCGACCATAAGTAGGAAGGCCAACATGGTGGCCTGAATTTATGGGAGGAGCCCGGGGGGTATTTAAGCAGCCCGCTCACCTGTGGTGCTTGTCGGTTTCCTGTGCGCGATACCCACCCTCCCATCCCCATTTCACAGCATTTCTCAACTATTCATTTCATTCATTTCTATTACAGAATAATCATTTCATAAACCAGGGTATGCCCCCTTATTTTGGCATACCGGCCATGAGACCAAGGCACACTTTCAGGTCCATTTCATATGGTAAGTCCACACTTTTAGGTCTATTTCCGATGGTAAGTCTTATCTTTACTATAAGTGTTTCCTATGTCCATATCGGACATAGGGCTCCGACCATAAATATATATATATGCGCATACAGAATATATCCATTTCCTTTCAGGCTAGCATGATACTGGGAATACAGTGCTTTGAATTACTAAAGGTAAGTCAACTGTGCACTTTGCAAGGGAAATCTCCCCATAGCTTAGTGAATGGAGTGTGGAGTGAAGCCCTGCTGACTTCCATCATCCAATCATGTTCAATTATATATTTTTTATTTTCCTTGCTCAAGATTGTGTATTCTTTGCAAAGTGAAATTTCACCATTATCACAAAATTTTGAGGAAATCAACCCCGGGTGCGTTTTGTATGTACACTTTATTTAACTATAGACGGTGGAAGGTGGAATGATATATATATTTAGGTGCTACATTATTGCCCTATTTATGCACACTTTCTATCAAGAGGGCCTGCCGCCCTTGGTCTGCTGATTTTGAAAAAAGCACCGAAAGTTTTACTTTGTACTTATCTCTGTATGGACAATGGAGACCAAATGAACTATCAGCTAACTACGCAATTACAACCTATCCTAGGAATCATGTTAATACATTGGGATTGTTAATGTAAAAGTCTGCAGGCTAAAGCAGGCTAAATTTCAGCATTTTAATTCATTATTTTTGTAACGAGCCCCTTGCTCGCTCGATTCCACTCTCCCGACACGCCTCTGCAGCTATAGAATCAGATTACAGATCGCAACATCTGATGGTTCGGTCATCCGATGCTCCGGGACTAGAACTACAGCTATGTGCTGTTCTAATCCAGTTGTGTAGCTCAGAACAAACACCAGGCAGGCTGTATGTAAGTTCAACCAGGAATCTCTCTTTATTGACAGGAATACAGTCTCTTTTATACAGGAAAGAGGAGGTGCAGACCTCCTGCTCATATTACTCTAACAATACAGCTGTAACCTAATTAACCTAATTAACATGAGCTAATTAACTAATCCCTTTAGACAGCCTAGATGACTCAGACATGACCTTTAGGCCAGACTGGCCGTCTTGTAGCTCAGAAAACCCAATCAACATTATCACAATAGCAGAGTTAATTAACACAAACAACAATGGGGATCTAATGACTCTTAGATCCCATACTAGAGACTTATTTACAATACACATTCTAGCAGGCGACAGACAGGTGGCTGGAATTTACATCAGCATCTCCTAACAGTATTTGTCCCAGCATTATGAATCAGCCACTATTTCTAATATGGCAAATCCAGGGTCCCCAGAGTCTGTGTGTCCTGGGGGACCAGGACCCGAATCCACAGTAATACCACCTCATGGGTCCCCAGGCATACAGCTCACAAAGAGCACCGTTCCCCCAAATGCCAGGGCCCACAATCGATCGGCAAGAGGCTAGCATTCAGTCCCCTCCAAAAGTCTCTCTCCCGGCTAGGTCTGTCACATTTCTCCCCTTTCAGCAGAAGACTAACACAGGAGGAGACCCCAGACGGGTTGACTCCGAAGTTAGTCAGTAGTTCCAGTCCTCTAATGCCTGTACCCACACAGTACCCCAAACAAATTGTTCCAAACAAAGCATTACTCACCCAGCCAACCTCTGCCTCTCTCAGAGAACATATCTGCCGCTGGGGAGAGCCCTTGACTGGCCCTTCTCCCTGGAGTCCTTTCTGCCGCTGGAGAGAAGACAGGGTGTCTGGGCTCACTCAGTCATGCTGTTGGGGATCTGGGCAGACTGCCCAGCATCCCTGGGGTATACAGGTGGAGACTGAAGTCCCATCCACCTTCACAGGAAATCCATCAGGACCAGGACCCGAATCCACAGTCATACCACCTCAAGGGTCCCCAGGCATACAGCTCACAAAGAGCACCGTTCCCCCAAATGCCAGGGCCCACGATCGATCAGCAAGAGGCTAGCATTCAGTCCCCTCCAAAAGTCTCCCTCCCGGCTAGGTCTGTCACAATTTTTTTTTACCTTTCCATTTCCTTAATTTAAATGGAAATATATTTTGGAAGGATATTAGAGATTTTGGGATAATTAATATTTGAAACTGCCAGTTTTGGGTCTATCAGATGACATTGAGGGAACATATGGGACAGAAATGGCAAACAGAGAAAAGTCCCTCTAACATCAGAAAATAGTTACATCTTCGTCTGACACACCTTTGTTTTTGCACATCAGAGAAAGCATAAGGAGAATGGATAACAGTGTATGAACTGTTATATGATATATACATTAGAGATGTATACATGTAAAACATTTTTTATAAACGTGCCCTAATGTCTGTAAAGGGCTTAGATGAGGGGCCGGATGTTTGGTAGCCAAGGTGGAGTAACTGCACATACAGACCAAGGAATGTGGCACATTATATTCAAACAAACATAATCAACGAATGACACTCAGTAGTTAGCGGCAAAGAACCTTTTTGTAGTTCCAACAATGTAGAAACAGGGTCTAAAATATTACTGCCAATTTAAACACAACAGCTCTTCACTGTTAGCATTATTGAAACACAATCTCTATGCTGGAGAAGACACGTGGGTAAGCTTACGATACCAGGCAGCATCTGATGAAAGAGGTGGCTGATTGGTGGGTCGGCGACAGAAGCATCCAGGGGAGGCTGATAGGAGTTTTTACTCCCGATCCCACAGAGTATACCAATTAGCGCAAGGTTTCCCTGCACTAGACACTCTGTCCCTCATCAGCGGGTTATTGGTCTTAACCTAGCCACTTCGTGAATGCACACCAACTACCGTGGAACAGTCTAATTCATCCCAAAGGTGTTCTATCAGGTTGAGGTCAGGGCTGGCAGGCCAGTCAAGTTCCTCCACCCCAAACTCATCCATGTCCTTATTGACCTTGCTTTGTGCACTGGTTCAAATCATTTGGTGGAGGGGATTATGGTGTGGGCTTGTTTTTTAGGGGTTGGGCCCTTAGTTCTAGTGAAGGAAACTCTTAGGGCATCAGCATACCTAGACATTTTTGACAATTTCAAGCTCCCAAATAGGGATGAGCCGAACACCCCCCGGTTCGGTTCGCACCAGAACCCGCGAACGGACCGCAAGTTCGCACGAACGTTAGAACCCCATTGACGTCTATGGGACTCGAACGTTCGAAATCAAAAGTGCTCATTTTAAAGGCTAATTTGCATGGTATTGTCCTAAAAAGGGTTTGGGGACCCGGGTCCTACCCCAGGGGACATGTATCAATGCAAAAAAAACTTTTAAAAACGGCCGTTTTTTCGGGAGCAGTGATTTTAATGATGCTTAAAGTAAAAAAAAAAAAGTGAAATATTCCTTTAAATATCGTACCTGGGGGGTGTCTATAGTATGCCTGTAAAGTGACGCGTGTTTCCCATGTTTAGAACAGTCCCTGCACCAAATGTCATTTTTAAAGGAAAAAATCTCATTTAAAACTGCTTGCGGGTTTAATGTCATGTCGGGTCCTGGCAATATGGATGAAAATCAGTGAGACAAACGGCATGGGTACCCCCCAGTCCATTACCAGGCCCTTTGGGTCTTGTATGGATATTAAGGGGAACCCCGCACCCAAATTAAAATAAGGAAAGGTCCCTATATACTCTGAACAGCAGTATACAGGCGGTGCAAACAAGACAGGGACTGTAGGTTTGTTGTTAAGTAGAATCTGTTTGTAATTTTGAACATTTTTAATGTGTTTAGCTCCAGCCAAAAAATCTTTTCTAAGCTTTTTGGAAAACATAGGGAAGGGTTATCACCCCTGTGACATTTGTTTTGCGTCTTTCCTCCTCTTCAGAAGATTTCACCTCACTTTTTTGTCCCAATGAAAAATGTTTTTTGAAAATTTGGGTTTTTTTGTGGAACAAGGATTGGAAAGCATCAGTGGAAAGGAGAAATTGTTTTCCCATATTAACTCTTACATGAGAGAATTTCCCTTCCTATGGGTAGATTTCATCTCACTTCCTGTTGTCTCCTTCCGTTTGCAAGTAGGAGTCGTTTGTAAGTTAGATGTTTGAAAGTAGGGTCCTGCCCTATATACTCAGCAGAAATTTGGGCCTTAGGTGTTGCTGTGGCCAAAACACTGTAAGCCCTCACAGGGCCCTGCTGTGAAATATTAGATCAAGAATTGTAATTACATGCCCCTGTTGAACAGGAGCTGAAAAATTAGGCCTTAGGCACTGGTGCTGGTGCCACAACACTGCAACCCCTCACAGACACTCTAGTTGGAACGCAGGAACGAGCCCTGCTGCAAAGTATTGCATCAAAAATTGTAATTACACGCCCCTGTTAGACAGGGGCAGAAAAATTGGGCCTTAGGCACTGGTGCTGGTGCCACAACACTGCAACCCCTCACAGACACTCTAGTTGGAACGCAGGAACGAGCACTGCTGCAAAGTATTGCATCAAAAATTGTAATTACACGCCCCTGTTAGACAGGGGCAGAAAAATTGGGCCTTAGGCACTGGTGCTGGTGCCACAACACTGCAACCCCTCACAGACACTCTAGTTGGAATGCAGGAACGAGCCCTGCTGCAAAGTATTGCATCAAAAATTGTAATTTCACGCCCCTGTTAGACAGGGGCAGAAAAATTGGGCCTTAGGCACTGGTGCTGGTGCCACAACACTGCAACCCCTCACAGACACTCTAGTTGGAACGCAGGAACGAGCCCTGCTGCAAAGTATTGCATCAAAAATTGTAATTTCACGCCCCTGTTAGACAGGGGCAGAAAAATTGGGCCTTAGGCACTGGTGCTGGTGCCACAACACTGCAACCCCTCACAGACACTCTAGTTGGAACGCAGGAACGAGCCCTGCTGCAAAGTATTGCATCAAAAATTGTAATTTCACGCCCCTGTTAGACAGGGGCAGAAAAATTGGGCCTTAGGCACTGGTGGTGGCGCCCAGAACCAAAAATGTTCTTACAAGCTATCAGCGTGATGATTGAGGAGGAAGAGGATAATTACTCAGGGATAATCACTCAGCATCAGCATAGGCAGTCTTTGAAGGGATCTGAAAAAAATTATTCAGTTACATCAGCATCAGGTGCTTGGTAGCTGGTGGTGATCCAAGACTGATTCATTTTTATGAAGGTCAGCCGATCGACCGAGTCAGTGGACAGACGCACCCTGTGATCGGTTACCACGCCTCCAGCAGCACTAAATGTACGTTCCGAAAGAACGCTGGATGCAGGACAGGCCAGTAGCTCAATTGCATACTGTGCAAGCTCTGGCCAGTGATCCATCCTCAAGACCCAGTAACCCAGAGGATTTTCGGTGGGAAAGGTGTCCAAGTCTGATCTTGCCCCTAGGTATTCCTGCACCATGTAAAACAGACGCTGGCGATGGTTGCTGGAACCGATCATACCTTGGGGCTGCGGACCAAAAAATTGTCTGAACGCATCGGTCAGACGGCCACCTTCTCCACCGCTCCTTCTTTGACTGACCGAAGCCTCAGCAACACGTTGTCCAGAAACAGGAGTTTGTAACCTCCCAGTCTCTGGGAACGCGTTGCACAGACCTTTCTGCAAGGCCTCCCGAAGATGTTTCATCCTCTGCTCCCTCTGCGATGGCAAGATAAGGTCCGCAACCTTACCCTTGTAACGTGGATCAAGGAGGGTTGCCAGCCAGTATTGGTCCTTCTCCTTGATACCACGAATACGAGGATCCTTACGCAGGCTTTGCAGGATCAGGGAGGCCATGCAGCGTAGGTTTGCTGAGGCATTCGGTCCGGAGTCCTCTGGGTCACTAAGGACAACAACGTCCGCAGCCACCTCCTCCCAGCCACGTACAAGTCCATGTGTTCCTTGGGACTGATCCCTTAAAGACTGCTGATGCTGAGTGCCAGGCTCCACCTCCATACTGACACAATCTTCCTCCTCCTCCTCCTCCTCCTCCTCCTCGTCCTCTTCCTGTGTGATCGGCGGGCACGCAGGAACACTGTCTGGATAAAGGGGGCCTTGAGAGCTAAGGAAGTCCTCCTCTTCCTGCCTCTGTTCTGCCTCAAGTGCCCTGTCCATTATTCCACGCAGCGTGTGCTCCAACAGGTGGACAAGGGGGACAGTGTCACTGATGCATGCACTGTCAGTGCTCACCATCCTCGTGGCCTCCTCGAATGGTGACAGGACAGTGCATGCATCCCTGATCATGGCCCACTGGCGTGGGGAAAAAAAACCAAGGTCCCCTGACCCTGTCCTGGTGCCATAGTCGCACAGGTACTCATTGATGGCCCTCTGCTGCGTGTGCAGCCGCTGCAGCATGGCCAACGTCGAGTTCCACCTGGTGGGCATGTCACAGATTAGGCGGTTCTTGGGCAGGTTAAACTCCTTTTGGAGGTCCGTCAGCCGAGCACTGGCATTATATGACCGGCGGAAATGCACAGAGACTTTCCTGGCCTGCCTCAGGACATCCTGTAAGCCCGGGTACCTGCCCAAGAACCGCTGCACCACCAAGTTAAGGACGTGAGCCAAACAGGGCACATGGGTCAGTTGTCCCTGTCGGAGGGCAGAGAGGAGGTTGGTGCCATTGTCGCAAACCACCATTCCTGCCTTAAGTTGGCGTGGCGTCAACCACCTCTGAACCTGCCCCTGCAGAGCTGACAGAACCTCTGCCCCAGTGTGGCTCCTGTCCCCCAAGCACACCAGCTCAAGCACCGCATGGCATCTTTTGGCCTGCGTACTTGCGTAGCCCCTTGAACGCCTACGGAGCACCGCTGGTTCCGAGGAAGAGGCCATGGAGGAAGAAGAAGAGGAGGGGGTGGAGGAGAGAGGTGTGTCACAATCAGCATTTTGGAGGCGTGGTGGCGGAACAACCTCCAACACTACTGCACCTTGTCCTGCATCCTTCCCAGCTGCCAGCAGAGTCACCCAATGCGCCGTGAAACTTAAGTAACGTCCCTGTCCATGCCTGCTGGACCATGAGTCAGCGGTAATATGCACCTTACCGCTGACCGCCCTGTCCAGCGAGGCATGGACATTGCCTTCCACATGCCGGTAGAGAGCCGGAATCGCCTTCCGTGAGAAAAAGTGGCGTTTGGGTACCTGCCACTGAGGAACCGCACATTCCACAAACTCACGGAAGGGGGCAGAGTCTACCAACTGAAAAGGCAGCAGTTGAAGTGCTAGCAATTTTGCCAAGCTAGCATTCAACCGCTGGGCATGTGGATGGCTGGGAGCAAACTTCTTTCGGCGGTGCAGCAGCTGGGGCAGGGAAATTTGCCTGGTACAATCTGACGTCGGTGTACCAAAAGCAGATTGCCCACAAGTACTTGGCTGTGACACACCTAATTCTACACCTTCATTCCTCTCACTGCAGGTCTCAGAGAGGACTGAAGGTCTAGTGGGGTTGGAAATCTCAGCTGATGAGGAGCAAGGAGAGATCCTCTTTGTTCTTTGGTGTGGGTCTTTCAGATACGCTTGCCAACGAACTGCATGGCAGGTCAACATATGTCTGGTCAAGCATGTGGTACCCAAGCGGGAGATGTTTTGGCCACGCGAGATACGCTTGAGACATATGTTGCAAATAGCAGCGGTGCGATCTGATGCACTCGTCTCAAAAAAGGCCCACACCAAAGAACTTTTTGAATAACGCGCAGAGACTGCAGCGCCCTGCACATGTGGAGCTTTGGGGTGTGATGCAGTCAATGTGCTGCCCTTAGGCTGGCCCCTGGAGGGCATCCTGCCTAGTTGGTGATGTGCCACCTCCTCCTCCTCCTCCTCCTCCTCTCTCCTATCAGGCACCCACGTTGAGTCAGTGACCTCATCATCCCCTCCCTCCTCATCACTGGAGCAAACCTGGCAGTATGCTGCAGCAGGGGGAGCATGACTGCCAGATTGCTGTCCTTCTTGGGCACCCCCTCTGTCCGTGCTCATGTTACTGCCTTCATTGAGCTCAGTATCATCATCAGAGCCTTCCAAACGCTGGGCATCCTCCTGGAGCATGTACCCAACACTGTGGTCAAACAGTTCGAGGGAATCCTCATGAGGACATGGTGGAGCTAGGGAAGGAGTCACTGATGACATTGAGCTGAGGGAAGAGGCCGCTGCTTTGCCAGACAAAGCACCCTGGGCATGGGTGAGAGAGGATGAGGAGGATGAGGACGGCTTGGTCATCCACTCGACCAAGTCTTCCGCATGTTGCGGCTCAACACGGCCAGCTGCCGAAAAAAAGGCCAAGCGTGTCCCATGGCCACGTGCTGATGAGGATGCACCGTCTCCACGACCAGCACTAGACACAGAGCCTGCTTGCCCTCTCTTATTGGCTTGTGACTGTCTGCCTCTCCTTCTTGGCCTTCCAGACATACTAATGGCCTGTAGCTGCACTAAGCTGGGATAGAACACCTGTAATTTTCTTCAGGTAGCTTTATATACTGTAACCAGACAAGCCTGCCTGTCAGTAGGAAGATAACAGGAACGGATCTAGCTGAACACTGTGAGCAGGACGTACTGCACTAAATGTATATAGCAGGAACGGATCTAGCTGAACACTGTGAGCAGGACGCACTGTACTAAATGTAAATAGTCTAGCTGCCTGACCGTGGTACTAATAGGATCAAAAAGAACACCTGTAATTTTCTTAAGGTAGCTTTATATACTGTAACCAGACAAGCCTGCCTGTCAGTAGGAAGATAACAGGAACGGATCTAGCTGAACACTGTGAGCAGGACACACTGTACTAAATGTAAATAGTCTAGCTGCCTGACCGTGGTACTAATAGGATCAAAAAGAACACCTGTAATTTTCTTCAGGTAGCTTTATATACTGTAACCAGACAAGCCTGCCTGTCAGTAGGAAGATAACAGGAACGGATCTAGCTGAACACTGTGAGCAGGACACACTGTACTAAATGTAAATAGTCTAGCTGCCTGACCGTGGTACTAATAGGATCAAAAAGAACACCTGTAATTTTCTTCAGGTAGCTTTATATACTGTAACCAGACAAGCCTGCCTGTCAGTAGGAAGATAACAGGAACGGATCTAGCTGAACACTGTGAGCAGGACGCACTGCACTGAATGTAAATAGCAGGAACGGATCTAGCTGAACACTGTGAGCAGGACGCACTGCACTGAATGTAAATAGCAGGAACGGATCTAGCTGAACACTGTGAGCAGGACGCACTGCACTAAATGTAAATACCAGGAACGGATCTAGCTGAACACTGTGAGCAGGACGCACTGCACTGAATGTAAATAGCAGGAACGGATCTAGCTGAACACTGTGAGCAGGACGTACTGCACTAAATGTATATAGCAGGAACGGATCTAGCTGAACACTGTGAGCAGGACGCACTGCACTGAATGTAAATAGCAGGAACGGATCTAGCTGAACACTGTGAGCAGGACGCACTGCACTAAATGTAAATACCAGGAACGGATCTAGCTGAACACTGTGAGCAGGACGCACTGCACTGAATGTAAATAGCAGGAACGGATCTAGCTGAACACTGTGAGCAGGACGCACTGCACTGAATGTAAATAGCAGGAACGGATCTAGCTGAACACTGTGAGCAGGACGCACTGCACTGAATGTAAATAGCAGGAACGGATCTAGCTGAACACTGTGAGCAGGACGCACTGCACTGAATGTAAATAGCAGGAACGGATCTAGCTGAACACTGTGAGCAGGACGCACTGCACTGAATGTAAATAGCAGGAACGGATCTAGCTGAACACTGTGAGCAGGACGCACTGCACTGAATGTAAATAGCAGGAACGGATCTAGCTGAACACTGTGAGCAGGACGCACTGCACTGAATGTAAATAGCAGGAACGGATCTAGCTGAACACTGTGAGCAGGACGCACTGCACTGAATGTAAATAGCAGGAACGGATCTAGCTGAACACTGTGAGCAGGACACACTGCACTAAATAGTCTAGATAGAAGATAACAGGAACGGATCTAGCTAAACTGAATACAGTGTATATATATATATGCAACACCTGGGATGCATATATATACACAATACACTGTAAGTGCAGCTAACTGACTGACTGTTCTGCCTAATCTATCTAACTCAAATCAAATGACACTGTCTCTCTCTCTCTCTATCTCTCAGCACACCGGAACACACACTACACAGGGCCGCCGTGCAGGCGGCCTTATATAGTGTGGGGTGTGTACTAAATCCCCTGAGCCATAATTGGCCAAAGCCACCCTGGCTTTGGCCAATTACAGCTCTCTCTACTGACGGCGCTGTGATTGGCCAAGCATGCGGGTCATAGTGCATGCTTGGCCAATCATCAGCCAGCAATGCACTGCGATGCCGCAGTGAATTATGGGCCGTGACGCGCCACACGAATTTGGCGCGAACGGCCCATATCGTTCGCAATTCGACGGACGGTCGAACAGCCGATGTTCGAGTCGAACATGGGTTCGACTCGAACACGAAGCTCATCCCTACTCCCAAATTTGTGGGAACAGTTTGGGGAAGGCCCCTTTCTGTTCCAACATGACTGCGCACGAGTGCACAAAGCATGGTCCATAAAGACATGGATGAGCGAGTTTGGGGTGGAGAAACTTGACTGGCCTGTACAGAGTCCTGACCTCAACCCGATAGAACACCTTTGGGATGAAGTAGAGTGGAGACTGCGAGCCAGGCCTTCTCGTCCACATCAGTGCTGGCCTCAAAAATGCGTTTCTGGAAGAATAGTTAAACATTCCCATAGACATACTCCTAAACCTTGTGGACAGCATTCCCAGAAGAGTCTAAGCTGTTTTAGCTGCAAAGGGTGGGCCAACTCAATATTGAACCCTACGGACTAATGCCCCGTACACACAGTCGGATTTTGTTCGGACATTCCGACAACAAAATCCTAGGATTTTTTCCGACGGATGTTGGCTCAAACTTGTTTTGCCTACACACGGTCGCACAAAGTTGTCGGAATTTCCGATCGACAACCACGCGGTCACGTACACCACGCACGACGAGACTAGAAAAGGCCGGTTCAGAACCAAGCGCGGCACCCTTTGGGCTCCTTTTGCTTTTGCCTTCTCGTGTTAGTAAAAGTTTGGTGAGAGATGATTCGCGCTTTTTCAGACTCGTGGCCTTCAGACCGTTTTCTGCCGTTCAGTTTGTGCTTGTGGGTTTGTATCTGCTCTTCAGTGCGTGCAAGCAAGTTCCGCGTGACTTTAAGGAGTCATTGTATTCTTGTTCGTTCGTTACTGGTTTTCAGGTCACTCTTCACAGGCCTTGCTGTTCTTCAGTGCGTTCTGTTACTTCGTTCTGAGCAGCCGACCGTTTTCTAGCCATGTTTCGTATGCGTACTCCTCGTACAGTTCGTGCTGTGCGGGGGCTTGGTGTTGGGGTCCTGACCTTGACACAAGTCCAGTCCATGAACAGGGTGGGGAGGAGTTCATGGACCAAGAATTGGTTGCTTCAGCGTGACCAGTTCTGTCATATGCCTTTGCTCCGTGAGATCCGTGAGAATAATCCTGATGATTTCAGGAACTTCGTCTGGATGACGGACCCCGTGTTTCACCGTCTGTTGGCTTTGCTGACCCCCTATATTAGCAGGCAGGATACCTGCATGAGGCAAGCCATCACTCCGGAGCAGAGGTTGGTCACTACCCTGCGGTACTTGGCGACAGGGAGAAGCCTGCAGGACCTCAAGTTCTCGACAGGCATCTCCCCCAGGCTCTTCTTTGTGGACATTTACTGCTTGTGTTTGTTTGAGCTGACCCTGACAGAAATGTGTGGAGTCCAGAAAATGTCGTGATTGTGTAACCTTATACAAAGCACTGTTGGCTGTTATTTACTAAATGCAAAGACACTTTGCACTACTACACTGAAACTGCACTTGTAGTGCAAAGAGTATTTGCCCTTAGGAAATTACCCCCATTTTCTCATCAAACAACAATTACATCACCCCAAAAATGTTGTAGCGTTGAGACAATAATCCACACATTCTTGATGAACAATCTTTTTAATACCAGCACAATCACATGTGCATTTACCCAAGGTTTTTCTGACAAACCGACATGTTTGTTGTATAACAATTTTTGTGGTGCCATTATCCAAAATCAAAATGTCCATTTTATAGAAAACAGGCCTGTGTAAAACCAACAAGAAAAGACACAAATCTTGATCTTACAAAGTTCACATTTGGTAGAACCTGAAGGCAATATCAGACATGAGTATTTAGGAACTGTGTTTGATATTGCGTTCAGATGGGGTGAAGTCACCCCAGAAAAAGCCAAATTTGGAAGATGCACACAAATTTCACAATGTCAACATGTGCTATCTGCCATCATGGGGGATCAAGGGACGTGTTTTGGGGGAGAAAGTCCTTCCTCACCGCTACTTTATTATTGAGGAAGGGGTTGCACCCCCAAAACGCGTCCATTGATCTCCCGTGATGGCAGATAGCACATGTTGACACACTGTGTGCATCCTCCAAATTTGGCTTAGGGAAAAATCACAAAAACATTTCGCACATTGTAGCACACAAAAGAAGAAAGTGATTTGGAGGGGCTTTAAACTCGCCCCAAAACATCAATGATGTTTTTATATTTTGGAATAACATCATTGATGTTTTTCTTGATGTTTTCCAATTGTAAATTACACCCCATGATCTCCCCGATCAGGATCTGGGCACTTTTGGATGTGAAAGGATCTTCACCCACAACCTCACGATCACCTAAAAAGAGAGGAACCACAAAATAAATTAGGTTTGCCAAAAAATGCCGCCATCCATCTCTTATGTGAGCCTGTGGTCGCAGACACTCACCTGTTGTGGTGACTAGTTCCACCACGTCTTCATCCTCCTGCTCTTCTTGTGTTGGGGGGATTTCCCCTTCTTCCAGAGGGGGGGGGGCTCTGGTCTCCTCGGATGAGGGGTGTCCTCCGAGTCTTTTCTCCCCTATGTAAAACAAAATGGTATAATTAGCACACAGATATTTGATGCCAGAACTATAAAGATGAAACATTGCTTGGAAGTGGGGTACAATTGTCTGTTTTAGCCGAGTTCCAAGATGTAGCTTTTTTAGTGTCCTTTGTCAAGCTGCAATACTTTACCTGTTTGGTACAAGCTTCACAGATGTAGCCCCCCCCTCTATAGTATACACTGGAGCACCTGTGTGGCCCCCCTAATAAAAATGGTGTTCTTGTGTCCCACACTAGTGCTCCAGTGTCCACATGTGAAAACAGCTGCTCAGTGTCCTCTCCTTACACACAATCTAGTTTGCATTTCATTCTAGTACCCAAGCCATCTACACAACCCAATTCTTTGAAGACAAGTATAGGGCCTCAAAATGGTGGCCAAATGCATATGGCCTAAACAATGGTATTTTATAGTCCGAAAGAAAAATGTGTGATCCGAACGAATAATGTGCCCATGAACATGAAAGTTGCCATTTTAAACTGTACAACAATTCCTAAAAGCACATGGAGCAGCACGAACGTAATAAACCCCCAAAAAATAGGAACACAGCACAACTACTTACTTTTTTGCAGCACTCTCCGGATCTTTCTGTACTACTCATGTTCTCGTAATTTCAGGTCCGACCACCGCTTCCTGAGCTGATCTTTCGATCGTCGTACCCCGAAATTCTGGTGCAGACTCCTGACCACTTTCGCCATGATCTTGGCCTTTCTGACATTGGGGTTGGGGTAAGGCCCATACTTTCCCTCATAGTCGGCCTTCTTCAGGATGTCTGCCATCTTCAACATCTCCCCAAAGGACATATTTGAGTCCTTTAATCTCCTTCTGGATCGGGACGTTTCAGGCTCCAGCCTTTCCTCCTCCTCCTCCTCGTTGCTACAGTTAGCACGCACCTGCTGTCTATCCGCCATGTGCTCTTCCCCCCACTGCGCCGAACGAAAAGGGGCGGGGAATAGACTAGAAAGAACGTCAGGGGCGGGCGGAGTTATACGCATGCGCAGTGTGTATAAATCGTAACGCGCGCGTCTTACGTACGATCTGTGAGCGGAGGAAGGAGCATCGGACACGCCGATCGTGCTAACGAAGGTAAGATCTAAACTTGGGCCTATACTGCTTCGAAATGGAAGCCTATATTGTAACAAGATTATGGGAGTTTGGCCTGACATTAGGGTTTGTCTTGTGTTGTGTCTTGCAGAGAAAATGGATGGCTTCAATGACCACAACTTCCTTCCCCTATTCATAGACCAGTACAGGGAGCTGCCCTGTCTGTGGCAGGTCAGACACCCCCACTATAATCACAAACAGAAGAGGCAGGCAGCGCTGGAGAAACTGCTGGAGTTGGTGAAGCCGGTGGTCCCCACAGCAACCATCCCTTATTTGAAAGCTAAAATTGGTGGCCTGAGGAGCACTTATCTTAGGGAGCGCAAGAAGGTCACAGATTCCCAGAGGTCCGGAGCTGCAGCAGATGACGTTTATGTCCCCAGGCTGTGGTACTACGAGAGACTGCGATTTCTGTCAGACCACACTGAGGTCAGGGAATCCCTCTCTACTCTTCCTTCCACGCTTCCTTCCATACCAGCTGAGGCTTCCGATGTCCAACCTGGGCCTTCCAGCCAGGAAGAAGTGGAGGAGCCCAGCTGGAGTCAGGTATAGCATTGTTCTACAGATTTCTGGGCAATAAATAAATGATGTTTATTAGATGTTATTATTGATCACTAATTGCTGCTTGAAAGTGTTTTACATATCAATAGACAGTAGTGGGCACCCAAAATTGGGACAAGAATGAAAAATGCAGGGCTCAGAAGGATAGTCTGTTATATTTGTTAACATTCAATTTGCAGCAGTGAGGAGGTGAAAATTGTGTGTGATTGATGAATAAAATACTAAAACTATGTCCCTTTTTCATACACAGGAAGACCTCAGCCAGGAGGAGGCTGTGGAATGTGGCAGTCAGGAGGAGGCGGGGATTAGTGGCAGCCAGGAGACGGTGGGGCTAAGTGTCAGCCAAGAGAAGCCTGGGACCAGTCGCAGCCTGACTGAGTCTCAGGTTCCTCCCCTCCGCCTGCCACATAAAAGGGCCAGGAAGATGACTCCCAGTCCTGTGCAGGATTCAGCATACAGGCTGATCCAGGAGGCTTCGGCGTCCCTCCGAGCCTTCCCCAGTCCTGAAGAGGCCTTTGCCTGCATGGCTGCCACAAAATTGCAGGGCATGCAGGAGGGCCAACGCAGGCTCTGTGAGGACCTGCTTTATAAAGTGCTTCGTAAGGGGGAGAGTGGGGAACTGACACCCAAGACGGATGTCATGGAGATGGACGATCCTCCTCCTCCTCCTGCTGCCACAACTCCACCACCACAGCCAAAGCCTGGAAGGAAGCGTGGAAGGAAGACCTGAGAGTGATGGCCCTGGGTTCAGTCTGGTCTGAGAGAAGATGCAGTCTCTCGTATGACCACAGCCTGGGGACATAGATGTCATCTGCTGCTTTCCGGATCTCTGGGACTTCTGGACCAGACTGCCCTCCCTAAGATAAGGACTCCTCAGGCCACCAATTTTGCTTTTAAATAATTGATGTCTGCCCTGGGGGTCCAAGGCTTCGCCCACTTCTGCAGTTTCTCAAGCGTTGCCTCCCTCTTTGTTTTTTTTATAGTTGTGACCCCTTAATAAAAAAAATTTCGGGAAATTCTACTCTCCTGTGTGTGTTTTCATCCAAAAAGGACAGTTTGTTGGTAACGATTCAGGTACATTTCTAAAGTACAATGTGAAATTAACAAGGGACAACAACACCAAACAATCTCCTACAGCAGTGGTTCTCAACTCCTGTCCTCAGGACCCACCAACAGGCCAGGTTTACAAGATAACTGAAATACATCACAGGTGATATCATTTGCTGCTCAGTGATTGCAGTATTCTAGTCTGCATCTCCCCAAGGTAATACTTAAAATCTGGCCTGTTGGTGGGTCCTGAGGACTGGAGTTGAGAACCACTGTCCTACAGATTAAATACAACAACATATAATGGTGTTGTGGGAACTTGTCACAAAAAACACACAAACATTTTCGGGAGTACAAATCAAAATCACCAAAAAAAAAAATTAAAAAAGAGAAACACAAAAAAAAATCTACATTAAAGTCAAAAAAAAAAAAAAAAAAATGTTGTCAGATGTGAGAAATCTAAATATATTGAGGGAATCCCGATAAATAGTAACGAAAGAAGTTTGTGAGAAGTCTGTGTGAATATGAGCATCAAAACTACTTCATTCTTGTCACATTATAAAGAAGAAGAGAGTGCGCTGTATTAAACCATTTTTAACATTGCAGCGTGACGAAAGTGCTGTATCCATTGCAAACGCTAAGTTTACCAGAACGAGCTGTCCCGTGTCGGAATTTCTTCTGAGCATGCGTGGCACTTTGTGCGTCGGAACAGGCCACACACGGTCGGAATTGACGCGATCGGATTTTGTTGTCGGAAAATTTTATCTCCTGCTGTCCAACTTTGTGTGTCGGAAAATCCGATGGAAAATGTCCGATGGCGCCCACGCACGGTCGGAATTTCTGACAACACGCTCCGATCGGACAATGTCCATCGGAAAATCCGACTGTGTGTACGGGGCATTAGACTGGGATGCCATTAAAATTCATGTGTGTGTAAAGGCAGGTGTCACAATACTTTTGGTAACATAGTGTAGCCTAATACCAGAGGACCGCTCAGTGGTACTGCATTTTCTAAATGTTAGCACCCAAAGCTCATGTCTCCAGATAGCTATTGCATTTGCTGGGCTTATTAGAGACTATATATGAATATACAAACGCACACACAGACAAAAATAAACCAAATGGAGAGCATTCATTGCTAGGCTCTTCTAATTCATAAATGATAATTCATTCATTCATTAATAAAAAAAACACATATGTGGTATCCATGAACTTATATTTGTAATACTTTGGCTTAACAAATCGTTATTTGCACCACATCCACCCACAAAATGGTGATATGAATGATAAAAGTAATTGCTACTTAGAAGGCAACTGATGAATATCCGAATAAAAATAGCTGTAGACCTAAAGCTGTACAAAGCTAGTAAGGGTTGTATATATTTAATTATGGGTTTCTGTTCTTCTCTTTGTGACCTTGATCTAAAAACTGCTGTTTAAGAATCCGCAAAAAAGGACTGCCAGGGAAACTGCGTAATTACAGTGCATGGAACATTATTTTATTTTTTTAAATTATTAATTAATTTTAATTTATATTCAGTCATCAGTTATGTGAAATTATATGTTCCATAATTCTTCATACATAGGAATGGCTCAATAATACTATTCATAAATGGAATAGAAGGTGTATCCTGTCCTGAGGTTCTTTTGAGAAAGGAACCAGCACTACCTTTATTTCTCTAAGCACTTCATCAATCTGTTAGGTGATGTAATTTCACAGGGCTTTTAGCACACATTTATCAAAATTAAAGGCACAAACGATAAGAAAGAAAAACATTTGATTTTCTTTTAAACAACATTCCTTCAAGTGTAATCCAAGGTAGTTCTGGTAACACAGGTAAACAGCTGGAGTGATCTTAGGCCTAGAAATGACATAGGGCCAACCCCACTGGAGTACTCTGGCCTCTCCCCTGGCTTCATATCACTTGCCCATCTGCCACCCATGCCGTTTTTTTCAATGAGTTTTATCTATATTGCCGAGACCCGACAATTCATTACAGCCGCGATCAGTTTTAAATGACTTACATTTTTTCCTTTAGAAATGTAATTTTGCTGTGGTACTGTTCTAAACACGGGAAAACTGCGCCACTTTACAGGCACACCCCCCAGGCATGATATTTAAAGGAGTATTTAATTTTTATTGTTTCACTTTAAGCATTATTTAAATCACTGCTCCCGAAAAAACGGGCATTTTTAAAACTTTTAATTGCATTGATATAAGTCCCCTGGGGCAGGACCCGGTCCCCAAACACTTTCTATGACAACAACTAGCATATAAGCCTTTACTGCTGTAGGTCCGCTGGCACCTGTTGTTCCACTAGCTTGTGTTCAGCTCTGCTGCACTCTGCAGCTATGGGTGTCGCCGGCCTCCCCTGTTGCTTAATATATATTTCTTTCCTGCTACTTCCTGTCCAGCCCCTCATGTGCTTCTCTATTTAAATCCCTCTCAGACCACTTTCTGGTTGCTTGAGCAATGCTTCTTTCTGAGCTACCTGCTTGTAACCTGCTTTAACCTGACCTCTCGTGAACTGATCTCTTGTGTACCGACTCGGCTTGTTCTGATTACGTTGTCTGCAGCCCGCCCTGACCTTGACTCGCTATCCGGCTCTCCTTTGCTTCATCCATCCATCCTTGTCTGACAGAGTCTTCTGGTACTTCCCTAGCGAGCAGATGAACCCAGGGGTCGTGACCTGGGGTCAGCACGCAGCTAAGCCCAAACCCTCGTGAGGGGGTCCCTGACAGAATACCAGCTGGCCCTTAGACTCTACGCCCTGGGGGATCCCGTGTCACCTGCTCGCCTGTGGGCTCACTGTAAGTAGTACCATGACAGTCCCATAGACTTTAACAGGGTTCCGCGGCTTTCGAGTTTGCCGCGAACACCGCATAATGTTTGTTGTTCACCGAACGTCCAAACAACCAAAGTTAGGCCCGAACTTATGCTCGGGCGAACCGTTCACCCATCCCTACTCACCAGTTGTGGCCTCTTTGAGCTGCTGAGGAAGAGAAGCAGAAAAAATGATTTCCTAGGCATATCCAGGAACCCAGGGAGATGTGGAAAATGGTGTATCCCATTAAAGTCTCAAGGATGATAGTGGTATAGCACTCACCCCCTAAGGATCTGCTGATAATTGTTTTGGGTCTGCACTCTACCTCTCAACCCCAGAAATGGACTCTACCCCCTTGGCACAACTGTATGGCAATGTTAGTGTAAGACCCTAATGGTAAAGAGAAACACTGTTATAACACAATATACTGTATATTTACCGTCACCTTGGTACTCATAACTTCACCAGCTGTGGTAATAGATAGAGTCTTACACAAATTGTAAATTAACCACATAAACAGAAAGTTGTTTAACACAATAGACACAGTGGTAATTTCAATATAAAAATTAAAGTAATAACAATCAATGTGTATGTGAAACCAAACCTCAATGGTCACCTGAGGAGTATATGCAGACAGGCAAAAAATGGGACTTATGTTCAATATGATAAAGCCCTGACATATCTTTATTTTGCCTGATATTTCCCTAGTTTTGATATATAATTGATTCTACCGAAGACTGTGGAACAAAGCAATAAAATACAAAGAATTTTAGGCAAAACACAATGAAATTCATGGACAGATAAAGGATGGTGAATATCTCCTTTTACAATCCCCCAAGAGAGTTGTCTATTGAATGGAAATAAAAGGATTTTAACCTGCTGCACTATGAAGTGCCTCCTTTCCTCTCCCTAATGCTTCACTTCATGCCACGAGCGGTCCCTTCTGGATAACGGACATAAGGAAAATATTGCCGGTTGTCATACAGCGTTCTGAACAGTCCTAGGAGGGAGACGTACCGTGGAAGTTCTGAATCGGCTGTTCCTGACTGATGGGTCAATAGTTCTGAGCTCTAATGATCTCTGCAATAGGGGTCCTATCCGGTAAGCAGCCACTTTTTACCTTTGCTTGTGTGAAGAGGATAACACCGCTCTGACATAACTGAAGGACTTGCTTTTAATGAAACCGCAGATCATTTGAGTGCTACCTTCAAAAGGATGCTATTTAATCACTTGAGGAATCCTACATTATATGGAATTCACATATTTTTATTTTTATTTATGCATATGATTTTTAATTCACTTTCTATTCAGCCTACGGGCAGGATTTCACAGGTGATTTTCAATGGTTTATATTAATTTGGGTAGCGCACCTAGTTTTATTCTTATTTTGTTTAAAATCTTATGTTCAAGGTTTTTTAGGCTGTAGCACCCTTAGTCACTTTAAAAATATTTTTAAAAATATTTTTTGGTACGTCACTTATCGATAGGGGTTAGCGGGGATTGTCCACGTTATACATAACAAACTATGAAACATAATTTTTTTTTCAAAATTTACCACCAAAAGAAAGCTCTATTTGTGTGAAAAAAATGATAAAAATGTAATTTGGGTACAGTGTTGCATGACTGCGCAATTGTAATTCAAAGTGCGTCAGAGCTGAAAGCTGAAAATTGGTCTGGGTAGGAGGGGGGTTTAAGTGCGCAGTAAGCAAGTGGTTAAACAGTATATGCACATATTTTTAATGTTTTACATAGCTATACCTGCTAAACGGGCCAACCTAAAGTGATCTAGCAGGACTTTAGTTAGAAAATTAAGTTCCACTTTGAAGTGTATATGAGATTGTAGTGATCAGGTTAGGGCTACTTTAAGGAAGCAGCTCTCCCCCTGCATACACACATGTGAGGGGCTCTTTGAGCACTCTTGAATATTGTTGTACTACAGAGAATTAGACTAAAGTGAACTGAATGAATTTTTGGACACAGTTGGACAGAGTTGAAGTGTTTTCTAGAAGTGTTTTCTAGATAGTGTTGGAGCTCATTGATTTACAATATTCTCAGATAAGCTGTGTCTCAATTTACTTGACTTAGTACAGGCGGTCCCCGGATAACAAACAAGATAGGTTCTGTAGGTTTGTTCTTAAGCTAAAATCATATGTAAGTCTGAACAGGTACATTTTTAAGTGTAGCTCCAGCCCAAAAAACTATATCTAAGCTTTTTGGATAGCATAGGGAAGGGTTAACCACTTCAGCCCCGGAAGGATTTACCCCCTTCCTGACCAGAGCACTTTTTACAATTCGGCACTGCGTCGCTTTAACTGCTAATTGCGCGGTCATGCAATGCTGTACCCAAACGAAATTTGCGTCCTTTTCTTCCCACAAATAGAGCTTTCTTTTGATGGTATTTGATCACCTCTGCCGTTTTTATTTTTTGCGCTATACACGGAAAAAGACCGAAAATTTTGAAAAAAAATGATATTTTCTACTTTTTGTTCTAAAAAAAATCCAATAAACTCAATTTTAGTCATACATTTAGGCCAAAATGTATTCGGCCACATGTCTTTGGTAAAAAAAATGTCAATAAGTGTATATTTATTGGTTTGCGCAAAAGTTATAGCGTCTACAAACTAGGGTACATTTTCTGGAATTTACACAGCCTTTAATTTATGACTGCCTATGTCGATTCTTGAGGTGCTAAAATGGCAGGGCAGTACAAAACCCCCACAAATGACCCCATTTTGGAAAGTAGACACCCCAAGGAATTTGCTGAGAGGCATGTTGAGCCCATTGAATATTCATTTTTTTTGTCCCAAGTGATTGAATAATGACAAAAAAAAAAAAAAAAAAAAAAAAATTACAAAAAGTTGTCACTAAATGATATATTGCTCACACAGGCCATGGGCATATGTGGAATTGCACCCCAAAATACATTTAGCTGCTTCTCCTGAGTACGGGGATACCACATGTGTGGGACTTTTTGGGAGCCTAGCCGCGTACGGGGCCCCGAAAACCAAGCACCGCCTTCAGGATTTCTAAGGGCGTACATTTTTGATTTTACTCCTCACTACCTATCACGGTTTTGAAGGCCATAAAATGCCCAGATGACATAAACCCCCCCCAAATGACCCCATTTTGGAACGTAGACACCCCAAGCTATTTGCTTTGAGGCATGTTGAGTCCATGGAATGTTTTATATTTTGACACAAGTTGCGGGAAAGTGACAATTTTTTTTTTTTTTTTTTTTTTTTTGCACAAAGTTGTCACTAAATGATATATTGCTCACACAGGCCATGGGCATATGTGGAATTGCACCCCAAAATACATTTAGCTGCTTCTCCTGAGTACGGGGATACCACATGTGTGGGACTTTTTAGGAGCCTAGCCGCGTACGGGACCCCGAAAACCAAGCACTGCCTTCAGGATTTCTAAGGGCGTACATTTTTGATTTTACTCCTCACTGCCTATCACAGTTTCGGAGGCCATGGAATGCCCAGGTGGCACAAACCCCCCCCAAATGACCCCATTTTGGAAAGTAGACACCCCAAGCTATTTGCTGAGAGGCATGGTGAGTATTTTGCAGCTCTCATTTGTTTTTGAAAATAAAGAAAGACGAGAAAAAAAAATTTTTTTTTCTTTTTTCAATTTTCAAAACTTTGTGACAAAAAGTGAGGTCTGCAAAATACTCACTATACCTCTCATCAAATAGCTTGGGGTGTCTACTTTCCAAAATGGGGTCATTTGGGGTTTTTTTTTGCCACCTGGGCATTCCATGGCCCCCGAAACTGTGATAGGCGGTGAAGAGTGAAATCAAAAATTTACGGCCTTAGAAAGCCTGAAGGCGGTGCTTGGTTTTCGGGGTCCCGTACGCGGCTAGGCTCCCAAAAAGTCTCACACATGTGGTATCCCCGTACTCAGGAGAAGCAGCAGAATGTATTTTGGGGTGTAATTTCACATATTCCCATGGCATGTTTGAGCAATATATCATTTAGTGACAACTTTGCGCAAAAAAAAATAAAAAAAATAAAAAATTGTCTCTTTCCCGCAACTTGTGTCACAATATAAATTATTCCATGGACTCAACATGACTCTCAGCAAATAGCTTGGGGTGTCTACTTTCCAAAATGGGGTCATTTGGGGGGGGTTTGAACTGTCCTGGCATTTTATGCACAACATCTAGAAGCTTATGTCACACATCACCCACTCTTCTAACCACTTGAAGACAAAGCCCTTTCTGACACTTATTGTTTACATAAAAAAATAATTTTTTTTTGCAAGAAAATTACTTTGAACCCCCAAACATTATATATTTTTTTTAAAGCAAATGTCCTACAGATTAAAATGGTGGGTGTTTCATTTTTTTTTTTCACACAGTATTTGCGCAGCGATTTTTCAAACGCATTTTTTGGGGAAAAAACACACTTTTTTACATTTTAATGCACTAAAACACACTATATTGCCCAAATGTTTGATGAGATAAAAAAGATGATCTTAGGCCGAGTACATAGATACCAAACATGACATGCTTTAAAATTGCGCACAAACGTGCAGTGGCGACAAACTAAATACATTTTTAAAAGCCTTTAAAAGCCTTTACAGGTTACCACTTTAGATTTACAGAGGAGGTCTACTGCTAAAATTACTGCCCTCGATCTGACCTTCGCGGCGATACCTCACATGCATGGTGCAATTGCTGTTTACATTTGACGCCAGACCAACGCTTGCGTTCACCTTAGCGCGAGAGCAGGGGGGACAGGGGTGCTTTTTTTTTTTTTTTTTTTTTTTTTCTTTATTATTATTATTTTTTTATCTTATTTTTAAACTGTTCCTTTCATTTTTTTTTTTTTTTAAATCATTTTTATTGTTATCTCAGGGAATGTAAATATCCCCTATGATAGCAATAGGTAGTGACAGGTACTCTTTTTTGCAAAAATTGGGGTCTATTAGACCCTAGATTTCTCCTCTGCCCTCAAAGCATCTGATCACACCAAGATCGGTGTGATAAAATGCTTTCCCAATTTCCCAATGGCGCTGTTTACATCCGGCGAAATCTACGTCATAAAATGCTCGTAGCTTCCGGTTTCTTAGGTCATAGAGATGTTTGGAGCCACTCTGGTCTCTGATCAGCTCTATGGTCAGCTGGCTGAATCACCGGCTGCATTTTCAGGTTCCCTGTTGAGACAGGAGAGCCAGAGAAAAACACGGAAGATGTTGGGGGGGGGGGGCATTCCCTCCCACTGCTTGTAAAAGCAGTCTAGAGGCTAATTAGCCACTAGGATTGCTTTTACATGAAAGCCGACCGCTGGCTGAAAAGAATGATACCAAGATGATACCTAAACCTGCAGGCATCATTCTGGTATAACCACTCAAAGTCGTGAATGGCATACCTGAAGACAAAAAAATGGTTAACAATAAAGCACAGTAAACGGTAAGGTATAAAAAAATTGCATACCTGAAAAGCAAACATGATAAAACATAATAACAATAACAATAACAATAAAACATTGCAGAATAGAATACAGTAAAAAAGAGCAGAACAATAGAGAGAGAATAGAGAGAGAGAGAACAATAAAACGACAACTATTTTTATTTTATATTTTTGTTTGTGTTTTTTTTTTTTTACACTTTTTTTTGTAACTAACTATAATAACTGTAACCGGTTCCAGGTTCGGGTCTCTCAAAATGCGATGGCATCTTGGGAGACCCTGTGAAAGTGTGCCTAGTCTGTGCAATGTTGTACCCTACGCTAATACTCAACTAGTGCATGGTAGCGTTCAAAACATTCACCAATGCAAAGACCAGGATTGTCAGGACAGGAGGGACAATAATAGCGGGTGTCACGGCTATATCCGCGCTTGCTGCAGACACAACATATTTTTTGGGGGGTTCGCTGGGTAGGGGTACTCGGGAGGACATAAAGAAAATGCCTCTCATGCAGCCGACTGCATTTGGTTGGGGATGTGAATGGGGGAAGTACGGGCGCTGCAGAAGCGGTGGGTTCCCAATTAGGATTGGCGAATGCAGCAGGAAGGGCACTATGGGCATGACGGGCCTGTGTTTGTCTTTTTGGTGGCAGCGGGACACTACTTGTGCTTGCCACCTCACCAGCTTGAACTGCACTTATGGGACTCGCCACGTCACCAAGTGTTACTGCAGTGCTGGTTTGACTACGACCGGGGTGACAGTGATCGATCGATACTGCACTTGGGTGGGCTGGGCCGGGCCGGGCGGAGGGGCAAAACGCAGGTGCTAGCAGGTATCTGGGCTGATCCCGCTAACACTGCGTTTTTGGGAACCCTAAACTGCTGGGGACGCTAGTATAGATCTGATCGGATCAGATATTGATCTGTTCAGATACTATACCACTAAGGGAGGCGTATGCTGCGTGCGTGGGTGTTAGCGGTACTGGCGCTAATCTGACGCTGCCTGGGGCTGGTGCTTGCCAGTTCACCAAAATGCTACCAAAAAAACTGTTAGCGATCGCAGGGATCAGGCCTGACTCTGCGAACGCTGCAGTTATGCGTTTAGTGTTTTGTAAGTGACAGTGATCGATCGATACTGCACTTGGGTGGGCTGGGCTCGCCTGGGCGGAGGGGCAAAACGCAGGTGCTAGCAGGTATCTGGGCTGATCCCGCTAACACTGCGTTTTTGGGAACCCTAAACTGCTGGGGACGCTAGTATAGATCTGATCGGATCAGATATTGATCCGATCAGATACTATACCACTAAGGGAGGTGTATGGTGCGTGTACGGTGCGTGCGTGGGTGTTCGCGGTACTGGCGCTAATCTGACGCTGCCTGGGGCAACGCATATCACCGCCGGGCGATCAGGGGGCTAAACCTTTATTCGGTAATAAACGGCGGGTGCCCTGACACTATAAAAAATAAACTAACTAACCAGCGTCACCCGTAACAGTTATACGGTGATCAGTGGTGAAAGGGTTAACTAGGGGGCAATCAAGGGGTTAAAACATTTATTAGATAGTATATGGGGGTCCCTGTCGCTATAAAACACTGACGGCGAACCTAAATATTTACGTCCCTAACTAGCGTCACCAGTGACACTAATACAGCGATCAGAAAAATGATCGCTTAGCGACACTGGCGACAGGGGGTGATCAAGGGGTTAAAACTTTATTAGGGGGGGTACTGGCGCTAATCTGACGCTGCCTGGGGCGACGCATATCACCGCCGGGCGATTAGGGGGCTAAACCTTTATTCGGTAATAAACGGCGGGTGCCCTGACACTATAAAAAATAAACGAACTAACCAGCGTCACCCGTAACGGTTATACGGTGATCAGTGGTGAAAGGGTTAACTAGGGGGCAATCAAGGGGTTAAAACATTTATTAGATAGTATATGGGGGTCCCTGTCGCTATAAAACACTGACGGCGAACCTAAATATTTACGTCCCTAACTACCGTCACCAGCGACACTAATACAGCGATCAGAAAAATGATCTCTTAGCGACACTGGTGAGGGGGGGTGATCAAGGGGTTAAAACTTTATTAGGGGGGGTAAGGGGGGTACCCTAGACCTACAGGGGGGTTACAGTAACTGTCCTAACACTGCTAACTGTCACAAACTGACACTATGCAGTAATCAGGAAAAAAAAAAAAAAAAAAAAAAAAAAACCTGCTTGGTGTCAGTTTGTGACAGGGGGGGGGTGATTGGGGGGGGATCGGGGGGCGATCGGGGGGGGATCGGGGGTGTAATGTATGCCTGGCATGTTCTACTGTGTGTGTTTGTGTTGTGCACTTACTTACATGTCATCTCTCCTCGGCGCTGGAACGGAAACTGACAGCCGAGGAGAGATGACATCACATCCTCTGCCTCTGTGTACTATACAGAGGCAGGGGATGTTTGTCAGTGGCTGGGAGCGATCGCGAGGGGGGGGCCACGATCGGATGGTCTCCCCCTCGTCTCTCATCGCTCCCAACCAAATGCCGACCGCAGCTGGCACCGGGGGGGGGTCCGATCGGACCCCCCACCCGCGGGAAGGCAATCACGTTTCAGGTACGTGATTTTGCCTGCCCGTGCCGCTCTGCTCACGTATATAGGCGTGAGGCGGTCGGCAAGTGGTTAACACCCCTGTAACATTTGTTTTGCTGTCTTTGACCCTGATTTCACCTCACTTTCTGTCCCAAAGACAATTGGATTTTGAAAATTTTGGGTTGCTGTGGAAACAAAGATTGATGATAAAGTTTCAGTGGAGACACCTTTTTCCCATAATAACGCTTTAGCCGCGTACACACGAGCGGAATGTCCGACAGAAAAAGTCAGACGGAAGCTTTTCATCCTCTATTCCGATCAGGTGTATGCCTCATCTGACTTTTTTTTTTTCAAAAATTCTGATGGGCCTAGAAATGGAGCATGATATAAATATTTCCGACGGAACCAATTCCTATCGGAAAACCGCTTGTCTGTATGCTGTTCCGACGGACCAAAAACAACGCATGCTCTGAAGCAAGTACGAGACGGAAGCTATTGGCTACTGGCTATTAAACCTCCTTTTTCTAGTACCATCGTACGTGTTGTACGTCACCTCGTTCTGGACGGTCGGACTTTGGTGTGACTGTGTGTATGCAAGACCGATTGAGCGGAATTCTGTCTAAATTCCGTCGGAGAAAGCTTCGAAGTTTATTCCGACGGCAAAACCGGTCGTGTGTGCATGGCATTACAAGAGTGAATTTCCCTTCCTAGGAGTAGATTTCCTCTCACTTTCTATTTGTCTCCCTTCATTAGTAAGTAGGAGTCGTTTGTCGGATGTTTGTAACCCGGGGACCGCCTGTATGTGTAAATTGGCTCTAGTACATGTGTGTGTGACTGATACAATATGGTCGGTTAGGCCTGTCTTTTTTTTTTTTTTTTTTTAATCTAAAATACCATGTTTTATAAAATGCAATGTTATTGCTCAATAAAAATTTTTAAATATATAAATAATTTGGAAGTAAACAATACCTAAAATCAACATTTAAATACAATTACATAGCAACCTGCAGCTCGAAGCAGCTGGCAATGTTACTGCTCTCAATCATTTATACACTTGACATTTCACCTGTAATCTATTTTTACACCTGTTACAAGAAATAGGAAATTCTCATGCATTAAGCCAGACTGTTAATCGTTGTACATTTTGTTTGACGTGGAACGGTTTATACCAAGAATTTAGCAGCCATATACTGTGTATTACACAATAGACATTTACAGAAAATCATTATATTGAACCAAAAAATATATAATCAAGTATATCTGACATCTGTGTGAAAACATATAATTAGGTTAAACATAAATGCAAACAAATGCGCTCATCAATGAAGGAAAAACAAACTTTGCTAACTATTTCTTGGAAAAGTTATAAAGCATAAAAAGCAGAATTTGTAGAAGATATACTTTAGATAGAATATATAGTTCGGATGAAAGGAACAGAAAAATATTTACTTATAAATAAAACAGAACTGATATTTAGTAAAATTAAATGTTTGTTTTATTGTTCAAGTAAACCTGCGGTCGGCCTATGGGTATTAAAATATTTACATATTCTTAACCAACAGTAAATAAACTGTAAAAAAGCTAAAGCTAAATTCATCTACAAAGATAACAGAGACTCCAAAGTCAAGTTACAGTCAGTTTTTGACTGCTCACACCACCTGCTGTTTTTGAAAAAAATCACCTTTTAACAGATATATTTGAGATTTAGGCTGGGTTCACACTGGTGCGATACGACAGCCGTCCTACTTTGGATCCGACTTTGCCCTGCGACATGAAGCCGGCATGCTTTCAATGAACGGGGATCCCCCCCCTCCTGAACCGTACCAGGCCGCATGCCCTCAACATGGGGAGGTGGGTGCTTTAGGGCAGGGGGGCGCCCCTAGGGAAAAAGTGTCAATAAAAAAACACACTACACAGGTTTTTAAAATCATTTTTTAGACAGCTCCGAGGGTCTTCTTCCGACTTCGGGGGTCTTCTTCCGACTTTGGGGGTCTCTCCGGTTCTTCTCCGCGTCTTCTGCCAGGCTCCTCCGCTATCTTCTGCTCTTTTGCCGCTCTTTTGCTATAGCAGTGGCCCGGACGTCTGCCTTCTGCCTTCTTGTCTTCTTGTCTTCTTCCCTCTTCTGATGTTGACACGACGCTCTCTGCAGCTGGAATGCTCTCTGAGCGCTCCACAATGGACTTATATAGACGGTGACCCCGCCCCCTTATGAGGTCACTGTCCCGGGGCATGCTGGGGGTGTGACGTTTTAGGGGGCGTGGTCACCGGGTGATGTTGACCACACCCCCTTGTGATGGCACAGTCCCAGCATGCCCCGGGACAGTGACCTCATAAGTGACCTCACTATAGCCTCAATAGTATGTATCCAGGATGCACACATTGAATATGATCAAGTTCCAAGGTTACATTACAAATTTTTTCCTAACAGCCTACAATTCCACTAATTATTTCACTAAAACAAGAGTATTTCCATTTTGTTGGAAAGGGACCCCCATTTCAAATTTTACAGCAAATTTTACATTTTTAGGGTCCTCCAAAAAATGTATACCAAACATTTATTCAAGCATGTAGCCTGACTGGTTAGGAAAAGAGGGGAATCGAGCATGCATCCTTCCTCCTGAACCATACCAGCCCACATGCCTTTAACATGGAGCGGCCTCTTGTTGATGAAAGTGCATCTACGTACAGATTTCAACAGATTTTCAACAGATTTCAACTTCTCCTTTACATTTGCTTATAAGCACCGCCCCCTCCCTCCCAATAATGTCTGGGAGAACAACAAGGAGAGGCAGACGTTCCCTTGGCACTGTAAGGGGGCCAGCAACAAATATGTCCACAGGCAAAGGTGGACGTGGTGGTCAGTCCTCAGGCAGGGCATCATTTCCTCTGTTTAGTGAGTTTGCCCATGCTATCCAGCCACAGCATGCAGAGGAGGTGGTGGACTGGCTTACTAAACCTTCCTCATCATCCTCTGTCACACAAGCAGAGACAAGTGTGCATGTGCAGTCCCCTGCACTTGCCAGAGTGGATAAACCTGCCTCCTTGTCCACATCTATTCCTGCCATAGCCCTAACATCAGCCATTGAGAAGTCAGCTGAGTTATTTGACCACAGCGTCAGCCACTTGCTCCTTGATGATGCCCAGCTATTACTGGATTCAGATGCTGGTTCTGAGGTTGAGGATGACAGGAACATGAGCCTATTGAGAGGGAGGAACACTGGTAGACAAATTGGCATTCATGTGCCCCAAGCCGCAGCGTATTGTTAAGTTGTCTCCAGTGGTAATGATGAAGATAGAGGAGATGGAGATGATGATGATGATGATGATGAGGTCACTGATGCAACTTAGGTGCCAGATAGAGCAGAGGAGCAAACTGAAGGTGAGGCATCAAGAAAGAGTAGAGAGCAGCCACCCTATTCCATCACATTCTGCAGCTGTTATCTCCCGGCCCACTTCCCACAGCTCAGCTGTCAAGACCTTTTTCAGCACATCTGCAGCCGATCGCACTGTTGCTATCTGCAAACTGTGTCACAGGCACATCAAACTTGGCAAAAACACCAACCATTTGGGTACCACATGCCTAACAAGGCATTTAACATCCAACCACTCATCCCATTGGCAAGAGCACCTAAAAGCCACACAAAAGGGGCACAAATCTGTCCCTCCTTCTCCTCTTTACCCACTTCAGTCTGCCCCTGCGATACCGAGTCATTACCTTTCAGCAGCCTCCACTGACAGGGATGATGGTATAGCACAGGGTGTCCAATAGGGGTGCAACGGATCGTTGCCGATCCGTGATCCATACGGATCACCCTCCGCGGATCGGCACACCCGCGATCCGCGGAGCACTCTGCGGCCTCAGCCATAGGAAAGGCCGCGGCTTCGGCCTAGCTCCGGAGCGGCGGCCATCTTGGTACACCCGGAAGCGGCCGCTGTCTCGACAGGAAGTGACGTTTCATCGCCGCCATCTTGCTACACCCCACATTCCTGCACAGTACAATAATGATAGAGTGAGAAGGGGGCAAGCGGACATCTTGTTACACCCAGCGGGGTTTTAGATTTAAAAGCTATTTTCAACAGACTGTTTAGATGTTAGATTTTAAAAGCAACAGCAAACCTGCTGACCTTACATGGTTGCTAATGTGACAGAACACCTCTGATTTTCACATTTAATGTTAAATGTGAAAATCAGAGGTGTTCTGTCACATTAGCAACCATGTAAGGTCAGCAGGTTTGCTGTTGCTTTTAAAATCTAACATCTAGACAGTCTGTCCGATCTACAAATACTGTATTTATGCATATAAGCTCGGTTTTGTGTTGAAAATAGCTTTTAAATCTAAAACTCCGGTGGGTGTAACAAGATTTGTGTGGTTTTTTTTGCTGATCCGAAAATGATCCGATCCGTGACTCTGATCCGAGGATCGATCCGATCTGTGAGATTTTTGATCCGTTGCACCCCTAGTGTCCAAGGTCCTAGCAGCTCATCTACCAGCAGCACACCACCAGCTGTAGACTGTAGTCGGCAAATTTCTCTGCCCCATCTTCTGCAGCGGAAAAACAAATAAGTCCCTGCCACCCACTTTCTTGCTTTCATCAAGATTATCTCTATAGGGTTACGGTGGGAAAGCGCCACCAACACCCAAAGACCAATTTTAACGCACCCGTTACTTCTATCCAAAGTCAAAGTGACACCAGAATGTATCCAAAAAATCTCTAATCTTGTTCCCAGTGCACTACATTGTGGCCTCATCATACACACTGGCTCCTCAGCTGTTGCTGAGCAAAATAAAGGCAGCTTGCAGGAAAAATGTCATTTTTTTTGGCTTTATAAATTCAATTATTGCTGCAGCAGATTCCAGACATGGTACAGATCTGCCACTTTACAGTTAGACTAAGGGGAACCCCCGGGAACTATATTGGAAGGAATTTTTCATTTTTAGACTTTCACATTAAAAATAAAAAAATCACTGCTCATTTACAAATGACGTTTTTCACAAACTTTTTTTTTATTGATCCATGTCCCCCAGGGCAGGACCTGAACCCCTATAACCATTGTATGCCTAATTACTTGCATTTAAGCCTTTAAAATGGGCACATTTGATATTTACCGTTCGGGTCCCATTGACTTTAATGGGGTTCAGTGTTCGGTCCGAACGTTCGCGGTGTTCGGAAGTTCTGGTCCGAACCGAACAGGGGTCCATTCGGCCCATCCCTATCTATCATCAATCATGTCATCCAGCTATGTAGATCCGTCATCAATCAAGATGACTGACACCCTGACGCCCCACCAACACAAACACAATAACCTGCACCAACAATCATCTCCCACTGGAGTCTCGTTGCAAATTACATTTTAGCTGCCATGTTTTTTTATTAACACATTGAGCTAATGTCATTTTTTTTTTCATTGATTTGGGCCAATACTTTATTTACTTTTTACTTGTCATGCTCTGCAGAGCTTTGCATAATAAAATTGCTACTGTGAGCAGCACCCAGTACAGGAGAAGGGATGTTCCACTGCATCCGCAAAGGGACGACCTGTGAATCCATCAGACTGCCCTACAGACTGCAGGATTTAATGTATACATTTTCTGTTTTTTTTTCCTATAAGTGAGGGGAAGGGAAACAGTGTGTATGGGTGTGGTATTAAAAAAAATCAGAAGGGAAAGGAGTGTAGGTAGTATTTAAAAAAATCAACGAGTTATGCTTTAATTTGTACAACTGAGCTCAGTATCGTAGCTTAGTGGCTTGCACTGTGTCAAACAGTTTAAAAGTTTTAAAAAAAGCAACAGGTTTTTCCACTCTGCTTTTAACAGCACTACCCATATTAAAATTCTATGAAATATTATAGACTTTAATTGCTGTCACTGTAAAACTTAACTCAAACAAATGGTAAATCTATTCTTATCAGCTATTTCTGCTTTTGGTAGTTGATCTATTGGTTTCTATGGAAACCTTAGACTGTTTACTGCTAAACATTTTATTGATTAAATATAGTTCTAAAAAAGGACACCAGTTAACCAATCACGGTTTTGATCACATGTCATTATTGGTATTTCTTTGATAGGTCCATAATGTTTATAGTTGAGACTAAATATTTTGATCACTATGGTGACATCAACAGGCATCACAAGTTATGTCTTATCAAAGGGCAATATAAGAAGCCTTACTTGCCTGCTAAATCATATTATACCTTTAAGTCCTAATTCATCAAACACTCTGTATAATATCCATTCATTTTATTTGTTAGCAAGTAATTTAAACAGAGGTAAAACATGTAATAGCCCTTAGAGCACAACATTGAGTTATAGGAAGGCACGCTTTTGCACAATGTACAAAAAAGAATTCTTAATGGCCCTCTCATGCATCTTGCTAATGCATTCGTGAACCACAGTACCATGCATTTAGATGCAGCCCTATTTGTAAATGGTACATGCACCTTTTTTACACATTTCTGGTGCACAGGGCAGCCCGTTGAAATTAATGGGCTGTTCTAAATGCAACCAACTGTAATGCGTGGAAATGCACAAAAAAGTACATGAGCTCTGTAACAATTGGTTTGAATAGAGCCTCAAAGTCCTGTATTTACTAACATTTGTCTGTTGCTAAAAAGCCCCAAAGTGTTATTTAAGGGAACCACTGAAAATCTGTATTTTATTGTAGCTTTTATTATGGAATATGTGCTTAAATTAAAAATATTGCTTTGTTGAGTTAAGTTATGAACTGATACAGCTACATTTAGCTTCCTGTCAGCAGTTGTTGCTAAATAGAGTTCTCTGGTTTCAGGAGGAAATTAACCTCCCTGGCGGTATGATTATGTCAGATTTTTGAATCTCAAAGCGGTACATTGTTTCACATAGAAATTTGGCATTTTATATTGTAGGCCTGTAATTCTTATGAATAACACACTTAAATCTGTCCAAACAATAGTCTAGTAGACATTCCGGGTATGATAAAGTTTGAAACACAAAATCATAAACTATGATATAATAAATAACTATAAATAATTATAAAAAAAAATAATAATATAATAATAATAAAATGAATTTTCCCACGATTCACTATAGCTCAATTCTGTAAGTGTTCTAATTTAGTATCGCTGTTTTATAGCTAGTCTAAAACCACTTTTGACGTAAAGGGACACTTTTTGGTTGCCATAAACAATCTCAAGTTTCCAGGCAGAAAGAACAGTGTATATAATATAAAAGTGCATGCAGGGAACTGAACAAAGCAAAGGACAAAGGCAGGTGAAATGATTTAATACAGTAATGTAATCTGTAAGATTACAGTGTACTGTATGTGTTATGTTTTTTGTACTTTTTGAATTTGCTGCCGGGCTTAGCCCCCATGCGTTGCAACGCTCGCAGGGAACGGACCCCGCCACACAGAGCATCGGGCAGGTGATCCGGCGGAGGACACAGCGGGGGGATATCACAGGATCCTGGTGACAAGGTAAGTATGCTGTACCAGGATTCTGCAATGCAATCCCGAGTGTGGCTCAGGGTTACTGCTAATGGTACTGAAATTTAACTTCAAGCCACACTCAGGATTTCTGCCAGGAGGGGTAAAGGGTTGGTAAACACAAAAACCTAACCACTTGCCGACCGCCTCACGACGACATACGTCGGCAGAATGGCACGGGCAGGCAGAATCACGTACCCCCGCGGGGGGTCCGTCCGGACCCCCCCCCCGGTGCCCGTGGCGGTCGCCGTTTGTCCCCGGCGATCGGAGGTGAGGGGGAGGCCATCCATTCGTGGCCCCCCTCACGATCGCTCCCAGCCAATGGGATCATTCCTCTGCTGCTGTATGCTAAACAGCAGCAGAGGAAATGATGTCATCTCTCCTCGGCTCGGTATTTTCCGTTCCGGCGCCGAGGAGAGAAGACTTCAATGTGAGTGCACCAAACACACACACACAGTAGAACATGCCAGGCACACATTACACCCCCCTTTACCCCCCAATCACCCCCTAATCACCCCCTCTGTCACACTGACACCAAGCAGTTTTTTTTTTCTGATTACTGCATTGGTGTCAGTTTGTGACAGTTAGTGTGGTAGGGCAGTTAGTGTTAGCCCCTTTAGGTCTAGGGTACCCCCCTAACCCCCCCTAATAAAGTTTTAACCCCTTGATCACCCCCCGTTGCCAGTGTCACTAAGCGATCATTTTTCTGATCGCTGTATTAGTGTCACTGGTGATGCTAGTTAGGGAGGTAAATATTTAGGTTCGCTGTCAGCGTTTTATAGCATCAGGGACCCCAGGGATATTATATTTTATTCTGTTCTGTTCTATTGTTTTTCTAGTCTATGCTTTTCTATTATTTTCTATTCTAATCTTTTCTATTCAAATTCATTCTATACAAAATTCAAATTTCAGAAGCCATCTTCCGAAATTCGAATTTCGTAAAGAATGAATTCAAATTCGAGTAGAAACGTTTAGAACAGAATAGAAAAGAAAAGAATAGCATAGAAAAACAATAGAACAGAATAGAATAAAAAATAATATATATATTATATTTTATTCTATTTTTCTATTTTTATTTTATTCTATTCTGTTCTACTGTTTCTCTAGTCTATTCTTTTCTATTATTTTCTATTCTAATCTTTCTATTCAAAACAGAAAAAAATATTATATATATATATATATATATATATATATATATATATATATATATATATATATATATATATATATATATATATATATATATATATATATATATATATATTTCTATTTTGTTTTGAATAGAAAAGATTAAAATAGAAAATAATAGAAAAGAATAGACTAGAAAGACAATAGAACAGAATAGAATAAAATATGGTATATATATATATATATATATATATATATATTATATTTTTTTCTATTCTGTTCCATTGTTTTTCTATGCTATTCTTTTCTATTCTATTCTAAACGTTTCTACTTGAATTTGAATTCATTCTATACGAAATTCGAATTTGGGAAGATGGCTTCTGAAATTCGAATTTCGTATAGAATGAATTTGAATAGAAAAGATTGGAATAGAAAATAATAGAAAAGAATAGACTAGAAAAACAATAGAACAGAATAGAATAAAATATAATATATATATTATATTTTATTCTATTCTGTTCTATTGTTTTTCTATGCTATTCTATCCTATTATTTTCTATTATATTCCAATCTTTTCTATTCAAATTTGATTTCAGTCTACATGAAATTCGAATTTCGGAATTTCGGAAGATGTTTTATATCTATCTATATATATATATATATATATATATATATATATATATATATATATATAGATAGATATAATAATTTTTCTATTCTGTTCCATTGTTTTTCTATTATTTTCTATTCTAATCTTTTTATATAGAAATAGAATGAAATCAAATTCTAATAGAAAAGACTAGAATAGAAAAATCAATAGAACAGAATAGAAAAAAAAAAATAAATAATAAAAAAAAAAAAATATATATATATATATATATATTTATAAAAACCATCTTCCGAAATTGGAATTTGGCACAGAATGAATTCGAATAGAAAAGATTAGAATAGAATATATTATTGTTTTTCTATGCTATTCTTTTCTATTATTTTCTATTCTATTCAAATTCACTTTCATTCTATACGAATTTCGAATTTCGCAAAATGGTTATATATAGTTTACTTTTTCAAATTTGGTCAAATTTTTTCGAATGCGGTAGAATTTTTTCGAATTTAATAGTTTTTTTTCGAATGCATGGCCTCCGAAACTGTGATAGGCAGTGAAGAGTGAAATCAAAAATTTACACCCTTAGAAATCCTGAAGGCGGTGATTGGTTTTCACGGCCCCGTACGCGGCTAGGCTCCCAAAAAGTCCCACACATGTGGTATCCCCATACTCAGGAGAAGCAGCTAAATGTATTTTGGGGTGCAATTTCACATATGCCCATGGCCTGTGTGAGCAATATATCATTTAGTGACAACTTTGTGCAAAAAAAAAAAAGTGTCACTTTCCCACAACTTGTGTCAAAATATAAAATATTCCATGGACTCAACATGCCTCTCAGCAAATAGCTTGGGGTGTCTACTTTCCAAAATGGGGTCATTTGGGGGGGGGGTTTGTGCCATCTGGGCATTTTATGGCTTTCAAAACTGTGATAGGTAGTGAGGAGTGAAATCAAAAATTTACACCCTTAGAAATCCTGAAGGCGGTGATTGGCTTTCGGGGCCCCGTACGCGGCTAGGCTCCCAAAAAGTCCCATACATGTGGTATCCCCATACTCAGGAGAAGCAGCTGAATGTATTTTTGGGTGCAATTCCACATATGCCCATGGCCTGTGTGAGCAATATATCATTTAGTGACAACTTTTTGTAATTTTTTTTTTTTGTCATTATTCAATCACTTGGGACAAAAAAAATTAATATTCAATGGGCTCAACATGCCTCTTAGCAATTTCCTTGGGGTGTCTACTTTCCAAAATGGGGTCATTGGGGGGGTTGTACTGCCCTGCCATTTTAGCACCTCAAGAAATGACATAGGCAGTCATAAACTAAAAGCTGTGTAAATTCCAGAAAATGTACCCTAGTTTGTAGACGCTATAACTTTTGCGCAAACCAATAAATATACACTTATTGACATTTTTTTTACCAAAGACATGTGGCCGAATACATTTTGGCCTAAATGTATGACTAAAGTTGAGTTTATTGGATTTTTTTTATAACAAAAAGTAGAAAATGTCATTTTTTTTTAAATTTTCGGCCTTTTTCCATTTATAGCGCAAAAAATAAAAACCGCAGAGGTGATCAAATAACATCAAAAGAAAGCTCTATTTGTGGGAAGAAAAGGACGCAAATTTCGCTTGGGTACAGCATTGCATGACCGCGCAATTAGCAGTTAAAGCGACGCAGTGCCAAATTGTAAAAAGTGCTCTGGTCAGGAAGGGGGTAAATCCTTCCGGGGCTGAAGTGGTTAAAGTGTATGTAAAACTTGGGAATTAAAGTGGTTGTAAACCCCTGAAATGAAAAATGAACAAAACATATCCTTCTATGTTGTGTACATGCCTCGATCTAAAGCACCTAGTGTAACTTTTGTCTCCCCTCTCATTCCTCTGTTATCTACATAAGTCCCTTCTGACATTCTATGCCAACACCGGGTGCCCCTGCCCCTCTCCCAGCACACAGCAGGGGATTGGCAGCCTCAGCTGTGCACGTTGTCATATGAGACTATATAACGGAAGCGTATGTCCTACTTGCTCTATACTGTGCAGTGTGTGACAACAGATTTCCTTCCCTCCACCTTCTGGAGCGAAGAAATTCTGTGTATATTCAATACTTTGGATGGTTGTAAAGGAGAGAGGGCTGCAGAAAAACAGGTACAGCTTATGAAGGAAGATTTGTTTCATCCTTGTGTATCACCTGAGGCCAGTCACTTCAGTTGGTATATGTAAGGTTTTACAACCACTTCAACTTTTCTTATTTGCCTCTTTTTGGACTGTTAAATGAGTTCTATGGTCACAGCATATACCTCTATTTTATAACATCAGCCAGAGGCGGCTCTCTAATTAGGCAAATTAGGCGATCGCCTTAGGCCTCGCACTCATAGGGGCCCCGCGATCACCTAATTTGCCTGACCCATGTGTGTGTGAGTGACAGGGAATATCTCCCGGTCAGTGTCCCCAAGCTAGTGGGATGAGCGAACACTACAGCGCTGCTATATGACCAGCGCCGCACCGACCTGAAGTCTCCTCTCTCTGCCTCACTCGGAACTCTCCAGCGCCCCCTCTCTCAGTGTCCTCGAGGCTCCAGCGCTGCCTGAGGACAGATTATAGAGGCGGAGCTGTCGGCCGCTGCTGAACCCAGGAGGGATGGATGCAAGCACGGACATGCAGGAGTTCGTTTTGTCAGGTGTGGAGGGAGGTGAGCTGGCAGCTTTATGGGAACACTTGTGACTTGTATGCAGGGACTTGAGATGGGTGAGGGGGCGGTGAGAGCAGTGTCTGCAGCACAGCAGGAGGCCAGTCCTGGTGCTGTGCTGCTAACTTCAGTTGCTCTATGCATGCCACTGCAAAGTGGTCTCTGCAGTGCTGGAGCAATAAATTAGGGCTCATTCACACCATATATACCACTTTTATACCATCTGCACTCCTTTCATGTCATACTACCCCCATACTTCCCACCGCCATACACTTCACACTGCTCTCATATACACGCTACCCCCCATATACACTCCGCACTCCTCTCATGTACATACTACCCCCCATATACACTCCGCACTCCTCTCATGTACATACTACCCACCTATATACACTTCGCACTCCTCTCATGTACATACTACTCGCCCCCCACATACACTCCGCACTCCTCTCATATACATATACATACTACCCCCCACATACACTCCTCACTCCTCTCATATACATACTACCCCCCATATACACTCCGCACTCCTCTCATGTACATACTACCCCCCATATACACTCCGCACTCCTCTCATGTACATACTACCCCCCATATACACTCCGCACTCTTCTCATGTACATACTACCCACCTATATACACTTCGCACTCCTCTCATGTACATACTATTCGCCCCCCACATACACTCCGCACTCCTCTCATATACATATACATACTACCCCCCACATACACTCCTCACTCCTCTCATGTACATACTACCCCCCACATACACTCCGCACTCCTCTCATGTACATACTACCCACCTATATACACTTCGCACTCCTCTCATGTACATACTACCCCCCACATACACTCCGCACTCCTCTCATGTACATACTACCCACCTATATACACTCCGCACTCCTCTCATGTACATACTACCCCCCATATACACTCTGCACTCCTCTCATATACATACTACCCCCCATATACACTCCGCACTCCTCTCATGTACATACTACCCATCTATATACACTCCGTACTGCTCTCATGTACATACTACCCCCCACATACACTCCACACTCCTCTCATGTACATACTACCCCCCACATACACTCCACACTCCTCTCATGTACATACTACCCACCACATACACTCCGCACTGCACTCATATACATACTACCCCCCACATACACTCCACACTCCTCTCATGTACATACTACCCCCCACATACACTCCGCACTCCTCTCATGTGCATACTACCCCCCACATACACTCCACACTCCTCTCATATACATACTACCCCCCATATACACTCTGTACTGCTCTCATGTACATACTACCCCCCACATACACTCCGCACTGCTCTCATATACATACTACCCCCCATATACACTCCGCACTCCTCTCATGTACATACTACCCCCCACTAGGGATGAGCCGAACACCCCCCTGTTCGGTTCGCACCAGAACATGCGAACAGGAAAAAAATTCGTTCGAACACGCGAACACCGTTAAAGTCTATGGGACACGAACATGAATAATCAAAAGTGCTAATTTTAAAGGCTAATATGCAAGTTATTGTCAATAAAAGTGTTTGGGGACCTGGGTCCTGCCCCAGGGGACATGAATCAATGCAAAAAAAAGTTTTAAAAACGGCCGTTTTTTCAGGAGCAGTGATTTTAATAATGCTTAAAGTCAAACAATAAAAGTGTAATATCCCTTTAAATTTCATACCTGGGGGGTGTCTATAGTATGCCTGTAAAGGGGCGCATGTTTCCCGTGTTTAGAACAGTCTGACAGCAAAATGACATTTTGAAGGAAAAAACACATTTAAAACTACCGCGGCTATTGCATTGCCGACAATACACATAGAAGTTCATTGATAAAAACGGCATGGGAATTCCCCACAGGGGAACCCCGAACCAAAAAAAAAAAAAAAAATGATGTGGGGGTCCCCCTAAATTCCATACAAGGCCCTTCAGGTCTCGTATGGATATTAAGGGGAACCCCAGCCAAAATTTAAAAAAAAAATTGACGTGGGGTTCCCCCTAAATTCCATACCAGACCCTTCAGGTCTGGTATGGATTTTAAGGGGAACCCCGCGCCAAAAAAAAAAAAAAAACGGCGTGGGGTCCCCCTAAAAATCCATACCAGACCCTTATCCGAGCACGCAACCTGGCAGGCCGCAGGAAAAGAGGGGGGGACGAGAGTGCGGCCCCCCCCCTCCTGAACCGTACCAGGCCACATGCCCTCAACATTGGGAGGGTGCTTTGGGGTAGCCCCCCAAAACACCTTGTCCCCATGTTGATGAGGACAAGGGCCTCATCCTCACAACCGTGGCCGGTGGTTGTGGGGGTCTGCGGGCGGGGGGCTTATCGGAATCTGGAAGCCCCCTTTAACAAGGGGACCCCCAGATCCCGCCCCCCCCCCTGTGTGAAATGGTAAGGGGGTACTTACCCCTACCATTTCACTAAAAAACTGTCAAAAATGTTAAAAATGACAAGAGACAGTTTTTGACAATTCCTTTATTTAAATGCTTCTTCTTTCTTCCTTCATCTTCTTCTTCTTCTGGTTCTTCTGGCTCTTCTGGTTCTTCCTCCGGCGTTCTCGTCCAGCATCTTCTCCGCGGCGTCTTCTATCTTCTTCTCCTCGGGCCGCTCCGCACCCATGGCATTGGGGGGGAGGCTCCCGCTCTTCTCTTCATCTTCTTCTCTTCTTCATCTTCTTCTTCATCTTCTTCTTCATCTCTTCTTCCTTCTTCTCTTCTTCATGTCTTCTGCGGGCCGCTCCGCAGCCATGCTGGCATGGTGGGAGGCTCCCGCTGTGTGACGGCGTCTCTTCGTCTGACGGTTCTTAAATAACGGGGGGCGGGGCCACCCGGTGACCCCGCCCCCCTCTGACGCACGGTGACATGACGGGACTTCCCTGTGGCATTCCCCGTGACGTCACAGGGAAGTCCCGTCATGTCACCGTGCGTCAGAGGGGGGCGGGGTCACCGGGTGGCCCTGCCCCCCGTTATTTAAGAACCGTCAGACGAAGAGACGCCGTCACACAGCGGGAGCCTCCCTCCATGCCAGCATGGCTGCGGAGCGGCCCGCAGAAGACATGAAGAAGAGAAGAAGGAAGAAGAGATGAAGAAGAAGATGAAGAAGAAGATGAAGAAGAGAAGAAGATGAAGAGAAGAGCGGGAGCCTCCCCCCCAATGCCATGGGTGCGGAGCGGCCCGAGGAGAAGAAGATAGAAGACGCCGCGGAGAAGATGCTGGACGAGAACGCTGGAGGAAGAACCAGAAGAGCCAGAAGAACCAGAAGAAGAAGAAGATGAAGGAAGAAAGAAGAAGCATTTAAATAAAGGAATTGTCAAAAACTGTCTCTTGTCATTTTTAACATTTTTGACAGTTTTTTAGTGAAATGGTAGGGGTAAGTACCCCCTTACCATTTCACACAGGGGGGGGGCGGGATCTGGGGGTCCCCTTGTTAAAGGGGGCTTCCAGATTCCGATAAGCCCCCCGCCCGCAGACCCCCACAACCACCGGCCACGGTTGTGAGGATGAGGCCCTTGTCCTCATCAACATGGGGACAAGGTGTTTTGGGGGGCTACCCCAAAGCACCCTCCCAATGTTGAGGGCATGTGGCCTGGTACGGTTCAGGAGGGGGGGGGCCGCACTCTCGTCCCCCCTCTTTTCCTGCGGCCTGCCAGGTTGCGTGCTCGGATAAGGGTCTGGTATGGATTTTTAGGGGGACCCCACGCCGTTTTTTTTTTTTTTTTTGGCGCGGGGTTCCCCTTAAAATCCATACCAGACCTGAAGGGTCTGGTATGGAATTTAGGGGGAACCCCACGTCAATTTTTTTTTTTAATTTTGGCTGGGGTTCCCCTTAATATCCATACCAGACCTGAAGGGCCTTGTATGGAATTTAGGGGGACCCCCACATCATTTTTTTTTTTTTATTTTGGTTCGGGGTTCCCCTGTGGGGAATTCCCATGCCGTTTTTATCAATGAACTTCTATGTGTATTGTCGGCAATGCAATAGCCGCGGGTAGTTTTAAATGAGTTTTTTCCTTCCAAATGTCATTTTGCTGTCAGACTGTTCTAAACACAGGAAACATGCGCCCCTTTACAGGCATACTATAGACACCCCCCAGGTACGAAATTTAAAGGGATATTACACTTTTATTGTTTGACTTTAAGCATTAATAAAATCACTGCTCCTGAAAAAACGTCCGTTTTTAAAACTTTTTTTTGCATTGATCCATGTCCCCTGGGGCAGGACCCGGGTCCCCAAACACTTTTTATGACAATAACTTGCATATAAGCCTTTAAAATTAGCACTTTTGATTTCTCCCATAGACTTTTAAAGGGTGTTCCGCGGCATTCGAATTTGCCGCGAACACCCCAAATTGTTCGCTGTTCGGCGAACTTGCGAACAGCCAATGTTCGAGTAGAACATGAGTTTGACTCGAACTCGAAGCTCATCCCTACCCCCCACATACACTCCGCACTGCTCTCATATACATACTACCCCCCACATACACTCCACACTCCTCTCATGTACATACTACCCCCCACATACACTCCACACTGCTCTCATGTACATACGACCCACCTATATACACTCCGTACTGCTCTCATATACATACTACCCCCCACATACACTCCACACTCCTCTCATGTACATACTACCCCCCACATACACTCCACACTGCTCTCATGTACATACGACCCACCTATATACACTCCGTACTGCTCTCATATACATACTACCCCCCACATACACTCCACACTCCTCTCATGTACATACTACCCCCCATATACTCTGCACCCCTCTCATGTACATACTACCCCCCACATACACTCCGCACTCCTCTCATGTACATACTACCCCCCACATACACTCCGCACTCCTCTCATGTACATACTACCCCCCATACACTCTGCACCCCTCTCATGTACATACTACCCCCCACATACACTCCGCACTCCTCTCATGTACATACTACCCCCCACATACACTCCGCACTCCTCTCATGTACATACTACCCCCCATACACTCTGCACCCCTCTCATGTACATAGTACCCCCCATACACTCTGCACCCCTCTCATGTACATACTACCCGCTGTCATACCCTCCATTTTCCTCTCCTACACATGTTTACCACCATTGTAAAGTGCTATCATAATAGCATCATGCACAAAGTAATGCACTGGGGCTCCTACTAGGGAGATGGTGACCTGTGGCATACACAGCGCACTGCAGAAAACAGTGAGTGTGGCTAAATTATGCTACATATGAGGCATGGCTTTTTGGTCTGATTAGAAATTTTAGTCTGATTTATATTTATTTTTTTACAATTTTTTTAAAAACAAAAATTATGTTTTTTGGTGAGTTTTTTGGTTTCTTTGGTGAGATATCAGGGGTCTAAACAGACCCCTGAAGTCTCACTTTAGACACAGAGAAAGGGACTGAGGACACACATTCCCCAGTCCCTTTCTCTGTAGCCTCAGCTGCACTGCAAATGAATGAACAGGAGACAGAGGCTCCTGTTAATTCATAAACCGAAGCAGAGAAAACTGTTTACTATGCCTCAGTTATGAATGAACACAGTGAGTGATCAGTACCGATCACTCGCTGTGTTCATTTAGAAAAGGAAGGGGCTGGTAAATGACATATTTATCAGCCCCTTTTCCTGAAGATCCCCCAGTCTGCGGGAGAGAAGAGGAGGGAAGCCGACAGCGCTGTGGGGGGGGGGGGGGGCACACCGTTATTATTTTTTCGCTTTAATTATTTTTCCCCTTATGGGCATGAGTGGGGCCTCATGTCTAAGTTTTGCCTAAGGTCTCCCCAAGCCTAGAGCCGCCTCTGACATCAGCACTGTAATAACAATACAGAAAACAGTTAGTTCTGACAATCCAATGTAAATTTAATCCAATCCAATCTAAATATAAATCTTGAAAAATATCCTTTTAGTGATGTGAGCTGCTGGCCATCTCTTTCCACAACTTCCTGGATTCCCTGCATGCTTTTCACCTTCTCCTCTGCTCTGTGTATTTTATCTCTAAGGACTACATATCCCATGGTTCCTCACTGCTTGCAAGCTGTGATTCCTGTACTGACTGCACCTCCTGAAACTCCTCCTCTTAACACCTCTGTAGTTCAGAAGATGACTCTGTAAAATGTGTGAGCCATGCCTACTCACAGGGCGTACGTGAATATCACAGAAATGTCAGAATTCAAGGAAGTAAATGTGTGGGGATATTCACAAAATAAGTTTATAAACTCCAGAATCATTTACATACCTCCCAACTGTCCCTAATTTTGAAGGATTGTCCCTGATTTGGAACAAAGTCCCTCTGTCCCTCTATTCCTCTTTCCTTCTCATTTGTCCCTAATTTTGGTCTGATTAACTGTATATAATGTGCCTTGAAAAAGTATTCATATCCCTTGATATTTTACACATTTTGTCATGTTACAACCAAAAACATAAATGTATTTTATTGAGATTTTATGTGATAAACCAACACAAAGTGACACATAATTGTATAGTGGAAGAAAAATGATAATAGGATTTTTGATTTCCGTAAAATCCGTTTCTCTGAGTTCATTGACAGACACAGAACCATATCGCCCCCTACAGACGTAGGACACTAGGCAGACAAAAGACTTGGCTACGCCCGTGGGCAGTCTTAGGTGATATACACCCCCCTCTCTGCTCCAGGCCTTCAGTTATGTAACAAGCAGTATCAGAAGTATTAAAAACTCCATAGAGGGGCGGGTGCTGTGTCTGTCAATGAACTCAGAGAAACAAATTTTACGGTAAGTCAAAAATCCTATTTTCTCTTTCGTTCATTGACAGACACAGCCTTCTTTATTCAGAACCATAGGGATGTCCCAAAGCAGTGCCAAACATGAGGGGTGGGGCAGCCAACAAAATCAAAAAAACCCAGGCCAACCTGACAACCTGGAGCTCAGTGAAAACAACCTGGAGCCCCCTGACCAGCGAAAAAAACCCTTCACGAGGGAAAAACCCTCTAGACCGCAGCCTGCAGAACCTTGCGGCCAAAAGAAGCATCTGCAGATGTCAGCACATCCACTTTGTAAAATTTTGTGAAAGTGTGCACCGACGACCAGGTGGCCGTCTTGCAAACTTGCATTACTGATGCCTGATGACGGAAGGCCCAGGAGGCACTCAGCGCCCAAGTCAAGTGCGCCTTCACCGGGAAGGGAGGATTCTGACCCTTGATAGAATAGGCCTGAGTCACCGTCTGCCTGATCCATCTAGAGATGGTCACTGAGGAAGCAGATAGCCCCTTCTTTGGCCCGTCCATGATCACGAACAGAGAGTCTGACCTTCAAAAAGACTCAGTGGCTGCCAAATACACCCTGACTGCCCGTACCACATCTAAGGTGTGCAAGGCAAATTCCCTCAGATGTTGCGGCCGGGGACATAGAGAAGGCAACATGATGTCTTCATTTAAATGAAAATCAAAGACAACCTTTGGAAGGAAAGAAGGACAAGGACAAAGCACCACCTTGTCCTCGTGAATCACCATTTAGGGCGCGCGACAGGATAGCGCCGCAAACTTTGACACCCTGCGAGCAGAAGTAATAGCCACCAAGAAGGCCACCTTCTGTGATAGCGTGAGCAGGGGAATTTCTCAAATAGCCTCAAACAGAGGCTTCTGTAGAACCGAAAGTACAAGATTCAAGTCCCACGGTGGCACGGGAGATCGCACTGGTGGAACCGCATGTTGCACTCCCTGTACGAAGGTACTCACCAGGGAATGCGCAGCCAGGGATCGTTGAAAGAAAACCACCAAGGCTGACACCTGGCCCTTGACAGTACTAAAGGCCAAATTCTTTTTAACGCCCCTCTGAAGAAAAGTCAAAATCCGAGCCACCGAAAAGGAACGTGGGTGAAACCCCACTGACTCACACCATGAATTGTACGCTTTCCACGTCCTATAATATACCTTCCTGTAAGAAGACTTTTTAGCTCTGAGCAGCGTCGGAATCACCGACGCAGATAAGCCCCTATCCTTCAAAACCTGTCTTTCAATAGCCAGGCCGTTAAAGACAGCGACGGTAAGGCAGGGTGGAAGATTGGCCCTTGGGATAGCAGATCCTCCCTCTGAGGCAGCCGTCAGGGGGCATCTGCGACCAGACGCACAGGTCGGCATACCAGGACTGATGAGGCCAGTCCGGGGCCACTAGAATGACCGGAATTCCTTCGGCCTCGATTCTGCGCAACAGCCGTGGCAGAAGCTTGAGAGGAGGAAAGGCGTAGATCAGACGATACTGGCCCCATGGAGCGACCAGAGCGTCTGAGGCATCCGCCAGAGGGTCCTGAGACCTGGCCACAAACCTCTGCACCTTCCTGTTGATTCGGATGCCATCAGATCTACCTCTGGAGATCCCCAGCGTAGGCAGATCTGTTGAAATACCTCCTGATGAAGGGACCACTCCCCTTGGTTCAATACTTGACGACTGAGTTAATCTGCCTGCCAGTTGTCCACCCCTGGAATGTGAACGGTGGAGATGGCTGGGATGAAACGTTCTGCCCACCGTAGAATGCCGGCTTCTTCCAGGCTGGCTAACACACTCCTCGTTCCTCCCTGGTGATTGACATAGGCCACTGCCGTGGCATTGTCTGATGTATCGGGAGCCCCTGAAGCTGATTCATCCAATGATCCAGACAGAGTCTGATCGCCCGGAGTTCCAAGATGTTAATAGGTAGCCTGGATTCCTCCAGCGTCTAGTGATCCTGAGCCGAGCTCAGGCCCAGGACTCCTCCCCACCCGGACAGACTGGCATCGGTGGTGACCACCATCCAGTACAGCGGGAGAAAGGATTTCCCCTACCGAAGAGCCGGGGAACGAAGCCACCAGATCAGGGACCCTTTGGCTCCTTGACTCACCCGAATCTGACTGTCTAGAGACTTGGCACATTTGTCCCATTTTAACAAGATTTCCCATTGCAGGGGTCTTGTATGAAACTGAGCTAACGGGACTGCCTCAAACGTAGACACCATCAGGCCCAGTACCCGCATGCAAGTCTGTAGGGAGACCCACCTGCTGGACAGTAGCAAGTGGGCTGCCACCTGTAATTTCTGGAGTTAGTCCTGCAGAAGGACCACTCTGTCCTGAGCAGAATCCAGAGTCAGATGCAGATAAACCAATTTCCGAACTGGGGTCAACGCAGATTTTTGGTAATTTATCAGCCACCCAAAATCTGCCAGAGTCTGAACAGTGATCTCCACGTCGCCCCTCAGGGCCGCTGAGGACTCTGCTCGCAGAAGGTCATCCAGATAGCCCAGAACAGAAATTCCCCGCTGGCGCAGCAGTGCCAGAACCGGGGCCAACACTTTGGTGAAGACCCAAGGAGCAGAGGCGAGACCAAAGGGTAACGCCGCAAACTGATAATGCTCCTCTCCCACAGAAAAAGAGGAGGAACCGCTGGTGCTGTGCAGAAATTGGAATGTGCAGGTAGGCATCCTTGATGTCGACGGGGGCAAGAAAGTGCCCCTGATGAAGAGATGCCACCACGGAGCGAATTGACTCCATTCTGAACTTCTGCCCCCGCACATAGTGGTTCAGGGCCTTGAGGTCCAGAATCAAACGTACCGTACCCTCCCTTTTGGGGATCATAAATAGGTTTGAATAAAAGCCCTGTAAACGTTCCAACACCGGAACCGGGACAATCACCCCCTGGAGTGACAGGCCTTGTACCGCACCCCGGAGGGCTAACAAGCGGTCTGGAGACTGATGCAGATTGGACGAAAAAAATCGGCTTGGGGAACAAGTCTGGAACTCGATCTTGTAACCAGACAGAATCACTTCATGGACCCACTTGTCGTTTATCAGAGAAGTCCACGGCACAAGAAACCAGCCAAGATGTCCCCCCACCTGGACTGCGAGTGAGGGTGCCACTTCATGCTGAAGGAGCCTTATCTGGGGCTCTGGGGAAACCCACTCTTGGTTTGCCTGACCAGGGCCGCTTAGAACCTCCTGAGGGGGGCTTGAAAGACTTTGAGCCTTTGTCAGTGGACCCTGAGGGATGAAAAAACTTTCTGTGAGCCGAGAAGGAAGGGCCACGCTTGCGACTTGGCTCCTTCCCTTTCTTTGACTGTGCAAGAAAAGTACTCTTCCCCCCTGTGACATTCTTAATGATATCATCCAGAGTGGCCCAGAATAAATGATCGCCTTGAAAAGGCAGATCAGCTAGGGCCTGCTTTGAGGCCTGGTCCTCAGTCCAACACTTCAGCCACAATACCCGTCGAAGCACTACCACTGAAACAGATAGCTTAGGAAGCATGGGAGCTGTGTCCAAAGAGGCATTGCAGAAAAACTGCAGCCCCTGGACCAGTCGGTCTGCTAATTCTGTGAAGGCAGGTGGAAACTGGTCCCCTTCCAGGTCACAGCGCAACAGCTTCGCCCACTCTGTCAGCGTTTGCGACACCAGAGCAATAGCCAAAACCGGCCGAAGCGCCAAACCCGCAATAGAGAACGTAGTGCAGCTCAGAGACTCTGCCTTCCTGTCAGCTGGGTCTTTAAAGGCCATTGAGTCCTCAACAGGAGTCATAGTGCTTTTGTTTAACCGGGAAATCGGGGGATCCACCACAGGCGGAGTTGTCCATTTTTTGAGCAGACTTTCCTCAAAGGGATAACCTACAGTAAAACACTTTGGGATCACAAAGAGGCGTTTTGGACGCTCCCAATTTTTATAGACAAACTTGTCAAAAAAGAAGGGCTATGGGAACACTTTTGCTGCGCGAGGTGGCTTGTGAGTGCCAAAAGGGACCGGCACCTTCACTGCAGCCGTGGCAGCATCCTCCATCTTTAAAGTTTCCTGCACAGAAGCAATCAGTTCATCCATCAGCACCTTCTCGTGCGCAGCCACTGGGGCAGAGGAATCATCCTCACTCTCTGAGAGATCTAGGAGCGCAGCCGCAGACCCCGCAGGGTGGGCCCCGTCCACAGCTGCCGATTCAGTTTCAGGATCTGACGAGACAGATGAAGCAGGGGAAGGCAGGGGGCACTTTCTGCTAGTCGGCCGCCCAAGAGCCAGCCCCAGCAGGAAAACAAAGGACTCCAGGGCTGCTGTCAGTGCGTCAATGAATGACTACGACCCAGAGGGACTTGCAGCCTCTGACAGGGGGTCAGGTGGGGAAACATGCTCCTGAGACTCCATAAGAGAGGGAAAGGAGAGCCCCACACCAAGAGTGACCACTACAATGGGACACCCCCCACACCGGTAGTGATACCCGACAGCCGAGACACCCCACAGCCTGCAGCAGGAGGGATCCCCCAGAGAGGAAGGATCCCCCAGACTCACCACCCCACTAGCGTAGTGCTTGCTGCCTCAGATGTCGACCTGCACACACGTGGCATCCAAGGGAGAAGAAAGCACAGGAGTCAGTGCCGGGTTAAAAAGAGGGTCTTCTGTCTGCAAAAAAACGGCGTCCTGGGCTACACAGTAATGGCCGCCGTTGGCTGAGCCAAAAATCCACCATATCATGGCCGCCAAACTATACAAACATGGCCACCGGCCATAGGAAGTCTTCAGGCATTAGGGAAAGGGACGCCGGCTATGGCAAAATGGCCGCCAGCCATAGGAAGTCCTCAGGCACTAGGGAAGAGGACGCCGGCTATGGAAAAATGGTCGCCAGCCATGCTACATGAGTCTACCACAAATGCAGGAGAACCCGGTAGCCTCCTAGGATGAGAGAGAAAGAGAGAGAGAGAGAGAGAGAGAGAGAGAATCCGGGCACCGGACCCAGTGCCTCCACCCCCGGTAAGCACAGCACCTAGGTGGTGCACACCCCCAGCCCACCAGTATTCAACCCCATCCCCCAGGACCCACCACAGGCACACTACCTCATATGGAGGGAGGAGGGTAAGAGGTGGGTCACCGAGGGACCTCAAGGGCTAGGAAAAGAGGGTGCAGGGATAGAGGGGACTGACTAACCCGGGGAGGGGCCCGCGTCCGCCACAAAAAAAACCCTAAGGGGGGAGGAGGACCTTTACTCACCATACCAGGACCAAGCGGGCATCACTCCAGACAGAACCTCCTCGCCACCGAAGTGGGGGGGCTGTTGGCCATGAAGGACACTGCGACTCGAGCCGAGACATGGTCTTATGCGACCTCGTAAGACGTTTAACTCGCAGAGCCAGCCCCCATCCAGCGGGGCTATGTCGCGGCCGACCTATCGCGTAGCTGCGGTCTGCACGCGCTCGCTAGCTAGAGTGGGGTGACCACTGGATCGAATGTCCAGCCTGTCGCCCAGCCCGGCAGTTGACTGTAGATCTCACCGGAAAAATCCAGGGGAAATAAATAAATAAATAAAAATTGCTAGGACAAGAGATCCCAACAGGGAACTAGGTCCTTGCTCCTGACTAGGCAGAAAAAACCGAAGGCCTGTAGCAGAGAGGGGGTGTATATCACCTAGGACTGCCCATGGGCGTAGCCAAGTCTTTTATCTGTCTAGTGTCCTTCTCCTGTAGGGGGCGATATAACCCTATGGTTCTGAATAAAGAAGGCTGTGTCTGTCAATGGACGAAGGATAAAAATGTTTTTCAAAGTTTTTTTCAAACAAATATGTAAAAATTGTGGCGTGTAGTTGTATTCAGTCTCCCTGAATCAATACTTTGTAGAACCACCTTTCGCTGCAATTACAGCTGCAAGTCATTTTTGGGATGTCTCTACCAGCTTTGCACATTTAGAGAGTGACATTTTTGCCCATTCATCTTTGCAAAATAGCTCAAGCTCTGTCAGATTAGATGGAGAGCATATGTGAACAGCAATGTTCAAGTTTTGTCACAGATTCTCAATTGGATTTAGGTCTGGAGTTTGACTGGGCCATTCTAACACATGAATATGTTTTGATCTAAAGCATTCCATTGTAGCTCTGGCTGTATGTTTAGGGTCGTTGTCCTGGTTGAAGGTGAACCTCCACCCCAGTCTCAAGTCTTTTCAAGACTCTCAGGTTTTCTTCTAATGCCGTGTACACTCAACCGGACTTTTCGACAGCAAAACTCTGATGGAACGAATCCACTGGACAATTCAATTGTGTGTGGACTTCATCGGAAATTTGCTGTTGAAAAATCAGACGAACTTTAGAAATAGAACATATTTCAAATCTTTCCGACGGACTCGAGTCCGGTCGAAAAATCCGTTCGTCTGCATGCTAGTCCGACAGACGAACAACGACGCAAGGACAGCTATTGGCTACTGGCTATGAACTTCCTTATTCTAGTCCGGTCGTACATCATCACGTTCACATCAGTTGGGGATGCCTAGCGTCCTCTGGATGCGTCGGAGGACAGCGGTCGTCCTCCGACGCATCCAGAGGACGCTAGGGTTATGGGAGGTCTAGGCACATTGCGGTGGTGAGTGCGCACGCGCACGGGCCGCTTTTTTTGTCCACTCCTGGTTGGTGAAATCTATTTACCAATCAGGTGGGGGGCTTTAAATAGGCCAGCAATTTGTCCGTTGTTGCGGACTTACCGGGACTCTGATTAAGCTGAAGTTATTACACAGGTAAACTTACTTTTCAGGTTACCACATTAATGGCATATGTGGTGATAATTGATCCCAATAATACTTACCAGTATGTTTGTTCACTGGAGGCTCTTTGTTTATGTCCATTAGGCTTATGCACCATATCTGATGTGGATACTTTGTGCACTTACTCAAGTCTGTGTTTCAACCCGAAGCTATCACGCTGCTGTTGATTATCTTTTCACTGCGGTTTGGTTTCTCAATTTTCCTCTGCAGGTAGGATTTTTAACTAAGCCCATCTAGTAACCCTTGCTGCACAACATAAAACATTCTTTATTATTGGTAATCCACATTTATTATCTTTCTAATTTTTATCTAGTGCAGCCAGCCTACATATCAAGCCATTTGTTCAAATCGATCAATTATTATTGATCTTTTCAGCGTCCCGGTTACCCATTAGTATACCTTGTACTTGGTGAGTATTTAGGACTGTCTTGTCCTCTTTTTTATTACAGATAGTTGAGCTTTTTTAGCCTTATACGTTTGTATCTCTACAGCCATTTCCAAGGTTCTTTTTATCAAGCCCCCTGCAGCCACACTACTAGGCAGTGAAAGACAACCCTTACATTGGACGTTGTCCACCTGGCCCTCTGGGGTTCTGTGGGTATGTTGTGACAATCTTTGATTGATGTTACCTCCATCTTGGTTGGGATTACTTGGTCGGGGGAGACCGTATTATTCTCCTTTGCCATCGTTTTAGTAGTATGCACAATGTTATTTATTTTCTTTATATCCTGTTATACTAATTTAAGATTCTCTTTCTGTAGAACCACAACCTATCATATTCCCTGTGGAAGCCAATGTTTTGGCGAAACTAGTAGGGATAATTTGATTACTTCCATCCATTGGTTGTATTCATCTGCCTATGCTCCATTTTGTACTTTATACCTTGTATGAATTGTATTTTTAACGTTTTGCAATAAATATAATTTTATCATTTGCACTGTTGTATTCTTGGCACCGCAATAATCCCATGTACCTAGCCCTCCACTTCAATTTAGTGTTCCATGAGATGTTCAAAGCTAGGGATATTTTTTTATTACTTAACCCTGCTTTAAACTTCTCCTCAACTTTATCCATGACCTATCTGGTATGTTCCTTAGCCTTCATGATGCTGTTTGTTCACTAAGGTTCTCTAACAAACCACTGAGGGCTTTACAGAACAGCTGTATTTATACTGAGATTAAATTACACACAGGTGGACTCTATTTACTAATTAGGTGACTTCTGAAGGCAATTGGTTCCACTATATTTTAGTTAGGGTTATCGGAGTAAAGGGGGCTGAATACAAATGCATGCCACATGTTTCACATATTTCTTTGTAAACAATTTTGAAAACCATTTATCATTTTCCTTCCACTTCACAATTATGTGCCACTTTGTATTGGTCTATCACATAAAATCCCAATAAAATACATTTACGTTTTTGGTTGTAACTTGACAAAATGTGGAAAATTTCACGGGGTATGAATACTTCTTCAAGGCACTGTAGTTGTATATAAAATACACTTATTTATCTTTCAAAACGTGTTTCACAGTGCTAAACATGTCATCCAATTTCTAAATGGCTGCATTTGTAAATTTCAATAGCCAGTATAAAGAAAAAGTAGTGGTAAAAGAAAAAAAAGCACTTGTGGGTTTAACTAATTTTTTTTTTTTTTTGTATAATTCTCCTTTAACCACTTCAGCTCTGGAGGGTTTACCCCCTTTGTGCTATAAACAAAAGAAGACCGACAATTTTGAAAAAAAAACAATATTTTTTACATTCTGCTATAAAACATACCCAATAAAAAAATGTAAAAAAATCTAATTTATCAATTTAGGCCAATATGTATTCTGCTACATATTTTTGGTAAAAAAATCAGAGTAAGCGTATATTGATTGATTGCACAAAAGTTGTAGCATCTACAAATTATGGGATATTTTTAATTTTTATTTTATTTCCTGACTAGTAATGGCGGCGATCAGCGACTTATAGCAGGACTGCGATATTGCGATGAACAAATCTGACACCTAACTGACACTTTTGACACATTTTGGGGACAGTGATCAATGCTAAAAAATATGCAGTGTCACTGTACTAATGGCACTGGCAGGGAAGGGGTTAATATCAGGGGTGAACAAAGGGTTAAATGTATGCCTAGATTGTGCTTACTCACTGTGGGGGAGGTGCTTTGACTAGGAGAAGGCAGAGATCCGTGTTCCTGCTTAGCAGAAACACAGGATCTGTGCATTCCCTTCTGACAGAACAACAGTCTGCCTTGTTTATATAGGCAGATTGTCATTCTGCCTGTGCCCTGTTTAATCGGCGGGTGCCGGCGGACATCAAGTCTGCGGTACTAGCTGCTGGGCTCCTGCTGTGCATAATCACAGCGGGAGCAGTTCGCCAGCTGCACGCATGCCCCAGACCCAGAAGTATCAGATTGCGTACTAGGTACATGATCTGATACAGAGCGGACAACCTGCCCGCAGTATGTGTGCGGTGGGTGATCGTTAACTCGTTAAGGGTGCGTGGCAGGGTGTGTGTCCTATGCCTACATACTTTTGCTAATAGTCGTCCCTCATTCCCTTTTCCAAAAAGTTGGGATGTATGCTTTTAGATTAATATGAGTGGGCTAGCAATAATTGAAACACAATGTGGAAATGAGTATATGATTTTATGTTTTGACCATAGATATGCTTTAAATGCACTATTGATTTAACAGAAATCAAATTAGCTTATAATTCATGAACACTCTGCCTGAAAGTTCTCCTCTGTGAACTACAGAACACCTCCCACTTTCTAATGGAGTTCAAGACAGCAGGAGGTTTTCTGCAGTCATAACATACTTTTCGTCCTAGGGTAAAAGTGCTGGTCCTCTACATATACAGTACAGTAAGTGAGTGTTGTCACCCTATGACAAGAAATGTGTTACTTGTTCTTTAGCATATAATAATAGAAAACATAATTAAGTATTCTGCACAACAAAGTTAGTTAGCTATCATTTCATGCTGTTTGTAAATCTGGGGGCTTTTACATACATACAGTATGTTGACATATTGAAAAATGTTCTATTTACATGATGTGTCTTGAGTTAGAGTTGCAAGTGTTTTAATTGATAGCCAAGCTGTGCAAAGTCAAAATAATGCAAAATGCAGACTTGCACTGTATATGCACCTGTAGTTAATCATTAGTAAGTGATGTGTGTGCAAAATGTTACACACAGGTTATAGCAAATATGGGTGGAACTTATTAACATGGGTGATTTTGTGTAGACTATATGTTCTTACTTTCAAATTTATTAATCTAAGCCGCAGAGTGACTAAAATAAAGAATGTGATTTTCTTTATGTCTTTTGTGTCTATTTAGGCAATGTTTGTTTTTAGATGTGCATGTGCACACGACTATAGTTAGAAGAGACTGAAAAAATGTAAGCACAATCACTACGATCTCCTATAAGCTTTAACTTGTTAATTGTATTTCAAACATAATTTTCAATATTTTTCAATCCACAGCTTTTAATAAAACCCTGCCTGCCATACTTATTAACATTAAAGTGATTTTAAAGTCTCATTTTTTTTTCTATAAAAATAACAAACACAAGAAACAGTGGATTTGCACAGAGCAGCCCAGATCCTCCTCTTCTTGGGTCCCTCTTCTGTGCTCCTGGCCCCTCCCTCCTGCGGAGTGCCCCCACAGCAAGCAGCTTGCTATGGGGGCACCCAAGCAGAGTCACAGCTCCCTGTGTCCATGCAGACATGGAGCTGCAGCCCAGCCCTGCCCGTCTCTCTCCTGATTGGCTGACTGAATTTGACAGCAGCGGGAGCCAATGGAGCTGCTGTTGTATCTCAGCCAATCAGAAGAGAGAGTCTCGGGCGGCTGAGACACATTCGTGGACATCCCTGGACAGAGATGGGAAGTATTAGGGGTGCTGGGACAGCTGCTGCACACAGAAGGCTTTTTATCTTAGTGCATAGAATGCATTAAGATAAAAAACCTTCTGACTTTACAATCCCTTTAAGGTCCTAGATCACGGTACTGTGTTAACCCCATCTATCTATCATGGTATAAACCTTCTGACTTTACAACCCCTTTAAGGTCCTAGATCACGATACTGTGTTAATCCCATCTATCTATCATGGTATAAAGCCTGAGACAGAGTATCAGCAGAGCAGTGGGTCAAGGTGTAGGACTTTTCCAGCAAATCTAGGACTGTTACCATCTATGCCTTGAAGGTCCTTGTTCAGATATGTCCTGTTTTAGGGTGACAACAATCTGTTCCTGTCTAGGGATGGGCCGAACGGACCCCTGTTAGGTTCATATCAGCGTGAAAGTTCGGACCTGAATAACGAACCCCATTAAAGTCAAAGGGACTCGAACGTCAAAAATCAAAAGTGCCCATTTTGAAGGCTTAAATGCAAGTAATTGGGCATATAATGGTTATAGGGGTCTGGGTCCTGCTCTGGCGGACATGTATCAATAAAAAAAAAAAAAAAAGTTTGTGAAAAACCAAATTTTTAAATGAGCAGTGATTTTTTTTATTTTTAAAGTGAAAGCTTAAAAATGCAAAATTTCTTCCAATATAGTGCCTAGGGGGTCCCCCTAGTCTACCTGTAATGTGGCAGATCTGTACCATGTCTAGAATCTGCTGCAGAAATAATTGCATTTATAAAGCCAAAAAAAAAGACATTTTCCCTGCAAGCTGCCTTTATTTTGCTCAGCAACAGCTGGGGAGCCAGTGTGTATGATGAGGCCACAATGTAGTGCACTGGGAACAACATTAGAGATTTTTGGGATACATTCTGGTGACACTTTGACTTTCGATAGAAGTAATGGGTGCGTAAAAATTGGTCTTTGGGTGTCGGTGGCGCCTTCCCACTGTAACCCTGTAGATTTACTCTTGATGAAAGCAAGAATTGGCCTTTCTGTAAAAAATTGCAATGATATGCACCTGTCAAACAGGTGCAGAAAAAATGGTCTTTGGGTGTCAGTGGCGCCTTCCCACCATAACCCTATAGAAGTACTCTTGCTGAAAGCAAGAATTGGTCCTGCTGTAAAAAAATTGCAATGATGTGCACCTGTCAAACAGGTGCTGAAAAATTGGTCTTTGGGTGTTAATTGTGTCCATGAAACCTATACCAAAAACATTCTTCCAGATGAAATGATTGAACACCCTCAAATCTAGGCAGCCTTGAAGTCCTGCAGAGACTCCACATCCCAAAAAGACTTAATCAGTGACATCGGCATCAAGGGCTTCATAGCTGGTAATCCAGGACTGATTAATTTTTATAAAAGTCCATGGAGTCTGTGGACAGACTTGTTCTATGATCAGTAACAAAACCTCCCGTGCCTGTTGCCCGTTCTGAAAGCATGCTGGATGCAGGGCAGTCCAACAACTCAATAGCATACTAAGCAAGTTCTGACCAGTGGTCTGTTCTCATGACCCAGTAAGTCAGTGGATTGTCAGCTGGAAAGCTCTCCATCTCTGTTCTGGCCCTGAGGTAATCGTCCACTATGTGATGCAGATGCTGCCAATAGGATGTGGAAGCTGACAGCCCTGGGCGGCGAGGACTAAAAAAATTCCAAAATGCCTCACTTAGGCAGACGCCTTCTCCAACACTCCTCTCTTGACCAACAGAAAACTAAATTTTCCACAACACTGTAACCTACTGGAGTCAGGAAAAACATTCAATACAATCCTCTTTAACGTGTCCTCAAGAGATTTTATCTTTTGGACTCTCTGTGAGGACGGGATGAGTTCTGAGACCTTCCCCTTATAATGGTGGTCAAGGAGGGTTGCCAACAGGTAATCATCCTTCTCCTTTATGGCACATATTCTTGGGTCCTTTCGCAGGCTTTGAAGCATGAGGTTGCCCATGCACCTCAAATTTGCAGAGGCTTGAGAAGCAAACTCCTCTGGGTCACTCAGGATGACAGCATATGGAACTTCCTCTTCCCAGCCACGTACTACTCCCAAGGGTCCTGGAGTTGAAAAGCCATCGATTACAGATTGACGCATGTCTTCCTCTTCTTCAAAGCCAATGGAAGTGCCAGAATCCTCCTCTTCATCCTTCTCCCCTCTCTCCTCCTGTATGTTCTGTGGCATAGGAATGATGGTGTCTGCATAAAGTGGGCCTTGAGAGGAAAGGAAGTCCTCCTCTTCCTCCTGCTGCTCTGCCTCCAGTGCCCTGGCTATAATGCCACGCAGAGTCTGCTCCAGCAGGAACACAACAGGGATTGTGTCACTGATGCATGCACTGTCGCTGCTCACCATCCTTGTGGCCTCCTCAAATGGTGACAATACAGTGCATGCATCCTTAAGAGGAAAAAAAGCCGAGGCGGCCTGAGCCTGTCGTCGTGCCATACTGGTACAGGTACTGTTTGACGGCTCTAGTGATTAGTAGTAGTGATTGGGAACCTGCCATTGTGATACAGCACATTGTGCGAATTCAAGGAAGGGGGCAGAATCCACCAGGCTGAAAGGCAGAAGTTGGAGAGCCAACAGCTTTGACAAGCTTGCATTCAGTCGCTGGGCATGTGGGTGGCAGGAACTGTATTTTTTTTCCGCTGCAGCAGATGAAGCAGAGAAATTTACCGGCTACAGTTTACAGCTGGTGGTGTGCTGCTGGCAGATGTGCTGCTAGGACCTGGGACACCCTGTGCTATACCATCATGCCTGTGTCAGGGAATGTTATGCACAACATCCAATGCAGGTGATCAGATCGCTGGGCTGCACCAAGGAAACAGGGACAAACGAGTAAATGAAAAAAAAAGGTATGTTTATTATTAATGATAAAGACACACGTGTAATCAAGACAGCAAACCAAAAACAAGTAAATAGTGAGAACACAGCAAACCCCCAAACCCACCTATCTACCTAACTAATATAATACACGAGCAAGGAAACAAACATGACATAAAAATAAGGCAGGGGCAAAAGCGACAAGGGAACAGAAACCAGGAATGATGAAGCAGACCAAGGAGCAGGGAACAGGAAACAGGACTCAAGGACAGGATACACAAACGGGGACCAGGAACAAACAGGAACAGGCTGGAACAAGAGCAGGTACTGGCAGGGACAAAGGCTAGCAGAGGAATTCTGAAGCCCTGAAGCCTAGTTTAGGGCGGGTCTATATAGTCCAGCAGACACATGACAGGTGTGCTTGATGGCAAGGCAGGGAGACACCTGCTGGTGGCCACTGGAATTACACCCTTTTGGTGCTGAATGTAATAGTGCCACCAGCAGGTGAAACCAGAGATGACACCGTTCCTGACAGTTCCCCCTCCTAAAGGAGTGGCCTCCAGACGCTCCATTCAGCCCTGGGTACGACAGTCCAAGTGGGTGCAGAAACATCCTAAAATGTTTCCCTGAGTCTGCGGACTTCTTTGCACTTCCAAAGCCAGAGTCTTTTAGTTCACTGGGGGACATGCCAACAGAGTCTGAAACTAAGACACGCACCCCATCACCCGGGTCAGGAAGTTTGGATCCCGAGATGAAAATTAGCAGGGTAATGGGCAAGAAACCATCGGAGGCAGACCACACAGGAGCATTACATTCAGGCCGGGCGGCAGAAAGGATTGACACATCAGCAAGATGGGCATCAGTCAGGAACAGTTTTAGCAGGCACCATGTCATCAAGCTGAGCAGAAAGCAGAGGTACATCAAGCTGGACAGTGGCACATCCACATCGAGCTGGGCAGCAGGCAAAGGAACATTGAGCTGGGCAGCAGGCAAAGGCACACCGAGCTGGGCAGCGGACAGGAGAACATCAGGCTGGGCAGCAGACAGGAATACATCAGGCTGGGCAGCGGACAGGAACACATCAGGCTGGGCAGCAGACAGTGGCACATCAGGCTGGGCAGCAGCCAGTGGCACATCAGGCTGGGCAGTGGACACTGGACAGGAACACATCAGGCTGGGCAGCGGGCACATCAGACTGGAGAGTGGGCACCGGGACATCAGACCAGACAGCAGGTACTGGAACTTCAGACTGGGCAGTAGGCACAGGCGCTGGCACATCAAGCAGAACAGCAGGTGCTGGCACATCAGGCAGAACAGCAGATGCTGGCACAACAGGCTGAACAGCAGGTGCATTGGACTGGAAGGCAGGTACTGGAACTTCAAACCGGGCATCCGGTACTGGAACTTCAGACTGGGCAGCAGGCACAGGCGCTGGCACATCAGGCAGAACAGCAGGTGCTGGCACAACAGGCTGAACAGCAGGTGCATCGGACTGGATAGCAGGAACTGGAACTTCAAACCGGGCAGCCGGTACTGGAACTTCAGACTGGGCAGCAGGCACATCAGACTGGAAGGTAGGCACATCAGACTGGAACATTGACACTGGGATGTTAGACTGGACAACAGGCAGAGACACTGGCACAACAGGCTGAACAGCAGGCATCGGAACATCAGGCTGAGCAGCATATAGGAACACATCAGGCTGTAACAGATGAACTGGTGGGGAGGCAGGATTGGATACTGGCATGATGGTATGGGTTGGGAAAAACTTCCGCTTCTTTTTGGTTTTAGCCACTGGGGATTTATAAGTGGGTACAGGGCTGTAGGTAGTGAATACAGCTGGTAGAAGCGAAGAGTGAAAAGATGGCAAAACAGAGGGAGCAGGATTTGAAGGGAGATTTAGTGGAGCTGATGGAGGCAGCTGAAAAGAAGCAGGGGGGATAAAGGCAGGGTAGGTGCAACAGAAGTAAACAGGGTACTGGTATTTCATTGGTAGTAAGGTATATTGGGAGTAGGGATGAGCCAAACACCCCCCTGTTCGGTTCGCACCAGAACATGCGAACAGGTGACCCCGTCCCCCTCTGACGCATGGGGACTTGACGGGACTTCCCTGTGACGTCACGGGGAATGCCACAGGGAAGTCCCGTCATGTCCCGTGCGTCAGAGGGGGCGGGGTCACCGGGTGGCCCAGCCCCCCGTTATTTAAGAACCGTCAGACGAGGAGACGCCGTCTCGGGGTCCCCTTGTTAAAGGGGGCTTCCAGATTCCGATAAGCCTCCCGCCCGCAGACCCCCACAACCACCGGCCAGGGTTGTGGGGATGAGGCCCTTGTCCTCATCAACATAGGGACAAGGTGTTTTGGGGGGGTACCCCAAAGCACCCTCCCAATGTTGAGGGCATGTGGCCTGGTATGGTTCAGGGGGGGCGCACTCTCGTTCCCCCCTCTTTTCCTGCGGCCTTCCAGGTTGCGTGCTCGGATAAGGGTCTGGTATGGATTTTTGGGGGGACCCCACGCCGTTTTTTTTTTGGCGCGGGGTTCCCCTTAAAATCCATACCAGACCTGAAGGGCCTGGTATGGAATTTAGGGGGACCCCCACGTCATTTTTTTTTTCAATTTTGGCAGGGGTTCCCCTTAATATCCATACCAGACCTGAAGGGCCTGGTATGGAATTTAGGGGGACCCCCACGTCATTTTTTTTTTTTAATTTTGGTTCGGGGTTCCCCTGTGGGTAATTCCCATGCCGTTTTTATCAATGAACTTCTATGTGTATTGTCGGCAATGCAATAGCCGCGAGTAGTTTTAAATGGGTTTTTTCCTTCGAAATGTCATTTTGCTGTCAGACTGTTCTAAACATAGACACCCCCCAGCTATGAAATTTAAAGGGATATTACACTTTTATTGTTTGACTTTAAGCATTATTAAAATCACTGCTCCTGAAAAAACGGCCGTTTTTAAAACTTTTCTTTGCATTGATCCATGTCCCCTGGGGTAGGACCCAGGTCCCCAAACACTTTTTATGACAATAACTTGCATATAAGCCTTTAAAATTAGCACTTTTGATTTCTCCCATAGACTTTTAAAGGGTGTTCCGCGGCATTCGAATTTGCCACGAACACCCCAAATTGTTTGCTGTTCGGCAAACTTGCGAACAGCCAATGTTCGAGTCGAACATGAGTTCGACTCGAACTCGAAGCTCATCCCTAATTGGGAGCTAACAGAGGCTGAGTGCAACAGACTTGACCAGGCCTGTATTAATGATTGCACTGAATCAGGTTTGCACTTAGCTTGTCTGACCAGAGACTGCACTGATTCAATGCATTTTGCAAGCACCTGCTGAGGACAGCTGAATACTGTTAAAAAAAAATGCTGAGTCATCCTCCAACAGCCAAACTAAAGATTCTACCTGAGCTGCACTAAAAGGGGGTGTATAGTCATAACCTCCCCCATCGACATTAGACAGGGCCAACTCAGTACAGATCTTAATTAATGGTTGCACATCTTCAAACAAAAAACTGCCTTGATCAATAAAAACATGAGCTAGGCGGATGCATTCTAACAATTGTTCCCTAGTGTATTCAGCCAATGTCTGATAACAAATGTCTCTGTCATCAGTTGCCAGGAGCGATAAATACAAAATACTTTCGAAGTCCATCTTTCAACAATAGCTGGGGCTCAGGCCCCAATTCCCAGGTGCAACCAATCTGATTGTATGGCTTCAGAATTCTGTCAGGGGATGCTGCACCAAGGAATCAGGGACAAATAGGGATGAGCTTCGTGTTCGAGTCGAACCCATGTTCGTCTCGAACATTGGCTGTTCGATCGTTCGCCGAATTGCGAACGATATGGGCCGTTCGCACCAAATTCGTGTGGCGCATCACAGCCCATAATTCCCTGCGGCATCGCAGTGCATTGCTGGCTGATGATTGGCCAAGCATGCACTATGACCCGCATGCTTGACCAATCACAGCGCCGTCTGTAGAGAGAGCTGTAATTGGCCAAAGCCAGGGTCGCTTTGAGAGATAGACAGAGAGAGAGACAGTGTCGTTTGATTTAAGTTAGATAGATTAGGCAGGACAGTCAGTCAGTTAGCTGCACTTACAGTGTTTTGTGTATATATATATGCATCCCAGGTGTTGTGTGTATATATATATACATATATATATATATATATATATATATACACACTGTATTCAGTTTAGCTAGATCCGTTCCTGTTATCTTCCTACTGACAGGCAGGCTTGTGTTGTTACAGTATTTACAGCTACCTGAAGAAAATTGCTGATGTTCTTTTGATCCTATTAGTACCACAGTTAGGCAGCTAGACTATTTACAGTTAGTGTAGTGCGTCCTCCTCACAGTGTTCAGCTAAAGCTACAAGTTAGTTTAGTGTGACCTCTGCACAGTGTTCAGCTAAAGCTACAAGTTAGTGTAGTGCGTCCTCTGAACAGTGTTCAGCTAAAGCTACAAGTTAGTGTAGTGCGTCCTCTGAACAGTGTTCAGCTAAAGCTACAAGTTAGTGTAGTGCGTCCTCCTCACAGTGTTCAGCTAAAGCTACAAGTTAGTGTAGTGCGTCCTCTGAACAGTGTTCAGCTAAAGCTACAAGTTAGTTTAGTGTGACCTCTGCACAGTGTTTAGCTAAAGCTACAAGTTAGTGTAGTGCATCCTCCTCACAGTGTTCAGCTAAAGCTACAAGTTAGTGTAGTGCAACCTCTGCACAGTGTTCAGCTAGAGCTACAAGTTAGTGTAGTGCGTCCTCTGAGCAGTGTTCAGCTAAAGCTACAAGTTAGTGTAGTGCGACCTCTGCACAGTGTTCAGCTAAAGCTACCTGTAGAAGGTTGGTGGTGTTTTCCTGATCCTATCACTACCGCAGGCAGCTAAATTATTTACACGTTAGTGTAGTGCGACCTCTGCACAGTGTTCAGCTAAAGCTACCTGTAGAAGGTTGGTGGTGTTTTCCTGATCCTATCACTACCACAGGCAGCTAAATTATTTGCACGTTAGTGTAGTGTGACCTCTGCACAGTGTTCAGCTAAAGCTACCTGTAGAAGGTTGGTGGTGTTTTCCTGATCCTATCACTACCGCAGGCAGCTAAATTATTGACACGTTAGTGTAGTGCGACCTCTGCAAAGTGTTCAGCTAAAGCTACCTGTAGAAGGTTGGTGGTGTTTTTCTGATCCTATCATTAGCGCAGGCAGCTAAATTATTGACACGTTAGTGTAGTGCGACCTGCACAGTGTTCAGCTAAAGCTACCTGTAGAAGGTTGGTGGTGTTCTCATACTACAGGCAGGCAGTTGAATTTGCTAGCTGCAGTATCAGTATATATATATATATATATATATATATATATATATATATATATATATATATATATATATATATATATATATATATATATATATCCCAGCTTAGTGCAGCTACAGGCCATTAGTATGTCTGGAAGGCCAACAAGGAGAGGCAGACAGTCACAAGCCAATAAAAGAGGGCAAGCAGGCTGTGTGTCTAGAGGCAACAGTGCTGGTCGTGGAGACAGTGCATCCTCATCAGCACGTGGCCGTGGGACACGCTTGGCCTTTATTTCGGCAGTGGCCGTGTTGAGCCGCAACATGCGGAAGACTTGGTCGAGTCGATGACCAAGCCGTCCTCATCCTTCTCATCCTCTCTCTCCTCTCTCACCCATGCTCAGGGTATTTTGTCTGGCAAAGAAGCTGCCAACGCGGCCTCTTCCCTCGGCTCAATAGCATCAGTGACTCCTTCCCTAGTCCCACCATGTCCTCCTGAGGAGTCCCTTGAACTGTTTGATCACAGTGTTGGATACATGCTCCAGGAGGATGCCCAGCGTTTAGAAGGCTCTGATGATGATACTGAGCTAGATGAAGGCAGTAATGTGAGCACGGACAGAGGGGGTGCCCAAGAAGGACAGCAATCTGGCAGTCATGCTCCCCCTGCTGCAGCATACTGCCAGGTTTGCTCCAGTGATGATGAGGGAGGGGATGATGAGGTCACCGACTCCACGTGGGTGCCTAATAGGAGAGAGGAAGAGGAGGAGGCACACCACCAATGAGGCAGGATGCCCTCCAGGGGCCAGTCTAAGGGCAGCACACTGACTGCATCACACCGCAAAGCTCCGCATGTGCAGGGCGCTGCTGTTTCTGTGCGTTATTCTAAAAGTTCTTTGGTGTGGGCCTTTTTTGAGACGAGTGCATCAGATCGCACCGCTGCTATTTGCAACATATGTCTCAAGTGTATCTCGCGTGGCCAAAACATCTCCCGCTTGTGCACCACATGCTTGTCCAGACATATGTTGACCTGCCATGCAGTTCATTGGCATGCGTATCTAAAAGACCCACACCAAAGAACAAAGAGGACCTCTCCTTGCTCCTCATCAGCTGAGATCTCCAACCCCACTATACCTTCAGTCCTCTCTGAGACCTGCCCTGAGAGGATTGAAGGTGTAGAATTAGGTGTGTCACAGCCAAGTACTTGTGGGCAATCTGCTTTCGGTACACTGACGTCAGATTGTACCAGGCAAATTTCCCTGCCCCAGCTGCTGCACCGCCGAAAGAAGTTCGCTTCCAGCCATCCACATGCCCAGCGGTTGAATGCTAGCTTGGCAAAATTGCTAGCACTTCAACTGCTACCTTTTCAGTTGGTAGACTCTGCCCCCTTCCGTGAGTTTGTGGAATGTGCGGTTCCTCAGTGGCAGGTACCCAAACACCACTTTTTCTTAGGCGATTCCGGCGCTCTACCGGCATGTGGAAGGCAATGTCTTGGCCTCGCTGGACAGGGCGGTCAGCGGTAAGGTGCATTTTACCGCTGACTCATGGTCGAGTTTCACGGTGCATTGGGTCACTCTGCTGGCAGCTGGGAAGGATGCAGGACAAAGGTGCAGTAGTGTTGGAGGTTGTTCCGCCACCACGCCTCCAAAATGCCACTACCAATGATTGTGACACACCTCTCTCCTCCACCCCCTCCTCTTCTTCTTCCTCCATGGCCTCTTCCTGTGCTTTGTCCTCGGAACCAGCGGTGCTCCGTATTCATTCAAGGTGCTACGCAGGCCAAAAGATGCCATGCGGTGCTTGAGCTGGTGTGCTTGGGGGACAGGAGCCACACTGGGGCAGAAGTTCTGTCAGCTCTGCAGGGGCAGGTTCAGAGGTGGTTGACGCCATGCCAACTTAAGGCAGGAATGGTGGTTTGCGACAATGGCACCAACCTCCTCTCCACCCTCCGACAGGGACAACTGACCCATGTGCCCTGTTTGGCTCATGTCCTTAACTTGGTGGTGCAGCGGTTCTTGGGCAGGTACCCGGGCTTACAGGATGTCTTGAGGCAGGCCAGAAAAGTCTATGTGCATTTCCGTGGGTCATATAATGCCAGTACTCGACTGGCAGACCTCCAAAAGGAGTTTAACCTGCCCAAGAACTGCCTAATCTGTGACATGCCCACCAGGTGGAACTCAACGTTGGCCATGCTGCAGCAGCTGCACACGCAGCAGAGGGCCATCAATGAATACCTGTGTGACTATGGCACCAGGACAGGGTCAGGGGAGCTTGTTTTTTTTTCCCCACGCCAGTGGGCCATGATCAGGGATGCATGCACTGTCCTGTCACCATTTGAGGAGGCCACGAGGATGGTGAGCAGTGACAGTGCATGCATCAGTGACACTGTCCCCCTTGTCAACCTGTTGGAGCACACGCTGCGTGGAATAATGGACAGGACACTTGAGGCAGAACAGAGGCAGGAAGAGGAGGACTTCCTTAGCTCTCAAGGCCCCCTTATCCAGACAGAGTTCCTGCGTGCCCGCCGATCACACAGGAAGAGGAAGAGCAGGAGGAGGAGGAGGATTGTGTCAGTATGGAGGTGGAGCCTGGAACTCCGCATCAGCAGCAGTCTTTAAGGGATCAGTCACAAAAAACACATGGACTTGTACGTGGCTGGGAGGAGGTGGCTGCGGACCATGTCGTCCTTAGTGACCCAGAGGACTCCGGACCGAATGCCTCAGCAAACCTACACTGCATGGCCTCCCTGATCCTGCAAAGCCTGAGTAAGGATCCTCGTATTCATGGTATCAAGGAGAAGGACCAATACTGGCTGGCAACCCTCCTTGATCCACGTTACAAGGGTATGGTTGCGGACCTTATCTTGCCATCGCAGAGGGAGCGGGGGATGAAATATCTTCGGGAGGCCTTGCAGAAAGGTCTGTGTAACGCATTCCCACAGACTGGGAGGTTACAAACTCCTGTTTCTGGACAACGTGTCGCTGAGGCTTTGGTCAGTCAAAGAAGGAGCGGTGGAGAAGGTGGCCGTCTGACAGATGTGTTCAGACAATTTTTTAGTCCGCAGCCCCAAGGTATGATCGGTTCCAGCAACCATCGCCAGCGTCTGTTTTACATGGTGCAGGAATACCTAGGGGCAAGATCTGACTTGGACACCTTTCCCACCGAAAATCCTCTGGGTTACTGGGTCTTGAGGATGGATCACTGGCCAGAGCTTGCACAGTATGCAATTGAGCTACTGGCCTGTCCTGCATCCAGGGTTCTTTCGGAACGCACATTCAGTGCTGCTGGAGGCTTTGTAACCGATCACAGGGTGCGTCTGTCCACCGACTCGGTCGATCGACTGACCTTCATAAAAATGAATCAGTCTTGGATCACCACCAGCTACCAAGCACCTGATGCTGATGTAACTGAATAATTTTTTTTTGAAATCTCAGATCCCTTCAAAGACTGCCTATGCTGATGCTGAGTGACTATCCTGTTATGCTGAGTAATTATCCTCTTCCTCCTCAATGATCATGGCTTGTAAGAACATTTTTGGTTCTGTTTAACAGGGGCATGTAATTATAATTTTTGATGCAATTCTTTGCAGCAGGGCTAGTTCCTGCGCTCCAACTAGAGTATCTGTGAGGGGTTGCAGTGTTGTGGCACCAGCACCAGTGCCTAAGGCCCAATTTTTGAGCCCCTGTTTAACAGGGGTGTGTAATTACAATTTTTGATGCAATACTTTGCAGCAGGGCTCGTTCCTGCGTTCCAACTAGAGTATCTGTGTCACTAACTTGGTAGGAGGCCGAGATGCTGGGAGGGCTCCCCTTGTGGCCAAGCGCAGCACACCACTGAAGGTGGAACAGCAGGTGTGGTGCCCACAGAAGCACGGGTACCGGGTTGCTGGGGACAGGCGTGCTTGAAAGGTCCAGAGACAGAGTCCAGTGGAATAACTGAATAGCGGAGCCAGGAGCCAGGCCAGGGATCATTCACAGAGAGACAGTCCAGGATCAGAATGACCTAAAATCAGCTGCGTCTTAGTACAGGGAGCAAGATAAGCAGAGTCCAAAAGCCAGACCGGGGTCAGATGCTGGACGCAGGCAGGAGGAAGTCAGGTGCAAGCCAAAGGGTCAAGCCAGAGGATCAGGAAGAACAGGTCAAAACAAGCCGGGTCGGTACACAGCAGATCAGATCAGCAGATAATACAGGGCACAGGAACACAGGGGGAGCTGAAGACAAACCAGCAATTGCAGACACCAGCAGACTTCCTTATATAGGCCCATGTGACCTGCTGGTAGAGATACTGGGTCCTAAAGTCCTTCTCCTGCCAGAGATGTTGGGTCCTAAAGTCCTTCTCCTGCCATAAGTGCTGGTAGAGATGCTGGGTCCTAGAGCCCTTCTCCTGCTGTTGATTCCCTGACAGTGCCCCCCCCCCCCTGACGGGCAGCCTCCGGATGCCCATTTGGGCCATTTTCTCAGGGTGTTTGGCCCAAAACTCTCGGACAAATCTAGGGGCATGTACATTGGCCTCAGGTTCCCAGGAGCTCTCCTCAGGTGGATACCCTTTCCATTTAATTAAGAACTGAATTGTTCTACCTCTCCGTCGACAGTCAAGGATGGATTACACTTCAAATTCAGTCTCGTCTCCTACCAGGACCGGAGGTGGGGGTACTTCTTCTCTCCCTGGAAAAGAACTAGAAATGGCATGTTTAAGAAGTGCAACATGAAATACAGGGTGGATCTTATAAGATTCAGGTAAGGCAAGTTCGAAGGCTACTGGATTTATTTCACGCTTAATTTCAAAAGGACCAACAAACTTTGGCCCCAACTTTCGGGATGGACATGGCAGTTTGAGGTTTGCAGATGAGAGCCACACTTTATCCCCCACTTTAAAGGCAGGGTTTCCTCTTCTTTTTTTGTCATATTCTTTCTTATACCCTTCTCGGGCTTTCCGCATTGTGTCCTGGAGAATTTGATAATTGGTTTGAATGAAATTTATTCTGTCTTGAACTGCCGGAACTGAAGATTCGGGGATGATATTGGGTAGAAATGAGGGATGGTAGCCATAATTCGCCCAGAAAGGCGACTGGCTGGTAGCAGCATGCACAGTTATTGTATGCAAATTCTGCACAGGGTAATAATGATTTTCAATCATCCTGAGAAAAGGAACAAAAACATCTTAGATACTGTTCTAGCGTTTGATTAGTCCTTTCCGTTTGACCATTGCTCTGGGGATGGTAGGCTGTGGAAAAACATGTTTCAATTGACAGCAATTTGCAAAGGTTCCTCCAGAACCTAGAGGTGAATTGAACACCTCTATCTGACACAATGTTGTCTGGTACATCATGCAATCTGACTATTTCTTTGATGAAAGTTTTTGCTGTGTCCATGGCGGAAGGTGTGCCTATCATTGGCAAGAAGTGTGCCGTTTTGGATAGCCGGTCTACTACTACCAAGATGGTTGCGAATTCTTCTGAAGGGGTAAATCCACGATAAAGTCTAATGAAATGTTTTTCCAAGGCTGTTCCGGGACTGGCAGAGGTCTTAACAGGCCCCAGGATTTAGCGTTGGACCCCTTATTCCGCTGACATGTTGTGCAAGAATTGACATACTCCTTACAATCGGATCTCAGAGTGGGCCACCATAAAGACCGTTGGGCCAGTTCGGTCGTTTTTCGGACCCCAAAGTGGTTAGCCAATTGGTGGTTGTGAAAAGTTCTTAAAACCTGAAGCCTGGCTTGCTGTGGGACAAAAATCTTGTTTTGATGCCAAAGGAGGCCCTCCTGGCTTCTTAGAGAGGAGATTTCTGCCTCCGTGCACTGGGTGGATGCCTGCTCAATTGAAATCCTTAAATCAGGCTGGATCAGTAGAAAATTTTGAGGGGACAGAATTGAACTGGGTATGACCTCTTCCGGGTGTCAGGGAACATTCGGGACAAGGCGTCGGCTTTTCCATTCTTAGACCCTGGGCGGAAGGTGATATGGAAGTTAAACCTAGAAAAGAATAGAGCCCATCGAGCCTGCCGGGGTCTCAATCGCTTGGCCGTGCGGAGATGTTCTAGGTTCTTATGGTCTGTAAAGATTAAGATCGGATGGACGGCACCCTCCAGGAGATATTTCCATTCCTCCAGAGCAGTCTTAATCACCAAGAGCTCCCGATCCCCCACCTCGTAGTTCTTCTCCGGCTGAATCATCTTCCGTGAAGAGAAGGCCACGGGATGAAGTAGGGCTTTGGGCCCCTGACGTTGGGAAACAACTGCCCGCGTGGCTACTTCGGAGGCATCAACTTCCAGGACATAGGGTAAGGTAGGATCAGGATGCTGTAAGATAGGTGCGGAGGTAGAGAGGAGCTTCAGTTGATCGAAGTCAGTTTGTGCTGCTACTGACCACTGGAATCTGGTATGTTGGCGGGTTATCTGGGTGATAGGCACTACAATGCTAGAGAAGTTCTTTATAAATCTCCTGTAGAAATTTGCAAAGCCGATGAATCTCTGAACACCCTTCTTATCAGATGGAGCCGGCCACTCAAGGATAGCCTTCACCTTTTGAGGATCCATAGCTACCCCATTAGTGGTGATGATGAGTCCGAGGAATTGGATTGTCGTCTTCTCAAAGTCGCTTTTCTCGGCTTTTACATACAATCCATGTGTTCTGAGGATGCCCAGTACCTTTTTTACATGCGTTCTGTGAAGCTCCAGAGTAGCTGAGAATATGAGAATATCGTCGAGGTAGACGATAACGAAGTGGTCTAAGTACTGCCGAAAAATATCATTTATGAAATGTTGGAATGTGGCCGGGGCGTTGCATAGTCCAAATGGCATTACTAAGTATTCAAAGTGCCCGAATCTTGTTCTGAATGCTGTTTTCCACTCATCCCGCTCTCGGATACGGACAAGATTGTAAGCTCCACGTAGGTCTAATTTGGTGAAAATGTGGGCTGTACGAAACCACTGGAAGAGTTCGGGGATGAGGGGGAGCGGGTATCGATTTTTGAGAGTAATTTTGTTTAAGTCCCTGTAATCCACACATGGCCTCAAGGTTTTATCTTTTTTCTCAACAAAGAAAATGCCGGCTAGGCGGGAGAGGAGGAAGGGCGGAAAAATCCCTTTTCAAGGTTTTCATCAACATAATGCCTCAAAGTTTCAAGTTCAGTCTCGGAAAGGGGAAAAATACGTCCAAAAGGAATCTCAGCCCCCGGTAGAAAGTCAATGGGACAATCATAGGGAAGGTGTAGGGGTAGAGTATCTGCCTTCTTCTTGTCAAAAACATCTTGGAATTTATGGTAGGCCGCTGGTATATTGGAATCCACACTGGGTGTGGGTAGGACAGACAGACAACTAGAAAAGTCCTTGGATTCAGGAGCAAGACAATGCTGCCAGCAGTAGGAAGAAGTGAAGAGAACTTTCCTCTTGGACCAGTCAATCTGAGGATTGTGCGCCTGTAGCCATGGAATTCCCAGGATCACAGGGAATATAGGGGAGCTCAGGACATCAAAACGTAGAAATTCCTGGTGGCTAGAATTGATGGAGGTTAAGATAGGTGCAGTTTCTTGGGTGACATGCCCGGAACTAGGCATTGAGCCATCGGCCAGATGGACGGTCAGTCTTTGCCTTTTGTAGTGAAGAGGGATAGCGAGTCTCTTTGCCAAGGTCAGATCCAAGAAACAGCTGCATGCCCCGGAATCCACTATTGCTTGGAGATGAACTTCCTCTCCTGCCACCAGTAACGTGACAGGAAGACTGATATGGGTTGGAGAAGACCTGGATACCTGGAAATTGACCGGAGTGCGGGGAACTGATTTCCTGGGTCTTACAGGGCAAAAGGTTATGTAATGTCCTGTTCCCCCACAGTAGAAGCAAAGGTTTGCCTGTCGGCGATGAAGTCTCTCCTCTGAAGTTAATGTTGGATGGGCCAGGCCAAGCTGCATGGGGTTGGATGTAGGCGGGACTTCGGGCTGCCGAAGGGTTTGGATACGCTCAGACCAGCATTCCCGTAAGCGTATATCGATTTGAATGGACAGTAGGATGAGACCTTCTAGTGTTGAGGGGGTCTCAGTTCTGGACAGTTCATCCTTGAGGGATTCGGACAGCCCCAGCCGATACTGATAACTTAACGCTGCCTCGTTCCAGCCTGAGTCTGAGGACCAGGTACGGAATTCCACCTAGTAATCTTCCACAGGGAGCTGACCCTGCCGTAGGGTATGCAGAGCAGCTTCAGCAGTGGCCACCCGCAGGGGGTCATCGTATAATTGGCCCATGGTTTCGAAGAACTGGTCCACAGAGTTGATGAGAGGATTCTCCTGCTCCAATAAGCCATGAGCCCATACTTGGGGTTCATCAGTCAACAAAGAAATAATGAATCCCACATTCACTGTTTCAGTGGAAAAAGTCTGTGGTTGCAGTGCCAAGTATAGGTAACAGGGGTTCTTAAAGGATCTGAATTTCTTCCGATCGCCGGAGAAGCATTCTGGTGTTGGTACTCGTGGTTCCGGAGGGGGCGTCACCACAGTATGAGTAACTACCGGAGGGTTGGCGGAAGACGGCCCTTGATCTGTGGCGGTAGGTGTCGCAGACAGGTGCTGCAGGCGGTCCTCTAACTGAGAGTACCCTTCCTGGAGTTTTTGGATGACCTGAGTGAGGGCCATGATCTGTAGACTTGTGGCTTCCAGCGGGGAGACACCTCCGTTGGCCTCTGACATGGCTGGTTTGTACTGTCAGTAACTTGGTAGGAGGCTGAGATGCTGGGAGGGCTCCCCTTGCGGCCAAGCGCAGCACACCACTGAAGGTGGAACAGCAGGTGTGGTGCCCACAGAAGCACGGGTACCGGGTTACTGGGGACAGGCGTGCTTGAAAGGTCCAGAGACAGAGTCCAGTGGGATAACTGAATAGCGGAGCTGGGAGCCAGGCCAGGGGTCATTCACAGAGAGACAGTCCAGGATCAGAATGACCTAAGATCAGCTGCGTCTTAGTTCAGGGAGCAAGATATGCAGAGTCCAAAAGCCAGGCTGGGGTCAGATGCTGGGAGGAGGCAGGAGGAAGTCAGGTGCAAGCCAAAGGGTCAAGCCAGAGGATCAGGAAGAGCAGGTCAAAACAAGCCGGGTCGGTACACAGCAGATCAGATCAGCAAATAATACAGGGCACAGGAACACAGGGGGAGCTGAAGACAAACCAGCAATTGCAGACACCAGCAGACTTCCTTATATAGGCCCATGTGACCTGCTGGTAGAGATACTTGGTCCTAAAGTCCTTCTCCTGCCAGAGATGTTGGGTCCTAAAGTCCTTCTCCTGCCATAAGTGCTGGTAGAGGTGCTGGGTCCTAGAGCCCTTCTCCTGCTGTTGATTCCCTGACAATCTGTGAGGGGTTGCAGTGTTGTGGCACCAGCACCAGTGCCTAAGGCCCATTTTTTCAGCCCCTGTTAACAGGGGCGTGTAATTACAATTTTTGATGCAATACTTTGCAGCAGGGCTTGTTCCTGCGTTCCAACTAGAGTATCTGTGAGGGGTTACAGTGTTATGGCAACAGCACCAGTGCCTAAGGCCCAATTTTTCAGCCCCTGTTTAACAGGGGCGTGTAATTACAATTTTTGATGCAATTCTTTTGCAGCAGGGCTAGTTCCTGCACTCCAACTAGAGTATCTGTGAGGGGTTGCAGTGTTGTGGCACCAGCACCAGTGCCTAAGGCCCAATTTTTCAGCCCCTGTTCAACAGGGACATGTAATTAGAATTCTTGATCTAATATTTCACAGCAGGGCCTGTTTCTACGCCAACCAAGATTAACTGTGAGGACTTACAGGGTTGTGGCACCAGCACCACCACCACCACCAAAGGCCCAATTTTTCTGCCCCTGTTCAACAGGGGCCTGTAATTACAATTATTGATATAATATTTCACAGCAGGGCCCGTTCCAGCGCCCACCAAGAGTAACTGTGAGGACTTACAGTGTTGTGGCACCAGCACCACCACCATCACCAAAGACCCAATTTTTCTGGCCCTGTTCAACAGGGGCATGTAATTACAATTCTTGATCTAATATTTCACAGCAGGGCCCTGTGGGGGCTTACAGTATTGAGGCCACAACAACACCTAAGGCACAAATTTCTGCTGAGTATATAGGGCAGGCCCCTACTTACAAACAACCAACTTACAAACGACTCCTATTTGCAAACGGAAGGAGACAACAGGAAGTGAGATGAAATCTACCCCATAGGAAGGGAAATTCTCTCCTGTAAGAGTTAATATGGGAAAAACTTTTCTCCTTTCCACTGATGCTTTATCACCAATCCTTGTTTCACTAAAAACCCCAAATTTTCAAAAAACATTTGTCATTGGGACAAAAAGTGAGGTGAAATCTTCTGAAGAGGAGCACAGACAGCAAAACAAATGTCACAGGGGTGATAACCCTTCCCTATGTTTTCCAAAAAGCTTAAAAACAGATTTTTTGGCTGGAGCTAGACTTTAAAAATGTACCAGTTCAAAATTACAAACAGATTCTATTTAACAACAAACCTACAGTCCCTGTCTTGTTTGCACCGCCTGTATACTGCTGTTCAGAGTATATAGGGCCTGGGGGCCCCACGTCTTTCCTTTTTTTAATTTGGGTGCGGGATTCCCCTTAATATCCATACAGGACCCAAAGGGACTGGTAATGGACTGGAGGGTACCCATGCCGTTTATCTCACTGATTTTCATCCATATTGCCAGGACCCGACATTACATTAAAGCCGCAAGCAGTTTTAAATGACTTTTTTTCCTTTAAAAATGCCATTTTGTGCAGGGACTGTTCTAAGCATGGGAAACACGCGCCACTTTACAGGCATACTATAGACACCCCCCAGGTACGATATTTAAAGGAATATTTCACTTTTTTTTTTACTTTAAGCATCATTAAAATCACTGCTCCCGAAAAAATGTCCGTTTTATAAAAGTTTTTTTTGCATTGATACATGTCCCCTGGGGCAGGACCCGGGTCCCCAAACCCTTTTTAGGACAATACCATGAAAATTAGCCTTTAAAATTAGCACTTTTGATTTTGAACGTTCGAGTCCCATAGATGTCAATGGGGTTCTAACGTTCGTCCGAATTTTCGGTCCGTTCGCAGGTTCTGGTGCGAACCGAACCGGGGGTTGTTCGGCTCATCCCTAGGGACAAACGAGTAAATGAAAAAAAGTTATGTTTATTATTAATGATAAAGACACACGTGTAATCAAAACAGCAAACCAAAAACAAGTAAATAGTGAGAACACAGCAAACCCCCAAACCCACCTAACTATCTATCTAACTAATATAATACACGAGCAAGGAAACAAACATGACATAAAAATAAGGCAGGGGCAAAAGTGACAAGGGAACAGAAACCAGGAATAATGAAGCAGACCAAGGAGCAGGGAACAGGAAACAGGACTCAAGGACAGGATACACAAACGGGTTCCAGGAACAAACAGGAACAGGCTGGAACAAGAGCAGGTACTGGCAGGGACAAAGGCTAGCAGAGGAATTCTGAAGCCCTGAAGCCTAGTTTTGGGCAGGTCTATATAGTTCAGCAGACCCATGACAGGTGTGCTTGATGGCAAGTCTGAAGTCCAGGCAGGGAGACACCCGCTGGTGGCCACTGGAATTACACCCTTTTGGTGCTGAATGTAACAGTGCCACCAGCAGGTGAAACTGGAGATGACACCGTCCCTGACAGCCTGCCAGTGGAGGCTGCTAAGGGGTAACGACTTGGTATTGCAGGGGCAGACTGAAGTGGGTAAGGAGGAGGAGCAGAAGGGACAGATTTGTGCCCCTTTTGTGTGGCTTTCAGATGCTCTTGCCAACGGGCTGAGTGGTTGGACATTAAATGCCTCCTTAAGCATGTGGTACCCAAATAGTTGGTGTTTTTGCCACATTTGATGTGCCTGAGACACAGTTTGCAGATAGCAAAAGTGCGATCTGCTGCAGATGTGCTGAAAAAGGCCAAGTTGCATCAGTGACCTCATCATCATCATCATTTCCATCTCCTCCATCTTCAACATTACCACTGGAGCCAACTTGGCAATATGCTGCGGCTTGGGGAACATGAATGCCAATTTGTCCACCAGTGTTCCCCCCTCTCTCTAGGTTCATGTTCCTGTCATCCTCAACCTCAGAACCAACATCTGAATCCAGTATTGGCTGGGCATAATCAAGGAGCAAGTGGATGATGCTGTGGTCAAATAATTCAGCTGACTCCTCAATGGCTGATGTTGGGGCTATGGCAGGAATAGATGTGGACAAGGAGGCAGATTTATCCACTCTGGCAACTGCAGGGGACTGCACACTTGTCTCTGCTTGCGTCACAGAGGATGAGGAGGATGAGGAAGGTTTAGTAAGCCAGTCCACCACCTCCTCTGCATGCTGTGGCTGGATAGCATGGGTAAACTCACTAAACAGAGGAAATGATGCCCTGCCTGAGGATGACCACCATGTCCACCTTTGCCTGTGGACACATTTGTTGCTGGCCCCCTTACAGTGCCAAGGGAACGTCTGCCTCTCCTTGTTGTCCTCCCAGAAATTATTGGGAGGGAGGGGGCGGTGCTTAAAAGCAAATGTATAGAAGAAGTTGAAATCTCTACGTAGATGCACTTTAATCAATGTAAAGAGGTGTTTGGTGCACTTTAATTTGAGTACTCACACTACTCAGACACACTCCATGGATACACTATAATAACGCACACAGAACTATTTGGCGTTAAACTGGCAGTAGCACACACAAAATTATATGGCGTTAAACTGGCAGTAACACACACAGAACTATATGGCGTTAAACTGGCAGTAACGCACGCAAAACTATATGGTGTTAAACTGGCATTAATGCACACAGAAGTAAATGGTATTAAACTGGTAGTAATGCACAAAACTATATGGTGTTAAACTGGCAGTAACGCACACAGAACTATATGGTGTTAAACTGGCAGTAACACACGCAAAATTATATGGCGTTAAACTGGCAGCAACGCACACAGAACTATATGGTGTTAAACTGGCAGTAACATACACAGAACGAATGATATGGTGTTAAACTGGCAGTAATGCACGCAAAACTATATGGCATTAAACTGGCAGTAACGCACACAAAACTATATGGCGTTAAACTGGCAGTACCGCACACAGAAGTAAATGGCATTAAACTGGCAGTAACAAACCAAGACGATATGGCGTTAAACTGGCAGTAACACACGCAAAACTATATGGCATTAAACTGGCAGTAACGCACACAAAACGATATGGCGTTAAACTGGCAGTAACACACACAGAACTATATGGCATTAAACTGGCAGTAACGCACACAAAACTATATGGCGTTAAACTGGCAGTACCGCACACAGAAGTAAATGTCATTAAACTGGCAGTAACGCACACAGAAGTAAATGGCGTTAAACTGGCAGTAACGCACACAGAAGTAAATGGTGTTAAACTGGCAGTAAAGCAATCAAATAGATGTTGTTCAATCATCACTGCAGTGATGCTATCTGAACTGTCCCTACTGTACAGCTATACACTAATGTAAAGATTACTGACATGGTCTCACTACACTACACTGAAACTATCTGAGCTGTCCCTACTCTACACTAATGTACAGTGGGAACGGAAAGTATTTAGACCCCCTTAAATTTTTCACTCTTTGTTATATTGCAGCCATTTGCTAAAATCATTTAAGTTCATTTTTTTCCTCATTAATGTACACACAGCACCCCATATTGACAGAGAAACACAGAATTGTTGACATTTTTGCAGATTTATTAAAAAAGAAAAACTGAAATATCACATGGTTCTAAGTATTCAGACCCTTTGCTGTGACACTCATATATTTAACTCAGGTGCTGTCCATTTCTTCTGATCATCCTTGAGATGGTTCTACACCTTCATTTGAGTCCAGCTGTGTTTGATTATACTGATTGGACTTGATTAGGAAAGCCACACACCTGTCTATATAAGTTCTGGTTCCGGGATCACTGGAGTGGGAACAGTGACCCTCTGAGCACAGCAGAGTAGGAGAGCCTGCAGGGTCCGCTTGACTGAAGATGAAGTCAGCTTGGCAGAGACAGGAACAGGCTTGATTGCTGCGGATGCAGGAATGCTGAGAAGTAGCAGGCAGGTGCGCACAGATGCAGGACTTGTAGGCAGATGCACATGAATGCAGGACTTGTAGGCAGATGCACACGGATGCAGGACTTGTAGGCAGATGAACACGGATGCATGACTTGTAGGCAGATGCACACGGATGCAGGACTGCAGACAGAAGCAGGGTCAGACAAGCCAGGTCACAGCAGCGGATCAATCAGACAGAAGCAGCAGGCAGAGAATGGTCAAGTCCAGGCAGAATCGGCAACAGGAGATCAAACAAACAGGAACCCAGAGCAGGTCAAAAGCAAGCCAAGGGGTCAGGACTGGAGACAGCAACGAGGTCAGGAGAAGCCGGGTAACACTGGAGCAGATGTGGGTTCAGGATCAGGTACAGGATGAGCTGCAGATCAGACAGCAAGGATGCATTCTGAAGAGGCCCCTTTTAAGGATCACTTTGCGCCAAAGCTATGTTAGTGTGCGCCCATCCGCGTTCTGCGCACGCGCATGCGCATTGGCACGCGTCTATTCACTGCTGAATGCCTATGGACTGGAACACGTCCCAATGGACCCGTGCACCTGCAGCCAGTTCCAGAACCATGCGCAGTATGTCCATGACACTATCGGGGGAGAAGAGCCTTGGTGAGAGAGGTAAAGAAGAACCCAAAGATCACTGTGGCTGAGCTCCAGAGATGCAGTTGGGAGATGGGAGAAAGTTGTAGAAAGTCAACCATCACTGCAGCCCTCCACCAGTCGGGGCTTTATGGCAGAGTGGCCCAACGGAAGCCTCTCCTCAGTGCAAGACACATGAAAGCCCGCATGGAGTTTGCTAAAAAACACCTGAAGGACTCCAAGATGGTGAGAAATAAGATTCTCTGGTCTGATGAGACCAAGATAGAACTTTTTGGCCTTAATTCTAAGCGGTATGTGTGGAGAAAACCAGGCACTGCTCATTACCTGTCCAATACAGTCCCAACAGTGAAGCATGGTGGTGGCAGCATCATGCTGTGGGGGTATTTTTAAGCTGCAGAGACAGGATGACTTGTTGCAATCGAGGAAAAGATGAATGCGGCCAAGTGCAGGGATATCCTGGATTAAAACCTTCTCCAGGGTGCTCAGGACCTCAGACTGGGCCAAAGGTTTACCTTCCAACAAGACAATGACCCTAAGCACACAGCTAAAATAACAAAGGAGTGGCTTCACAACAACTCCGTGACTGTTCTTGAATGGCCCATCCAGAGCCCTGACTTAAACCCAATTGAGCATCTCTGGAGAGACCTAAAAATGGCTGTCCACCAACGTTTACCATCCAACCTGACAGAACTGGAGAGGATCTGCAAGGAGGAATGGCAGAGGATCCCCAAATCCAGGTGTGAAAAACTTGTTGCATCTTTCCCAAAAAGACTCATGGCTGTATTAGATCAAAAGGGTGCTTCTACTAAATACTGAGCAAAGGGTCTAAATACTTACAGGGCGTACACACAGTCGGACTTTGTTCGGACATTCCGACAACAAAATCCTAGGATTTTTTCAGACGGATGTTGGCTCAAACTTGTTTTGTCTACACACGGTCGCACAAAGTTGTCGGAATTTCCGATCGCCAACCACGCGGTCACGTACACCACGTACGACGAGACTAGAAAAGGCAGGTTCAGAACTAAGCGTGGCACCCTTTGGGCTCCTTTTGCTAATCTCGTGTTAGTAAAAGTTTGGTGAGAGACGATTCACGCTTTTTCAGACTCGTGGCTTTCAGATCATTTTCTGCTGTTCAGTTTGTGCTTGTGGGTTTGTATCTGCTCTTCAGTGCGTGCAGTCAGTTCGTATTGGAGTTTTCTGTGCAATCTTGTCCGCTCGTTGCTGTTTTTCAGGTCGCTCTTCACAGGCCTTGCTGTTCTTCAGTGCGTTCTGTTACTTCGTTCTGAGCAGCCGACCGTTTCCTAGCCATGTTGCGTATGCGTACTCCTCGTAGAGTTTGTGCTGTGCGGGGGCTTGGTGTTGGGGTCCTGACCTTGACACAAGTCCAGTCCATGAACAGGTTGGGGAGGAGTTCATGGACCAAGAATTGGTTGCTTCAGCGTGACCAGTTCTGTCATATGCCTTTGCTCCGTGAGATCCGTGAGAATAATCCTGATGATTTCAGGAACTTTCTCAGGGTGACGGACCACGTGTTTCACCGTCTGTTGGCTTCGCTGACCCCCTATATCAGCAGGCAGGATACCTGCATGAGGCAAGCCATCACTCCCGAGCAGAGGCTCGTCGCTACCCTGCGGTACTTGGCGACGGGGAGAAGCCTGCAGGACCTCAAGTTCTCGACAGGCATCTCCCCCCAGGCTCTGGGGATCATTATCCCAGAGACCTGTTCTGCCATCATCCAGGTCCTGCAGAAGGAGTATATGAAGGTAAGATTTTTATCCTTTAATATCACATTTTATTGTATTGAATGTTTGATAATATATTGTATTTCTTTCCTCATTCCCTAATTACCATGATTGGAATATGCTGTGAATGTCCCCTTTGTCCTCATGCATGCTGGATTTTTATGTAATTATTATTTTAGGTCCTTCATAAATATTTGCCCTTCAATAACCTCCCCAGCATGGTGTCTCCTGGCCCTATATTCACCTCATGTAGTCACTTAACAATGTATTTTTTCTGCTCCATAGTAGTGCTTTACCCCAAACACCCCCTAAAATGTTTAGAAATGTTATTTTTGCTTTAAATTCAGGCAGAGTGCCAGAGGCTTTTTTTTGGTGGTGTCCCCAAATAATTTTTAGTAACCCTCCCTCCCCCAACTGCTAAGTCAGCTGATCCCAATTCTCTATCTTCAATCATCTATCTGCTGACTTTACCAAACCCATACACACTATACCCATCTCTTTAGTGGTCAGATGTATGGATGAATTCCCCAAAGCATGTAGTGCAAGGGCCTGCCTGTATACTTTCAAATGGTACTGTTTAAAGTTTTTGGATCCTATTATTATCTTGATAGGTAATAGCAGAATGTCCAAATGTCCTCAAATGTGTACAGTGTGTATTTATATCTTTGTATTATGACACTTCTTACCTGTCCAGTGGGCTGCCAATAGTGTAACTAAGGAGGGGCTGTTCCAAGTAATACCCATTATTTAGGCATTCATCTCTCAATGAAGTGAAGAGGGTTACCTGTCCAAGATTTCCACACACCCCCTATAATGTTAGAAATGGCCCATGAGAGGGGGGGAGGGGGAATATGATAGGTGTACCTTATACTTTGGCGTTGTTAAATTCCCCTTAATAAATGCTATCTGGAGGTTGCCCTATAATGTTTGTGTCTAATCTGCTTGCCATGTTTCTGAGAAAAATTAGTAATGTTTATTGTTTTTGCCTCAACAGTTTCCTTCCACGCCACAGGAATGGCAGACTGTGGCCTCCCACTTTGCCCAGGGGTGGGACTTTCCTAACTGCAGAGGGGCAATTGATGGGAAACACATCCACATCATCCCACCACCCAACTCGGGGTCGTACTATTATAATTACAAGGGGTTCAATAGTATTGTGATGTTGGCGGTGGTGTCGGCTAATTACGACTTCCTGTATGTGGACGTGGGGAAGAATGGCCGGATGTCCGATGGTGGAGTCATCGCCCAGACTGAGTTTTACAGGCGTCTCCAGAATGGCAGCTTGGACTTGCCAGCTCCAGAGGACAATGTTGAAGGACTCCCATTTGTGTTCGTTGCTGATGAAGCGTTTGCGCTGGGGGACCACCTGATGCGGCCATTCCCAATGAGGACCCTCACCCCGGAACAGAGGGTTCTTAATTACCGGCTGGCCAGAGCCCGAAGAGTGGTGGAGAACACATTTGGAATCCTGGCCAGCCGGTTCCGCCTATTTATGACACCCATCCATATGGCAGAGTATAAACTGAACCATATTATACTTGCGTGCTGTGTTCTCCATAACTTTTTAAGAAAACATTCGGCCAACTATGCTGGCTCAGTTGGGCCTGAGGCTGGAATGATACATCAAACCACACTGACGGCGCTTGAAAGCGGCCGTCCTGGCTTGCCCTCCCTGAGTGCCAGTGATGTCCGGTTACGCTACCTGGAGTTCTTTGCGGGTAGTGGGGCTATCAATATGCCAGCAAATCTGTGAAGCCTTTTTATAATAAAACAAAAAAAGAAATTCTTTGTGGACATTTACTGCTTGTGTTTGTTTTAGCTGACCCTGACAGAAATGTGTTGAGTCCAGAAAATGTCGTGATTGTGTAACCTTATTATACAAAGCACTGTTGGCTGTTATTTACTAAAATGCAAAAACACATTTCACTACAAGTGCAGTTGCAACTGCACTGAAACTGCACTTGTAGTGCCAAGAGGATTTGCCCTTAGAAAATAACCCCCATTTTCTCACAAAACAACAATGACCTCACCCCAAAAGTGTTGTAGTGTTGAGACAATAATCCACACATTCTTGATTAACAATCTTTTTAATACCTGCACAATCACATGTGCATTTACCAAAGGTATTTCAAACAAACCAACCTATTTGTTGTATAACAATTTTTGGGGTGGCATTATCAAAACTCAAAATTTCCATTTTAGATAAAACAGGCCTGTGTAAAACCAACAAGAAAGACACAAATCTTGAACTTACAAACGTCACATTGTGTAGAATTTGAAGGCAATATCACACATGAGTATTTAGGAACTGTGTTTGATATAGCGTTCAGATGGGGTGAAGTCACCCCAGGAAAAGCCAAATTTGGAAGATGCACACAAATTTAACAATGTCAACATGTGCTATCTGCCATCACGGGGGATCAAGGGACGTGTTTTGGGGGAGCAAGCCCTTCCTCACCGCTACTTTATTATTGAGGAAGGGGTTGCACCCCCAAAACGCGTCCATTGATCTCCAGTGATGGCAGATAGCACATGTTGACACACTGTGTGCATCCTCCAAATTTGGCTTTGGGAAAAATCACAAAAACATTTAGCACATTGTAGCACACAAAAGAAGAAAGTGATTTGGAGGGGCTTTAAACTCGCCCCAAAACATCAATGATGTTTTTATTTTTTGGAATAACATCATTGATGTTTTTCTTGATGATTTCCAATTGTAAATTACACCCCATGATCTCCCTGATCAGGATCTGGGCACTTTCGGATGTGAAAGGATCTGGATCCACAACCTCACGATCACCTAAAAAGAGAGGAACCCCAAAATAAATTAGGTCTAAAAAAAATGCCGCCATCCATCTCTTATCTGAGCCTGTGGTTGCAGACACTCACCTGTTGTGGTGACTAGTTCCACCACGTCTTCTTCCTCCTGCTCAGATTGTGTTGGTGGGATTTCCCCTTCTTCCAGAGGGGGGGGGGGCTCTGGTCTCCTCGGATGAGGGGTGTCCTCCGAGTCTTTTATCCCCTATGTAAAACAAAAATGGTATAATTAGCACACAGATATTTGATGGCAGAACTAGAAATAGGAAACAGGATAATTACCACCGCTCTAGGTGATCGGGTTCAAGCTTCCCGTCCTCCGCTGTGTGGATGATTTTGAGAGCCCCAGGTGCCGGCAATTGCTATTCCAATGGTATGTGTGTGATGGAAAAATCTGGACAGCCGCACTCCGGATTGGAAAAGTGAAAAATAAAATCCTCTTTATTGAAAAAGTAATAACATAATTAAAATCCGTACATGGCTTTGTTGGGATAATGCAGCATAACCGCGGTTATGCTGCATTATCCCAACAAAGCCATGTACGGATTTTAATTATGTTATTACTTTTTCAATAAAGAGGATTTTATTTTTCACTTTTCCAATCCGGAGTGTGGCTGTCCAGATTTTTCCATCACACACATACCATTAGAAATAGGAAACATTGCTTGGAAGTGGGGTACAATTGTCATTTTTAGCAGAGTTCCAAGATGTAGCATTTTCAGTGTCCTTTGTCAAGCTGCAATACTTTACCTGTTCAGTACAAGCTTCACAGATGGAGACCCCCCTATAGTATACACTGGAGCACCTGTGTGCCCCCCCTAATAAAAAGGGTGTTCTTGTGTCCCACACTAGTGCTCCAGTGTCCAGATGTGAAAACAGCTGCTGAGTGTCCTCTCCTTACACAGAATCTAGTTTGCATTTCATTCTAGTAACAAAGCCATCTACACAACCCAATTCTTTTAAGACAAGTATAGGGCGTCAAAATGGTGGCCAAATGCATATGGCCTAAACAATGGTATTTTAGAGTCCGAAAGCAAAATGTTTAATCCGAACGAATAATGTGCCCTTGAACATGAAAGTTGCCATTTTAAACTGTACAACCGTTCCTAAAAGCACATGGAGCAGCACGAACGTAATAAACATAAAGAATAGGAACACAGGACAACTACTTACTTTTTTGCAGCACTCTTTGGATCTTTCTGTACTGCTCATGTTCTCGTAATTTGAGGTCCGACCACCGGTTCCTGAGCTGATCTTTCGATCGTCGTACCCCGAAATTCCGGTGCAGACTCCTGACCATGATCTTGGCCTTTCTGACATTGGGGTTGGGGTAAGGTCCATACTTTCCATCATAGTCGGCCTTCTTCAGGATGTCGTCCATCTCCAACATCTCCCCAAAGGACATATTTGAGTCCTTAAATCTCCTTCTGGATCGGGACGTGTCCGGATCCGGCCTCTCCTCCTCCTCCTCCTCCTCGTTGCTACAATTAGCATGCACCTGCTGTGTATCCGCCATGTGCTCTTCCCCCACTGCGCCGAACGAAAAGGGGCGGGGAATAGACTAGAAAGAACGTCAGGGGCGGGCGGAGTTACACGCATGCGCAGTGTGTATAAAGCGTAACACGCGTGCGTCTTACGTACGATCTGTGAGCGGAGGAAGGCGCATCGGAGGCGCCGATCGTGATAATGAAGGTAGAATCTAAACTTGGGCCTATACTGCTTTGAAATGGAAGCCTATATTGTAACAAGATTAGGGGAGTTTGGCCTGACATTAGGGTTTGTCTTGTGTTGTGTCTTGCAGAGAAAATGGATGGGTTCAACGACCACAATTTCCTCCCCGTGTTCATTGACAAGTACAGGGAGCTGCCCTGTCTGTGGCAGGTCAGACACCCCCACTATAATCACAAACAGAAGAGGCAGGCAGCGCTGGAGAAACTGCTGGAGTTGGTGAAGCCGGTGGTCCCCACAGCAACCATCCCCTATTTAAAAGCCAAAATTGGTGGCCTGAGGAGCACATATCTGAGGGAGCGCAAGAAGGTCACAGATTCCCAGAGGTCCAGAGCTGCAGCAGATGACGTTTATGTCCCCAGGCTCTGGTACTACGAGAGACTGCGATTTCTGTCAGACCACACTGAAGTCAGGGAATCACTCTCTACTCTTCCTTCCACGCTTCCTTCCATACCAGCTGAGGCTTCTGATGTCCAACCTGGGCCTTCCAGCCAGGAAGAAGTGGAGGAGCCCAGCTGGAGCCAGGTATAGCATTCTTCTACAGATTTCTGGTCAATAAAGAAATGATGTTTACTAGATCTTAGTATTGATCACTAATTGCTGCTTGAAAGTGTTTTACATATCAATAGACAGTAGTGGGCACCCAAAATTGGGACAAGAATGAAAAATGCTGGGCTCAGAAGGATAGTCTGTTATATTTGTTAACATTCAATTTGCAACAGTGAGGAGGTGAAAATTGTGTGTGATTGATGGAAAAAATACTAAAACTATGTCCCTTTTTCATACACAGGAAGACCTCAGCCAGGAGGAGGCTGTGGAATGTGGCAGTCAGGAGGAGGCGGTGATTAGTGGCAGCCAGGAGGAGGCGGGGCTAAGTGGCAGCCAGGAGAAGCCAGGGACCAGTCGCAGCCTGACTGAGTCTCAGGTTCCTCCCCTCCGCCTTCCATATAAAAGAGCCAGGAAGACTCTGAGTCCCGTGCAGGATTCAGCGTTCAGGCTGATCCAGGAGGCTTATGCATCCCTACAAGCCTTACCCACTCCTGAAGAGGCCTTTGCCTGCATGGCTGCCACCAAATTGCAGGGCATGCAGGAGGGTCAACGCAGGCTCTGTGAGGACCTGATGTACAAAGTCCTACGTAAGGGGGTGAGTGGGGAACTAACACCCAAGACCGACGTGGTTGAGTTGGACCATCCTCCTCCTCCTGCTGCCACAACTCCAACACCACAGCCACAGCGTGTAAGGAAGCGTGGAAGGAAGACCTGAGAGTGATTGCCCTGGGTTCAGTCTGGTCTGACAGAAGCTGCAGTCTCTCGTATGACCACAGCCTGGGGACACAGATGTCATCTGCTGCTTTCCGTATCTCTGGGACTTCTGGACCAGACTGCACTCCCTTAGATATGGACTCCTCAGGCCACCAATTTTGCTTAAAAATAGTTGATGTCTGCCCTGGGGGTCCAAGGCTTCACCCACTTCTGCAGTTTCTCCAGCATTGCCTCCCTCTTTGTTTAGTTGTGACCCCTTAAAAATTTTTTGGGGAAATTATACTCTCCTGTGCAGGGGCGGACTGACAACTCATGGGGCCCCCGGGCAATAGGGGCTCATGGGGCCCCCTTAGTCCCCACCCACCCACACACAAGCCACACCCTCACAAAGCCCCACGTATATATTGCACTGCTACATTACATGCATTGGTCACAGAATTTCTCTACTTCATGTTCAAAATAAATGTTTAAAGATTAAAGAAAAATAAACTCACTTTAACCACATACATTTACTGCAGGGCTGCGTCTCCTGTGAGCAGAATCATGTACAGGTACTTGATTCTGCACTTGCGGGTCTGCATGCTGTTTGACCTGCTGCCGCTGTGATTGGACACACCGAGAGCTAACCAGCGGGTCCGGAGGACCCCATGTCCGCCAGGCCCCGACGATCGTTTCCAACAGAGGCAGAACTGTGGTCTGCCTATGTAAACAAGTCCCCAGAGAGCCTCCCCTTACATCAGGGTCCCCAGAGAGCCTCCCCTTACATCAGGGTCCCCAGAGAGCCTCCCCTTACATCAGGGTCCCCAGAGAGCCTCCCCTTACATCAGGGTCCCCAGAGAGCCTCCCCTTACATCAGGGTCCCCAGAGAGCCTCCCCTTACATCAGGGTCCCCAGAGAGCCTCCCCTTACATCAGGGTCCCCAGAGAACCTCCCCTTACATCAGGGTCCCCAGAGAGCCTCCTCCTTACATCAGGGTCCCCAGAGAGCCTCCCCTTACATCAGGGTCCCCAGAGAGCCTCCCCTTACATCAGGGTCCCCAGAGAGCCTCCCCTTACATCAGGGTCCCCAGAGAGCCTCCCCTTACATCAGGGTCCCCAGAGAGCCTCCCCTTACATCAGGGTCCCCAGAGAGCCTCCCCTTACATCAGGGTCCCCAGAGAGCCTCCCCTTACATCAGGGTCCCCAGAGAACCTCCCCTTACATCAGGGTCCCCAGAGAGCCTCCTCCTTACATCAGGGTCCCCAGAGAGCCTCCCCTTACATCAGGGTCCCCAGAGAGCCTCCTCCTTACATCAGGGTCCCCAGAGAGCCTCCTCCTTACATCAGGGTCCCCAGAGAGCCTCCTCCTTACATCAGGGTCCCCAGAGAGCCCCCTCCTTACATCAGGGTCCCCAGAGAGCCCCCTCCTTACATCAAGGTCCCCAGAGAGCCCCCTCCTTACATCAGGGTCCCCAGAGAAACCCCCCATACATCAGGGTCCCCAGAGAGCCCCCCTTACATCAAGGTCTTCAGAGAGCCCCCCCTTACATCAAGGTCTTCAGAGAGCCCCCCTTACATCAAGGTCCCCAGAGAGCCCCCCCATACATCAAGGTCTCCAGAGAGCCCCACATACATCAGGGTCCACTCCCCAGAGAGCCCCCCCATGCATCAGGGTCCCAGAGAGCCCCCCATAGATCTGGGTCCCCAGAGAGCCCCGCATAGATCTGGGTCCCCAGAGAGCCCCCAATAGATCTGGGTCCCCAGAGAGCCCCCCCCATACATCAGGGTCCCCAGAGAGCCCCCCATACATCAGGGTATCCAGAGAGCCCCCCCAAACATCAGGGTCCCCAGAGAGCCTCCTCCTTACATCAGGGTCCCCAGAGAGCCTCCTCCTTACATCAGGGTTCCCAGAGAGTCCCCTCCTTACATCAGGGTCCCCAGAGAGCCCCCTCCTTACATCAGGGTCCCCAGAGAACCCCCTCCTTACATCAAGGTCCCCAGAGAGCCCCCTCCTTACATCAGGGTCCCCAGAGAAACCCTCCTTACATCAGGGTCCCCAGAGAGCCCCCCCATACATCAAGGTCCCCAGAGAGCCCCCCATACATCAAGGTCCCCAGAGAGCCCCCCCATACATCAAGGTCTCCAGAGAGCCCCCCCATACATCAAGGTCTCCAGAGAGCCCCACATACATCAGGGTCAACTCCCCAGAGAGCCCCCCTATACATCAGGGTCCCAGAGAGCCCCCCATAGATCTGGGTCCCCAGAAAGCCCCCCAAAGATCTGGGTCCCCAGAGAGCCCCCCCATACATCAGGGTCCCCAGAGAGCCCCCCCATACATCAGGGTCCCCAGAGAGCCCCCCCATACATCAGGGTCCCCAGAGGCCCCCCCCATACATCAGGGTCTCCAGAGAGCCCCCCCAAACATCAGGGTCCCCAGAGAGCCTCCTCCTTACATCAGGGTCCCCAGAGAGCCTCCCCCATACATCAGGGTCCCCAGAGAGCCTTCCCCCATACATCAGGGTCCCCAGAGAGCCTCGTCCTTACATTAGGGTCCCCAGAGAGCCTCCTCCTTACATCAGGGTCCCCAGAGAGCCTCCCCCCATACATCAGGGTCCCCAGAGAGCCCCCCCCATACATCAGGGTCCCCAGAGAGCCCCCCATAAATCAGGGTCCCCAGAGAGCCCCCCATAAATCAGGGTCCCCAGAGAGCCTCCCATACATCAGGGTCCCCAGAGAGCCCCCCATACATCAGGGTCCCCAGAGAGCCCCCCCATACATCAGGGTCCCCAGAGAGCCCCCCCCCATACATCAGGGTCCCTAGAGAGCCCCCCATACATCAGGGTCCCCAGAGAGCCCCCCCATACATCAGGGTCCCCAGAGAGCCCCCCCATACATCAGGGTCCCCAGAGAGCCCCCCCTTACATCAGGGTCCCCAGAGAGCCCCCCCCCATACATCAGGGTCCCTAGAGAGCCCCCCATACATCAGGGTCCCCAGAGAGCCCCCCCATACATCAGGGTCCCCAGAGAGCCCCCCCCATACATCAGGGTCCCCAGAGAGCCCCCCCATACATCAGGGTCCCCAGAGAGCCCCCCATACATCAGGGTCCCCAGAGAGCCCTCCCCATAGATCAGGGTCCCCAGAGAGCCCCCCCCATACATCAGGGTCCCCAGAGAGCCCCCCCCATACATCAGGGTCCCCAGAGAGCCCCCCCCATACATAAGGGTCCCCAGAGAACCCCCCATACATCAGGGTCCCCAGACTGAACCCCCCCAGAGGTTCCCCTGTACCTGGCTGTGCACCTCCAACCCAAGGGGGAGGTGGGAGGTGGCGATCGGCAGTTCTATGGTGCCTGTGGATCTCACTGGGGCTTGTAGTCCTCCTTCTGATTCTGTACAGTGGATAGGGGAGGGGCCTCCGACCCGGGCAGCAGTCGGCAACAGCGTACAAGCAGAGAGTGAAACTTGTAGCTGCCCGGGTCAGAGGCCCCTCCCCTTTCCACTCTACAATCTGGAGGAGAAATACAAGTCCCCGGGAGATGCTGCGAGCACCATAGAGCTGCTGATCGCCGCCTCCCACTCCCCTCACTGCATCCCAAACTGAAAGAGGAGATGCCCGCCTTATCCCCCCGCACCCCCCCCCCCCCGCGGCAGTCGGCAGAGCGGCTCCACCGCAGCACGCCCAGCAGCATACCCCTAGATCCGGCGACGAGGATGTCTCCCGGGCCCCCTACTGGCTGCGGGCCCTCGGTCGGCGTCCGATCGACCGAATGGTCAGTCCGCCCCTGCTCCTGTGTGTGTTTTCATCCAAAAATGACAGTTTGTTGGTGACGATTCAGGTACATTTCTAACATAAAATGTGAAATTAAGAAGGGACAACAACACCAAACAATCTCCTACAGATTAAATAGAACAACATATCAATGGTGTTGTGGGAACTTGTCACAAAAAACACACACAAACATTTTCGGGAGTACAAATCAAAATCCCCCCAAAAAAAAAAACCTTCAAAAAAATACAAACACAAAAAAAGAATCTACATTAAAGCCAAAAAATATATAAAAAATAAACAAAAATATGTTGTCAGATGTGAGAAATCAAAATATATTGAGAGAATCCAGATAAATAGTAACGAAATAAGTTTGTGAGAAGTGTGTGTGAATATGAGCAGCAAAACTAATATATTCTTGTCACATTATAAAGAAGAAGAGAGTGCGCTGTATTAAACCATTTTTAACATTGCAGCGTGACGAAAGTGCTGTATCCATTGCGAACGCTAAGTTTACCAGAACAAGCTGTTCCGTCTTGGAATTTCTTCTGAGCATGCGTGGCACTTTGTGCGTCGGAACAGGCCACACACGGAATTGACGCGATCGGATTTTGTTGTCGGAAAATTTTATCTCCTGCTCTCCAACTTTGTGTGTCGGAAAATCCGATGGAAAATGTCCGATGGAGCCCACACACGGTCGGAATTTCCGACAACACGCTCTGATCGGACATTTTCCATTGCAAAATCCGACCGTGTGTACAGGGCATTAGGACCATGTGATATTTCAGTTTTTCTTTTTTAATAAATCTGCAAAAATGTCAACAATTCTGTGTTTTTCTGTCAATATGGGGTGCTGTGTGTACATTAATGAGGAAAAAAAAAATGAACTTAAATGATTTTAGCAAATGGCTGCAATATAACAAAGAGTGAAAAATTTAAGGGGGTCTGAATACTTTCCATCCCCACTGTATGTATGGATGACACGGTCTCACTACACTACAGTGAAACTATCTGAGCTGTCCCTACTCTAGCTGCACAGTGTGCAAAGCTGAATGATGATCCTCCTCACTACACTCACACTATCCCTAGACTGACACTAAACTAATATTCTACACTGACAATTGAAGCAAAATAGCACAGTATAGCACACTAACTAATAGCACTGAACAGAGCCCTGTTCTATCTCTCTCCACGCCAAAATCACACTGAAAATGGCTGCCATTGAAAGAATACTTTTATACTATGGGGTGGGAATGAGCCATGATTGGATAAAGTCATGATGACAGTGTCCAGTCATAATTCTGACAGTGCTCTGTGCCCTGATTGGCTGAAGCTTTCACTGCTTCAGGCAATCAGGGCTTGCAATGGACTGTTCAGCGCCGCAATGCATTGTGGTCAGAGTGGGGGGGCCAAACAAACAGTCGAACGACCCGTTTGTTCGGCTGTTCTCCGAACGCCCAAACATCGAAAGTTCGCCCGAACTTATGCTCGGGCCGAACCGTTCACCCATCCCTTTTCCTGTCTCACAACAGTGTCATTAGGAAACCTGCCCTGAAAAATGCCCTGCAGGTAATGCAGGAGAGCATGCATGTAGACAAGTATGGCTCTAAGACACGGATATGCAATTAGGGGACCTCCAGCTGTTGCAGAACTACAAGTCCCATGAGGCATAGCAAGACTCTGACAGCCACAAGCATGACACCCAGAGGCAGAGACATGATGGTACTTGTCGTTTTGCAACAGCTGGAGGTCCGCTAATTGCATATTCATGCTCTAAGAGATCAGCAGCACTTATATGCAACAAAGGATGAAAAAGAAAGATGAAAACAAGTACTTTATTTAACCACTTCCCGCCTGCCGTATAGCAGAATGACGGCCGGAAAGTGGTTGTATTATCCTGACTGCGCGTCACATGACGTCCAGCAGGATAAGCCACAGGGGCGCGTAGCATGGCTATCGGTGGTGTCGTGTGTTAATCTGACACACAGCATCTCCGATCCTGGTAAAGAGCCTATGACATAGGCTCTTAACCATATGATGAGCTGTGTCCTATCACAGCTCATCACATGGTAACCAGGAAGTGCAGTTTATCGGCTTTTCCTCAACTCACGCTGACAAGCGTGAGTAGAGGAGAGCCAATCGGCTACTCTCCTGACAGAGGGGTCTGCACTGATAATCAGCACATTGATTATCAGTGCAGACCTATCGAGGATGCCCACTGGGGACCACCAGGGATGCCCACTAAAGCCCACCAGGGATGCCAATCAGTGCCCATTAGGGATGGCACTCTGTGCCCATCAGTGATGCCTGCCAGTGCCTCCTGATCAGTACTGCCTATCAGTGCCACCCATCAGTGCCACCTATAAGTGTCCACCAGTGCCACCTATCAGTGCCACTTATGAGTGCCCATCAGTGCCACCTATCAATGCCCATCAGTGCCACCTATCAGTGCCCATCAGTGCTGCCTATCAGTGCCCATCAGTGCTGCATATAAGTGCCTCATTATCAGTCCTCATCAGTGTCACCTCATTAGTGACAATCAGTACTGCCTCTTTTATTTACAAAGTTTTGTAACAGAAACTAAGAAAAAGTTTTTTTTTTTAAGTTTTCGGTCTTTTTTTATTTGTAATGCAAAAAAAAAAAAAAACCCCAATGGTAAACATATACCACCAAAAAAAAGCTCTATTTGTGGGAAAAAAATTATAAAAATGTTGTTGTGTTGCATGACCGCACACTTGTCATTCGAAATGCGACAGCGCTGAAAGCTGAAAATTGGACTGGGCAGGAAGGGGGTGAAAGTGCCCTGTATTGAAGTGGTTAAAATAATTGCAGTTGTTTATTGTACAGTGTGCTTTAGCAAACAAAATGCCACCCAGTTAGGGTTAATATCTACTTTAATTTGTTAAAAATGTTAGGGTGGAGGCCAGGGGTGGTCCATCCATTAGGGGCACCTGGGCGCCGCCCCCCTATCCTCTTCAACCCCTATAAGCAGTGGATAGATTCATGCATAGCATGAGGAGAGAGGAGACACAGGAGAGGACACCGGTCACCGGAGCAGCTTTCCCTGAGCCCGCCATGCTCTCACAGCCCACATCCAAGTTAAGGACAGCGGGTGGTGGTGGGGGGCGGCCCTGGGGGGTTTGTTTGCCCCCCCCCAAAAAAATACCAAGCGCCACTGGTGGAGACCCTTGTAGTAAATACTCTAACTTTTTTATCCAACAAAATCTTGTACAGTTTTGTATATGAATTTAGGCTTAGCCCATGCACATGTCAATGCTTTGCAACCTGATTACTTTTTTTAGATTTGGGTTTTATTAATTTTTTTTCCCCCTGTGCATACAGGGGTTCACCTTAGGGAAACAAGTGGCATAACTACAATATTATTTGGATGTTCATACAGTAAATTAGGGCTAAGCCCACCATATGCAATCATTTAGTAAATCATCCTCAATGAATGATATGATAAAAGAGGATCCTGATAGTAAAACTCTTATTTTTTTTCACTGCTGAACATCTGGAAGGTGTGGCTCACTCCTTGGCTGTTCCCTGTTCGGTCGCATGACCCACTAGCATTCTGCAGATGTCCTAAAATCACATGGGAGTACTTATGCATTTTACCAAAAGCTTATGTGTGCAACAAATTACCATGAAGGTAAACCTTCAAAATCCTTACTGACAGCATACCATGTCATGAACATATGTCAGAAAATAGCAATCCTTTATGTCAAAATACTGTAGTGCTACCCCTGCAGGAACTGCTTGATAGATTGGGTTCTCTGTTTGTCTGCCTCGACTCTGAGAATAACCTCAGTCCCACTGACACACTAGGTTAAGCAAATAGATACTTTACTGCTATTGGGAGCACAAATATAGATACCTTGCAGACAACTAAGGTTCAGTATAAAAAAGCAAACATCAGACTGGTTGGTGGTAAATGAACCCAATATATTTTAATGGGTTGCAGTAAATAGCAGTATGCATATAAATGAGTAAGGCCCCTTTCACACGGGCGTCCATTTTTCATCCATCCGTTTTCGGATGAAAAACGGACATACATGTATCCGTATGGGATAGCGGATGTCAGCGAATGAACATTTGCTGACATCCGATGACATCAGTCTCCACTATGCTCCGTTTCTGATGATGGAGGAAAACCCTACTTTTCCACCGGATCGATCGGATGAAAATGGACTCTACGGTCCGTCTTCATCCAATCACCCATAGAGGAGAGCGGCGCTCTGACAGGTCGGTTCCTGCACAGTGTGCAGAGGCAGACCTGTCATCGATGGAGCGATCCCCTGCTGAGTAGGGATGAGCCGAACACCCCCCGGTTCGGTTCGCACCAGAACCCGCGAACGGACCGAAAGTTCGCACGAACGTTAGAACCCCATTGACGTCTATGGGACTCGAACGTTCGAAATCAAAAGTGCTCATTTTAAAGGCTAATTTGCATGGTATTGTCCGAAAAAGGGTTTGGGGACCCGGGTCCTACCACAGGGGACATGTATCAATGCAAAAAAAACTTTTAAAAACGGCCGTTTTTTCGGGAGCAGTGATTTTAATGATGCTTAAAGTAAAAAAAAAAAAGTGAAATATTCCTTTAAATATCGTACCTGGGGGGTGTCTATAGTATGCCTGTAAAGTGACGCGTGTTTCCCATGTTTAGAACAGTCCCTGCACCAAATGTCATTTTTAAAGGAAAAAATCTCATTTAAAACTGCTTGCGGGTTTAATGTCATGTCGGGTCATGGCAATATGGATGAAAATCAGTGAGACAAATGGCATGGGTACCCCCCCAGTCCATTACCAGGCCCTTTGGGTCCTGTATGGATATTAAGGGGAACCCCGCACCCAAATTAAAATAAGGAAAGGCCCTATATACTCTGAACAGCAGTATACAGGCGGTGCAAACAAGACAGGGACTGTAGGTTTGTTGTTAAGTAGAATCTCTTTGTAATTTTGAACGGGTACATTTTTAACGTGTTTAGCTCCAGCCAAAAAATCTTTTTTAAGCTTTTTGGAAAACATAGGGAAGGGTTATCACCCCTGTGACATTTGTTTTGCTGTCTTTCCTCCTCTTCAGAAGATTTCATCTCACTTTTTTGTCCCAATGAAAAATGTTTTTTGAAAATTTGGGTTTTTTTGTGGAACAAGGATTGGAAAGCATCAGTGGAAAGGAGAAATTGTTTTCCCATATTAACTCTTACAGGAGAGAATTTCCCTTCCTAGGGGTAGATTTCATCTCACTTCCTGTTGTCTCCTTCCGTTTGCAAGTAGGAGTCGTTTGTAAGTTAGATGTTTGAAAGTAGGGTCCTGCCCTATATACTCAGCAGAAATTTGGGCCTTAGGTGTTGCTGTGGCCACAACACTGTAAGCCCTCACAGGGCCCTGCTGTGAAATATTAGATCAAGAATTGTAATTACATGCCCCTGTTGAACAGGAGCTGAAAAATTAGGCCTTAGGCACTGGTGCTGGTGCCACAACACTGCAACCCCTCACAGACACTCTAGTTGGAACGCAGGAACGAGCCCTGCTGCAAAGTATTGCATCAAAAATTGTAATTACACGCCCCTGTTAGACAGGGGCAGAAAAATTGGTCCTTAGGCACTGGTGCTGGTGCCACAACACTGCAACCCCTCACAGACACTCTAGTTGGAACGCAGGAACGAGCCCTGCTGCAAAGTATTGCATCAAAAATTGTAATTACACGCCCCTGTTAGACAGGGGCAGAAAAATTGGGCCTTAGGCACTGGTGCTGGTGCCACAACACTGCAACCCCTCACAGACACTCTAGTTGGAATGCAGGAACGAGCCCTGCTGCAAAGTATTGCATCAAAAATTGTAATTACACGCCCCTGTTAGACAGGGGCAGAAAAATTGGGCCTTAGGCACTGGTGCTGGTGCCACAACACTGCAACCCCTCACAGACACTCTAGTTGGAATGCAGGAACGAGCCCTGTTGCAAAGTATTACATCAAAAATTGTAATTACACGCCCCTGTTAAACAGGGGCTTAAAAAATTGTGCCTTAGGCACTGGTGGTGGCGCCCAGAACCAAAAATGTTCTTACAAGCTATCAGCGTGATGATTGAGGAGGAAGAGGATAATTACTCAGGGATAGTCACTCAGCATCAGCATAGGCAGTCTTTGAAGGGATCTGAAAAAAATTATTCAGTTACATCAGCATCAGGTGCTTGGTAGCTGGTGGTGATCCAAGACTGATTCATTTTTATGAAGGTCAACCGATCGACCGAGTCAGTGGACAGACGCACCCTGTGATCGGTTACCACGCCTCCAGCAGCACTGAATGTGCGTTCCGAAAGAACGCTGGATGCAGGACAGGCCAGTAGCTCAATTGCATACTGTGCAAGCTCTGGCCAGTGATCCATCCTCAAGACCCAGTAACCCAGAGGATTTTCGGTGGGAAAGGTGTCCAAGTCTGATCTTGCCCCTAGGTATTCCTGCACCATGTAAAACAGACGCTGGCGATGGTTGCTGGAACCGATCATACCTTGGGGCTGCGGACCAAAAAATTGTCTGAACGCATCGGTCAGACGGCCACCTTCTCCACCGCTCCTTCTTTGACTGACCGAAGCCTCAGCAACACGTTGTCCAGAAACAGGAGTTTGTAACCTCCCAGTCTCTGGGAACGCGTTGCACAGACCTTTCTGCAAGGCCTCCCGAAGATGTTTCATCCTCTGCTCCCTCTGCGATGGCAAGATAAGGTCCGCAACCTTACCCTTGTAACGTGGATCAAGGAGGGTTGCCAGCCAGTATTGGTCCTTCTCCTTGATACCACGAATACGAGGATCCTTACGCAGGCTTTGCAGGATCAGGGAGGCCATGCAGCGTAGGTTTGCTGAGGCATTCGGTCCGGAGTCCTCTGGGTCACTAAGGACAACAACGTCCGCAGCCACCTCCTCCCAGCCACGTACAAGTCCATGTGTTCCTTGGGACTGATCCCTTAAAGACTGCTGATGCTGAGTGCCAGGCTCCACCTCCATACTGACACAATCTTCCTCCTCCTCCTCCTCCTCCTCGTCCTCTTCCTGTGTGATCGGCGGGCACGCAGGAACACTGTCTGGATAAAGGGGGCCTTGAGAGCTAAGGAAGTCCTCCTCTTCCTGCCTCTGTTCTGCCTCAAGTGCCCTGTCCATTATTCCACGCAGCGTGTGCTCCAACAGGTGGACAAGGGGGACAGTGTCACTGATGCATGCACTGTCAGTGCTCACCATCCTCGTGGCCTCCTCGAATGGTGACAGGACAGTGCATGCATCCCTGATCATGGCCCACTGGCGTGGGGAAAAAAAACCAAGGTCCCCTGACCCTGTCCTGGTGCCATAGTCGCACAGGTACTCATTGATGGCCCTCTGCTGCGTGTGCAGCCGCTGCAGCATGGCCAACGTTGAGTTCCACCTGGTGGGCATGTCACAGATTAGGCGGTTCTTGGGCAGGTTAAACTCCTTTTGGAGGTCCGTCAGCCGAGCACTGGCATTATATGACCGGCGGAAATGCACACAGACTTTCCTGGCCTGCCTCAGGACATCCTGTAAGCCCGGGTACCTGCCCAAGAACCGCTGCACCACCAAGTTAAGGACGTGAGCCAAACAGGGCACATGGGTCAGTTGTCCCTGTCGGAGGGCAGAGAGGAGGTTGGTGCCATTGTCGCAAACCACCATTCCTGCCTTAAGTTGGCATGGCGTCAACCACCTCTGAACCTGCCCCTGCAGAGCTGACAGAACCTCTGCCCCAGTGTGGCTCCTGTCCCCCAAGCACACCAGCTCAAGCACCGCATGGCATCTTTTGGCCTGCGTACTTGCGTAGCCCCTTGAACGCCTACGGAGCACCGCTGGTTCCGAGGAAGAGGCCATGGAGGAAGAAGAAGAGGAGGGGGTGGAGGAGAGAGGTGTGTCACAATCAGCATTTTGGAGGCGTGGTGGCGGAACAACCTCCAACACTACTGCACCTTGTCCTGCATCCTTCCCAGCTGCCAGCAGAGTCACCCAATGCGCCGTGAAACTTAAGTAACGTCCCTGTCCATGACTGCTGGACCATAAGTCAGCGGTAATATGCACCTTACCACTGACCGCCCTGTCCAGCGAGGCATGGACATTGCCTTCCACATGCCGGTAGAGAGCCGGAATCGCCTTCCGTGAGAAAAAGTGGCGTTTGGGTACCTGCCACTGAGGAACCGCACATTCCACAAACTCACGGAAGGGGGCAGAGTCTACCAACTGAAAAGGCAGCAGTTGAAGTGCTAGCAATTTTGCCAAGCTAGCATTCAACCGCTGGGCATGTGGATGGCTGGGAGCAAACTTCTTTCGGTGGTGCAGCAGCTGGGGCAGGGAAATTTGCCTGGTACAATCTGACGTCGGTGTACCAAAAGCAGATTGCCCACAATTACTTGGCTGTGACACACCTAATTCTACACCTTCATTCCTCTCACTGCAGGTCTCAGAGAGGACTGAAGGTCTAGTGGGGTTGGAAATCTCAGCTGATGAGGAGCAAGGAGAGATCCTCTTTGTTCTTTGGTGTGGGTCTTTTAGATATGCTTGCCAACGAACTGCATGGCAGGTCAACATATGTCTGGTCAAGCATGTGGTACCCAAGCGGGAGATGTTTTGGCCACGTGAGATACGCTTGAGACATATGTTGCAAATAGCAGCGGTGCGATCTGATGCACTCGTCTCAAAAAAGGCCCACACCAAAGAACTTTTTGAATAACGCGCAGAGACTGCAGCGCCCTGCACATGTGGAGCTTTGGGGTGTGATGCAGTCAATGTGCTGCCCTTAGGCTGGCCCCTGGAGGGCATCCTGCCTCGTTGGTGATGTTGCGCCTCCTCCTCCTCCTCCTCTCTCCTATCAGGCACCCACGTTGAGTCAGTGACCTCATCATCCCCTCCCTCCTCATCACTGGAGCAAACCTGGCAGTATGCTGCAGCAGGGGGAGCATGACTGCCAGATTGCTGTCCTTCTTGGGCACCCCCTCTGTCCGTGCTCATGTTACTGCCTTCATCGAGCTCAGTATCATCATCAGAGCCTTCCAAACGCTGGGCATCCTCCTGGAGCATGTACCCAACACTGTGGTCAAACAGTTCGAGGGAATCCTCAGGAGGACATGGTGGAGCTAGGGAAGGAGTCACTGATGACATTGAGCTGAGGGAAGAGGCCGCTGCTTTGCCAGACAAAGCACCCTGGGCATGGGTGAGAGAGGATGAGGAGGATGAGGACGGCTTGGTCATCCACTCGACCAAGTCTTCCGCATGTTGCGGCTCAACATGGCCAGCTGCCGAAAAAAAGGCCAAGCGTGTCCCATGGCCACGTGCTGATGAGGATGCACCGTCTCCACGACCAGCACTAGACACAGAGCCTGCTTGCCCTCTCTTATTGGCTTGTGACTGTCTGCCTCTCCTTCTTGGCCTTCCAGACATACTAATGGCCTGTAGCTGCACTAAGCTGGGATAGAACACCTGTAATTTTCTTCAGGTAGCTTTATATACTGTAACCAGACAAGCCTGCCTGTCAGTAGGAAGATAACAGGAACGGATCTAGCTGAACACTGTGAGCAGGACGCACTGCACTAAATGTAAATAGCAGGAACGGATCTAGCTGAACACTGTGAGCAGGACGCACTGACTGCACTAAATGTAAATAGCAGGAACGGATCTAGCTGAACACTGTGAGCAGGACGCACTGACTGCACTAAATGTAAATAGCAGGAACGGATCTAGCTGAACACTGTGAGCAGGACGCACTGCACTAAATGTAAATAGCAGGAACGGATCTAGCTGAACACTGTGAGCAGGACGCACTGACTGCACTAAATGTAAATAGCAGGAACAGATCTAGCTGAACACTGTGAGCAGGACGCACTGACTGCACTAAATGTAAATAGCAGGAACAGATCTAGCTGAACACTGTGAGCAGGACGCACTGACTGCACTAAATGTAAATAGCAGGAACGGATCTAGCTGAACACTGTGAGCAGGACGCACTGACTGCACTAAATGTAAATAGCAGGAACAGATCTAGCTGAACACTGTGAGCAGGACGCACTGACTGCACTAAATGTAAATAGCAGGAACGGATCTAGCTGAACACTGTAAGCAGGACGCACTGACTGCACTAAATGTAAATAGCAGGAACGGATCTAGCTGAACACTGTGAGCAGGACGCACTGCACTAAATGTAAATAGCAGGAACAGATCTAGCTGAACACTGTGAGCAGGACGCACTGCACTAAATGTAAATAGCAGGAACGGATCTAGCTGAACACTGTGAGCAGGACGCACTGCACTAAATGTAAATAGCAGGAACAGATCTAGCTGAACACTGTGAGCAGGACGCACTGCACTAAATGTAAATAGCAGGAACAGATCTAGCTGAACACTGTGAGCAGGACGCACTGCACTAAATGTAAATAGCAGGAACGGATCTAGCTGAACACTGTGAGCAGGACGCACTGACTGCACTAAATGTAAATAGCAGGAACAGATCTAGCAGAACACTGTGAGCAGGACGCACTGACTGCACTAAATGTAAATAGCAGGAACGGATCTAGCTGAACACTGTGAGCAGGACGCACTGACTGCACTAAATGTAAATAGCAGGAACGGATCTAGCTGAACACTGTGAGCAGGACGCACTGCACTAAATGTAAATAGCAGGAACAGATCTAGCTGAACACTGTGAGCAGGACGCACTGCACTAAATGTAAATAGCAGGAACGGATCTAGCTGAACACTGTGAGCAGGACGCACTGCACTAAATGTAAATAGCAGGAACAGATCTAGCTGAACACTGTGAGCAGGACGCACTGCACTAAATATAAATAGCAGGAACAGATCTAGCTGAACACTGTGAGCAGGACGCACTGCACTAAATGTAAATAGCAGGAACAGATCTAGCTGAACACTGTGAGCAGGACGCACTGCACTAAATGTAAATAGCAGGAACGGATCTAGCTGAACACTGTGAGCAGGACGCACTGCACTAAATGTAAATAGCAGGAACAGATCTAGCTGAACACTGTGAGCAGGACGCACTGCACTAAATGTAAATAGCAGGAACGGATCTAGCTGAACACTGTGAGCAGGACGCACTGACTGCACTAAATGTAAATAGCAGGAACGGATCTAGCTGAACACTGTGAGCAGGACGCACTGCACTAAATGTAAATAGCAGGAACAGATCTAGCCTAATCTATCTAACTCAAATCAAATGACACTGTCTGTCTCTCTCTCTATCTCTCAGCACACCGGAACACACTACACAGGGCCGCCGTGTAGGCGGCCTTATATAGTGTGGGGCGTGTACTAAATCCCCTGAGCCATAATTGGCCAAAGCCACCCTGGCTTTGGCCAATTACAGCTCTCTCTACTGACGGCGCTGTGATTGGCCAAGCATGCGGGTCATAGTGCATGCTTGGCCAATCATCAGCCAGCAATGCACTGCGATGCCGCAGTGAATTATGGGCCGTGATGCGCCACACGAATTTGGCGCGAACGGCCCATAACGTTCGCAATTCGACGGACGGTCGAACAGCCGATGTTCGAGTCGAACATGGGTTCGACTCGAACACGAAGCTCATCCCTACTGCTGAGCAAAGCGGAGCCCGTACACGGACACGTCCGTGTGAAAGGGCCTTTACTAGGGATAAGAGACAAAGTTCTTGTGAAGAGTTGATGTGCACACATGAGCAGGTTGATCTGCACACAGGAGCAGCAATGTGCACAAATCAGTCTCCTCGCAACAAAGAGAAAGTTCTCAGCCAATGAGGAGGAAGAGACCGGGAGAGCCAGTTGATGGACATGGATGGATCGAGATGGGGCTCAACTAAGTATTAGTGGGGCTGGGGGGCTGCTGCACACAGGTTTTTTTTACCTTCATGCATAGAATGCATAAAGGTAAAAAGTCTTGAGCCTTTACAAACACTTTAACCACTTCAGCCCCAGAAGATTTTTATCCCCTTCCTGACCAGAGCACTTTTTGCGATTCGGCACTGCGTCGCTTTAACTGACAATTGCGCGGTCGTGCAACGTTCCACCCAAACAAAATTGACGTCCTTTTTTCCCCACAAATAGAGCTTTCTTTTGGTGGTATTTGATCACCTCTGCGATTTTTATTTTTTTGCGCTATAAATAAAAAAAGAGCAACAATTTTGAAAAAAAATGCAATATTTTTTACTTTTTGCTATAATAAATATCCCCCAAAATATATAGAAAAACAATTTTTTTCCTTAGTTTAGGCAGATATGTATTCTTCTACATATTTTTGGTAAAAAAAATCGCAATAAGCGTATATTGATTGGTTTGCGCAAAAGTTATAGCGTCTACAAAATAGGGGATAGTTTTATGACATTATTATTATTATTATTTTTTATTAGTAATGGCGGCGATCTGCAATTTTTATTGTGACTGTGACATTATGGCGGACACTTCGGACACTTTTCACACATTTTTGGGACCATTGTCATTTATACAGCGATCAGTGCTATAAAAATGCACTGATTACTGTGTAAATGACACTGGCAGGGAAGAGGTTAAGTGTGTCCTAGGGAGTGTTTCTAACTGTGGGGGGGATGGGCTACAACTCACATGACAGCGATCACTGCTCCCGATGACAGGGAGCAGTGATTTCTGTCATGTCACAAGGCAGAACGGGGAAATACCTTGCTTACATAAGCACTCCCCCATTCTGCGGCTCCGTAACACGATCGCCGGGAGTCCGGCAGACATTGAGTCCGGCGGTCCTGCGGGCATGCTGTGAGCGCCCGCTAATCCCACCAATTAAATGGGACGTACAGGTACGTCCATTTGCCCACCGCTGCCATTGTGCCGAAATATATCGGCGTGCAGTGGTCAGCAAGTGGTTAACAGTCCTCCAGGTCAGTAAAGCATTCTAGCATGTCTAGCTCTGAAGAAGTGGGCATGTCCCCCGAAATGCGTCAGCTGATATTTTGACACAGTTTGAACCAGAAAAGTTGTAAACTATGCCAGACCCTTTGGTTTTGTGGTTTAGGTATAACGCGGTTACAACATATGCTCTTGTGAGTATGTATTCTTTTCATCCTTCAGTAAAGTGCTGTTAATAATTTACTAAGCATTTGCACCCTTTTTGTTTGATTTTGTTACTAGGTGCCCAGGGGGCCATCCAAACTTAGCCACAAATCTGCAGTTGAGAGTATAGGGGTGGCAAGGTCACTCTGTCTGCTCCTAGAATGTCCTCACTCATCACCCTGGCAGTTTAGCTCCAGATCATCAATACATCTCAACAGATCTGGGGTGTCCAACTCCCATACTCCAGAAGAAATGGGCCCCACCCACAGCTGGCATATAAAGGGGCACTATCTCCACCCATTACAACACTACAGGATGGGCAATAATTAAAAGGGCACCAACAAATGCCAGCCGGCTAAAACCCTGTCAGCTATTTACTGTTGTTTTTTACCTGTTGCAGATTTTCACTTTCTTCCTAATAAAGTCTGTTCCCAAAACAGGAAGTCAGGGGGAATTCCATACCTGGTAATTTTTGTGAATCATCAGGCCTGAAAATGGTGATGGGACAGGGGGCGTAGTGGGTGCCAGTCTAATAGCTGTGAGCATAGTGCGCTGCACAGATACATATTTATTGATTATGGCATGTGCCAAAATAGTGGCAATGGTTGTGAGTCGTGACACACTGCAGCAAATTGAAAAGTTAAATAGTGTTGTAAAATATAAGGGAATGAAGAAATGCCCCAGCATCACTGAGAGTAAAAAAATGTCCCTGCATCAATAGTGTCATTGGAGACCAAAAAAAGCTGATGTGTATGTGTCAGTGGGAGGAAAAAACGCTGCTGTGTTGGTATCAATAAATTCATGTTGAAGGCCTAATGCCACTTAGCCCACTTCGTCCGGGCACATAAACAGCCAGTGCTTCTAATAAAAATCCTCCAAGTACTGTCCATATAGACTGAATATGATCAATATCAAAATCATAGATTAGTTTTCACATAATATGTACATTGAATATGATCAACGACATCCATTACCTAAGCCACTTACCACTCCTGCCGTACAAGCTCTTACGTTATTCAGCTGATTCTTGTACTGACCAGTGGAGTATTTCTGATAACATGCTGAGTCCCATATTATACATTCCAGCAAGTAGTGCACTCAGTTGTGATGCTGACAGGCAGGACTCCCAAGGTGGCTACAATTGATTTCACCCGTAACATAGAGAGCAATCATTGCCAGTGGGAGGGAGGAGAAAACAAAATCCTATCTCCTAAAGCTATCATGGCCCTTGCTCTTCCTGATAGGAGTAAAATTTCAGTCACTCCTGTCAACACTATTAAGGGAAAACCAAAGAACTGATCGTGGAGGGCACAAGCAGGTAACATATGTGAAAAGTCTGCATTGCTTGATGAGATCCATGGGTATCCCAGGTATGGAAGTTCCCAGGTATGGAAAAGATGGATTAATTAATTGTAAAACCAGGGGGGCGTGGCTTGCCAGCGGAGAAAATGGAAGCCTGAATTCTTACCTCCGCAAATCTACCCAGCAACGAGCGACTCCTAGCTTAAAAAACAGGGCAAAAAACACACTGCACAGAACCGGAGACCTTCCTCTACCTTCGGGCGCAATGTCAAAGTGTAGGAAGAACCTGAAGGGGCCATAGAAGCTGACAAACTTCTTCCCCATAACGGGCACAAGCCGAGGACAAGATGGCGCCGATGGCCTCCTCAAGCACCCAGCGCGGCTCCTCTCACCACACGCTGGCTTCACCTTCACACCACACCAGGATTGCTCCTCTTCTTCAGCAGCGGATGGTGAGTCCTCTCCCCGTCCTCTTCAGCAGCAGACGGTGAGTCCTCTCCCCCTGTTTCTCCCTCCACAGCCAGCCCGGCCAAATCCAAGCCCCGCAGGGACAACACAGATCTTAGTCAGCCCAACAGCCTCTCTTTAAACCTGCCAGTCGCTGATCCCCAGCAGCCCTCAGCCATAGATGCATTCCCTGCCACAGACCAGCCAATCTCTGAGATGACAATGAGAGGAATGCTCATCTCACTGAAGCATACACTGTATACAGATCTGTCAGCATCAGTATCCTCCTTGGCTACTGTGGTACAAGCACAAGATCAGCATTTATTACATGTTGAAACTAAAATGGAGATCGCTACACTGCTCACAATGAGTTGATCGATGTATATACAGAACAAGAGGATGAATTACACCTAATTAAACTTAAACTGGCAGATTTGGAAGACCGTTCCCGCCGGAACAATATAAATTTCCACAATATACCAGAGTCAATTCAGCAATCTGACCTGGTCCAATACCTACATAAGTTAATAAGATCCATAGTACCTGATTTGACTGACCGGAACTTGGAAATTGATCGGGCGCATAGATTTCCAAAACTGCCTTACCTTCATGAATCAAAACCCAGAGACGTTCTCACCCATACCCCCTTTTTACTGCAAAAGAGAAAGTAATGTATGCTGCTAAACATGCACCCGCCCTTCCAGAACCATTCGCCACAATTAAATTGTACGCAGATCCCCCGAAAACAACAATGGATACTCAGCGACAATTGGCCACTATCACAAAACCACTACAGAACCACCATATGCCCTACAAGTGGGGTTTCCCTGTTAAATTGATAATAACTTACCAAAGCAAAACATACACCATAAAATCACTGGCTGGAGGTCACAAACTCCTAAGAGACTGGCGTCTCATCCCGGAGGAATCCACTTCCTCTGTGGACCTATCAGCCTCGCAAATGGACACGGAATGGTCCCTTCAGGATGCCTAATGAAACCGGTCTGCCCTTCACTCACCACCTTACTATCCGGCTGGGTAGTAGCGGGTTATTCTGCAGAAGCCAAGTTCTATTCTCGCAGACCCGTCTGTTACGGTTACCGTAGAGAATCACTGTTTCCCCCCAGTTACCACCAGCAGTAGTTACTGCATATTGAGCTCATTTGATAAAGAGCTCCCAATTTTTATTTCCTTTATTTCTTTTATACCCTTGGGCTCACCTGCACCACATAGAGATTACTAACGAATTACATAACCTCCTGACCCACCTTGGGATCACAGTTGTAGTCGCTAATACCAGAGAAACTCCCACTGACTCTGCCCACACATTTCCTAGCTCTCTACTAGCGCACCCAGGTCTTAGACTTTAAAACTTACCTGAAGCACAAAATGCGCATCAAGCTTGTCTCACTAAATGTCAGGGGCTTAAATAGCCCACAGAAAAGAATGATACTGCAAAAGGAAATTACAAAACGGCAAGCTGACATCATTTTTGTGCAAGAGACGCACTTTGCGTCAACCAACTCCAACAATCAAACTCAGAGGATATAGACAACTTTTTCTTGCCTCAGGCCCAAAAAAGAAAAATGGTGTCCTAACAGCCATTAAAGACAGCCTTCAATTCAAACTTCATCAATCCTGTGTGGACCCTCAAGGTCGCTACGTGGTTTTGATTTATGATATAGGACAATCCACCTATACCCTGGTCAATGTATATGGGCCAAATACGAAACAACTCAGCTTCCACAAACGCCTATATAAAAAAATTGAAAAGATACGGAAAGGAAGCCTTATCCTAGGGGGGGACTTCAACATAGTCGGAGACCCCACCATAGAGACCTCTGCATATAAACGACAGCGAAATGCATTAAACCCCTTCCTTCGAACAACAGACCTTTTTGATGTGTGGCGCTGCCAACATGGATCCGAAAAAGATTACACGTACTTCTCCTCTTCTCAGATAACATACTCACGCATAGATATGTTCGTGGTTGACAGATGGACCCTACAAAATATCAAGAGCTCTGAGATAGACACAATTTCCTGGTCGGACCATGCTCCAATATCTATAATCTTGGATGATTATCGAAGAGGGCCTCCATGAATATGAAGGCTCAACTCCACTCTGCTAGCCAACAAAGAAATTTGTCAGGAACTCGCTTAGGAACATCATTCATTCTTTGAATTGAACGCTCTCCCTGATACTAATTCCTGTATGCTTTGGTCAGCGTACAAGGCCTATATGCGTGCAATTCTTATTAAGTTAAATAAGAGACTGAAGAGCCAGGGGAACAGGCAGATTGATGAGATCATGCTACAAATTGAAAAATTATAACAGCAAAACAAAACCCATCCTTCTCACAAATTATCCAGTGAACTCCTTGAATTAAGACAGTCACTCAGATCATTAGTCCTGTACAAATATGAAAATAACCTTAAACACACTAAGGCCAATCATTACGCACTTGGTAACAAACCAGGAGCTCTGTTGGCTCGAATAGTTAAAGAGCAACGTTTGACAACCAAAATCTCTTCTCTCTTCCATCCCACCTCTAGGCAACTCCTAACAGACCCACAAGACATTGCAAATGCCTTTAGCGAGTATTATTCCTCTCTATATACAGTAACTTAAAAAAAGACCCTTTGACACACCAACATTCTGACCCTTTTATTCAAGGATTCTTGAATTCTATAACTCTACCCACTATCTCCTCCTCCCAATTCGAGTCTTTGTCCAGACCCTTCACCATAGAGGAAATAACCAAAGCCATCAAAGAATTACCCTTACATAAGTCACCTGGAGAGGATTAGTTTTCAAAAGAATTTTACAAGCAATTTAATGACATCCTAGCACCCCAATTAGCGACTCTCTTCAACTTTGTCAGTTCCTCTGGCTCCCTTCTAAACAGACTTGCTATGCTCAACTATTGTGACAATACCGAAACCAGATAAAGATCCTTCCTTAACTACAAACTACAGACCAATTTCTTTGTTAAATACCGACATAAAAATATTAGCCAAAGTCCTTGCCAAAAGAATAATAACATACCTCCCCTCTCTAGTGCACCCTGACCAAGTCGGGTTTATCCCAGGCCGCCAAGCACCAGATGCCACGAGAAGGGTATTGAACCTCATACACCATGCTATTCAAACACAAACGCCTTCTCTGCTCCTATCCCTGGATGCAGAGAAAGCGTTTGACAGAATACATTGGGGCTTTCTCAAAGGGGTCTTAGACATATTTGGAATCACGGGATGGTTCCAAAACGCAATACTTTCTCTCTACTCTAATCCCTCAGCAACAGTACTCATAGGAGGAGCCCTATCCACCCCATTCACTATAACAAATGGCACACGGCCGGGATGTCCCCTCTCCCCACTTATTTTTGCCCTACTAATGAAACCCCTAGCGGCTAAAATCAGAACCGATGAACAAATTTCAGGAATCAAAAGTGATAACCCAGACCATAAAATTAGCTTATTTGCAGATTATGTGATAGTAATAATTACCAACCCAAAGCAATCCCTCCTGAAAATACAGGAAACTATCCTTCAATTTAGCAAAGTTTCCTTATATAAGCTCAACGTATCAAAATCTGTATTAATGCCCCTGTGCCTCCCCACACAATTGGAATCCCATCTTCTGAAAACTACTCCATTCACCTGGGTAAATAACTATATTCCTTACCTGGGAATACAAATAGCACCTTCTCCAAAACAACTATTTACACTAAATTACCAGTCCTTTCTCCAAAAACTCCCTCAATTACTCTTTGCGATCAACAGGCCTCTCAAAAATTGGTAAGATCTCCACCTTTAAGATGATAATACTACCAAAACTCTTGTATCTATTTCGCACATTAAAATAACCCTTCCCTCAATCCTTTTTAACTTCCATCCAAAGACTAATCTCTAAACTCATATGGGGAGAGGGTCCTCCTAGATGTGCCAACTACGTCTTAACCAGACCGTACAAAAAGGGAGGGGTTGGCCTCCCCCACATAAGCAGTTACTACCATGCCTCCGTCTTAGACCAAATATACTACAGGTGGCTAGGGATGAGCTTCGAGTTCGAGTCGAACCCATGTTCGACTCGAACATCGCAAGTTCGACCGTTCGTCGAATTACGAACAATATGGGCCGTTCGCGCCAAATTCGAGTGGCGCGTCACGGCCCATAATTCACTGCAGTGCATTGCTGGCTGATGATTGGCCAAGCATGCACTATGACCCGCATGCTTGGCCAATCACAGTGCCGTCTGTACAGAGAGCTGTAATTGGCCAAAGCCAGGGTGGCTTTGGCCAATTATGGCTCAGGGAGTTTAGTACACGCCCCACACTATATAAGGCCGCCTGCACATCGGCCCTGTGTAGTGTGTTGCGGCGTTGAGAGAGAGATAGAGAGAGACAGTGTCATTTGATTTAAGTTAGATAGAGTAGGCAGGCGAGTCAGTTAGCTACACTTACAGTGTATTGTGTATATATATATATATATATCCTAGGTGTTGTGTATATATATATATATATATATATATATATATATATATATATATATATATATATATATATATATATATATATATATATATATATATATATATATACACACACTGTATTCAGTTTAGCTAGATCTGTTCCTGTTATTCTCTTCCTACTGACAGGCAGGCAGGTGTTTTTACAGTATTTACAGCTACCTGAAGAAAATTGCTGGTGTTCTTCTGATCCTATTAGTCCTATTAGCTACAGTATTTATAGTTAGTGTAGTGCGTCCTCTGCACAGTGTGCACCTTAAGCTACCTGAAAAAAATTGGTGGTGTTCTTCTGATCCTATTAGTACCGCAGGCAGCTGTAGCATTTAAAAGTTAGTGTAGTGCATCCTCTGCACAGTGTGCACCTAAAGCTACCTGAAGAAAATTGGTGGTGTTCTTCTGATCCTATTAGTACCGCAGGCAGCTGCAGTATTTACAAGTTAGTGTAGTGCGTCCTCTGCACAGTGTGCACCTAAAGCTACCTGAAGGAAATTGGTGGTGTTCTTCTGATCCTATTAGTACCGCAGGCAGCTGTAGCATTTACAAGTTAGTGTAGTGCATCCTCTGCACAGTGTGCACCTAAAGCTATCTGAAGAAAATTGGTGGTGTTCTTCTGATCCTATTAGTACTGCAGGCAGCTGTAGTATTTACAAGTTAGTGTAGTGCGTCCTCTGCACAGTGTGCACCTAAAGCTACCTGAAGAAAATTGGTGGTGTTCTTCTGATCCTATTGGTACCGCAGGCAGCTGCAGTATTTACAAGTTAGTGTAGTGCGTCCTCTGCATAGTGTGCACCTAAAGCTACCTGAAGAAAATTGGTGGTGTTCTTCTGATCCTATTAGTACCGCAGGCAGCTGTAGTATTTACAAGATAGTGTAGTGCATCCTCTGCACAGTGTGCACCTAAAGCTATCTGAAGAAAATTGGTGGTGTTCTTCTGATCCTATTAGTACCGCAGGCATCTGTAGTATTTACAAGTTAGTGTTGTGCGTCCTCTGCACAGTGTGCACCTAAAGCTACCTGAAGAAAATTGGTGGTGTTCTTCTGATCCTATTAATACCACAGGCAGGCAGCTACAATATTTACAGTTAGTGTACTGTGTCCTCTGCACAGTGTGCACCTAAAGCTACCTGAAGAAAATTGGTGGTATTCTTCTGATCCTATTAGTACCGCAGGCAGCTGCAGTATTTACAAGTTAGTGTAGTGCGTCCTCTGCACAGTGTGCACCTAAAGCTAACTGAAGAAAATTGGTGGTGTTCTTCTGATCCTATTAGTACCGCAGGCAGCTGTAGTATTTACAAGTTAGTGTTGTGCGTCCTCTGCACAGTGTGCACCTAAAGCTACCTGAAGAAAATTGGTGGTGTTCTTCTGATCCTATTAGTACCGCAGGCAGCTGCAGTATTTACAAGTTAGTGTAGTGCGTTCTCTGCACAGTGTGCACCTAAAGCTACCTGAAGAAAATTGGTGGTGTTCTTTTGATCCTATTAGTACCGCAGGCAGCTGCAGTATTTACAAGTTAGTGTAGTGCGTCCTCTGCACAGTGTGCACCTAAAGCTACCTGAAGAAAATGGGTGATGTTCTTCTGATCCTATTAGTACCGCAGGCAGCTGCAGTATTTACAAGTTAGTGTAGTGCGTCCTCTGCACAGTAAGCACCTAAAGCTACCTGAAGAAAATTGGTGGTGTTCTTTTGATCCTATTAGTACCGCAGGCAGCTGCAGTATTTACAAGTTAGTGTAGTGCGTCCTCTGCACAGTGTGCACCTAAAGCTACCTGAAGAAAATGGGTGGTGTTCTTCTGATCCTATTAGTACTGCAGGCAGCTGCAGTATTTACAAGTTAGTGTAGTGCGTCCTCTGCACAGTGTGCACCCAAAGCTACCTGAAGACAATTTCTGTTGTTCTGCTCCTATTAATACCACAGACAGGCAGCTACAGTATTTACAGTTAGTGTACTGTGTCCTCTGCACAGTGTGCACCTAAAGCTACCTGAAGAAAATTGGTGGTGTTCTTCTAATGCTATTAATACCACAGGCAGGCAGCTACAGTATTTACAGTTAGTGTACTGTGTCCTCTGCACAGTGTGCACCTAAAGCTACCTGAAGACAATTGGTGGTGTTCTATTGCTTCTATTAATACCACAGGCAGGCAGCTACAGTATTTACAGTGAGTATACTGTGTCCTCTGCACAGTGTGCACCTAAAGCTCAAGACAATTGCTGGTGTTCTCATACTAATAATGCTACAGGCAGGCAGTTGATTCTGCTAGCTGCAGTATAATCGGTATATATATATATATATATATATATATATATATATATATATATATATATATATATATATATATACATCCCAGTTTTGTGCAGCTACATCTCTCTGCAGGCCATTAGTATGTCTGGAAGACCAACAAGGAAAGGCATACAGTCACAAGCCAATAAAAGAGGGCAAGCAGGCTCTGTGCCTAGAGGCAACAGTGCTGGTCATGGAGACGGTGCATCCTCATCAGCACGTGGACGTGGGACACGCTTGTCCTTCTTTTCAGCAGCTGGCCATGTTGAGCCACAACATGTGGAAGACTTGGTAGAGTGGATGACCAAGCCGTCCTCATTCTCCTCATCCTCTCTCACCCAGGCTCAGGGTACTTTGTCTAGCAAAGCAGCTGCCAACGCGGCCTCTTCCCTCGGTTCAATGGCATCAGTCACTCCTTCCCTAGCCCCACCATGTCCTCCTGAGGAGTCCCCCGAACGATTTGACTACAGTGTTGGGTACATGCTCCAGGAGGATGCCCAGCGTTTTGAAGGCTCTGATGATGGTACCCAGCTAGAGGAAGGCAGTAATGTGAGCCCAGAGAGAGGGGGTGCCCAAGGACAGCAATCTGGTAGTCATGTTCCCCCAGCTGCAGCATACTGCCAGCTTTGCTCCAGTGATGAGGAGGGAGTGGATGATGAGGTCACAGACTCCACGTGGGTGCCTGATAGGAGAGAGGAGGAGGAGGAGGCACATCACCAACGAGGCAGGATGCCCTCCAGGGGCCAGCTTAAGGGCAACACACCGACTGCATCACACCTCATCGCTCCGCATGTGCAGGGCGCTGCTGTCTCTGCGCGTTATTCCAAAAGTTCTTTGGTGTGGGCCTTTTTTGAGACGAGTGCATCAGATCCCACTGCTGCTATTTGCAACATAAGTCTCAAGCGTATCTCGCGTGGCCAAAACATCCCCCGCTTGGGCACCACATGCTTGACCAGACATATGTCGACCTGCCATGCAGTTCATTGGCAAGCATACCTAAAAGACCCATACCAAAGAACAAAGAGGACCTCTCCTTGCTCCTCATCAGCTGGGATCTCCAACCCCACTATATCTTCAGTCCTCTCTGAGACCTACACTGAGAGGAATGAAGGTGTAGAATTAGGTGTGTCACAGCCAAGTACTAGGGGGCAATCTGCTATCGGTACACCGACGTCAGATTGTACCAGGCAAATTTGCCTTCCCCAGTTGCTGCACCGCCGAAAGAATTTTGCTCCCAGCCATCCACATGCCCAGCGGTTGAATGCTAGCTTGGATAAATTGCTAGCACTTCAACTGCTGCCTTTTCAGTTGGTAGACTCTGCCCCCTTCTGTGAGTTTGTGGAATGTGCGGTTCCTCAGTGGCAGGTTCCCAAACACCACTTTTTCTCAGGGGAGGCGATTCCGGCTCTCTATCGACATGTGGAAGGCAATGTCTTGGCCTCGCTGGACAGGGCGGTCAGCGGTAAGGTGCATATTACCGCTGACTCGTGGTCCAGCAGGCATGGACAGGGACGTTACCTATCTTTCACCGCGCACTGGGTGACTTTTCTGGCAGCTGGGAAGGATGCAGGACAGGGTGTAGTAGTGTTGGAGGTTGTTCTGCCACCACGCCTCCAAAATTCTACTAGTGGTGATTCTGCCACACCTCTCTCCTCCACCCCCTCCTCTTCTTCTTCCTCCATCGCCTCTTCCTGTGCTGATTTGTCCTTGGAACCAGCGGTGCTCTGTAGGCGTTCAAGGGGCTACGCAAGCACGCAGGCAAAAAGATGCCATGCGGTGCTTGAGCTGGTGTGCTTGGGGGACAGGAGCCACACTGGGGCAGAGATTCTGTCAGCTCTGCTGGGGCAGGTTCAGAGGTGGTTGACGCCACGTCAGCTTAAGGCAGGTGTGGTGGTTTGCGACAATGGCACCAACCTCCTCTCTGCCCTCCGAAAGGGACAACTGACCCATGTGCCCTGTTTGGCTCACGTCCTTAATTTGGTGGTGCAGCAGTTCTTGGGCAGGTACCCGAGCTTACAGGATGTCCAGAAGCAGGCCAGGAAAGTCTATGTGCATTTCCACAGGTCATATAATGCCAGTGCTCGGCTGGCTGACCTCCAAAAAGGTATTTAACCAAGAACCAAGAACCGCCTAATCTGTGACATGCCCACCAGGTGGAACTCAACGTTGGCCATGCTGCACCGGCTGCACATGCAGCAGAGGGCCATCAATGAATATCTATGCGACTATGGCACCAGGACAGGGTCAGGGGACATTGTTTTTTTCCCCACGCCAGTGGGCTATGATCAGGGATGCATGCACTGTCCTGTCACCATTTGAGGAGGTCACGAGGATGGTGAGCAATGACAGTGCATGCATCAGTGACACTGTACCTCTTATCCACCTGTTGGAGCACACACTGCATGGAATAATGGACAGGGCACTTGAGGCAGAACAGAGGGAGGAAGAGGAGGACTTCCTTACCTCTCAAGGCCCCCTTTATCAAGACAGTGTTCCTGTGTGCCCGCCGATCACACAGGAAGAGGACGAGGAGGAGGAGGATTGTGTCAGTATGGAGGTGGAGCCTGGCACTCAGCAACAGCAGCAGTCTTCAAGGGATCATTTACAGTCCCAAGAAACCCATGGACTTGTACGTGGCTGGAAGGAGGTGGCTGCGGATCATGTCATCTTTAGTGACCCAGAGGACTCCATACCGAATGCCTCAGCAAACCTACGCTGCATTGCCTCCCTGATCCTGCAAAGCCTGCGGAAGGATCCTCGTATTCATGGTATCAAGGAGAGGGATCATTACTGGCTGGCAACCCTCCTTGATCCACGTTACAAGGGTAAGGTTGCAGACTTTATCTTGCCATGGCAGAGGGAGCAGAGGATGAAACATCTTCGGGAGGCCTTGCAGAAAGGTCTGTGAAACGCGTTCCCAGAGACTGGGAGGTTACAAACCCCTGTTCCTGGACAACGTGTTGCTGAGGCTTCGGTCAGTCGAAGAAGGAGCTGTGGAGAAGGTGGCCGTCTGACCCATGCGTTCAGACAATTTTTTTAGTCCACAGCCCCGTAAGGTATGATCGGTTCCAGGAACCATCGCCAGTGTTTGTTTTACATGGTGCAGGAATACCTAGGGGCAAGATCAGACTTGGACACTTTTCCCACCGAAAATTCTCTGGGTTACTGGGTCTTGAGGATGGATCACTGGCCAGAGCTTGCACAGTATGCAATTGAGCTACTGGCCTGTCCTGCATCCAGGGTTCTTTCGGAACGCACATTCAGTGCTGCTGGAGGCTTTGTAACCGATCACAGGGTGCGCCTGTCCACCGACTCGGTCGATCGACTGACCTTCATAAAAATGAATCAGTCTTGGATCACCACCAGCTACCAGGCACCTGATGCTGATGTAACAGAATATTTTTTTTTAAAATGTCAGATCCCTTCAAGACTGCCTATGCTGATGCTGAGTGACTATCCTGTTATGCTGAATGATTATCCTCTTCCTCCTCAATGATCATGCTGATAGCTTGTAAGAACATTTTTGGTTCTGGGCGCCGCCACCAGTGGTTAAGGCCCATTTTTCAGCCCCTGTTTAACAGGGGGGTGTAATTACAATTTTTGATGCAATATTTTGCAGGAGGGTTCATTGCTGCGCTCAACTAGAGTATCCGTGAGGGGTTGCAGTGTTGTGGCACCAGCACCAGTGCCTAAGGCCCAATTTTTCAGCCCCTGTTTAACAGGGCGTGTAATTACAATTTTTGATGCAATATTTTTCAGGAGGGTTCGTTGCTGCGCTCAACTAGAGTATCTGTGAGGGGTTGCAGTGTTGTGGCACCAGCACCAGTGCCCAAGGCCCAATTTTTCTGCGCCTGTTCAACAGGGACATGTAATTAAAATTCTTGATCTAATATTTCACAGCAGGGCCCATTCCTGCGCCCACCAAGAGTAATGCCCCGTACACACGGTCGGATTTTCCGACGGAAAATGTGTGATAGGACCTTGTTGTTCCGACCGTGTGTAGGCTCCATCACACATTTTCCATCGGATTTTCCGACACACAAAGTTTGAGAGCAGGCTATAAAATTTTCCGACAACAAAATCCGTTGTTGGAAATTCCGATCGTGTGTACACAAATCCGACGGACAAAGTGCCTTGCATGCTCAGAATAAATAAAGAGAGGAAAGCTATTGGCCACTGCCCCGTTTATAGTCCCGACGTACGTGTTTTACGTCACCGCGTTTAGAACGATCGGATTTTCCGACAACTTTGTGTGACCGTGTGTATGCAAGACAAATTTGAGCCACCATCCGTCGGAAAAAATCCTAGAATTTTGTTGTCAGAATGTCCGAACAAAGTCCGACCGTGTGTACGGGGCATAACTGTGAGGGCTTACAGTGTTGTGGCAACACCACCACCCCCACCAAAGGCCCAATTTTTCTGCCCCTGTTCAACAGGTGCATGTAATTACAATTCTTGATATAATATTTTACAGCAGGGCCCATTCCTGCACCCACCAAGAGTAACTGTGAGGGCTTACAGTGTTGTGGCAACACCACCACCACCAAAGGCACCATTTTTCTGCCCCTGTTCAACAGGTGCATGTAATTACAATTCTTGACAAAATACATCACAGCAGGGCCCGTTCCAGCGCCCACCAAGAGTAACTGTGAGGACTTACAGTGTTCTGGCATCAGCACCACCACCAAAGGCCCAATTTTCTGCCCCTGTTCAACAATGGCATGTAATTACAATTCTTGATCTAATATTTCACAGCAGGGCCCGTTCCTGTGCCCACCAAGATTAACTGTGAGGGCTTACAGTGTTGTGGCAACATCAACACCTAAGGCCCCAATTTCTGCAGAGTATATAGGACAGGCCCCTACTTTCAAACATCCAACTTACAAACGACTCCTACTTGCAAACGGAAGGAGACAACAGGAAGTGAGATGAAATCTACCCCTAGGAAGGGAAATTCTCTCCTGTAAGAGTTAATATGGGAAAAACGTGTCTCCTCTACACTGATGCTTTATCACCAATCCTTGTTTCACTAAAAACCCCAAATTTTCAAAAAAACATTTGTCATTGGGACAGAAAGTGAGGTGAAATCTTCTGAAGAGGTGCACAGACAGCAAAACAAATGTTACAGTGGTGATAACCCTTCCCTATGTTTTCCAAAAAGCTTAAAAATAGATTTTTTGGCTGGAGCTACACTTTAAAAATGTACCAGTTCAAAATTACAAACAGATTCTACTTAACAACAAACCTACAGTCCCTGTCTTGTTTGCACCGCCTGTATACTGCTGTTCAATGCATATAGGGCCTGGGAGCCCTATAATTTGGGTGCGGGGTTCCCCTTAATATCTATACAAGACCCAAGGGGCCTGGTAATGTACTGGGGGGTGGGGATTAACCATGCCGTTTGTCTCACTGATTTTCATCCATATTGCCGGGACCCAACATTACATTAAAGCTGCAAGTAGTTTTAAATTACTTTTATTCCTTTAAAAATGTCTTTTTGTGCAGGGACTGTTCTAAACACGGGAAACACGCGCTACTTTACAGGCATCCTATACACACCCCCCAGGTACGACATTTAAAGAAATATTTCACTTTTTTTTCACTTGAAGCATCATTAAAATCACTGCTCCTGAAAAAACGTCAGTTTTTAAAACTTTTTTGCATTGATACATGTCCCCTGGGGCAGGACCCGGGTCCCCAAACCCTTTTTAGGACAATACCATGCATATTAGCCTTTAAAATTAGCACTTTTGATTTTGAACGTTCGAGTCCCATAGACTTTAATAGGGTTCTAAAGTTCCACTCGAACTTTCTGTCCGTTCGCAGGTTCTGGTGCGAACCGAACCAGGGGGGTGTTCGGCTCATCCCTACTGGTGGCACCCAACACCTGAAAAAATCTGGTCAATCATGGAAACTCTATCCCCCCAGAATAAATACCCCTTAGACTCCCTCCTCTTAACAGCAGCAGGATGCCCTCCTTCAAACCGTGACACACCCCAATCAGTTTCAGCCTCAATAACAACATGGAAAAAAATCTTATCCACACAAACTCCTAGCTCCCCTACCTGCTCGATACCTATACCCCTTAGAGCCCTTGCCAAGCATCTTCATGAATTTAATCTCTCGGTAAGGCAAAAAAAAGGCATCACTAACATCATTGACCTTGCTACAGTGGTGTAGTGGGTAGCACTCTCACCTAGCAGTAAAAAGGGTCGCTGGTTCAAATCCCAACCACGACACTACCTGCCTGGAGTTTGCATGTTTTCCCTGTGCCTGCGTGGGTTTCCTCCGGGTACTCCGGTTTCCTCCCACACTCCAAAGACATGCTGGTAGGTTAATTGGCTTCTGTCCAAAAATTGTCCCTAGTATATGAATATGAGTTGGGGACCTTGGTTTGTGGGCTCCTTGAGGGTAGGGACTGATGTGAGTGTGTACTCACTCAGGTTGAACTGGATGGACTAGTGTCAACCTTACTAACTATGTATATATGTAACAAGTCGTTAAAATCATTTGAGAACCTCCGACAGGAATCTAACCTCCCGCACTCAGAACTTTTCACCTATTTGAGAATCTCCCCTTTTCTCAAATCCTCAAAACTCCCATATACAACCACGCTACCGGAACCAATATACCAATTCTACACTTGTTCCCCATACCCCAAGAAAGGAATAACCTGTTTCTACAACCTCCTAAATGACAACCGCCCCCTACTCGCAAATCCCCACTTTATCTAAATGGGCTGAGGAACTGGGGGTCCACATAACCTCTGATATGTGGCAACGTGCCTTTAGGTACACCTCCACCGCCTTTCATTGTTCCAACCATTGGGAGACATACCAAAAACCCTACACAGGTGGTATCTAACATCTTACCAGTTATAGAAAATATACCCAGGAAGCCCATCATGCTGTTGGAGGAATTGTGGCAGCATAGGCTTCATAGCCCACACACTATAGTACTGCAAATCCCTTACCTCGTTCTGGAGGCAAATATTCATCTCTACTATCTCTGGCCTACCTTCTGCCCCTACCCCCGCTGTCGAACTGACTGGTTTTTTTTAGCATATGTCCTATGCTGTTCTGAAAAATCCTCATTGATGTGCTGGTGATCCCTCCCCCCTCACTCCTCATCCTATCCCCCCCCAGTCCCCAGTTCCCCTCCTCCCTTCCCCCCCTTCCCCCATCATACCCCTCCTATCTCCCATTTTCTTCCCGCCTGCTTTGTCAACTAAATATTATAAGTTAAAGCAAATGTACAGTTACATATGTTAACAAACATAATCATATCTGTTGTCTGACCAGGTTGAACTGGACTCATATAAGCCAGGAGGACCCTCTGTTCTTTGTGTAGTGCACTACCCCCGTAGGAGCTGCTAGTTAGTTCATTCTTTTCTGTAGTGTGACCCCGTTACCCCTTCCTTGCATGAATCATACAGCAAACACTCCAGAACAGTAGAACTTTAACTTTATTCCTTTCTCTTGATGCATAGCAGAAAAGAATGTGCTATATGTACAGTCTGTATCTTCAAGAAATATGAGCTGCCTCTACATCTTTGGTTCCTGTAATGGTAGTTATAACCTTTTCCCTTAGCAAATTGAACAGTGCCTCTCTGAAAAACACTTGGTAATGGATGCTGGAAGTACCAGGCCTCACCTGCCTATGTTGATTCCTGCGATCCCACTATGCCAGTTCAGGAAAAGTCGGGACATACCCCGATCTACCGCATCCTTTTGACAGCCACTTCCTGTTATACTTTGCTTCTTTCCTCCCTCCTGTTTACTACTACTTCCCAACTATACAGCACTTCCAAATTATGTCCAAAGAACATTACTCTGAATAAAGTTCTTAGGCTGACTGATTGGATTCCTCCTGGGTGTTAATTCTTTAAGGCCCAACTCCCTGCACAGACTTCATTGTTGACCCACACTCCAACACTCTTTTGAGGCATTGATTCTCTAAGGCTGAAGATCTGCACCTCCTCCTTCAAGACCCACACTTTAACACCCTCCAGTCTTTGGAAATACTGTTTCCCTGGGTTTCCACTCACTTGTACTCCTTATCAACAGTCCATGATTGCTACAGAATAATGAACACCCAGTCTTCCTCCTGTTAGTCGTAGCAGTTTCCTCCTATTAGACGTAGCAGTTTCCTGCTGATGTCTCCTCCATTTCTCCTCCCCGCATGGCACGTTCCCCTCCCCAGAGGGGAGAGCTCCTGAGCTGCACCAGCCCCTACATGCTGTCTTCTTCTGAATCACATTCTCATCCTCCCCTTGAGCATGTGACCCACAGTTTATATAGGCCTGAAAGCCCCTGCCCATTCAAATTAACGATTGGTCCAGGGTGACTTACACAAACTAACTGCATCCTGTGTGTAACCCATGCTCCCTCCAGAACCTCTCACTGGAAGAACAGGGCATCAATCAGACAGAATACAGGTGGTCACACCCTTCTGCTATTCTGTAATTTCTCCCAACCAATTTAACCCAACCAGGTTTAAACCAACAGAGTAAAACACTGGCAATTTTAGATGACACTAATCCTATCTGCCTACTTTAGCACACACCTAAGTAGGTGGGCACTACATTTGTAACAACCAAATTGTATTGAAAAACTCAATTAAAATCTATTGAATATAATTGTAAAACCAGATGGGGTTCAAACACTTCCCCACTCCAATCCAAAATTAAGTAAAACGTGTTTGCTATAAACCCACATTAAGCCATAGGATAAATCTAACAGCAGGACCTAGCATCTTTTTAAAACCCAACAATGTTTGCTTCTACAGTATATTCCTTTCATGAGATGTTTGCTTTAATAACCTGTGTAAGTGCAGTAGAGCCAGAAAAGCACATTACTAAGATTTTATGTGCATTTAACAATGATACAGTATATTCTACTTCTTTCACATGCTTCCTGTTTTTTTAAAGCAGTTTCTATTTTTTTTCACGATCAATAGAATGTAAATATTTAACATGTAACAGAGTAATATACTGTACATATAATTGATAATGAATATAGTGATAATTGGGTTTTCCAGTTGTTGTGGCAGAGGTGATGGAGTGAAGATGCTTTAGAAAGTAGGAAGGGGCCTCACCATTAAAAGCAGTACTTGTGAAGGTGCATGCGCGGCAGCTCACAAGATGGCTGCCAGCTTATAGAGCTCCACTCCACCATGGCCCATTAACAGCCACCGGAGCTCTCAGAGTGGTCCCTCACGCCTATTACCGAGATAATCCAGCAGGGGAGACCCCTGGGAACCCTCTGATGTCAACGGCGCAAGCCAGGAGGAACCTCATTAGCCAGATGTCCGCTGCGGCCGTTCCTGTCAGCTATGCCAAGATGGCGGTGGCTCCACGAGGCACATACAGCGCAGAGAACTCAGACGAATCTATTGCAGATCAGGATCTGATACCACCACATTGCCCAGGTACTGCTTACCCACCCCTACCCCTGGCCACATCTCCTGCCTCCACGGAGTCCCTGCTGGGCAGATTGAGCTCTGGTCTCCCCACCACCTCCATGCTGGACCCTCACACAGGCATGCTTCTTTCTGTGAGTGAGGCAAATGAGGCTGCCCCCATCCCCAATGACTTCCCCTCTATGATGGAAGCGTTCTCTCAAATACTCTCAAAAAGCCTAGCCTTAAATGCGGCTCAAATAACCTCATCCATCCATGCCAATCTGCAGCAAATAGGGATGAGAATTGGCACTATAGAAAAGAAAGCTGATCAATCAGTGGCATGGATTAATCAGAACTCAGCCAGGATTCAAGATGTACAGGATCAATTGGAAACAGCACTTGCAAAGATCGACAACCTTGGGAACAGATCGAGACGTTATAACTTCAGAATTAGGGGGCTCCCTGAATCTAAGAAGGATGTACATGCAGCTTTAAAATCTCTGATAAAGGGTCTTTTCCCAGATATTGCTGAACACCGCCTGGAGCTAGATAGAGCCCACAGAGCACTGCAACACCCCCGCTCGGATGGTCTCCCCAGAGACATCATTGTGAAACCCCATTTCTATTCAGTAAAGGAGGAGGTGGTGAAGAAGTCCAGGATCTCTGATGACCTCAAGTTGTATGGTTACAAAATACAGATTTTTGCAGACCTATCAACATATACAGTACAGAAAAGACGTTCTCTTAAACCGCTCCTTCAACTTCTGATTGAAAAAGAAATCACATAAAGAGTCTTTCCCTCTCCGTCTGAACTTCTCATACAGAAACAAAAGTCACAGCTTCTCATTGTTTGCAGAGGGAGAACACCTTCTGCTACAATTAGGCCTGATCACACAGGAACCACCCTTCGTTCAGGCTGCCAGGGGAACCCACTCGTCTACCAAGAGACCCCCACCAGCAAGCTCGCTGCAACCCACTTGGCTGAAACAAAACTCCAAGCAATCCAAAGAGAGTCTCCCGCCATGATGTACAGGCCCCTTTCAGGGATCAGGGCCCTGATCCATGACTTTCCTCTTCTCCTTACTACTTCCAGATGTCTCTTGGGGTAACCCTAATGCCCCTCCCCACTTGTCAACTCCATTTTGGGACTAACCCCTAACCTGCACTGACTCGGTTGTGGATCAGTTCTACGCTTTTGTAGGACTGGCTGTTACCAAAGAACTGGGGCTCTTAACTTGGTTACAGGGAAGGGGGGAGTAATTACCTCTTAACTCCTCCGGGAGCACTAACGGAAGGCAGACCGTATAGTTTATACACTCTTCCTAGCTCATTTTTGATCCCTCGGTCGGGACTCTAGTTCTCATTCTCTGAGGGATGACTAGCGGTTATCAAGGTTGTAAAAGTTTAATGTTACTTCAGGTTCTCTGCTTACCTATTCTTCTGCGTGGTCAGTATGGCTGGCGGTATCGGCTGCACAGAAGAATAACTCAACATGCTTTGGGAAGTTACTTCCCGCATTACTTTCATTGTTCTAGATTTCTAACCGAACAGGGTCTGCCCGTTCACCTGGGCTCCTAGCCTAAAAAGCTGGGGCTCTGGGTAGGGGGCGGAAACTGGAAAGGGTACTCGGTGACATCATTTGTTTGAAGTCGTTGTTCTTTATGGGACGTTCTGTTTACTATATATCATAGGCTCTTTGACAGACTTCAGTTGATTTGATCTTTAGGTGGCGGGGCTGTGGTGGATCCAGTGCACCTCCAGTGGGTACCAGGAGCACTGCTAGTGCTCTTGGTTGCTTACCCGGTTTCCCTATAAATAGGGTATTCCGGTCCTCTCAGGTTGAGGGGATAGGAATGGCTAGTACATTCCACCCCGGGGGTGGGAGGGGGTCAGGGGACCCCCGGGTTCTAAGTTTTCATTGTTTTTTTGTGAATGAAAGTTTTTTTAACTCAGGTCTCTGTAACGCCCCTGTTTTTGTTCTTTTTTTTTACCTTTTTCCCCTTTTCCTTTACTAATGCTCGTCTGAGTGTTCCCAGGTTCCACGAGTATCTCTGGCCTCCCTTCCCAGGTCCCAGCTCATTGGCTTACACACCTTTTGGGCTTCTCAGAGTGAATCCCTCACAAAGAAAAGGTAAGACACATGTTTCACATATAGGCTCACCCCCTCTGATCCATGAATAATCCACTTCACTCCTCTCCCACCCTCAAAATTATTTCTCACAATGCCCAGGGTTTTAACTCTCCCATCAAACGCAGGAAGCTTTTTCAACTTTACCAATCCATGCATGCTGACATTCTCTTGCTTCAAGAAACCCACTTTCCATCCTCATATAAACCTACTTTCCTACATCAACGCTTCCCCCAATTTTTTATAGCCTCGGCAGTCAACAAAACGAAGGGGGTGGCCATCTGCTTTGCTAAACACATTAACCTCTCTAAACCGGAGACTGTAGTCAACCCTCTGGGACGTTAAGTTCTGGTTTCTTGCCACATCGATGGGGAATTGTACACCTTCGTCTCATACTACACCCCTAATAAGGGTCACAAAATCTTTTTTGACTCCCTGATTCACAAATTGCAACCATACTTACAGGGAACGATTTTTATTGGCGGGGACTTCTCTCTTGACAAATCTGCAGAAGGGAAACCGAAACCTAGGCGTCCTTCTAGACAGAGCATTAAAATAGCGAAGCTGCTTCATGAGGTGTGATTGATCAACATCTAGAGAGAAACTAACCCACACATTAAAGACTATACCCATTATTCAGCACCTCACAACTCCTTTGCCCAGATAGACCACATCTTCACACGCCCCCACTACCATTCCACTAATCAGAGGGTCCAAGATAGTAGATACCCCCTTGTCTGATCACTCGATGGTCACACTGATTACACAAAGAACTGCGGGAGCCAGAAGCCCCCCTCGCTGGCGCTTGCAGGAATCCTTTTTGAGTGATCCAATACAATGTACCTTACTGGAAGAGGCCATCAAGGAATACTTCCATATAAATATGTCGAGCGACGTTTCACCTGCGACCATTTGGGCGGCGCATAAGTCCGTAATTAGAGGGAAATGTATTCAATTGACATCTAAACTTAAAGCAGAACATAGAGCAGACACAATTAAACGTTCTGAGGACTTCCGTTCTTTGGCAAAGGCACTAGTAAATTTAGTATATATAGAAAAGTGCAGCGCTAAAGTCCCAAACATAAACTAGAAACATGAGTAAAACATGTGTAAGTCTGTGAAAAATTGGGAAGATCCTAAAAAATATTGTAAATCAACACAATACATGAACACATGAGATATGGAAAAAAATATCTATAGTGCAATGTGGTATGCTCTGGGGCCAGAGTCCATAAACGTAGAATCAGTGAAAGTCTTTTCAAACGGAGGAGGACCTTGAACACTGGACGATGAATTGATGCTTAGATGTAAGGCAACCACAGGTAACACGCCACAGACATTATCAAAAATGAAAGAGATTAGGTACTCTTACCAGATCCGTAGGACGTATCTGCCGTATAGCAGTACGTCTGTTTAGGCAAGGTTTTTATTCATTAAAACCCCTCATTTTTTGACCTACACCATGTGGAGTTTTTTTCTTTTTTCCTCCATGACTCCACCCTCAACTGGTTCCTTCTGATCTTTCTGTTCCGGAACTGGAGAGTGTGCGTGATAGCGGTTAACTTCCACCCAGGACAACCGCTCTTCATCGGTGATCGTGACCTACGGGATAACATCCAGGTGGATACCACGGGAGGTTACCTCCTCATGCCTAAACAGAGGTACTGCTATACGGCAGATACGTCCTATGGATCTGGTAAGAGTACCTAATCTCTTTCATTTTTGATGATGTCTGTGGTGTGTTACCTGTGGTTGCCTTACATCTAAGCATCAATTCACTGTCCAGTGTTCAAGCTCCTCCTCCGTTTGAGAAGACTTTCACTGATTCTACGTTTATGGACTCTGGCCCCAGAGCATACTACATTGCACTATAGATATTTTTTCCATATCTCATGTGTTCATGTATTGTGTTGATTTACAATATTTTTTAGGATCTTACCAAATTTTCACAGACTTACACATGTTTTATTCATGTTTCTAGTTTATGTTTGGGACTTTAGCACTGCACTTTTCTATATATACATTGGTGTGACTTGGTTTGTTTGTGTGTCAGCCGCTGTTCACTTTATTTGTATTGATACTTTTATATTTTTTCACCTGTTTTGAGGGTCAGCGCAGCACTTCCCCTATCACTGCACTAGTAAATTTAGACAAAGCCCTGGCCCTTCTTAATCAGACCTTGACAACGGCTGCTGTAAGGCATCTCAGGTCGACTGGGGTGAAATTATACTCCCAAAAGGATAGGATCGGTCCGAGACTAGCGGTTAAGCTGAGCCCCAAACCCTGCTCCCTGGCATTCCCGAAAATTAGATTACCCTCAGCCAAGATTATGGAAGCCTTCCTTCAGTTTTATTCCAAACTTTATAAATCGAACCCTCCACTCTCCTGACCGACACAGAATACATTTCTAGATACTCTATCACTGCCCACTCTGGCTAAAGACCACAAGGACCTCCTTGAGAGCCCGTTCACCCAAGCAGAGGTATTAGATACAATTAAATCACTGAAAGTGGGTTCCTCACTAGGTCCAGATGGTTTTTCCACTGGGTACTACAAAAAATTTGGTTCCTACCTGGCTCCACACTTAACAAGATTATTCAACTCCCTTAGGGAAGGAACTCCTCTCAGTGCTGACCTAAACTCAGCATATATCTCGGTAATACCCAAACCAGGTAAAGATACGAGCGAGGTGGGCAATTATCGCCCGATCTCGTTGATAAATAACGATATTAAAATATTGACAAAGATACTAGCAAATAGAGTAGCAATCTTCATCCCATCATATATCCACAGAGATCAGGTGGGTTTTTATCCATGGGAGACAAGGCCCAGACCAGATTAGACGGACCATCAACGTCATCTCACTCCTAAAATCCCAATGGGACGGGGGCCCCCCTCAGAAAGACTTCCTCCTCTCGATTGACCTCCACAAAGCCTTCGATTCGGTAGACTGGGCTTACCTGTTTGATATTTTATGGAGATGGGGCTTTGGCACATATTTTCTAAACTTAATTCAATTGCTCTACTCTAACCCATCAGCACAGGTACGTCTGATGGGCAGATACTCAGCCTCTTTCTCTATCGGCAGGGGTACCAGACAGGGATGCCCACTCTCCCCCCTCCTCTTTGCAATAACCATCGAAACACTGGCCATAGCAATTAGATCGAATCCTGACATTAAGGGGGTAACTTGCGGGGAACAGGAACATAAATGTGCGCTATATGTCGATGACCTCCTCCTCTTTATCTTTATAACCTCTCCTCTAATTTCCACCCCAATGATTTATAAAGTGCTGAGAGTATTCAGCAAAATTTCCGGCCTTAGGGTCAATATGAATAAATCAACAGCATTAAACATAACAGTTCCTATCGACCTGCTTACACAACTTTCAAGCAACTTTGACTTTTCTTGGGCCCCCACAGCGATTCCTTACCTAGGGATCAAACTAACACCAGACATCAATAACCTTTTTCAGGCAAACTATCCCCCTATGATTCTCAAATGTAGAGGCGAGATGGAAAAGTGGTCTAGATGTGGTCTATCCTGGCTAGGCAGGGTGCATGCAGTTAAGATGACGTTTCTCCCCCGTCTATTATATCTATTTCGCTTTCTCCCAATCTCAATCACGAAACGATTCCTCAGTAAATTTCAGTCAGAAGTAATATGCTTTGTCTGGGGTAACAAGGGGTATAGGTGCCCAACGAAAACCCTTTTTCGCCTGAAATCCCAGGGTGGTTTGGGGTTACCGGACCTCTGGGGTTACTCCCAGGCAGCACAACTGTCACAAATTTCAATGGTCTTCTCCAGGGGCCAGAAACCTGATTGGCTCTCCATGGAAAGAAAAGCTATCCCCATAACACCATTGATTATCTCTTATGGTGTGATCCAAAGAGTAGGCCAGTCATAATGTCCCCTACCCTCTCTCACTCCATTGCACTATGCTCCAAGCTTTACACCCAACACACTGTGATATCCCCCCTGAAACCACTAGATCATTTATTCCATAATGCAAACTTCCCTCCGGGGCTCAATATAAAAGCGTTCCGATGGTGGACAGATAAAGACCTCTACCCAGTGGCGGAACTACCGCCATAGCAACCAACGTGGTTGCTATGGGGCCCACAGTCGCTATGGGGCCCTGGCCCACTGCCGAGTGGGGCCCTCAGCCGGGGCCCTCGGCATCGGCAAGCTCCTGTGACTGTCCTGCACAGAAGACAGAATAACCGACGCCATCCCCGTTCCAGCGGCGTGACGTCACTCAGCCGGGGGCGCGATGGGAGGAGCGGCGAGAACTACTGCAGCCTGCAACCATGAGGAGCCAGGCAGCGCCACTGAGGAGGAACCTCAATACACTGGTCCATGACCCACTATTGCAGAGAGCCAGAGACAGAGTCAGCGAAGCGATCATTCACATTTCCAGGTAAGGAAACAAGCAGCACAGCTAAATTAAGCTGATGCAGTCAGTGATGCCATACGGCCGGACTGCAGTCTGAGGAAGAATATGAACTGTCTGTGATTGTGACTGTGATTTTTGTAATATGCAGCACGGCGGGGGGAGGGGGGTAAATGTCCTGCACTGTAACTGCTGTATTAATGCCCTGGACTGTAACTGCTGTATTAATGTCCTGCACTGTAACTGCTGTATTAGGCCCCTTTCACACGGTCGGACCGTTAAGGTCCGCCTGTCAGTTTTGACGGCGGACCTGAACAGGCGCTCCATGCTAGTCTATGGAGCGACGGATGTCAGCGGGGACATGTCCGCTGACATCCGACCCGATCCGATCTGCTAAAAGCAGACGGATGCCCCTACGTTCAGATCCGTCCCCGGCGGATTGGATCGGGTGAGATCTGATGAAAACGGACATGCTGTCCGTTTTTGTTCGATCTCTCCATAGAAACCAGCGGCGCTCGCAAGCCCCTCCCCACTCAGTGAGCAGAGAGGGACCTGTCATCCGCCAGCACAGCGGAGATCAACAGAGAAATCTCCCGCTGAGCCGGCGGACCAAGGCGGACTCCGTGGAAGTGGATGCACTGGTCACAGTCACTGATGAATGAATTTACTGGTCACAGATGAATGAATTTACTGGTCACGGTCACTGAGGTATTAATTTACTGGTCACAGTCACTGATGAATGAATTTACTGGTCAAGGTCACTGAGGAATGAATTTACTGGTCACAGTCACTGATGAATGAATTTACTGGTCACTGAGGAATGAATTTACTGGTCACGGACACTGAGGAATTAATTTACTGGTCACTGATGAATGAATTTACTGGTCACGGTCACAGATGAATGAATTTACTGGTCATGGTCTCTTATGAATGAATTTACTGGTCACTGATGAATGAATTTACTGGTCACTGATGAATAAATTTACTGGTCATGGTCACTGATGAATGAATTTACTGGTCAAGGTTACAGATGAATGAATTTACTGGTCACGGTCACTGATGAATGAATTTACTGGTCACTAATGAATAAATTTACTGGTCATGGTCACTGATGAATGAATTTACTAGTCACGGTCACAGATGAATGAATTTACTGTTCATAGTCACTGATGAATGAATTTACTGGTCACGGTCACAGATTAATGAATTTACTGGTCACAGTCACTGATGAATGAATTTACTGGTCACAGTCACTGACGAATGAATTTACTGGTCACGGTTACTAATGAATGATTTTACTGGTCACAGTCACTGAGGAATGATAAAAATATGTAGCGCTACCTCAGTCACAACGTAAAAAAATAAATGAAATAGAAACGTCTAAGGCCTAGATAAACACAAACAAGCAAAACTAGGTACAACAATAATGTGTACGTGTAAAGTGCAAAGTGAAACACAAAAAGGTAATCCAATCTCACATAGCAAGTGAGTGGAAAGGATCAAATGTAAACAATGTCACCTAATAATATAGTAAATAATCCAGCCTCATGTGACAAGTAAATAAATAAAAAATGTGAATAATGTCACATGATAATAGAAGTGTCCAATCAGTCAATAATGAACATCAAACATAAAAATAAGCATCAGAAAATTGCTAATTAAAAATAATAACAATGTAATTCACAGGCATGCGATTCACTAATGCGATTTAACAATGCGACTTCCCAAAAAATATTAGCAAAGTGCAGTGTGCGTGATCAGAAGATAATGCTAATAAAAAACAAATATCAATGTAATTCACAGGCATACGATTCGCAAATGCGATAATTAAATGTGACTTCCCAAAAAAAATATTTATATTTTTATAAATCATTTTTTTGGGAAGTCGCATTTAATTATCGCATTGGCGAATCGCATGCCTGTGAATTACATCGATATTCATTTTTTATTAGCATTATCTTCTGATCACGCACACTGCACTTTGCTAATATTTTTGGGAAGTCGCATTGTTAAATCACATTTGTGAATCGCATGCCTGTGAATTACATCGTTATTATTTTTAATTAGCAATTTTCTGATGCTTATTTTTATGTTAGATGTTCATTATTGACTGATTGGACACTTCTATTATCATGTGACATTATTCACATTTTTTATTTATTTACTTGTCACGTGAGGCTGGATTATTCACTATATTATTAGGTGACATTGTTTACATTTGATCCTTTCCACTCACTTGCTATGTGAGATTGGATTACCTTTTTGTGTTTCACTTTGCACTTTACACGTACACATTATTGTTTTACCTAGTTTTGCTTGTTTGTGTTTATCTAGGCCTTGGACGTTTCTATTTCATTTATTTTTTCACGTTGTGACTGAGGTAGCGCTGCATATTTTTATCATTTATTGAGTAAGGTTATGTGAGTACACTATTTTATGTTGGCGGCTCCTTGTCCACTTTATCTTTTATTGTGGTTCTTTGTGCATTAGTTATTATCCTTTACATACTTAGTAACTGAGGAATGAATTTACTGGTCACTGAGGAATTAATTTACTAATCACAGTCACTGATGAATGAATTTACTGGTCACAGTCACTGATGAATGAATGTACTGGTCACGGTCACAGATGAATGAATTTACTGGTCACAGTCACTGATGAATGAATTTACTGGTCATGGTCACAGATGAATGAATTTACTAGTAACAGTCACTGATGAATGAATTTACTGGTCACAGTCACTGATGAATGAACTTACTGGTCACGGTCACAGATGAATGATTCTACTGGTCACGGTCACTGATGAATAAATTTACTGGTCACGGTCACAGATGAATGAATTTACTGGTCATGGTTACTGATGAATGAATTTACTGGTCACGGTCACTGAGGAATGATTTTACTGGTCATGGTCACAGATGAATTAATGTACTGCCACTGCTGATCATGGTCACTGATAGTGATGATTATGAACTGTGACTGATTGTGATTTTTCTAATATGCAGCATGGCAGGGAAGGGGGGTAAATGTCCTGCACTGGTCATAGTAACTGCTGTATTAATGTACTGCCACGGGTCACAGTCACTGATGAATGAATTTACTAGTCACGGTCACTGATGAATGATTTTACTGGTCACGGTCACTGATGAATGATTTTACTGGTCACGGTCACTGATGAATGATTTTACTGTTCACGGTCACTGATGAATGAATTTTATTGGCAGTGTTTTTGTTTTGTTGTTATCTATGTAATTGAGGAGTATAAGGGTCTTTCCTTGTACTGTATTTTTCAGTTTCAACCATAATGTTCAGTTACCATCATCAAAGTGGTGCTCACAAGCGTAAAAAGAAAAGGGAAGACACCTACAAAATGGAGAAACTTCCAAAAATCACACATTTTTTTTTTTTTTTTTTTTAGATTTTTTTTTTTTTTTTCCAAGAAAAAGTTTATTGAAGGATGTATATCAGAATACAAGCTTATTAAATTAAATTACATCAAGTTACAGTACATGGATAGCAAATGTATAAAGTAATAACTAGTAAGTATAATCAGATAAAATAAATAAATAAATAAATGAATAAATAAATAAAAATAAGATATTAGATAAAAGTAGTAAGATAAAATAGAGAACAATAAATAATAACCATAGAGACATGGTACTTTAAATTATAATGAAAGCTTGGCCTTCCACATGAAAAAAAAAAAAAAACAGATCTAATCTATAATAAGTTTAGAATGATTCCAATACATTAATACGTTTGTGATTAATAAGAGAGCGGAAAACAAATAAGGTTAATTTTCTCTATAAATCGGAGTATGACCTGGGTAATATTTATTAAAGTAGTCGGGTATATTCAGAAGTTGTTTAAAATTGTTGCCAGTAAGCCCATGTGTTTCTAAATTTTGTAGATGAGTCATGAGCTTGGTGTATGAGTTCTTCCATTAAAGCTATTTTGTTTACTCTGGCTATCCAATTTGTAATTGTGGGTGGATTGGGAGATTTCCAGAGGGCTGGAATACAAAGTTTTGCAGCATTAATGAGATGTTGAACTAATGATCTGTGGTAAATTTTCATCGGTAAATTAGAATGATGAAGTAAGGCTTGGGCTGGGGAGAATTCTAAGCGTATAGTTGTAATTTGGGTGATATATTGGAATACATCAGTCCAGAATTTCATAATCGAGGGACATTCCCACCAAATGTGAAGAAGTGAACCTTCCTCCTGATTACATCTCCAACAAATGGATGGGGTACTCGGATTAATTTTGTTTAATTTGAGTGGAGTGTTATACCATCTGGAAAACAATTTAAAACCGTTCTCTTGTACATTCACATTAATTGAACCTTTATGTATTATTGTGTATATCTTTCCCCATTCTCTGTCAGAAAGGTTGATAGAAAGATCTCTTTCCCATTTTGAACTTGCAAGATTTGATTTAGGCTTTTGGTCATCAAAAAGAATGGAGTAGATAGTTGATATGAGATGACGTTGTGGTTCTAATTGAGAACAAATGGATTCGAAATGTGTTCGTTCCCTTGAGAAGGCTGATCGAGATTGTGGGGTGGTTAGATAATTTTTGAGTTGCATATATGACCATAAAGAAATCTGACTCTCCGTCCTTCGAGTATTCAATGTAGATAAAGGAAGGAGAGTGTTTTGGTCAAAGAAGTCTTCTGCTTTTGGATTGTCATTAGGTCCTAATTCTGATAAAAAGGATCTAACAAAGTCTGGAGAAAATTCAGGATTATGTCTAATCGATGTGAGTGGACTTGGGATTGAAGAGATATGGTATTGACGACAAGTATTGGTAAAAACATGTAACGTATTGTTAATTAGTGGATGTTGTTTACATTGTTTTGGAATATTTCTAGTAGGTATCCAGGCTATATTTTGGAGTGGAAAATTTGAGAAGGCCTGTTCAATAGAAATCCAAGCTTTGGTGGTAGTATGTACATTCCAATCTACTACTCTGGCCAATTGACATGCCAGATAGTATTTTCGAATGTCCGGCAATCCCAATCCACCTTTCAATTTAGGTAAGGATAACCTGTCAAAGCTTAATCTACCTCTTTTTCCACTCCAGATAAATTTAGAACAAGCTTTACGGAGAGATGTGAAAAATGATTGTGGTAATTTTATTGGAATCGTTTGAAGCAAATAAAGAATTTTTGGTAAAATGTTCATTTTAATAATAGAGGATCTACCAAACCAAGAAAATAAACCAGAGGACCAAGCCTCAAGATCCTTCTGGATATTTTGTAAAATTGGTACATAGTTTTTGCTATAAAGTTCAGAAAGATTGGTCGGTATATGTATTCCAAGATATTTAATGAAGTTTGCGTTCCATTTGAAAGGGAAATTTGTCTGGCATAGGGTTTTAGTCTCATGTGGTAAAGATACATTAAGAGCTTCAGATTTATCGAAATTAATTTTGAGATTAGATAGATTTTCAAAAAGAGATAGATCTTTAAGGAGATTGGGGAGTGAAAGGTGAGGATCTCGTAAAAATAGTAGTATATCATCAGCAAATGCTGCTAGCTTGTATGTAGAATGATCTATGGATATACCTTTGATATCTTGGTTGTCTCTCAAACGTTGAAGACAAGGTTCTAATGTTAGGATAAAAATCAGTGGGGAAAGAGGGCAACCTTGACGTGTCCCATTGGACACAGAGAAGGCGTCCGACAGGTGTGCCTGTTAATTCTAACCCTAGCCGTAGGCCTTGAGTAAAGTGCAAGTATGAATTGTAACATGCGATCCCGCATGCCTATCTGTTTAAGTACTTCAGTTAGATAATCCCATGCAACCCTGCCGAATGCCTTCTCTGCGTCCAAGGAGAGAAAGAAACCACCCTGCTTCTTTAAAGTCAACCATTTATGAATATTGAGAGCTTTCAGAGTATTATCTCTTGCCTCTCTACCGGGAACAAAACCTACTTGATCCAAAGAAACAAGGTGTGGCAAAAGAGGCAAGAGTCTGTTAGCTAGGATTTTCGCATACATTTTTAGATCAACATTTAATAAAGAAATCGGCCTGTAGTTGGAAACTAGAGTCTGGTCTTTATCAGGTTTTGGAAGGACAGCTATATGTGCAGTAAGGAGATCTCTAGGAGGAGATTTATCTGTAGAGAGGTAATTAAAAGCATTTAAGAAGGGTGTATACAATACATTAGTAAACGCTTTATAATATCCTACTGTTAAGCCGTCTGGTCCTGGGCTCTTACCAGGTTTCATTTGTTTGATTACAATATCTAATTCATCTTTAGACAATGGTCTTTCCAAGTTCATTGCTTCAGTGTCTGAGATTGGTTTAGGACCATATTGTGCAAGAAAGTTTTTGATTAGATGTATTCTGTTTTCTGTGTTATGTTGGGTGGGTGTGTTTTTAATATTGTATAGTTGTGTATAATATCTGACAAATTGTTCTGCTATTTGATCATTAGAAGAAAATTTGGTTCCGTCAGGAGAATTAATAGAATGTATAATCGTAGTCGATTGTTTTGCCCGAAGTGCTCTAGCTAGTAATTTACCTGATTTGTTACCAAATTCATAAAATTTTTCTAAATCATGAATACGGACAGCTAGATTAGATAATAATTTTTGTCTTTCACGTCGTCTTTTGGAAGCTATCGCCATTAATTCACCACGAATAGTGCATTTATGAGCTTCCCATATTATCATTGGGGAAATTTCGGTAGAGTTGTTCTCATTGAAGAATTGAGAAAGCCTAAGTTGAATGTGGGACGCAATTTTATTATCCGTAAGTAGAGATGGATCAAGACGCCATATTTGTGAACGAGATTGAGTGATCTGAAATTCAATCAACATGGTGATAGGGTGATGATCCGATAAAAACATTGGTTCTATAGTTGCTTTAAGGAGCATGGGAAGATCTCTCTGTGTGTTAAATAAATAGTCAATCCTGGAATAACTTCCATGAGGATTAGAATAAAAAGTATAATCTTTAGTGGTAGGATGTAAAGTACGCCAGGAGTCATGCAAGGTAAGTTCTTGGAGAGATTTCTTAATATTACGTAATGCCTTAAATGGTAATTTAGATGAGCCTGAAGAGGTATCTTGAATAGGATTTAAAGGGACATTAAAATCTCCCCCTACTATTAACATTCCTTCTTGAAAAGAAGCGAGATCCTGCATTGTACTTGTGAAAAAGGAAACTTGTTTAACATTGGGGGCATAAATATTAGCCAGGGTTATGCGTTTTTTAAACAAGGATCCTTTAAGAAATAGGAAACGACCATCTTCGTCTATCTGTGAGTCTGTCATTTGAAATGGACAATTTTTTGAAAAAAGAATTGAAACCCCTTTAGTTTTAGATTCCTTAGTGGTGGCATGTATTACCGTTGGAAAGTGGTGATTTGAAAATTTTGGTACATTATCGGTCTTTATAAATGAATGGCCTCTATAATAAAGTATTAAGGTAGAAAACTATAAACATGTACCATCATCCAGGAATGAATAATTTACAAGGTTTGGAAGCCTGATCCCCAGTCAGGCGACCTAAAGAAATGGGGGCATATTGGACTATTGCGGTACAATAAACATTGGTAATAATATAGAAAATAAATCAGTGATATGAACTTGTATGATAGATTTTATTGATGCAGAAATACAAATCTTGATAATACAATACAGCATGATAGAGTTAAAAACATAGCGCCAGGTAGGGACGTGGTTGTACAATAAAACAATTGATCTCAGAAGTCAATTCCTCGACTAGTTTCGCAGACATAACCGCTTCATCAGGAGGGAGTCTGAGGGTGGTTTATTATAGCTAAACCTAACAAAATAAGAGAAAGTACAATGTAATATGCCAAAAGGACATCTACAGTAAAATTGCATCATAGTTAGAGACATATAATAAAGTTTGACGGGGGGAAAAGGACAAATCTGCTTACCCATGTCCCAATTGACTCTAAGCGCGGGCCTCCACCACCCTGGAGTGATCTCCCACGGCGACCCGGGGGAGCTACAACAATGATGGGGAATTTACTTCCTTCACTTTCCAGTGTCACTTTTTTCACTCGTTTTTTATTGGCAAAATAATATACCCGACCATTCTCACGTTCTCTTCCCTATTATCCCCGTCATTGTTGTAGCTCCCCCGGGTCGCCGTGGGAGATCACTCCAGGGTGGTGGAGCCCCGTGCTTAGGGTCAATTGGGACATGGGTAAGCACATTATCGGTCTTGAAATGTGTTTCTTGTATGAACACAATATCCGCTTTTAATTTATGTAAGGAGTGAAGTATTTGCGAACGTTTTTCAGTAACATTAAGATCTTTAGCATTTAAAGAAATGATTTTGGCTGTAGCATTATGGTTAACCTTAGGAGGGGATGTAACCTTATTAGGCGGTATTGTGTGTTTTGACCCAGAATTTTTTGTAGGCATGTTTTTAGATGGAAAGAAAAATAATAAATAAATAAATAAATAGATTAATAAATAAATAAATAAATGAATGAATAAATAAATATTCCTTAGACTCGCAAGACCTGCTCGCTAGTCCAAATGCAGTAAATACGTAAATGTATATGCAGCCGGATTGAGTCAGTGGTTTTTGTATAAAGCGATGTGGAGAAAAAAACAAACAAATTAGTTCAGGAGAACCAAAAAATCAGGGGAAACCACTGTGTGGGAGGATAGGTCAACACTGGAGTGTGGTGTAACTTTTGCAATAAGAAGTCAGTCTCGCTGACTTCGGGAGAATATTCTTATAATAATAATTCTGAAGAAGGTGTTTATAAGTTTGTTTGAATCTGATCAAATGAGTTTTATGAGGACGGCATGGAGTATGGAAATAGAATCAATATGATAACATATCTTAAACTAACTGGAAAGGATAACTGTTAGAATCATTTAGAATCCTAGATATATAGTATGTAATTTATATCTGAAGAATTGGTATATATTACTATAGAATAAGTTATATGACTATATTGTATTAAATTAGACAACAACAAGCTAGTAAAGAAAAAAAATAAAAAATAAAACAATGGCTCTTAAATGTAGAGAAAGAGATATTATTAAAACAATCTTTCCCTTTAACTTTTGTCACTACCTTCTGCCCCCTCCTCTTTTCCTTTTTCTGTATTGTATTTCTTTGCTCTTACTTTCCTTTTCTTTTAGCAAAGAGATTACCTACTTATAAACAATTTATCTCTATGTAACAGTTTTAACTGAGGAAATAATAAATAACTAAAAGTTGACCAATTTAATCCCAAAATATTTCTTAAGTAAATCTCAAAGCTTTCAGCCCTCCAATCAGTAGTTAGAAGACTTAAGGCTAAGAAAAAAAAAAAAATCAGGAGAATCCTTGCATTTAAATAAGAAAATGAATAAGTCAAATAAACAGGATAGTCCAAAACGAAGTTTAGCATCTTTGAAAAAAGAGAATCTCCATATTTTAGATTAATAGTGAAGATGAATTCGTGGAGAAATTGTGTAGCAAAGAAGTTATACCTATTAAACTGAAGAAAAGGGAGGAACAGAGATAGGATCAATATTGAAGCCACAAAGAAAACAGAATTAGACTGAATGAGAGTATCCCTCTAAGAATACAGTTTGAGGACCAGTCTTTCATCTATCTCGTCTGGCTTTACGGGTGCGCCTGGGTTTCATCGGGTTGTTGATTGAAGGAGATAGTGGTCCTTGCTGAGATGATCTTTCTTCAGATGATGAGCGTTGTCTGCGGTATCTGACTTCCTGGGTTTGCATCAATTCATTCCTGAGGTGATGTGAGGATGCTTGTGAAGGACGGAATTCTGCATACCAATCTGGTATCTCTGGTAGCGGGATATCCAATGTGTCGCAGAAATAATTAAGATCTTCAGGAACTCTGAGAAGAGCAGAGCGTCCATGTACTGAGGCTGCCAGACCAAAAGGAAATTTCCAACAATATATTATGCCTTTAGTACGCAATATTTCCAATAAAGGTTTTAATTCTCTCCTGCGTTGTAAAGTAATGCTGGATAGATCTTGAAATATGCGGAATTCTTTACCATGGTATAATAGTGGTGTCATCGTACGTGCTCTTCTCAATATTTCCTCTTTAAGCTGGTAATCTACTATGCAGCAAATTACATCTCTTGGTGGGTCTAAATCTTTTCCCTTAGGTCTAAGGGCTCTATGTATACGTTCCATGGTGATTGGGGTATCCTTTGGTCTATTTAGCACATTATTAAAAATGCCTATAACTTCTGATTGCAGATGCTCAGTATCCACAGATTCAGTCAGACCTCGTAAGCGAAGATTGTGGCGTCTACCGCGGTTATCCAAATCTTCTAAATGCCGATTCATATCTCTAAGTTGTCTTGTGTGGGTATCAATTAATAAAGTGTGGAGTGTGATGCTGTTATCTTCTCAACCGCCATTACTCTGCCTGTAATAGCCTGAATGTCTAGCCTCAGATCTGTAATAGCAGCCGTCAGGGTATTTTTAATATCTGCAGCCACCGACCATCATTCAAACTGGGCTGTTGTACAGTATCAGAGTGTGATGACAGAACAATACCTCCTTCGTTGTTTTCTGAATGAGGAGAGGAGACAGCTCCATCATTAGCTCCTGTCAGCCGGCGCTGTGTGTTCTGTGAGGTAAAAGCCGTTGCCATAGTGCCGGCCTGTGAACGGAACAATTCTGGGTGGTTTTGAGGTATTCCTCCTCTTAAATCACGGGGCGAACGTGACCTCGATGTTGAGGATGTTCTAGAAGCCGTTCCCATGATATTTTTAAGCTTTTCTGATACTTCCACCTTCTGTGGTAAGTGAAATTCAATCCCTGTCAGCGAGAGCTCAGGGATTAGGCAGCCATCTTCTCCAGCGTCAAGCCACGCCCCTCCAATCACACATTTTTTTTAATGTGCCCAATGTTGGTCAGAGCTCTACAGCAGACCATGATGCAGAAAAAGTTGCTGACGCAAGCAAGAAAGCCTTGACCCCACAATTACTGACATGCCAGTACAGGAGCAATTGCTACTTAGCCAGTTTCCCCTGAATGAACCGAGTACAAGCCAAGAGTTAGGTGGTGTATTGAAAAAGATTATCCTGAAACTGAACCATTTGCAGCAGCCAATGTTCACTTGACTGGTAGTGACATAGCTGTGTTAACTGACATTGCATCTACAAAATATGTAACAGACAGGGCAAACTTTTCAATTACAATTACAGATGCACATGTGAAGAGATTTATAATCACAAATGGTCCTTGCAGACCTACAAGGCCATTTAAGAGAGACAATGATGAGGAACAGAGGTGTTTTTCTGTAAAATATTATGAAAAAACAACAAAAACAGGACTTAAACTACCCATTACCTGGCTCTGTTATTCTCCTAAATTGAATGTTGCATACTGTGAACCATGCTGGTTATCTGGTGACTGTAAAAAACTAGGCTCTGAACCAGCATGGGCAAAGGGGATACAAAAATGGAAAGGCTTGTCAACAAAAATACAGGTTCATAAAACATCTCAAACTCATATAGATTCTTGCATAATACATGATCAGTGGCGTAAAAAGGGGACAATTGATGAGGAAAATAAATACTATAAGAAATTTTGCGCAATATTGAATGAGTGAGTCAAGCGACAACTAACGTGAACTTTTGTGTTTTTCTATTCCCCAAAACTGGAGGTGTGTAGGGTCTTTATTGTGGACTAATGCAAAATGTTTTGACAGATTATGTTTAGGGAAGCCAGATTTGATGTTTTGGACATGTTCTTTTATCCGTGTTTTTAGTGCTCTTTTCGTACGGCCTACTTATTGGAGGTTGCAGCTACACTGTAACACATAAACTACTCCCTCTGTGCGACATCCTATAAAATCTTTATCATTGTAGGTTTGTCCTGGTAGCTATAAATTCTGTGCGTTTACCCTGAAATTTTTTCGCATGGCGACATGCGTAACAGTTTCGACAGGAATAGAACCCCTTTCCTGTAAAGAATGTATATTTGGGTAGGGGAGGAGGTTCAACTACCGATTTAACAATAAGATCTCTGATGGTAGGTGCTCTTTTATAGACTATATTCGGCCTTTCCGGTAATATTTCCTTAAGGTCCTTAAGGAAAAGGTCTATAGGTCTATAAAAGAAAGGCCTTAAGTGCTGCAGGTATAGAAAAATAAATACTTGCATGTATTGATGATAAAGGAATTTCTCTGGATAAGTGCTGTGGTCAGGGCTATGATGGTGCTGCCACAATGAGTGGAATTCATTCTGGTGTGCAGACTCGAATTTTGCAGAGAGAGGAAAATGCACTTTATCTTCATTGTGCAGCACACAATCTTAATTTGGTCCTCCAAGATGCTGTGGCAGATATTATGGAGGTCTCAAACTTCATGGGTGTGGTTCAACATTTACACAATTTTTTTGGGGACAGTGGAAAGCGGTGGGAGATCCTGTCTTCATTTACCAGTGAATCCTCTGTTACACTGAAGAAATTGTGTCCCACACGCTGGTCATCTCGCTATGAGTCGCTGCTTACCTTGCGTTTTCGTTTTGTAGATGTACTTAAAGCACTATCAAAAATAAGCCTTGTAGCTACCAAAAAAAGTGAAAGAGAAGAGGCAATGGAGCTGAAAAAAAAATTAGAGTCCTTCCAATCTATATTTCTAATTGTTCTACAAACCAAAATATTCTCGAGCATAAATTCTCTGTCTAAACTGCTCCAGTCAGAGAGAATGGACTTGTCCAAAGCTTGTCATTTAATTAGGACAGCCTTGGATGAGCTATCCAATTTCAGAAGCAGTTTTGGGGAAGCCAGAAATAATGCTGTATTGCTTGCACAAAAATGGAATATTACCCCCAGATTTAAAGCAAAATGAATTTGCACTGTCAGAAAGCATTTTGATGAATTGTGTGTTGATGAGAGATTGGAGGACCTTGAAGAACGTTTCAAAATCAACATTTTCTATAGGTGCTTAGACATAATAGCAAACCAGTTGTCAAACAGGTTCCAGGGACTTAATCAGGTTGTTCAGCGGTTTGAAATAATTCAACCTGCAGTTCTAGTATCAGCATCGGATGATGATTTGTTTAGAGCTGCATCAAATCTGCAACAGAAGTATGAAAAAGACCTCTCATCAACTTTTGCTGGTCAGCTTCTAAGTTTTAGATCAGCACTTAAAGAGGACATTTAGAAATTGTCCTCTGTGAAGGATCTTGCACATTTGCTCTTAGTTGAGAATAGTGCTCTTTCATCAAATCTGCCAGATGTGTGCACAGCGTTGCTTTTATTCCTAACACTACCCGTGACTGTGGCCTCAGCAGAAAGATCCTTCTCAAAACTAAAACTAATAAAGAATTATCTCAGAAGCACTATGTCTCTGCAAAGGCTTTCTGGGCTTGCTATCCTAAGCCTTGAAAATTCTAGAGCAAAACGGCTGGACCTAAACCACATTGTGGACACTTTTGCAGAATTGAAGGCACGCAGACGTGTTTTCTAAGATGTGGTGTTTTGTGAGTATACAAGTTGGAAGAGTTTTTAAAGTTCATGTTTGGTTTTGTTGCCAGCCATAGCCTTTCTTATTTTGGTTAAACCATTGGGTCTATTTATAACCTATTCGCAGAGCCATTCACCCTCTGAAAATGTCAAAACATTTATTTTTTGCCACTTGGCACAAAAAGATACCTTCTTTGTTTTTTGTTTTTTTAGGTCAAACTTATGGAATGTAATATTGTATTTTGACTATTAGATGAAGCTGAGGAGCATGGGAAATATGTTATAAATAGAACCCTTTGGTTCCAGTTTGGCAAATAATAAAGTGGAACTTTAGGCAAATATTTGAATAAATACATGGTGGAATTGGCAGCTTATCTTTGAGTGAGCAGACTTATGCCCCGTACACACGGTCGGACATTGATCGGACATTCCGACAAGAAAATCCTAGGATTTTTTCCGACGGATGTTGGCTCAAACTTGTCTTGCATACACACGGTCACACAAAGTTGTCGGAAAATCCGATCATTCTGAACGTGGTGACGTCAAACACGTACGTCGGGACTATAAATGGGGCAGTAGCCAATAGCTTTCATCTCTTTATTTATTCTGAGCATGCCTGGCACTTTGTGCGTCGGATTTGTGTACACACGATCGGAAATTCCGACAACGGATTTTGTTGTCGGAAAATTTTATAGCCTGCTCTCAAACTTTGTGTGTCGGAAAATCCGATGGAAAATGTGTGATGGAGCCTACACACGGTCGGAATTTCCGACAACAAGGTCCTATCACACATTTGCCGTCGGAAAATCCGACCGTGTGTACGGGGCATTAGAAGGGAGTAAAGGTACAATGGTGCAAACCTGACTGGCTTTCTAAGATCGCTTGTGTAAAACCGAAAACTGGCTGAACTGAATTATAAGTATTTGGCAAATATTTTGTTTGAATACTTATATGTATGTCAGCTTTGTACTTTGTTGTGTTGGCTAGAGTTCCACTTTACTCGTTTAACGAGCCTCAGTTGTTGAATTGGCTGGTTAACCGATACATTTCTTTTTACATACCTGTCCACAGCTGCCCCCCTCTTTGAGCATTGCAAATCAGGCAAAATTTCATCCTATGTAAATCTATTTTTTTTTTTAATCCAGTCCAAATTAGTTTTCTGCATACACTCTTTTGTAAAGTGTGTGTAGACCCTGCCCATTTACCCATCTAAATCTTCCTGTTTGATGACAAATTACACCTTTCTAGTCAATTAAATCAAAGCATTGCAGGTTTTTGGCTTCTGCACGGCCTGTTTTGCTGGAAAACAGCTTTGGAGAGAAATGGATAAAATCAAATAAAAGAAATATAGTAAGATATTGTTAATTTATCATCATCGTATCTTCATATTTTAGATCAAGATTCACTCTTTTTCAGGTTGACTTTTACTAATATTCTGTTGCCTTACATTTGGCTTGTTTTTGGCTGTTGGATGTGAAACCATGGCTTCTTTTCATTTGGTTATTTTTAAAGACATGTTGAAAATATGCACGTTAAGCATCAAGGTTGAAATCAAGTAGGTGTAAACTCAAAAATTAAGAATTTTATGCCAAGTTAAAGTGCATAGAATGTAAGACCTAAATTCTTCCTTCCCTTACAAGGTTGTCACCCTGTTAATTTTCCTCTTAAACCGGTGCAGTTTGCATTGTTTGCCCTTTACAAAACGTAATTATAAAAGAGAAAAAGTAGTACACACAATGCTTTGAATTTTGCAATTTATTATATGGTTATTTAAATTTTTTTTTGTGCGAAATTAATATAAGCTGTTGCCTGGGTACTGTGCCACATGAGTGTGGTAATCTGTTGTTCAATAGAATTAGTTATTTTTTTTTGGGGGGGGGCTGTTTGCAGGGGGGCCCCATACAACATTTTGCTATGGGACCCTGTGATTTCTAGTTACGCCCCTGCCTCTACTGCATAGGCCACTTCCTTTCCCCAACAGGTCTTCTTACCTTGTCCCACTGCAGAAAGAAACTGGACATGCCTGACAAGGAAATATTCAGATTCTCCCAAATCTCCCATTTTTTTAACTCTGGACTGACAAAATGGAACCTGCTGTAGCAAATTGGAGCATGCTCTGCTGGGGTTTTTTGCCTTCCTCTGGATCAACTGAGGGTATTGAATTGGGTATATTGGATTGTACGGTATTTTTTATTTTATTTATTTATTGTTTTTAAGGTTGAACTGGATGGACTTGTGTCTTTTTTCAACCTGACTAACTATGTAACTATGTAACCTCCCACAATAACCCACTATGAGCAATGGTGCTCCGATACTGTGGTTTAGAGGGGAGGTATCTCCTTGGTTTATTCAGCTCTACTGACGAATTTGGACAAACCGACTTATACTTGGGCCTGGGAGGAGGATACGGGCAGAACATGGACAGCATCAGAATGGTTCCAGGCCTCAAATCGCTCTTTTAAAGGTATTTGCAATGTATCACTCATTGAAGCTAGTCTAAATGTACTGAGCAGGTGGTATTATGTTCCCTCCAGACTAGCGTTGATTTACCCAGGGACCTCACCACTATGCTTCAGGGGGTGTGAGCTAGAGGGTACTATGATTCATATATGGTGGACCTGTCCCTACATTAGATCCTTCTGGCAGAAAATCTTCCGTACTATTAGCTGTTTAACGAATGAAATGGTAACACCTAACCCCAACATAGCCCTACTTAATCACTACATCCCTAACCTTCCCAGGCACCTTCAGGCTCTCTCTTTCTTTCTTTTGTTGGGAGCTAAAATTACAATAGCTAAGGTCTGGAAGAGACCCTTTGTTTCCTTCAAAGGTTGCAGGAGGAAAGTCTCCTGGATTATGGGTCAAGAACAAATAGTAGAAAAGCTTAATGACAAAATTGAGAGATTTAATGCCACCTGGGAAACTTGGGCTACATTTTGCAATTTATCTTTCCTTCCTGGAATGAACGGTAAAAAAGTCCTGCAGGCAGCATCGTTGCAGCGCTGTAGGAGCGGTGTATACAAACCGCCCATTGCAGCGGCGCTTTGCGGGCTGTTTTAACCCTTTTTCGGCCACTAGCGGGGGTTAAAAGTGCCCCACTAGCGGCCGAAAACCTCTGCAAAAAACAACGGTAAAGCCGATGCCCCCAATGCCCCAGTGTGAAAGCAGAGTAAATATATATAACTTCCCCTCATCCCCTCACCCCCCTTCATACTCTCAGTCATCCGCTCACACACTCTAATCTCCCCACCCTCCCCCATCCAATCCCACTCTTTCTCTCCCAGCCCTTCTTTGGGCCAATACCGGGGGCTTCTAAAGTGACCAAAGTAATATATGCAAATTCTTTTGTGATCCCTTTCTCTTGTGTGATACTCTCCCAAACTAAGAGAGAAAACCAAGTGCAAAGAAAACAATTCATTTTCCACAAAAAATACACTCTTGTTGATCCCCTTAACCCTTTACAACCCCCCCTCCCCCACCCCCCCCTGCTCCCCCATATCACTTGTGTATATTGTCCAAAGTAAAATAGAGTTTACAAAGAGAGACTCCCCCCAAAGAAAAATGTAAAAAAGGAAAATGATTGCAGCTTATAAATCTAAGAATTTGTAAACTGCAATAGATTATACTTTTGTTTGTGGGTTTAGATGCATTTCAAAGTAATGAAAGTAACCAAACTCACAGGAAGTGGTTTAGGCAAAGCAAAGTAAGCTGTGTTTGGCTGTTTTTAAAATTCTGAAGTTGGATTTTCAGCCTCTTCACCCCCAATCAAGCCTGCCTTGCATGGCAATCAAATATGTTTTTTATAGTGTAATACTAGAAAGTTTACAGGGTAGGATGGGAAAGCACAAAACAGTTAACTTAGGGGAAAGAGGTATAAACATACAAAAAAGGAAAAGTAAATTTGGGACTTTAAATGAGGCTGGCACCAAAGGGATGCTCGCCTCCATCCCGGTCATTGGTTTAAAAAAGAAAAAGAGAAAATGGGACTTTAAATGAAGCACACAGCAGCGGCCTTGCTTTGCAGCTCTGGATGCAGTTTTACTGGATCGCTGATACAGACGTGAGTTTGGACGCACAACCTTTAATTAATTCTATACAATTAAACTATTCTTATATAAAAAACCTTTTTCATCTCCTGCTTATTTATTGAATATAATTTTTTTTTTTTTTAATTAAAAAAATATTTTTTAGAATCATTCCATGATGTATGCTCATGATGAGCAGTTGTTATACCGTGAAACGCATAGAGCTTTGACTATTACCAATCTTCCCTTATCAAGGAATATCAAGAATTCAATGATTCCACTTACCTCCATAAGTATCTGTTATGGCATTAAGTCTCTTATTATTTGAATTTTCTGTCTTTATTTTTTATGGCTCTTTTTGGGTCCAATCATAGCAACAAATGTACACATGTATATTGATTGTTATCTTTGCTCTCTGTGTGTGACAACGGATCATGATATATTGTGTAATTTATGTATAATTAATCCATGGTTTATTATATAGAGGCTTGATGCCCACAGCATTTTAGAGGTTGGATGCCCAAAATGTTTTTTACATACCATGGATTATACCAAATAAATGTATTTTGGTCACTTGACCTGCTTTTGTGCTGCTGTGTGCTTCATTTAAAGTCCCACTTCTCTTTTTCTTTTTTAAAGATATAAACATAGTTCTGGGTGACTTTCTAAGTGCCTAACTTGATTTTTTGAACCTCAGAGTTGTGCCTTACCTGTGTCAAAGTATTTGGTTTGGTTTGTTGGATTGTTTTTATTCTGTTTTATTCTGTGTTACTGCGCTGGAGGACAGTTTAGAGCTGCTTTATACTAAAATGATTTAATAACATTTACACAGTGCACCTTAGTGCTGGTAAGTGCTGACACACCCCAGAGGGTGTGTGCATTTGTGTACGCTATTAATACTTTTATTTTCAGATATAGACAGAATTTTTATTTAGGATATTATGCAACTTTATATTACATGTGTGTCTATACATCTTAATACTTTGGCTTTCAGCATGTTCAGACTTATGATTAAAATCTGTTTATGCTAAACTGTAACCATGGAAGTTAAACACCCACAGGAAAAAAAGTAATTTGCAGTTAAAAAGAAAATTATTTTAAATTACTATGTGAAGCAAAATGATTAAAATGAGCTTTTTACTGTTTGAGATATTGTTGGAAAGTTGTATGTTATGAAACTTTAAAAGGTGTGAAATTGAACACAAAAGAAAGCTTAATCCCGACAATTATGCATGAAATATCTATTAACCATACAGAACCTTTTAACTTAACACTTTGGAATTGATTTCATTTCGCTTTATCTTTGCAGACAATTTCTCTCTATGGAAACACTTAAAAATGTAAATATATAAATATCATAGTGACTCAAATATACATAATAACTATATATTTTTGTAAAAGTTCCAAATGAATCAGTCTAGCATTGTAAAATTCACGTCTGATCATTTTAAGTGAACCTGTACAAAAAAATAATATAACTGACTGACATAGGTCTGTAAAGGGATCAGTACAATGTGTCTCGTCATGCCTTTATTTTCAAATAATTGCTCCTTTTTTTATCTTGGTAGCTCACCAAAATTGGGCTGAAAGCTTGGGTTATTTTCAACTTTGCACCAATTTACAGCTTTGACATGTCCTTCCCCTTCATGCACCCTGCAACTCAATGGAAGACTACAACAGCCAATACTGTGAATAATCCACCATCCCGGCCTTCCTTTTTTCACAATATGACAGGCTTTTATCCTTGCAGAAAGTGTGTGGTGTGTCTACATAACAATCTTGAAGGACGCAAAGTTACAGAATTCACATCAACAGTTACTGGGAAGAGATACACTGTTAAACCTTTTTGTACATGTAGTACTAGATACATAGTGTACCTTATTACGTGCCCTTGCCGTAAACAATATATAGGCCGCACCACCAGAACGTTTACGACGAGAGTAGGGGAACACATTGCCTTAATTAAAAGCAGGGACCCCAAACACACAGTACCCAGACATTACAAGCAATTCCACAATAGTAACCCCGCAGGATCACAGTTTGTCATTATAGACAAATATGTCCCGCCATGGAGGGGGGGAGCCAAAACTAGAGAGGTCTCCCGTCTTGAAATGTTTTGGGCGTATGAATTACAGACTTTCTTTCCTCAAGGCATGAACGTCGAAGTAGATATCAATGCCTTTATAGATGAATCCTGATAGATATACTAAGGGATATGTAACAGTATCCTTTATAGATGAATTTTGATTGAATAATTAAGGGATATATACTGGCTGATACCTATTCATAATTTCATATGTATATATGTCCCCTTTTATATGTGTCCTTTTTTAAAACTTTTTATTTATGTTTCTTTTTCATTTGTGCATCCATTATCAGGGTACCGTTGTTTCATTACTTTATGAAATATAATAGGGTAATAGCTATATAGGGACGAGGAGGGGGTTATGTGATGGGTTAACTAACCATCCATCTCCTTTCTCTTGCGGGGAATCCATCTTCCTTTATTTAAGTCTGTATGTTTATCCCTTCTTTTATTTTTCACTCTTTTTGGATCAATAACGGACTTGATTTCTATCAATGAATGAAGCTTCAGTTTTTTGTTTTTTTTTTTGTTTGTTTTTTTTTTTTTTTCTTAATAGGTTATTATTTAATACAAACACTAAAGAATATAACCAAAAAAAAAAAAAAAAGGTCTATACAAGTAAGGGATGTCTGTAGATAAAAAACAAACTGCAGCTTTGACTTAAGTTGAATATTACCCTTGCTATACCATTTAAATTCCTCCCGAATGCTGGTGCTTTTCAGGTGCTTTGGAAGCCCTTCCCATTCATTTCAAATGGGCAGGGGCGTTTTGGGAACGCCCAATGCAGCGCTCCCAAACCGCCCCAAGGATGCTGCCTGCAGGAGTTTTTCTAACGTCCCGCAAGCGCACCGCCCGGGTGTGAAAGCACTCATTGCAATGAATGGGAGGCAGTCTAAGACCCCTTTCACCCTGAGGCGGTTTTCAGGTGCTTTAGCGCTATAAATAGCGCCTATAAAAGCTCCTGAAAACCGCCTCCCATTCATTTCAGTCTGACTTTTCACACTGAGGCGATGCTGCTTGCAAGACTTTTCCTAACGTCCCGCAAGCGCATCTTTGGGGCAGTTTGGGATCGCTGCATCTAGCGCCCGCAAACGCCCTGCCTGTTGAAATGAATGGGCAGTGCTTCCAAAAGCACCCGAAAAGCGTGTTGGAAGCGCCGCAACAGAGGCGCTTTTTTTTTTTTTTTTTTAATTTTATTTAAGAAAAAGTTTATTGAAGATCAGTAACATACAATTTATGAAAAATATTCCATAACATACAGGAGACTAACAGAGAATGTATCCTGTCACAGCTATCGCCATATCCAAGAAGATAGCAAAAATTGTAGATAAACTAGTATTGCGAAAGGACACTTTGCACAATGAAAGTTAAATCATCCAGCAAAAACAATCAAGTAGGGAGTCAAGACAGTCGGGAGGTGCCACCCCCAGAAAGCAATCACAGAGAGAGCAAAAATGTTACTTTCCGGTGCTATAACCTCTCTATCCCCCCTAGGTGCCCAAACGCCCCACCCCAATGGGCTCTTACTGTGGAGACGTCTGGGGGGTTCCCAGGGGCTCTAAACCTAGGCACTGACACCGTCAACTGAAGGAGTTGGTTGTTCCTGAGGGGGAGAACACCTTCCCGACCGTCCACCCTCCACATAAATAAGGAGAACGAACTAAAATACTTCAGTAATGCTTTTTCAGAAGTGACTATTTGTCAATCGGGGTACGGGCAGAGGGCCCAGAAGAAGAGGAGAGAAAACGTGGGAAAGGGAGGGTGCAGTTAGAGAGGTAGAGGTCAGTGGGGAGGGGAAAGGTTCCGGGACGTCTGTCCCATACCAGAGAGGATTGGAATATCGCAGAACGTGGCCCATGGCTCCCAAGTAGTATTAAATCTTTCAATTTTATCAGTCAGCTTCGCCACTATAAGCTCTTGTGCCATAATCCACGAGATTTTTCTTTTGCAAGCCTGAAAGGAGACCGAGGGCTTCTTCCAGGCTTTTGCCAAGGTAATCTTAGCTCCCACCAGAATGAAGAAAGAAAGTACTTGTAACCGTTTAGTCAGATTAGGTATGTATTGATTTAGTAGAGCGATCATAGGATTAGGGGCGATCGTTTCTCCTGTTAGGGAACTAATTGTGCGAAAAATTTTCTTCCAAAAGGATCTGATGCGAGGGCAAGTCCACCATACATGAAACATTGAGCCCTCTAGCTCACATCCTCTAAAGCACAGCGGGGAAGTTCCCGGATATATTAATGCCAATCTAGAAGGGACATAATACCACCTATTCATAACTTTTAAGCTAGCTTCTATTAAGGAAACATTGCACATACCTTTCGATGAGCGCAACGAAACCCGGAACCAATCAGAGGCAGTCCAGACGCAGCCCGTGTCCTCCTCCCAGGCCCGAGCGTAAGATGGTTTATCCGAGTGCGATTGAAGTGCTGCATAAATTAGGGAGATACCCCCCTCTGGTCCATGGAGTCAGTGCACCATTGCTCATAAGGTGTTATATAGGGAGGATCCTTCCTGGAGGACCAGATAGTGTGTAAAAAGTAGGAAATTTGCGAATATCTGAACCTTTCCGAATCCGGCATACCTAGATTTTTCTTACATTGGGCCAGAGTGAGAGGGCCCTTGGAGGGCAGGAAGTGCCCTATACGGTAGAGGCCCTTGTCTGTCCACCAGCGGAATGCCTGAATGTTAAGTCCCGGAGGGAACTTTGGGTTATGGAAAAGGTGAGCCAGTGGTTTCAGTTGAGAGATCAAGGAGTGATTCATGTAGAGTTTGGTGCATAGAGCTATCGAGTGGGATAGGGTGGGGGCCATAATAGCTGGCCTACTTCTGGTGTCTGACCATAAAAGGTAATTGATAGTGTTAAGGGGGATCGCTTTCCTTTCCATTGCGACCCAATCCGGTTTGTAGTTCCTGGAGTAAATTATTGATAATTGTGCTAATTGAGCTGCCTGATAGTAACCCCACAAATCTGGCAGACCCAGACCCCCCTGTGATTTTAGGCGTACTAAAATGCTGGATGGGCATCTGTAACCCTTGTTACCCCAAACAAAGCGGGTTATGTCAGACTGGAAGTTACTGAGGAAGCGTTTCCTTATGGGAATCGGGAGCGAACGGAAAAGATATAAAAGGCGTGGGAGGAGCGTCATCTTGACTGCATGCACCCTACCTAGCCAGGATAGACCACTTCTAGACCACTTAGTCAGGTCTGCTCTGCATTTATGAATCATCGGAGGGTAATTAGCATTAAAGAGATTATTTATGTCCGAAGTCAGTTTAATCCCTAGGTAAGGGAGTGTGGCTGGTGCCCATGAAAAGTCAAAGTTGTTTGAAAGAAGAGCGAGAGAGTCGCTAGGGCTTCAGTTTGTTTTTTATTAAACAACCAATATACATCCACTGCATACACTTTTGTTGTATTTCCGGTCGATGTATCACTATTTCCTGTGTATATCTCCTCCCCCTTCACTTTCTCCCTAAGTCATATCCGGACGAACGTGGCGCTCCTCCGAACTGCCTGTGACTTAGAAGGGAGATGTGAGGTGTTGTGCGCATGCGCCATGACGTGGTGATGTTGCCGCCCCATGCCGCGCCGCGCGCATGTGCGATTGCGGACCGCATCGCGATCTGCATTGTGTGGGATGTTCCTGACGCTGTTATGTAGGGTCACAGCTTCTTTCCTATACACATTGACACTACACCATTAGGCCTATGGGGATTGGATTATGTGAAAGAGAGGCTTGGAACGCACTCGGGTCCGCCATCTTGGATGGCCCCGGAAGTGCTAATTTGCAACAAGCCAGGGAGCTGGATTCTCATTACAGGAGTCCTTGTCCCTATATAAAGGAGTCTGGCTGCAGTGGGTAAGTACCCCAGACGAAGTCCTGTGTGACGAAACGCGTCGGAAGGACTCCACTGCCGCCATTTTATACATACAAGCGCTTTTTTACTTATGAGATGTAAGTGTTTCTCTTTAATAAAAACCTCATGTTTTACGGAATTACACTATTGGCCCCTTCTTCATTCCATGTGGGTTATGTCCGAGGACGCCTAAGCCTCTATATGGAGAAGATTCCCCTGGGAAAGAACCGCCGGGATTCTACCTTCCATCTGCCCTTGGTGTCCTACCTCCATTGCCAGTGAGCAACTTAAGCCTGTTTGACCCATACAGCATACGCTCTGTGGGTCCCAACTTTCCGGCCCCTTCTTCATTCCATGTGGGTTATGTCTGAGGACGCCTAAGCCTCTATATGGAGAAGATTCCCCTGGGAAAGAACTGCCGGGATTCTACCTTCCATCTGCCCTTGGTGTCCTACCTCCATTGCCAGTGAGCAACTTAAGCCTGTTTGACCCATACAGCATACGCTCTGTGGGTCCCAACTTTCCGGTAAGCCTCCAGTCATTCGGGTGGTGGTTTTGCACAAAGTGTTTATCAGCACATATTGGATTGTATTCGAAGGTTTCCACGATCATATATTTTGGAGTTCATCATTATTGCAACAATTGTGTTTATTGCACGCTATATTCAATTCTGGACAGTCTTGTCATTATTTATTTGCCGATATATATGGTGATCCTAAGGGTTCATACTACGATGGACTTTTTATGTATGAACATTCACTAACATGCAACACTAATTTTTCTTTACTACATGTGTTATTGCATATTTATTCTTTATAATTTTGCATCACTTATTAGCGCTACACTTGGTTTTACAAAAAAATAATATAACTGACTGACATAGGTCTGTAAAGGGATCAGTACAATGTGTCTCGTCATGCCTTTATTTTCAAATAATTGCTCCTTTTTTTTATCTTGGTAGCTCATCAAAATTGGGCTGAAAGCTTGGGTTATTTTCAACTTTGCACCAATTTACAGCTTTGACATGTCCTTCCCCTTCATGCACCCTGCAACTCAATGGAAGACTACAAAAGCCAATACTATGAATAAATAACAGGGAGAATGCTTTGCTGATGCAAATTCCTTGCTGGGCTCTCTGGGATGTAATGTTAGTGATGACAATTAGGAAAGCCCCTTTGTAAGCAGGCAAACCGTTAAATGTATGTATATGTACCATGCTGTGAAGTTCAATGTAAACATTTTTACACAATGGAAGACTGGGCACAGCAACAAAACATATGCTGTGTTCAGTCAAAGAAACGTAGTGTGGCAGATGAAAGACTCATCATGCTGACTTCCTTTCACACCAGGAAGATGTCCAGTGCCACTATAACATCAGATCTGGCACGAGTACACTTAAGTTCTGATAACACTTTAGGCCCTGGTGAAGAGAGTGCTTTGGTTCTTGAAACAATGGCTCTCCTAGGTGGGTGAAATATTTAAGTTATCTTGAACTCTTCCACCACTAATTTGACATTCTTTTTGCCATTTTATGTTCTAATTTGTATTTTTTGTTACCCTATTAGGGAAACCTTATCTTATGAGAGCAGTCTCATCAAAGTTGTACAGATCACAAGTTTACTGAGAAATTGAAGTACCAGTACCTCTTGGATATGCATATCAGTAGTTCCACTGGGCGTGGGCAGATATCTGAGGATAGGATGTAGACATTAGTAAGAGATTTGGTTTTAAGAGCCTATGTTTGTAGAGTTTGAATTCACATGAGATCCAGACACATGTGAAGGTATCTGTGTATACCATGGATGTGGGGGTTACTAGGATAGAATAGGAAAAGGGAAAAAAAAGTGGATGGGACAGAGTATATTATAAGTGTGTGGCTCTATAGGGTAGAATAGGAGGTCAGGGGGTAGAAGAGGGGGATGAAGGCCTTAGGCCTCCTTCTAGGCATCACCATGGTGTAAGCCTAATGGAAGAAATTCTTGAGAGTCACAGGGAACAGCCCAGATTCTAATTTTGTCATTTTTGCATGTCAGTTGAAGTTACAAAAGAGAGATAAAGTCCATTTCAGTGACCCACTCCAATGGTGATGAATTACAGTACAGACAGCTGTAAGGCAGTGACAATGTATATATTGTTTAAGCTTGTGCAATAAGGCCTGGGGGCATGGAATGATTTTGGGCTTGTTTGGGATAACAGTGCCAGTGGTCTTGGTGTAGAGATCTAGAATCATATCCCAGAATTGCTTAATGGGAGTGCAGGGATTTCTTATGTGTGACATAGTGCCAGGGTGGTTGTGGCATCTCCAATACAGATCAAAGAGTCAAGGGTAGACAGTGTAAAGTAGAGTTGGGCATTGATAAAATCTAGTAAATATCTTGAAGTTAATTTCTTCAGCCCTACATGCCCAGGAGCTTTTGTGTGTTAGGAGAAAACCTATATGTCCCAATAGATGAGGGTACCGAGGTTTTTTTGACCATTGGTCCATGTATTTAGATAGAGGGAGCACTAGAGGAAGAATGTATAAATCCGGATTGGCAGGGATGGGCAATGAAAATTACTATACTTGTGAGAATGCTTGTGAGAATGGAGGCAGTGTGGTATAGAGGGAGACTGGGAGCTCCAAATCTGTGTCTGGATTTAGGGAGAAAGTGTGGGTAGCATGACTCCCAGATAAATGTAGTAATCGCTTTCTGCAGGGTCTGGTAGACTGAGCAAGGTCCAACTATGGGATCGGTATGGAAGGTGTTTAAAAAAGTGGCAAAATGTCAATTTTTAAAATATTGATTCTGCTAAAAACCATAAATAGAGGCCTTGGTTGTATGTCTTTAGGTCTAAGAGGGTTTTTTGAAAGAGTAGGGATATAGTTCAGGGAGTAAAGTTGAGAGGATTTTTTTACTTTGTCCTGGGGATAAAGAAATATTTGTCTCCCCCCCCCAAAAAAAAAAAAAATTAGAATCTCAGATTTAGATTAGTTGACTTTAAAACTTGAATTTGTGATAGAAAGTTTGTGCTGTACAATAATGAGTTGTCTACAAACAGTGAGAGTTTAATGTGTTGGGTACATATTTGGATACCAGAGGTTGATGGGCTAGACCTGAGAGTGTTTGCTTGGTATTCCATGGTTAGGACATGAAGTGCCTTGAAAAAGTATTCATAACGCTTGAAGTTTTCCACATTTTGTCATGTTACAACCAAAAACGTAAATGCATTTTATTGTGATATTTTGTGATAGACCAACACAAAGTGGCACATAGTTGGGAAGTGGAAGGAAAATGATAAATGGTTTTCAACATTTTTTACAAATAAATATGTGAACAGTGTGGCGTGCATTTGTATTCAGCCCCCCTGAGTCAATACTTTGTAGGACCACCTTTTGCTGCAATTACAGCTGCAAGTCTTTTTGGGCATGTCTTTATCAGCTTTGCACATCTAGAGAGTGAAATTTTGTCCATTCTTCTTTGCAAAATAGCTCAAGCTCTGTCAGATTGGATGGAGAGCGTCTGTGAACAGCAATTTTCAAGTCTTGCCACTAGGGATGAGCCGAACACCCCCCGGTTCGGTTCGCACCAGAACCCGCGAACGGACCGCAAGTTCGCACGAACGTTAGAACCCCATTGACGTCTATGGGACTCGAACGTTCAAAATCAAAAGTGCTCATTTTAAAGGCTAATTTGCATGGTATTGTCCTAAAAAGGGTTTGGGGACCCGGGTCCTACCCCAGGGGACATGTATCAATGCAAAAAAAACTTTTAAAAACGGCCGTTTTTTCGGGAGCAGTGATTTTAATGATGCTTAAAGTAAAAAAAAAAAAAGTGAAATATTCCTTTAAATATCGTACCTGGGGGGTGTCTATAGTATGCCTGTAAAGTGACGCGTGTTTCCCATGTTTAGAACAGTCCCTGCACCAAATGTCATTTTTAAAGGAAAAAATCTCATTTAAAACTGCTTGCGGGTTTAATGTCATGTCGGGTCATGGCAATATGGATGAAAATCAGTGAGACAAACGGCATGGGTACCCCCCAGTCCATTACCAGGCCCTTTGGGTCTTGTATGGATATTAAGGGGAACCCCACACCCAAATTAAAATAAGGAAAGGTGTGGGGCCACCAGGCCCTATATACTCTGAACAGCAGTATACAGGCGGTGCAAACAAGACAGGGACTGTAGGTTTGTTGTTAAGTAGAATCTGTTTGTAATTTTGAACATTTTTAATGTGTTTAGCTCCAGCCAAAAAATCTTTTCTAAGCTTTTTGGAAAACATAGGGAAGGGTTATCACCCCTGTGACATTTGTTTTGCGTCTTTCCTCCTCTTCAGAAGATTTCACCTCACTTTTTTGTCCCAATGAAAAATGTTTTTTGAAAATTTGGGTTTTTTTGTGGAACAAGGATTGGAAAGCATCAGTGGAAAGGAGAAATTGTTTTCCCATATTAACTCTTACAGGAGAGAATTTCCCTTCCTTAGGGGTAGATTTCATCTCACTTCCTGTTGTCTCCTACCGTTTGCAAGTAGGAGTCGTTTGTAAGTTAGATGTTTGAAGGTAGGGTCCTGCCCTATATACTCAGCAGAAATTTGGGCCTTAGGTGTTGCTGTGGCCAAAACACTGTAAGCCCTCACAGGGCCCTGCTGTGAAATATTAGATCAAGAATTGTAATTACATGCCCCTGTTGAACAGGAGCTGAAAAATTAGGCCTTAGGCACTGGTGCTGGTGCCACAACACTGCAACCCCTCACAGACACTCTAGTTGGAATGCAGGAACGAGCCCTGCTGCAAAGTATTGCATCAAAAATTGTAATTACACGCCCCTGTTAGACAGGGGCAGAAAAATTGGGCCTTAGGCACTGGTGCTGGTGCCACAACACTGCAACCCCTCACAGACACTCTAGTTGGAACGCAGGAACGAGCCCTGCTGCAAAGTATTGCATCAAAAATTGTAATTACACGCCCCTGTTAGACAGGGGCAGAAAAATTGGGCCTTAGGCACTGGTGCTGGTGCCACAACACTGCAAACCCTCACAGACACTCTAGTTGGAACGCAGGAACGAGCCCTGCTGCAAAGTATTGCATCAAAAATTGTAATTACACGCCCCTGTTAGACAGGGGCAGAAAAATTGGGTCTTAGGCACTGGTGCTGGTGCCACAACACTGCAACCCCTCACAGACACTCTAGTTGAAACGCAGGAACAAGCCCTGCTGCAAAGTATTGCATCAAAAATTGTAATTACACGCCCCTGTTAAACAGGGGCTGAAAAATTGTGCCTTAGGCACTGGTGGTGGCGCCCAGAACCAAAAATGTTCTTACAAGCTATCAGCGTGATGATTGAGGAGGAAGAGGATAATTACTCAGGGATAGTCACTCAGCATCAGCATAGGCAGTCTTTGAAGGGATCTGAGATTTCAAAAAAAATTATTCGGTTACATCTGCATCAGGTGCTTGGTAGCTGGTGGTGATCCAAGACTGATTCATTTTTATGAAGGTCAGCCGATCGACCGAGTCGGTGGACAGACGCACCCTGTGATCGGTTACCACGCCTCCAGCAGCACTGAATGTGCGTTCCGAAAGAACGCTGGATGCAGGACAGGCCAGTAGCTCAATTGCATACTGTGCAAGCTCTGGCCAGTGATCCATCCTCAAGACCCAGTAACCCAGAGGATTTTCGGTGGGAAAGGTGTCCAAGTCTGATCTTGCCCCTAGGTATTCCTGCACCATGTAAAACAGACGCTGGCGATGGTTGCTGGAACCGATCATACCTTGGGGCTGCGGACCAAAAAATTGTCTGAACGCATCGGTCAGACGGCCACCTTCTCCACCGCTCCTTCTTTGACTGACCGAAGCCTCAGCAACACGTTGTCCAGAAACAGGAGTTTGTAACCTCCCAGTCTCTGGGAACGCGTTGCACAGACCTTTCTGCAAGGCCTCCCGAAGATGTTTCATCCTCTGCTCCCTCTGCGATGGCAAGATAAGGTCCGCAACCTTACCCTTGTAACGTGGATCAAGGAGGGTTGCCAGCCAGTATTGGTCCTTCTCCTTGATACCACGAATACGAGGATCCTTACGCAGGCTTTGCAGGATCAGGGAGGCCATGCAGCGTAGGTTTGCTGAGGCATTCGGTCCGGAGTCCTCTGGGTCACTAAGGACAACAACGTCCGCAGCCACCTCCTCCCAGCCACGTACAAGTCCATGTGTTCCTTGGGACTGATCCCTTAAAGACTGCTGATGCTGAGTGCCAGGCTCCACCTCCATACTGACACAATCTTCCTTCTCCTCCTCCTCCTCCTCCTCGTCCTCTTCCTGTGTGATCGGCGGGCACGCAGGAACACTGTCTGGATAAAGGGGGCCTTGAGAGCTAAGGAAGTCCTCCTCTTCCTGCCTCTGTTCTGCCTCAAGTGCCCTGTCCATTATTCCACGCAGCGTGTGCTCCAACAGGTGGACAAGGGGGACAGTGTCACTGATGCATGCACTGTCAGTGCTCACCATCCTCGTGGCCTCCTCGAATGGTGACAGGACAGTGCATGCATCCCTGATCATGGCCCACTGGCGTGGGGAAAAAAAACCAAGGTCCCCTGACCCTGTCCTGGTGCCATAGTCGCACAGATACTCATTGATGGCCCTCTGCTGCGTGTGCAGCCGCTGCAGCATGGCCAACGTCGAGTTCCACCTGGTGGGCATGTCACAGATTAGGCGGTTCTTGGGCAGGTTAAACTCCTTTTGGAGGTCCGTCAGCCGAGCACTGGCATTATATGACCGGCGGAAATGCACAGAGACTTTCCTGGCCTGCCTCAGGACATCCTGTAAGCCCGGGTACCTGCCCAAGAACCGCTGCACCACCAAGTTAAGGACGTGAGCCAAACAGGGCACATGGGTCAGTTGTCCCTGTCGGAGGGCAGAGAGGAGGTTGGTGCCATTGTCGCAAACCACCATTCCTGCCTTAAGTTGGTGTGGCGTCAACCACCTCTGAACCTGCCCCTGCAGAGCTGACAGAACCTCTGCCCCAGTGTGGCTCCTGTCCCCCAAGCACACCAGCTCAAGCACCGCATGGCATCTTTTGGCCTGCGTACTTGCGTAGCCCCTTGAACGCCTACGGAGCACCGCTGGTTCCGAGGAAGAGGCCATGGAGGAAGAAGAAGAGGAGGGGGTGGAGGAGAGAGGTGTGTCACAATCAGCATTTTGGAGGCGTGGTGGCGGAACAACCTCCAACACTACTGCACCTTGTCCTGCATCCTTCCCAGCTGCCAGCAGAGTCACCCAATGCGCCGTGAAACTTAAGTAACGTCCCTGTCCATGCCTGCTGGACCATGAGTCAGCGGTAATATGCACCTTACCGCTGACCGCCCTGTCCAGCGAGGCATGGACATTGCCTTCCACATGCCGGTAGAGAGCCGGAATCGCCTTCCGTGAGAAAAAGTGGCGTTTGGGTACCTGCCACTGAGGAACCGCACATTCCACAAACTCACGGAAGGGGGCAGAGTCTACCAACTGAAAAGGCAGCAGTTGAAGTGCTAGCAATTTTGCCAAGCTAGCATTCAACCGCTGGGCATGTGGATGGCTGGGAGCAAACTTCTTTCGGCGGTGCAGCAGCTGGGGCAGGGAAATTTGCCTGGTACAATCTGACGTCGGTGTACCAAAAGCAGATTGCCCACAAGTACTTGGCTGTGACACACCTAATTCTACACCTTCATTCCTCTCACTGCAGGTCTCAGAGAGGACTGAAGGTCTAGTGGGGTTGGAAATCTCAGCTGATGAGGAGCAAGGAGAGATCGTCTTTGTTCTTTGGTGTGGGTCTTTTAGATACGCTTGCCAACGAACTGCATGGCAGGTCAACATATGTCTGGTCAAGCATGTGGTACCCAAGCGGGAGATGTTTTGGCCACGCGAGATACGCTTGAGACATATGTTGCAAATAGCAGCGGTGCGATCTGATGCACTCGTCTCAAAAAAGGCCCACACCAAAGAACTTTTTGAATAACGCGCAGAGACTGCAGCGCCCTGCACATGTGGAGCTTTGGGGTGTGATGCAGTCAATGTGCTGCCCTTAGGCTGGCCCCTGGAGGGCATCCTGCCTAGTTGGTGATGTGCCACCTCCTCCTCCTCCTCCTCCTCCTCCTCTCTCCTATCAGGCACCCACGTTGAGTCAGTGACCTCATCATCCCCTCCCTCCTCATCACTGGAGCAAACCTGGCAGTATGCTGCAGCAGGGGGAGCATGACTGCCAGATTGCTGTCCTTCTTGGGCACCCCCTCTGTCCGTGCTCATGTTACTGCCTTCATTGAGCTCAGTATCATCATCAGAGCCTTCCAAACGCTGGGCATCCTCCTGGAGCATGTACCCAACACTGTGGTCAAACAGTTCGAGGGAATCCTCATGAGGACATGGTGGAGCTAGGGAAGGAGTCACTGATGACATTGAGCTGAGGGAAGAGGCCGCTGCTTTGCCAGACAAAGCACCCTGGGCATGGGTGAGAGAGGATGAGGAGGATGAGGACGGCTTGGTCATCCACTCGACCAAGTCTTCCGCATGTTGCGGCTCAACACGGCCAGCTGCCGAAAAAAAGGCCAAGCGTGTCCCATGGCCACGTGCTGATGAGGATGCACCGTCTCCACGACCAGCACTAGACACAGAGCCTGCTTGCCCTCTCTTATTGGCTTGTGACTGTCTGCCTCTCCTTCTTGGCCTTCCAGACATACTAATGGCCTGTAGCTGCACTAAGCTGGGATAGAACACCTGTAATTTTCTTCAGGTAGCTTTATATACTGTAACCAGACAAGCCTGCCTGTCAGTAGGAAGATAACAGGAACGGATCTAGCTGAACACTGTGAGCAGGACGCACTGTACTAAATGTAAATAGTCTAGCTGCCTGACCGTGGTACTAATAGGATCAAAAAGAACACCTGTAATTTTCTTAAGGTAGCTTTATATACTGTAAACAGACAAGCCTGCCTGTCAGTAGGAAGATAACAGGAACGGATCTAGCTGAACACTGTGAGCAGGACACACTGTACTAAATGTAAATAGTCTAGCTGCCTGACCGTGGTACTAATAGGATCAAAAAGAACACCTGTAATTTTCTTCAGGTAGCTTTATATACTGTAACCAGACAAGCCTGCCTGTCAGTAGGAAGATAACAGGAACGGATCTAGCTGAACACTGTGAGCAGGACACACTGTACTAAATGTAAATAGTCTAGCTGCCTGACCGTGGTACTAATAGGATCAAAAAGAACACCTGTAATTTTCTTCAGGTAGCTTTATATACTGTAACCAGACAAGCCTGCCTGTCAGTAGGAAGATAACAGGAACGGATCTAGCTGAACACTGTGAGCAGGACGCACTGTACTAAATGTAAATAGTCTAGCTGCCTGACCGTGGTACTAATAGGATCAAAAAGAACACCTGTAATTTTCTTAAGGTAGCTTTATATACTGTAACCAGACAAGCCTGCCTGTCAGTAGGAAGATAACAGGAACGGATCTAGCTGAACACTGTGAGCAGGACGCACTGTACTAAATGTAAATAGTCTAGCTGCCTGACCGTGGTACTAATAGGATCAAAAAGAACACCTGTAATTTTCTTAAGGTAGCTTTATATACTGTAACCAGACAAGCCTGCCTGTCAGTAGGAAGATAACAGGAACGGATCTAGCTGAACACTGTGAGCAGGACACACTGTACTAAATGTAAATAGTCTAGCTGCCTGACCGTGGTACTAATAGGATCAAAAAGAACACCTGTAATTTTCTTCAGGTAGCTTTATATACTGTAACCAGACAAGCCTGCCTGTCAGTAGGAAGATAACAGGAACGGATCTAGCTGAACACTGTGAGCAGGACGTACTGCACTAAATGTATATAGCAGGAACGGATCTAGCTGAACACTGTGAGCAGGACGCACTGCACTGAATGTAAATAGCAGGAACGGATCTAGCTGAACACTGTGAGCAGGACGCACTGCACTAAATGTAAATACCAGGAACGGATCTAGCTGAACACTGTGAGCAGGACGCACTGCACTGAATGTAAATAGCAGGAACGGATCTAGCTGAACACTGTGAGCAGGACGCACTGCACTGAATGTAAATAGCAGGAACGGATCTAGCTGAACACTGTGAGCAGGACGCACTGCACTGAATGTAAATAGCAGGAACGGATGTAGCTGAACACTGTGAGCAGGACGCACTGCACTAAATGTAAATACCAGGAACGGATCTAGCTGAACACTGTGAGCAGGACGCACTGCACTGAATGTAAATAGCAGGAACAGATCTAGCTGAACACTGTGAGCAGGACGCACTGCACTGAATGTAAATAGCAGGAACGGATCTAGCTGAACACTGTGAGCAGGACGCACTGCACTGAATGTAAATAGCAGGAACGGATGTAGCTGAACACTGTGAGCAGGACGCACTGCACTAAATGTAAATACCAGGAACGGATCTAGCCGAACACTGTGAGCAGGACGCACTGCACTGAATGTAAATAGCAGGAACGGATCTAGCTGAACACTGTGAGCAGGACGCACTGCACTAAATGTAAATACCAGGAACGGATCTAGCTGAACACTGTGAGCAGGACGCACTGCACTGAATGTAAATAGCAGGAACGGATCTAGCTGAACACTGTGAGCAGGACACACTGCACTAAATGTAAATAGTCTAGATAGAAGATAACAGGAACGGATCTAGCTAAACTGAATACAGTGTATATATATATATATGCAACACCTGGGATGCATATATATACACAATACACTGTAAGTGCAGCTAACTGACTGACTGTTCTGCCTAATCTATCTAACTCAAATCAAATGACACTGTCTCTCTCTCTCTCTATCTCTCAGCACACCGGAACACACACTACACAGGGCCGCCGTGCAGGCGGCCTTATATAGTGTGGGGTGTGTACTAAATCCCCTGAGCCATAATTGGCCAAAGCCACCCTGGCTTTGGCCAATTACAGCTCTCTCTACTGACGGCGCTGTGATTGGCCAAGCATGCGGGTCATAGTGCATGCTTGGCCAATCATCAGCCAGCAATGCACTGCGATGCCGCAGTGAATTATGGGCCGTGACGCGCCACACGAATTTGGCGCGAACGGCCCATATCGTTCGCAATTCGGCGAACGACCGAACAGCCGATGTTCGAGTCGAACATGGGTTCGACTCGAACACGAAGCTCATCCCTACTTGCCACAGATTCTCAATTGGATTTAGGGCTTAACTTTGACTGGACCATTCTAACACATAAATATGCTTTGATCTAAACCATTCCATTGTAGCTCTGGCTGTATGTTTAGGGTCGTTGTCCTGCTGGAAGGAGCACCTCCGCCCCAGTCTCAAGTCTTTTACAGACTCTAATGCCCTGTACACACGACCGGTTTTGCCATCGGAATAAACTCTGAAGGTTTTTCTGACGGATTTCCGATGGAATTCCGCTCAAGCTGTCTTGCATACACACGGTCACACCAAATTCTGACCGTCCAGAATGCGGTGACGTACAACACGTATGACGGGACTAGAAAACGGAAGTTCAATAGCCAGTAACCAATAGCTTCCGTCTTGTACTTGCTTCAGAGCATGCATCGTTTTTGGTGCGTCGGAACAGCATACAGATGAGCAGTTTTTCCGATAGTGATTTGTTCCATCGGAAAAATATAGAACATGTTCTCTATCCGTCTAATTCCGTCTGAATTTACAACGGAAAAAGTCTGATGGGGCATACACACGGTCGGAATATATGATGAAAAGCTCCCATCGGACTCTTTCTATCGGAAATTCCACTCGTGTGTACGCAGCATTACAGGTTTTTTTCCAAGATTACACTGTATTTGGGTCCATCCATCTTCCCAACTTTGACCAGCTTCCCTGTCCCTGCTGAAGAAAAGCAACCCCACAACATGATGCTGCCACCACCATGTTTCATGGTGTGCTCAGGATGAGGTGCAGTGTTAGTTTTCCGCCACACATAGCGTTTTGGTTTTAGGCCAAAAAGTTCAAATTTGGTCTCATCTGACCAGAGTAGCGTCTTCCACATGTTTGCTGTGTCCCCCCACATGGCTTTTTGTAAACTGCAAATGGCTTTTTTCTTGTCACTCTTCCATAAAGGCAAGATTTGTGGTGTGGACAGATTCTTACACCTGAGCTGTGGATCTATGCAGCTCCTCCAGAGTTGCCATGGGCCTCTTGGCTGTTTCTCTGATTAATGCTCTCCTTGCCTGGCCTGTCAGTTTAGGTGGATGGCCATGTCTTGGTAGGTTTGCAGTTGTGCCATACTCTTTCCATTTTTGGCTAATGGATTGAACAGTGCTCAGTGAGATGTTCAAAGCTTGGGATATTTTTTTATAACCTATCCCTGCTTTAAACTTCTCCACAACTTTATCCATGACCTGTATGGTGTCTTCCTTGGCCTTCATGATGCTGTTTGTTCACTAAGGTTCTCTAACAAACCTCTGAGGGCTGTATTTATACTGAGATTAAATTTCACACAGGTGGAGTCTATGTACTAATTAGGGGACTTTTGAAGGCAATTGGTTCCACTAGATTTTAGTTAGGGGTATCAGAGTAAAGGGGGCTGAATACAAATGCATGCCACACTTTTCACATATTTCACACTATATATAACATAAATGTCTAAAGCATAACAACATATAAACACTATAAATAAAGTGCTTGTGCTCCGTGATATTGCATTCAGTCCTCAATGAGGTTATTGAACTAAACAACAACAGTCCATATATATGAAAATAAAGTGCTTGTGCTCCGTGACTTTCAATTAATCCTTGATGAGTGTTTAAACTAAACAGCAAAAGTCCATATTAACATCAACCATGTCATAATTGTGTCTTCATGCGTTGTGCACACACAACCCCCACCGGTTGTACCCTCACCTTAGGGGCTGAAAAAATAAGCCTGTAATTGATAGCAATAGCCTGCAAAGATCCTCCTTTGCTTCCTTTATCTTATGCAGGTTTATGGGACACTTGTATGGAACACAGGCCACCTGCTACTTCCAATAATAACCCAGCTCAGAGGTCACTATTTTCTCCTGGTATATTCAGAGACTCTCCTCATATACATCACATGCGGGAAATGACAAGGCATGCAATAGCGTGATAACATTTAACAAATTTTGAATGCAAACAGAACTTCACATATATACAACTCACATTTCAAATAAATAAAAAACGCCTTTTAAAGTGCTATAGTGCTGAGGGGTGATAGAGTCACCTGTGGTCCGGTTCTGCAGCCCCGGTTTACACGGCTTTCACCCTATCCTATGCCAGCTCTGCAACACTTCCTGGTACCTCTCCCATCAGCCGATCAAGCTACTCCTACCGGTGTCATCACAGTCTCGTGACTTCCTCTGGGAATACTGATTGGCTGACGCTTATACTATATATAGCAAGGATCGCTATATCGCTATATTGTAGCTCTCTGTAATAAACTGAATGCAGTCCCCGATTTCCGCCATTTTGTTGTAGCCGTTTTTATAAACAACACACAGCTGTGATCTACTGACTCCCCTGCCTTGAAATCATAAGCTATACCCTGTATAGTACCTCATAACTCACAATATACGTAAACTACAGTGCAAACTACTTTGTGCACTACTATATATGCTGCAATCTCCACCATTTTCTTGTAGCTAGGTGATGGAAAGATGTGGAAGATGCGTGATCTGACGCTTTGATCAAATTGATACAGTTTATTTGTATACAGAAACAAATAAATGCATATAAAAAGTAGTTACGTATTCATAAAAACAGGGTTTTAAAATATAAACATTAAAATTTTAGAAAATGGACATGCCCATGCAAGAGCAAGTGCTAAAATGTGGCTGACGCGTTTTGAGGGGTTCCCTCTTCTTCAGAGCCTTGAAGAACAACAGAAGTCTGTACAATATGGTAGACCATCATAAAAGAGAGTGTCTAATTGGGAGGTATATCACATGGTAAGTGATGGATTCTCCTTAGCTTTAAAGCTGTCCACATCCCAGCGCTCTACCTATATAACGTAGAGAAATGTGGTTCATATGTTATATATATATATATATATATATATATATATATATATATATATATATATATATATATATATATATATATATATATATATATATATATATATATATATATATATATATGTATATATATATATATAGAGGGATTCCATATATGTTAGCTGTTGTCTCACATAGTTGGAGACAGCTACCTTTGGACAGCACAAGGCAACTCTCTGATAAGAGGTAGATAGAACCCACACTGAAGCAACTGCCTCCTGTTCTTGAATTGATGCATGCAGGCTGCAACATCTTTACACACTTGGATGCAGGTACAACCGACAGACATATGTGGAATCCCTATATATATATATATATATATATATATATATATATATATATATATATATATATATATATATATCAAACTGTGAAATGTGGGGACAATAAAAAATTCGCCTCTGCCTCACATCAATCCGCGCCTCAGAATCACTCAGCTATTAGATGCAGTAGACCCAAGCAGCTGCCTTAAAATAGAAACGTGTAATAAACAATAAGTCTGAAAATCAAAAAAATCCGTGTCCAATCCTTGACTTGTTAAACTTATTGAGGCAGCGCTAAGTGTCCGATGTTATAAAACACTATATATAGAACCAATGTTTAAAAAGACAGGAAAGTTCATAATTAAAGATGCAGACTGTGGATGTGAGGGTAAACGTAGAAATCCTTTCACCAATAGCAATCACCGCGTGAGGGGGTCACCCCCCGTGAGATTGCACTCACCACAATGTCTATAACCACAAGCCTTTGAATAATGATCTTTAAATCTTTGCAGTCTCCTTGCTTCAGCCACCAGGTGGTGCAAGACCCTCACGGTATGTACAGCATGGGGAGAAAATGAAATCCCAAATAGTGTGATATTGCTTAAGACAGTTTATTAAACAACTCATAAAATCACATTCCCCATTTAAAATATGCGTACCAGATATATATAAAAAAAGAGCATTGAAAGGTGCACTGTGCCTGTATTAGTGTTCCCCGGGAGGAGTTCCTGGATGCGAGCTGTGCATGGCTAAACCGTTCGCTTCCTGGTTACCTTCCGTGGAGCGCAAAACGTCACTTCCGGTTGATTACGACCCTGACGCGTTTCGTCACTTCCGGACGTCATCTGAGGGCGTCCAGAAGTGACGAAACGCGTCAGGGTCGTAATCAACCGGAAGTGACGTTTTGCGCTCCACGGAAGGTAACCAGGAAGCGAACGGTTTAGCCATGCACAGCTCGCATCCAGGAACTCCTCCCGGGGAACACTAATACAGGCACAGTGCACCTTTCAATGCTCTTTTTTTATATATATCTGGTACGCATATTTTAAATGGGGAATGTGATTTTATGAGTTGTTTAATAAACTGTCTTAAGCAATATCACACTATTTGGGATTTCATTTTCTCCCCATGCTGTACATACCGTGAGGGTCTTGCACCACCTGGTGGCTGAAGCAAGGAGACGGCAAAGATTTAAAGATCATTATTCAAAGGCTTGTGGTTATAGACATTGTGGTGAGTGCAATCTCACGGGGGGTGACCCCCTCACGCGGTGATTGCTATTGGTGAAAGGATTTCTACGTTTACCCTCACATCCACAGTCTGCATCTTTAATTATGAACTTTCCTGTCTTTTTAAACATTGGTTCTATATATAGTGTTTTATAACATCGGACACTTAGCGCTGCCTCAATAAGTTTAACAAGTCAAGGATTGGACACGGATTTTTTTGATTTTCAGACTTATTGTTTATTACATATATATATATATATATATATATATATATATATATATATATATAAACATATAAACCTCATTTCTCTACGTTATATAGGTAGAGTGCTGGGATGTGGACAGCTTTAAAACTAAGGAGAATCCATCACTTACCATGTGATATACCTCCCAACTAGCCACTCTCTTTTATGTAGGTCGACCATATTGTACAGTCTTCTCCTGTTGTTCTTCAAGGCTCTGATGAAGAGGGAACCCCTCTAAACGCGTCAGCCACCTTTTAGCACTTGCCCTTGCATGGGCATGTCCAATTTCTAAAATTTTAATGTGTATATTTTGTAACCCTGTTTTTATGAATACGTAGCTACTTTTTATATGCATTTATTTGTTTCTGTATATAAATAAACTGTATCAATTTGATCAAAGCGTCAGATCACGTGCCTTCCACCTCTTTCCTTCACCTGGCTCTCTTCGGACCACCCCTGGTCAGCTTAGGCAGTGGGACACGCTTGATCATCTTTTAATTCCCTCCCTTTGAAAGTACTACCACTCTATACTAGCAATGCCTTCACAAGCGCAGGAGAAATTCTTTCTTTGTTTATATTTTCATTTACTTGTAGCTCACTGTTTCAAATGCAGTAATTCACAGATCACCTCCATTTTCTTGTAGCTCTCTGTGATAAACATCAGCCAAACAGTATTCTCAGAGTAAGTCACGAGACTGTGACAAAACCGGTAGGAGGAGCTTGATCGGCTGACGAGAGAGGTACCAGGAAGTGTTGCAGAGCTGCAATTCAAATTTTTAAAACTTTATCACGCTATTGCATGTCATTTCCCGCATGTGATGTATAGGAGGAGAGTCTCTGAACAAACCAGGAGAAAATAGTGAACTCTGAGCTAGGTTATTATCGGAAGTAGCAGGTGGCCTGTGTTCCATACAAGTGTCCCATAAACCTGCATAGGATAAAGGAAGAAAAGAAGGATCTCTGCAGGCTATTGCTATCAATTACAGGCTTATTTTTTAAGCCCCTAAGGTGAGGGTACAACCGGTGGGGGTTGTGTGTGCACAACGCACAAAGACACAATTATCACATGGTTGATGTTAATATGGACCTTTGCTGTTTAGTTTAAACACTCATCAAGGATTAATTGAAAGTCACGGAGCACGAGCACTTTACTTTCATATATATGGACTGTTATTGTTTAGTTTAATAACCTCATTGAGGACTGAGTGCAATATCACTGTGCACAAGCACTTTATTTATAATGTTTATATGTTGTTATGCTTTAGACATTTATGTTATATATAGTGTTTACTGGATTCAATTATTTATATAGTACTGTTTCTAGATTTATCAGCGCTGCACAGTGTGTTATATAGATTACATTATCACCATCTGGGGAAGTGTGGGAAGTGTGGGCAGCTGATTATAGTTATATCACCCGTGTTTATTTTAGTTTAATTTAGGCTTAGTGTAGCAGCTCACAAGGCTTTTACCCATCATTTATCATTTTCCTTCCACTTCACAATTATGTGCCACTTTGTGTTGGTCTATCACATAAAATCCCAATAAAATATAATTACGTTTTTGGTTGTAACGTGACAAAATGTGGAAAATTTTAAAGGGTGTGAATATTTTTTCAAGGCACTGAATACAGTAGTAGGCATAAAGAGTGAGAACCATTATGAATGTGCAAGCCTGAAATTAGGGTCAATTTTCCACTGAAGGATAGTGTTGTGTAGCAAAGACCAGCTAATGCATTCAAAGGCCTTTTTGCATCAAAAGATAGAAGGCGCATGGATGTGTTGAATTAACCACTTCAGCCCCGGAAGGATTTGCCCCCTTCCTGACCAGACAATTTTTTGCAATACGGCACTGCATCGCTATAACTGACAATTGCGCGGTCGTGCAACATTGTACCCAAACAAAATTGATGTCCTTTTTTTCCCCGCAATTAGAGCTTTCTTTTGGTGATATTTTATCACCTCTGCGTTTTTTTTTTTTTGCGCTATAAACAAAAATATTTGCTATAATAAATATCCCCCCCCTAAAAAAACTTCTTCATCAGTTTAGGCTGATATGTATTCTTCTACATATTTTTGGTAAAAAAAAATCATAAAAAGCGTATATTGATTGGTTTGCGCAAAAGTTATAGCTTCTACAATATAGGGGATAGATTTATGCAATTTTTATTATTATTTTTTGCTAGTAATGGTGGTGATCTGCGATTATTATCAGGACTGCGACATTGCGGCAGACAGATCAGACACTTTTGACACTTTTTTTGGGACCACAGACCTAAAAATAGCCACTGATTACTGTATAAATGTCACTGGCAGGGGAGGGGTTAACACTAGGGGGCAATCAAGGGGTTAACAGAGTTCCCTATATATGGGGGGGTGGGAGTGACTGGGGGAGGAGACATATTGTTGTTCCTACTTAGTAGGAACACACGATCTGTCTCTACTCTCCTGACAGAACCGGTATTTGTGTGTTTACACACACTATATAAAAGAAAAACGGGGGGGACCTGCACTAAAAAGCAAAGGAGAGAAACCAGGACTGCAGCTGTAACAATTACCACAAATATCAGTGAGGTGTAAATCAAAAATGTAAAAAGAATATGTGCGCTTGCATTAAATGACATATATCACTATATCATATACTGAAAATATGGGTAGAATAAAACAGTGAGTCGCTAAATAACACAGTTTTGAAATTCGTGCTAAAAAAATGTTGAATACACATAAAATCAACTTAAATAAATAAATAAAACATGTGTTGATTTAAATCATAAGTTGATTTAAGTTGATTTTATGTGTATTCAACATTTTTTTAGCACGAATTTCAAAACTGTGTTATTTAGCGACTCACTGTTTTATTCACTTGTAGTTTTATTCTACCCATATTTCCAGTATATGATATAGTGATATATGTCATTTAATGCAAGCGCACATATTCTTTTTACATTTGTGTTTACACACATGCAGATCCCCCTTCTCATTCTGTCAGGAGCAATCTTTGGTGCGTGGCGGATATCACGCCCGCTGGACACGCGCATCGGCTCCAGTGGACACGCTGCAGGCGCTCGCCTCCTATAGCATCTTAAAGAACTGATGTATAGCTATGGCGATTTGCGCAGCCGCGCTAACCTGCTGCATTATAACTGCGGCAGGTGGTCGGCTAGCGGTTAAAGTATATGTGACCCCTCGCCTTAACACAACCCGATTAGAAAAAAAACTGTTTCAAATAATAATGAAAGGGAGAACATTTGTGTATAGATTAAAAAAAAAAAACATGTTGTTATAACCTCCCTTATCGTGGGCGTCACACATTCCTTCCAGTGTCTCATAATCGATAGTCTTGTACTCAACAAGGTATGGATGACTATCATTCTATGAGTTGTATGGAGGGATTCTATTCCCAATAATAATTAGGCTTAACCTGGAATTATAGGAATGTGTATTTTTAATATTTGTGATAGTACCTCAAAAACTTTACCCCATAGAGTGTGTATACCTGGGCACTCCCACAATATGTGGTGTAATGTGCCCACATATCCGCACCTCCTCCAGCAAAGTGGGGAAGTGTGGGTGTAGAACTTGGACAGTCTTAGTGGAGTTAAATAACAACAAAGCAGAATTTTTTGGGTTAGTTCCCAGAGGTTAACACTTTTGGTTGCTGAATATGTTGTTTGCTGTGCTTTTTGCCACTGTGCTGGAGTGTAGGGAGTACCCAAGTCCCGTTCCCAAGCATTGATGTCAGAGAATTTGGTGAATGTCATTTTATTGTTCAGAGTGTTGTAAAAATATACCTTTTATATTGTTGGAAGGTTTGGTGAAATATAAAGCTATTCTCCATGGTAAATGGGTAGAGGCTTGTGGGTTCTTATGGAGAAAGTGGCTAATCTGCAGATATCTGTAAAGTTCAGAATCCTCCAGATTAAATTCCAACTGTACCGCTCTAAACATTTTCATTGCAGGTCCTATCATAAGGTTGTTGATGGTTGTGATTCCTTTTTCTATCCAGTGTGCTATGTGGAGATCAGAGATGATCCCCGGGAGACTGGAGATAGGAATAGGAAGTGCTATTGTGGTGGAATCTATATGCTGCATATCTACTAGTAGTTTCCAAGCCTGAATTGAAGCTTTCATAGAAAGCAATAGAGTGGTGGTGTCTATTGCAGTAAATTTTATTGACATTAGTAGGTCATAAAGTTTATTGCCTGGAATTTGGGATTCTTCTATTTCCTGCCACCTTGACCTAAGTGACTGGGGGAACCATGTTGTCAATTGTGCCAGGATGGAAGCTATATAGTAATCCTTTATCAGTACGTGCCCCACTCCTCCCGCTTTCCTTGACGCTATTAGTTTCTTAAATGCGCATCTCGCCGTTTTCCCCTTTCACAGATACTGATTTACCAATAGTTGTGTTTTGGTGAAGAAGGAATTAGGGGCGGGTATGGGTTGGGTCCTGAATAGATCAGTTGTGGAAGTAATACCATCTTGAATGCTGCTAAATGGCCCGACCACGACAGTTCCATCTTAGCTATATCCTGAAGTTTTAACCCTATTGTAGTAAGAAATGGTGTATAATTGGCTTCGACTAGCCCCTCTGTTAAAGCCGTTAGTGTAATACCTAAATATTTTATGCCTCCTTCACTCCACTTATACGGAAACCGTGAGCTGAGATTTTGTTGTAAGGCTGGATCAATCCCCAACCCCAATATATTTGATGTGCCTTCATTCACCTTATAGTAAGAAACCTTGGGAAACATTTGTAGTGCTGAGTGTACCGAAGCCAGGGAGTCCTCAACCTCTGTGAGCATTAAGATAATATCATCAGCAAATAGGCTGATGGTATGGGTGGAATTTTGTATTGGGAAACCTTTAATATTGGGCTGGGTTCTAATATAATTGGATAGTGGCTCCATTAATAGGTTAAAAATTAACAGGGAAATAGGGCAACCCTGACACGTCCCATTTGTGATGTTGATGGGTTTAGATAATACGCCTGATGAGTAAACCTGAGCAGATTGCTTGGAGTAGAGAGCCATAATTACTGCAAAAATGGGACCAGAAAAAACAAACTTTTCCAAAACCTGAGCCAGATACCCCCAGTGAATTTGATCAAATCCCTTCTCTGCGTCTAAAGCCAACAGCAGAGGCCTTTTCTGGATCTTAGCTAAATGTATAATGTTTGTCAGTCTCCAAGTTGCATCTGAGGTTTGACGACCCTTGGTGAATCCCGACTGGTCCGGGTGTATCAAAAGGGGTAATATATCTAATAGGTGGCTGGCTATGAGCTTGGCATACAGCTTTAGGTCTAAATTTAAAAGTGAGATAGCCCTGAAATTTGCCGGGGTATTCAGGTCCTTTCCTGGCTTGGGTAGAGTCACTATCAGAGCCTTAAGCATTTCAGGGGGGAAGGAAGAAGAGGCCACGGCAGCATTTAATAAGCGCTCTAGGTATGGTGTTAAGAGGAGTTTGTACGTCTGGTAGTATTTTCCTATGAAGCCATCTGGGCCAGGAGGGATGCTATTGCTTTATGAATTTCAGATTCACTAAATGGTAAATTCAGTGCCCTAAGCTGTTCAGCTGACAATTTTGGCAAGGATGTTTGTAGTAAAAAGTTATTAATCAATTAATTCAGTGTCGGGTTGACAAATTTCTATGTCATCTTTTAAGTTATAGAGGGTGCCATAATAGTGGCTAAAGGCATCCGCTATGTCTTGTGGATGATATAATTTGTTTTTGGTTTGAGGATGTAGGATACCTATGGCCCTTCATTTTGTGCGCTAATAGTTTACCTGCCCTGTTTCCAGTAGCATAGTAAACCATTTTCAGTCGCTTGGCTGATTTTTCAAAAGTCTCCAATAGGAGTAGTCTAAGATCGTATCGTAATTGCGTTATTCTATTAGACAGTGAGGGAGAAGATATTTGTTTATATTTGGTTTCTAGTTCAAAGATTTAATCTGTGAATTTGCGCAACTGTGCTTGCCGCTGCCTCTTTGCCCGCGCCCCTAATTTCATGAATATACCTCTTACATATGCTTTAGGTGCATTCCATAAAACAAAATGGTCTTGTACCGAGGTCTCATTAATAGAAAATAACTCTATTATGTGGTCTTCAATTGTCTGTCTGGCCTCTGGTAGCTGCAGGAGATATGAATTGGCTCGCCACATTGTTATTGAGTTGGTAGATGATGAGTCTGCCATGGATATGGATATGGAAGCGTGGTCAGACCACGTGATGTTGTTGATGGAGGAAGAGATAGATCTAGATAGGGCCTGTTGGTCTACTGGAAATAAGTCAATCCTGGTGTACACACGGTGAGGTGCTGAGAAGAAGGTAAAATCCTTTTCTCCTGCGTGGAAGCATCTCTACACATCATATAGCTCTTGTTCATGTAGAGCTTCTGTAGTGATGGTGACATGCGTTTAGCTGCTGAGGTGGTGTCAATAGTCGGGTGTGAAATTAATGTCTCCACAGATCACAAGAAGACCCCTTTTATGGGCACACACTTTTTTCATACGTTTATGAAATAAACGGATTTGGTGTGCGTTGGGAGCATAGACATTCATGATTGTGTATGTAACCAAGTTGATATTGCATATCAGGATCAGGAAACGTCCCAATGGATCCTTGATTTCCTCATGCAAGGTAAATACTATAGTGTCCCGGAATGCAGTCAGAACTGCTTTTGTTTTGGTTTCTGCGTTGGCAGTGAAAACATCTTGTGTGTTCTCTTTTGTGTGCATGATGGTGGAGAGAGATTACAGAAATGGGTTTCCTGTGCGCACAGGACATCACATTGATTGGAAATGGCTTCCTTCCACAGGGACTTTCTTTTCACAGGGTGGTTGAGGCCCTTAGAGTTTACAGAGAGGAAAGTAAGACCCATTGCGATAGTGATTTCAGGTGCAGTGGTAGTAGGTGTAGCATTGGCAATGACATATCCAGGGTGCCCTCTTGTGGCCACTCCGGAAATGTCAGAGAGGAATATATATTGTACTCACTTATTATGAGGTTGATCCTGTGCGAGGAAGGGTGATCTGTCATCCAAAGCAGGGTTCTGCCAAAAGGTCTTGTCTTGAAGAGTTGTTCTTGGTAGATATGAGGATTATAGCATCCAACTGTGAAATTAAGGAGATAAGAAAAAGAAAGAGTCCAACAACACAAAAAAAGAAACATTATATAACTTTCAAACACAACAAACCTTATAGGGAATATTCCCTGAGAATTTACTTGTGTGCAGCTAATTGCTGCTCAAATGAATTGGAGGGTGAGTTCAAGCCTAACGGCTGATCCAGGTCACCTCATGAGGGACACATATTGACTCCTGTTGCCTGCTTACAATTAAGTATGCGATTTGGCGTTCCTATGCGTAACTTTTTTCCAAACAGAATTGGGAATCCTCCTGTCAGTATTGGTGTCGACATCATTACTTGGTTCAGGGAGGATTTTCCAATCTTTTAGTAAGGATAGCCCTCTTTCCAGAGATTCCACAACATAAGATCTGTCATTGTTCGTTATGGTAATTTTTGGGGGGTACCCCATCTGTAAGGTATTTTATGGTTCCTGAGAACCTTGGTAATCATATTCAGATTTTTCCTCTTTTGCAGAGTATGTTGGGAGAGATCCACATAGAATTGCAGATTCTGGTATTAAGATGGAATTTGCCCTTGTTTGCACATAACCTGCATGAGCTGTTCTTTGACATGATAGAAGTGAACACGTAGAATCATATCTCTAGGAACTTTTTCAGGTAGGTATGCAGATTTAGGCGGGTGATGAATTCTATCCATGGTGACATTTATTTCAGAAAAGTCTGGTAGGAGAGATTTGAACAATGCAGCCGTATAGGACCGTAGGTCCGATTGCTGGGCGGATTCAGGGATCCCCCTTATTTTTAAATTGTTCCTTCTGAATCTATCTTCAATATCAGCTAATTTGTTCTGTCTCCCCCTCTTGCTCCTCATTTGCGTCTACTAGGTAATTTATGGTGGATGCAAATTCTCCCATTTTGCCTTCTATGTGTTCCACCCTGGATTCAACTGCCTGTATTTCCCCACTGAATCTATGCATGCAGTTCATCATGTCAGCTTGTAATGTGCTTCTCAGGGATATCAGCGTATCTTTGAAGACAGTGTCCATGACAGGTTGATTCAAAGTGGGGAATGAAGTGATTGATTCAGGGAGTTCCCTCGTGTCATCCCCTGAATCAGTGACAGGGCTAATCACAGGGCTGCATCCAGCGCCATCCAGCCTAAATTTTGCCTTAGCTGGGCTGCCTGAATGTGGGGAAGGAGAATAGGAGTGGTGGCTCTTAGGGGAAATTATGCTGAGGAGATGTAACTTTTTTTTTCTTTTCCCCTGGTTTTTAGCAGCCGGAGTGGAGGATGTCCGGGCGTCATCTTGCCTGTCTCCATGCGGTGGCTGGGTGAAGAAATCCGTCAGGTACTGTGCTTTGGAGGAGCCTTTTCGTTTGTTTACCATGGTCCCCTGGTGTGCCCGGATCTGTTTGCCAACAGATTCAGGTGTGGATGGAGTTGTAAATCGCTGTTGTGTGCCGCTAGTCCCCTGAGGCAATCAGAGCTCCGGGATTATGCTGCCATCTGGCTCCATAGCAGGCCACGCCCCTGTGTGGACAGTTTTTAATAGGAAAGCAGAGGGACTGGTAGGAACACCAGGTTTTTCACACAAAGGAAGCAATACACAGAGAACATGATACTTGATACTCCTGTCAAGCCCAGGAGTTGGGTGGCCAATCAGGATGTGTTTCACCTCAGCCTCAGAAGCTGAGGAAGGAGGTGTGGTCTGCCTCCAAAACGTGTTCTAATTGGCCATGCAGCTCCTGGGCTTGACAGGTTGTTCCAACAGAGTGTGACACCTCAGTCCTCGTGGAGATTACCTGTTTGACTGTCCGGTATTGTGCACTGCTCCCCGCGGCGGCTCCGTCCACCAGCGGCTCCAGCACTCGCTTGGCTCTCCCTGGATGTTCCCACCCTGTTACCAGGGCTGCCATCAGGGGGGTACAGGCATCACACTTGTAAGGGGCCCGAATGTCCCCAGGAGCCCGGCGGGCCAGGGCCCACTCCCCCCAACAGCATAACATGTAATGTGCCGATAATCAGTGCGCGCTGCAGAGAATCATCAAGAGGAAATGACGCTTTCACTTTGGCCAGCAGCAGCACCCCCATCCCCCCCCCTGGAGTGGCTGCAGTTAAGTTTTGTGGACACAACAATGTAATTAGACAAGCATGCTGCCCGAGGACCAGCCAACACCGTTTTTATAGCTGGCAGAGTAGCAGTGGTAAGCGGCCAGTGCTCTCTCCTCATCCATTCCCTGCAGAGGCTGCTGCATGGTTTGCTTGGATTGTGATTGGTCAGGACAGTAACAGGGGGAGTGGCCATGGACAGTGCACATGGACACAGACAGCAAAAACACATCGGAGAGTGCAGCATGGAGGGTAAGTCAGAAATATTGAACGTGTGTTGCTGACTGTGCTCCCTGTGCTGCCTGTACATTTTAGTTGCACTTTATTTATGTCCTTCTTTTTGGATAGGACACCCTGAGGCTGACAAGCTGGTATAATTGAGTTGCAATGTGAAAATGGATGACTCTGGGTGCAAATGAGTTACATTTTGGAGAGCCCACTGCCCGCCTTTTCACTTGTAACTCTCATTCCCCACCCACAGTCACCCTGATCCATTTTTACAATGCAACTCAATCATCTTCATCCCCACCCAGCACCATCCATCCATCCCTCTCCACAACGCATCCCCACCCACGTCCAGCACCATCCATCCCTCTCCACAACGCATCCCCACCCACATCCAGCACCATCCATCCCTCCAGTGTCCACAGCGCATCCCCACCCACGTCCAGCACCATCCATCCCTCCAGTGTCCACAACGCATCCCCACCCATGTCCAGCACCATCCATCCCTCCAGTGTCCACAGCGCATCCCCACTAACGTCCAGCACCATCCATCCCTCCAGTGTCCACAGCGCATCCCTACCCACGTCCAGTACCATCCATCCCTCCAGTGTCCACAGCGCTTCCCCACCCACGTGCAGCACCATCCATCCCTCTAGTGTCCACAGCGCATCCCCACCCACGTCCAGCACCATCCATCCCTCCAGTGTCCAAAGCGCATCCCCACCCACGTCCAGCACCATCCATCCATCCAGTGTCCACAGCGCATCCCCACCCTCGTCCAGCACCACCCATCCCTCCAGTGTCCACAACACATCCCCACTCACGTCCTGCACCATCCCTCCAGTGTCCACAGCGCATCCCCACCCACATCCTGCACCATCCATCCCTCCAGTGTCCACAGCGTATCCCCACCCACGTCCTGCACCATCCATCCCTCCAGTGTCCACAGCGCATCCCCACCCACGTCCAGCACCATACATCCCTCCAGTGTCCACAGCTTTTCCCCACCCACGTCCTGCACCATCCATTCCTCCAGTGTCCACAGCGCATCCCCACCCACGTCCTGCACTATCCATTCCTCCAGTGTCTACAGTGCTTCCCCACCCACGTCCAGCACCATCCATCCCTCCACAACGCATTCCCACCCACGTCCAGCACCATCCATCCCTCCAGTGTCCACAGCGCATTCCCCACCCACGTCCAGCACCATCCATCCCTCCAGTGTCCACAGTGCATCCCCACCCACGTCCAGCACCATCCATCCCTCCAGTGTCCACAGCACATCCCCACCCACATCCTGCACCATCCATCCCTCCAGTGTCCACAGCGCATCCCCACCCACGTCCTGCACCATCCATCCCTCCAGTGTCCACAGCGCATCCCCACCCACGTCCAGCACCATCCATCCCTCCAAAACGCATTCCCACCCACATCCAGCACCATCCACCCCTCCAGTGTCCACAGCGCATCCCCACCCACGTCCAGCACCATCCATGCCGCTACAATGCATTCCCACCCCTGTCCAGCACCATCCATCCCTCCAGTGTCCACAGCACATCCCCACCCACGTCCAGCACCATCCATCCCTCCAGTGTCCACAGCGTATCCCCACCCACGTCCAGCACCATCCATCCCTCCAATGTCCACAGCGCATCACCACCCACGTCCTGCACCATCCATCCCTCCAGTGTCCACAGCGCATCCCCACCCACGTCCTGCACCATCCATCCCTCCAGCGTCCACAGCGCATCCCCACCCACGTCCAGCACCATCCATCCCTCCACAGCACATTCCCACCCACGTCCAGCACCATCCATCCCTCCAGTGTCCACAGTGCATCCCCACCCACGTCCAGCACCATCCATCCCTCCACAATGCATTCCAACCCCCGTCCAGCACCATCCATCCCTCCAGTGTCCACAGCGCATCCCCACCCACGTCCAGCACCATCCATCCCTCCAGTGTCCACACCACATTCCCACCTGCATCCTGCACCATCCATCCCTCCAGTGTCCACAGCGCATCCCCACCCACGTCCTGCACATCCATCCCTCCAGTCTCCACAATGCATCCCCACCCACGTCCTGCACATCCATCCCTTCTAGTCTTCACAATGCATCCCCACCCACGTCCAGCACCATCCAGCCCTCTACAATGCATTCCCACCCACGTCCAGCACATCCATCCCTCCACTCTTCACAACGAATCCCCACCCACATCCAGCACCATCCATACCTCCAGTCTCCACAATGTATTGCCACTCACGCTCAGCATCCTGGAGAGGGATGGGTGATGCTGGGCGTGGATGGGGATACATTGTGGAGAGGTATGGATGATGCTGGGCGGAGGTGGAGATACATTATGTTGAGTGTTAAAATAAAAGTGGGTGCCCGAAGAACTTAGTGGGATAGCCAGTAGGCGTATTCGGTGAGACGGCCAGTGGGGAATGTTGGTGGTCAGGCCCCAGGGGGAAGGGGGGCCCAGGCCTGAAGCTGTGTAAGGGGCCCCAAAATTTCTGATGGCTGCCCTGCCTGTTACCATCTGCCTGTCACCGCTGATTGCCTTGTGAGTGTATTTTATTGTATTATTTTGTTTTCTACATTAAACTATGCTACACCAGAGGCGGTTTGGCACCTTTCCTACCCTTCCATCTTCCATTGCAGTGCTCAGGTCCCCAGTGCTACTGAGAAGGCAGCCTTGCCCCACCCTAGGATGTTTGACTGATTTCATTGATGTTTAACCTCCGGGAATAAACCCTTACACTTTTTTACATGTTAGGTTAGCTGTTCACGGTTATCCTCTGTGATCTCCGTTTTCTTATGTGCTAAGGTTAACTGTTCAAGTATACACCTACCCCCACACATGCCCCAATCTCATTGTATACTAAGACTCATGGATAAGTAAGGGTAGCATTGAGAGTGTGTGTAGTTTTTTTAAGTTACTTTTTCATACAAGTACATTTTATAGCAGGAATATTAAATGTTCGGTTTACATATTTTTTTACAGTAGCATTTTAATAGTGTTGTTGTGAGCCTCATGTCCCTGCCTGTACAAACCTGACCAGGTCTGAGTGTATCATTTTTTAGGAGGAGGGGTTGAAGGTCAGAGACTATTAGTCTGATGTAGATTTTAAGGTCGACTCCTATCAAGGAAATCATGCAGTAGTTAATGCACATGGCATGATCTTTACATGTTTCAGGATCATGGGCCTCTAATGACTGGGCTAGGAACTGGTTCTCGGTGGATATGTGATTGAAGACCTTCAGCAGGAATGGGGTTAAGAGGTCCATGTAGGCTTTATGGATTTTAGGGGTATACCCTTTAAGGCCAGGGCTCTTGTCCACATGGGTAGAGTGGATTGTAAGTAGAAGATCCTCTTCCATAAAGGAGGATCAAGGACATCTCTAGTGATGAGGCAAATAGGGGGAAGCACTGTCTCTACTGCATGGTCAGCAATGAATCAGTCTTGGTGAGACTGTTTCTCATCCATGTGTAGACCAGAGGGGTTTTAGAGATAGAAGAAGTAAATATTTTTAAAAATTTGAGGGGGGAAAGGTCACATCATGTCCGGGATTTGATCTGGGGACCTGGAGCTCTGTGGACAGTTCCCTACTGCCTAAGCCACTGGGGAACTTCCATCTGTGTAGAGCCCTTGTTATGCTCTGCTCCTTGATATTGGATATTCTGGTTTCTGACTTCTGTTGTTTCCAACTCCGCTTCTTGGATTACCCTTTGGATTATGCTGATCATTGTTGCCGACCCTGCCTGTTCCCGACACCTCCTTCTGGTTGAACCCCGTGGACTTCTGCTTTGGTCCGCTGACTTGGATCGTTTACGATTGCTCTTTCTTCTACCTGGTTCCTGTCTTCAGTCACTACTAACCATGAGTTATTTGCTGGTGGTTCCATGATAGTCTGTTTGCACCTTCTATTGTGGTCCCTTGATACTGGCTGCAGGATCCCAACCATCCCTCCACCTAAAACTGGGATAACAAGACTATCGGTCAGGAAACCGGAGTGATGGCTGGAATCTCCTGGTAGACCTGACATTATACTAGGGCCAGATGGACCTCAGTGAGCTGGTGCAGCCAGTCCCTCTTCAGAGACAACTGTTGGGTGAGTAGGCCAATCATGTACAGTCATTGGAGGAGAAATTAGATGCTATCACAGCTATGTTATCCTCTTTGTCTACTGCACGTGGTTCTAGTCCTGCTACATCTAATAAACCAAGATCCTGGGGCTGGGGAACCTGTTGATGTGTCTAACCCCCGGGGTTCTCCCGCTCCAAAGATACCTCTCCCTGAGAAGTATAATTGCAGGGGATTTCTCAACCACTGCTGGTTGCATTTTAGAAATCAACCTTCTGTGTTTGCCTCTGCTCAAGCCAAGGTGACTTTTATTATTTCCCTGCTAAAGGGCAGAGCTTTGTCCTGGGTGTCTGCTTATTGAAAGAGAATCACCTATACTTACCGACTACCCCATGTTCATGAAAACCTGGGAGAAAATATTTGACGTTCCTAAAAGAGTATCTATGGCCGAGTCTAGCATTCTCTATTTACAACAGGGTAAACGCATTGTAACGAGTATGAAAGGGGTTAAAGCCGTTTAGGACATTCCATTTCCGAACGCAAAGGCAGCTACCAAACATTCCAATCAGCCGAACAAGAAACCCATATGAGTAATTCTTCCCCCCAAGTACGAGACAAGGCTCTGTACAGAGGGTCAAACAGGAATCAGACTCTTTATTGAAACAAATGCAGGCTCTTTTTATACACTTGAGAATACTGCTGGTGCCACATGATCCACCCACAACATCACACAATGGTTACATAACAAGCCACCAATACACATTATTCTGAGTGCCAAAACCTCCCCTAGCGGACAACAGGTGAGTGCATAAGCACACTTAATAATAGATGAAGGGAAAACTGCTTCAGACAAGATTAACACGATTTACTTATCCAGACAAAAGCAGCATCGTTAAGCAATAGACGGTCGGTCTCTTACATTGAACTTCTTGGAATGCCCATATTAGGTGGTATACTTCCTGGCCATTAATCCCCGAGCTCTGCCCACCACAGGAGATAGCTTCTGAAATACTGAGGTATTTTATCTCTGCTATCCTTCTAAACTATGGGGACGGCTTCCCGAACCTCTTCAGCCTCGCGCTCTCGGTCCCCTAGAGACTTAGCTGGATCGCAAGGACAGAACATCCCGGAGATGTTCAGAGCCGGCAGAAATAACATGGCGCCTTCCCGCCACGGGCTCCCTCACTCTCCTCAGCTATTGACACCGCCGAATGACTCGAGCGCTCCACCTCAACAACCCCCGCATTCTCATGGCGGGGAAGCTGGAATCGAGCTCAGACCCCATCCTCCCCTTAATCTACAAGATCTCCGCTTGGTCGCTGATGACATTAAGGAGACTCTCTCGGTGGCCATCTCAGAGCTCAGGCTGAATCTGCGTGAGCTCAATGACAGGGTGCATGTAGTTGAACGCGCAACGGAGAGACAAGAAGAGACACTGCACACTGTCACTGCCTGCATTGACTCACATACCCTACAAATGCGAGACATGCAGCGACACCTGGAAGACCTCGATAACCGAGGTAGAAGGCATAACTTGAGAATCAGAGGTCTTCCAGAGTCGATAGAGGGGGAGCACATCTCACGATCTGTGGTAAGCATTTTCAACAACCTCCTGCAGTGGCCTCCCCAAACCCCCATCGCTATGGAGAGAATACACCGGGCCCTGCGACCTAAAGGAAGAGAGAACGATCCACCTCGGGATGTTATTTGCTGCATCGTTTGTTTTAAATTAAAGGAGGAAATCCTCAAACAAGCCAGGGGCATACAGCAAATTCTTCACGAGGGCTGCCCTGTCCAAATATACCAGGATCTCTCGGGCATTACCCTGCAACACAGGCGCGATCTCAAACCCCTGCTAGATGCCCTCAGAGAAAAAAACATTGTGTATAAATGGAAGTTTTCATTCTGCCTCATGGCTTCCTTTAATGGCCGTTCAGCTGTCCTCAAGGTCCCTGAAGACCTACCACACTTTTGCTCCACACTTGGCCTGCCCCTGATCTCTGTACCTCTGTGGTACGCGGCTTTCCGCCCCAGGCCATCCCATCGGGACATGCTCCGGGACGAACCCATGGAAACACAAAGTTCCAGGCACCGCAGGCGACACTCTCCCTCTACCCTAAGGAGCCACGTCATCTACCGCTCTGGGACACAGGAGGCTAATCCCACTGTCTCTCAGCGGTCAAGAAGAGCCCGTAGGGATCATTAATTCAGGGTTGTTAACGCTCTGCCGCTCATGTCTGATCACTTAGTTCGACTCTCTGACGGTCATTTGATTTTTTTGAATCAGTTTTGTGTTTCAAACTTTATTTTCTTTTTATTCGTTTTGGTTTTTACATTGACAGGAATCCAGCATTATCAGCCGCACCTCCTTCCTACACACCGTGCCTCTCTCTTGCTGCTTCCACAATGCCAGACTGACTGCACCTTGTCCCTCGGACAGACCTTAACATCTGCTTTGCCAGCAACACCACCCTACTATAATGGTAGGCTCCACGAGTAAACAGCTGAACTCCATCGATCTAACCAACACAGACTACATTCCCCATACTGCTTAGCAGGTGTAAACTCCACCTGGTTATACCTCACAGTCCCGCCTCTCTGAACTGACTTCCTGTCATCCCCGAGATGCTCTTTGAAGTACTCCTTGTGTGAAGCTTCCGGCAACGAAGGCTCTTCACCCGCCACCTCTACCCCTGCTTCAATCCTGCACTCCCGAACCCATCAGGCTCCCGTCAGCATCTCTGTTGAATCCTCCACGGTATGTGAGACTCTGCACTTAGACTATCACACTTATTGCCTCCCTGTGGACAGCACCTGATGTTACCAGCGCGCTGATCGTCTCACTCACTCTACACTGCTGGACTGTCCTGGTAATATAATTCTAACACTATATTCCTGTGTTCTATAGTCCTCCATCACGACTATAATTGTTATTGTATAACGTTGAATTCAACTTGCATCTGCTGTTTATTGTTTATGGCCTCTCTAGCTTCCTAGGTTTCACAGGGCAGTCCTGGAGCTTGAAGGCCTCTCCAAGAAACACACCAAATTAGATGCTTATATTTTTCATTTATTTATTATTTTCGTTTTATGATGCAATTTGTTTATGGGTCGTGGCTCCTCTCCCCTGCTTACGCCAACAACCCCATTGGGGGCAATGGATATGGCCGACCTGGGGGAGATGACATGGTTATTGGGCTGTCACCTCTCTCAGATCGAGGCGGGAGACGACCCTACGACTCGCCATACATTACTAAGCATTCCGAAGGTCCTAATATTTTCTCAACCCCTGGGGCGCAATGCGTAATTCCACACGCTCACCGAAGCTCTCACTACAAGTCCCAGAAGGATGCTCGGATAGCTATTTACCTCTACCAATGCCTCTCTTGGTCCTGTGGCGGCGGATCACACTCCACCACCTGTACCTTATCCCCGTATTATCTCCACCTCTCCATCGCCTAGATTTGGGTCAACCCCCATACGGATACGTACCGAGGTTCAGTAATCCCTACAGGGAACTGTGCCTCGGGCGCGCTCCGTACCACACCGACCTCCTGTATTAGAGGTTTGTGGACGTATAACTCCACACCTCTTCGGTACCCCCCTAGCTACATACACACTTCACTCGAGCTTACTCCTTGTACAGCAGATCGCACCGCTCTCCTTTTACTCTCTATCCTTCCCCCTGCTCCCTTCTAATGGCGACTACCTCAAACACCCACCCACACGGAACGATGCCACATTCTCCACTGTTGGCTCTCTGTTAACATTAGGGGTCTGAACACTCCTGAAAAACTATCCCAACTCCTTCACTCACTCAAACAATCCAAAGCGCAAATAGCACTGATACAAGAAACGCATTTTCGGACGGATTCCATCCCTAAACTACACAACAGTCACTTCCCCACGGTCTTTCATGCCTCTAATTCCGAGGCAAAATCGAAAGGGGTATCCATCCTGATTTCCAAACACTGCCCCCTCCAAGTGACTGACGTTCAAAGAGATCCGCTCGGCAGATTCCTTTTCATAAAAGGAACTCTACACCAGAGGACATTTACAATCGCCAATATATATGCTCCCAATTCTGGCCAAGTCACCTTTTTTCTTAATACACTACAACTACTCTCCAGCTTCTGCTTCAGCACCCTTATTGTCGGTGGTGATTTTAATGTCCCGCTCGTCCCGTCTATTGACACTTCCACTGGGACTTCCTCCCTCACATACCGAGCCCTGCGATCCATCAAACATCAACTAAGCAACCTTTTACTCCATGACACTTGGCGCACCCTCTATCCTAAGGAAAAGGATTTCACCTTCTTTTTTTCCCCACACAACAAGTACTCTAGATTAGATCACTTCTTTCTTTCCCTGAGACCTGACATACCTTACTAATGCAAGTATTGAACCATCCTTACTCTCAGACCATAGCCCCATCTCCATGACTCTACAATTCTCCGCACTACACAAACGGGCGCATATTTGGCGCCTTGATAACTCATTGCTGACTGAAGAGGTCAATGTCCTCAGACTGTCTACGTGCCTCTCTGACTTTTTCTCCAACAATTCCTCAACTGATGTCACTCCCGCTATTACGTGGGCTTCACATAAATGTGTCATTCGTGAAGAACTACTGTCTATAGCGGCGCAACGCAACAAACTTAGGTATGCCCGTATTGACAAACTCACTACGCGTATACACAGACTCGAACAAACACACAAGGCTTCCCTTGCAGCGGCTACTCTAACTGAACTTACTCAGGCAAGAGAGGAACTTTTAGAACTGCTCAACGTTACGTTGAAACGCAAATTCGCATTGACGCAAAGGCTATACTATAAATTTGGCAACAAGGCTGGTAAATTCCTGGCAAGGGCTCTCCAAGCAAGGAAGGCCTCTAACACTATCCACAAGATTAACAGTTCTGCAGGGGAGGCCTTGGTTACCAACAAAGACATAACAGCACAATTTATCCAATACTTCTCCAAACTATATAATCTTCCTCCATCCACCCACGCCACTGACACTTCAATAGACCGTCCAACAGCCATCAAAGATTTTTTAGCATAATATGGCCCAACCCCTCTTTCTCCTGAAGATGTGCAATCCTTAGACCTTCCTCTCTCGGCGACCGAATTACACACGGCTTTAAAACAGATGAAGACGGGTAAAAGCCCTGGACCAGATGGTCTTTCGGTCAGCTATTACACGTCCTTTGCCAACATCTTCCTCCCACATTTAACCAAAGCTCTTAACAACCTTACCCCTGACTCTGTGGCAAATAATGACCTACTTGAAGCCCACATCACACTACTTCCCAAACAGGGTAAAGACAACACACTGATAACCAATTATCTCCCCATCTCCCTACTAAATGTAGACTTAAAACATTGGCTAATCGCATTCTACCCTTCATCCCTACCCTGATCTCACTGGACCAAGTGGGCTTTGTCCCTGGCCGCGAAGCTAGGGACAACACCACCAAAGCACTGAACATTCACCACTGGCTCAAAAGAATGTCTACACCTGTTTTTTTCCTTTCCTTGGATGCAGAGAAGGCGTTCGACAGAGTCGCTTGGGACTACATGGAAGCCTCTTTGAGAGCCGTAGACTTTCCACTACGTATGATGCAGATGGTTTTGGCCCTCTACTCCTCTCCGAGGGCTAGAATCAGGGTTAACGGGGAATTGTCGGGCGCCTTCTCTGTATCCAATGGAACCCGCCAGGGTTGCCCCTTGTCGCCGCTAATATTCATATTAACTATGGAACCTATGCTTCGCAGACTGAGGGACAACCCGGCCATTCGGGGAGTGGACGTTCTACACACTCAGTATAAACTGGCAGCCTATGCTGACGACGTCTTACTTTTCTTGACAGATCCCATTACAACTCTACCAAACTTATTAGCAGACTTTACACTCTTCAAACACCTCTCAAACCTTCAAATCAACTTTGAGAAATCAAAGGCCCTCAACATCACCTTGCCAACAACCACTGTGACCATATGCAAAAACAACTTCCCATTCAGTTGGAAAAAATCGGACATTTCCTACCCGGAATCAAACTTACAGCAAATTTATCTGACCTCTACGCCAAATATTTCCTACCATTGATCCTCTCCATCCAAACGGATCTTCGGAAGTGGCACCTGGGCTCCTTCTCTTGGCTGGGCAGGATCGCCATATTGAAAATGAATATCCTACCCAGACTCCTTTACCTCCTCCAAGCTATACCGATCAAACTCCCGACTTCTTTTTTCCTTTCCTACAAGCGTATTTGCAGGACCTTCATTTGGGCAACTAAAGCCCCACGACTTAGTTGGGATAGGCTGGCTCTTCCCAAATGACTTGGAGGCTTAGACCTTCCAGACCTTCAAAGGTACCACTGGGCCTGCCATTTAGCCAGAGTGGTTGATTGGCACATACACCATCTTTCCAAAGACTGGATTGCACTGGAAGATTCCTTCACGAGTCTTCCGATTGCCAACTCACCCTGGATTAATCATAGACAAATTCCCCAAGAGTTCTCTTCCCACCCCCTCATTGGCGCCACACTATCCATTTTTAAAATGGCCTGCAAACTGCTCAATACTACTCCCTCCCCTGGCCCTATGACGCCACTTGACAACAACCCAGACTTTCCCCCGGGCATGACATTGAAAAATAAGACTCTTGCTACACATACCACGCAGGCTAGGGCACACCAATTTTTTCAGAACGGATCGCTCCTCACCCAACTGTTACTCTCTGCAACTTTACCCAACTATGATATACCCTTCTATAAATACCTACAACTGAGACATTACCTTCAGGCCACCCGGCACACGTCCCTATGGCATAGAGATCACACACCGTTTGAACTTCTTTGCCTGAGTAATGAACCCCAGAGTCACTAAATCTCCACGCTTTACTCCCTCCTTTTATCGCGCCATGAGGTTAAACAGGACAAACTGATACGCCAATGGGAACAGGATCTGTCCATAGATCTCCCATCCAATGAATGGGATCAAATCTTCACCCTCATGCACAAAGGCTCCATTAACGTCTCAGGTACAAATTGTTTTCTAAATGGTATAGGACGCCTGTGAAGGTTCACCACTTCCACCCCACCATCCCCCCAACCTGCTGGAGATGTGGTACATCCAGGGGCACTCTACTACACATTTGGTGGGAATGCAGCCGGATACAACCATTTTGGAATGAAATAAATCAGTTGATCTCACAAATCACTACGTTCCAATTAACACTCTCTCCAGCACACTACTTGCTCCACCACACTCCTGTATCCCTGAGTTCCTACAAAAAATCCCTCACTTTACATCTCATCAATGCAGCCAACCTATGCATCCCTGCCTTTTGGAGGAACACTGCCCCCCCCCCCCCCATGGTCCGACATTGGATCCGTAGGGTGGACAGAATAGCTGACATGGAAAATCTTATCTGCCAATCCAATGACCACCCTACCAAATTTTATACCACCTGGGCAAGTTGGCTGAATTACAGACAAACCCAAACGTGGACATCGTTGCCCCAAACTCCTCCAAGATCTTCTTGAAGGCTATCCTTTACCCTCCTTGTGGGACACCCCCTTATAACACAACCGCCTTTTCTTGCCCACATCTCCCTTCCAAGTTCTCCCCTACAGTGTTCTCCCCGCAATGTCTTTCATTTAAACATGCTTTTTACTAATACCAGTATATCTCCTTTCCTGTTTATCCTGCAGGCAAGGGCTCAGGTTTGCACTGCTATGAACACTCCAGTTACCAGTCCCATCCCGTCTTCCAGAGTCCCTACCGGGAACTAACCAGAACTCCAACCACACCACCGATGCGTGCTCCATCCACTCTCCTCTCGAAAACCCCGGTCCATTCACAGCGAAGTTCCCTTAAGGGATGATTAATACCGGGATTGTCGCCCAGTGGTGTGTACTCTACCCACAGGCTTATCCCGGGCTCAATACTGTCTGCTTCCTATCTCGGCAGAAAATACAACAGAGATTGTCTGATACTTGACAATTCCATTGTGCTTCTCACTGGCTCCCACAGGCTAGTTGCTGGCCCGTGGACGTATTACATACACTGAAAATAACTTAGGAATCTTGCAAGTTTACATATGTTAATGTTTGTTTATTTCCTAGACTCACTTAAGGTGATCAATGCCTTTTTCATGGGCGGACAACTTGTACAACTGCATTATAACTGCATATTATCCATCTTTAACCCTGTTTATTGAAATGTATGTTCTATACCTTTTGTTCGACCATAAAATTCAATAAAATCTTTTTGAAAAAAAAAAAAAAAAAAATACTTCCTGGCCATATACCTCACAGTGTACAGGGGATAAAATCTTCATATTTCTTGAGAGATATTGTTAATGAATATTACTGTCCCATTTGAAGTAATCCAATAATATTCTCAGGGTTCATTCTTTTCTTGGTCACCCTTCGCCCAAAAGGGATTCCAGTCACATGGCTCCCACCTTGTGGGACACTCCGGCAGACCCGGCTTGATCCTTCTCGGGTCAACTTGGGGATGTCCAGAACTAGGTGGCCGGAGTGACATCTGTTTGCTGGGACAACCCATCAGCATTGCCATTTTGCTTACCGGGTCGGTAGCTGATGGTGAAATAGTAGGGTTGCAGGGCTAAGCTCCACTGCAGCAACCTGCCATTGTCTCCTGAGACCCGGTTAAGCCAGACCAATGGGTTGTGGTCGGTAACTAATGAAAATTCCTGTCCGTACAAATAAGGGTTCAACTTTTTAAGGGCCCAGACCAGGGCCAAGCACTCCTTCTCCACTGCCGCATAGCTCACTTCCCGGGGTAGTAGCTTTCTGCTCAGGTATGCGACAGGGTGTTCTCCTCCATCCTCCTCGATTTGGCTCAGCACAACCCGCGGACCCTTCTCCCATAGAGTAACTCGAAGGGAGAGAACCCAGTAGATTTCTGGGGTACCTCTCTGTACGCAAATAACAGGTGAGGCAGGAATCTTTCCCAGTCTCTACAAGCGTCCAAAAAGGTCCTCAACATTTGCTTGAGGGTCCTGTTAAAACGCTCGCAGACACCCTTAGTCTTGGGGTGGTAAGGTGAGCTCAGTAAGGGCTTAATATTGCACACCTTCCACAACTGCTGGGTGAGCACAGCGGTAAACTGGGTTCCCTGGTCAGAGAGAATCTCCTTAGGGAACCTCACTCTAATAAATATCCTAACCAGGGCATCAGCTACTGTCTCTGCTTCAATGTTGGACATAGCTACTGCCTCTGGGTAACAGGTGGTGTAGTCCACCATGGTGAGAATATACTTTTTCCTGGATGGACTAGGCCTGGTCAAGGGACCCACAATGTCAACGGCTATGCGGTAAAAGGGCTCCCCAATAATAGGCATGGACATAAGTCTGGCCTTAGGGTGGTCCCCCCCGCTTACCTACCTGTTCACATGTGTCACACGTTTTGCAGTACTGTCGCACATCCTGGTTAAAATTGGGCCAGAAGAAATTCTGTGTAATTCTATGGGCTGTGCGATGGGACCCTAGATGTCCTGCTAGTGGTACATCATGCCCGATTCACAGAATCTACAGCTGGTATTTCTTAGATACCACAAGCTGTAATTTCTGCGAAAGGGCTTTACTTCTCGGGAATGGCTTAGGGATCCTATACAGTCTATCCCCCACCCATTCATAAAGCTCCCCATCTATTCCCCTTTCCTGAGTAGGGATAAGCTTCGTGTTCGAGTCGAGCGCATGTTCGACTCGAACATCGTGTGTTCGGATGTTCGTCGAATTACAAACGTTATGGGTCGTTTGCGCCAAATCGTTTGCGGCCTTGTGTAGTGTGCTGCGGTAGAGAGAGATAGATAGACAGAGAGACAGTGTCATTTGATTTAAGTTAGATAGAGTAGGCAGGTCGAGTCAGTTAGCTGCACTTACAGTGTATTGTGTATATATATGCATCCCAGGTGCTGTGTGTGTGTGTATATATATATATATATATATATGTGTATATATATATATATATGTGTATATATATATATATATGTATATATATATATATATATATATATATATATATATATATATATATATATATATATATATACATACACACTGTATTCAGTTTAGCTAGATCCATTCCTGTTATTCTCTTCCTAGTATACTGACAGGCAGGCAGGTGTTTTTACAGTATTTCCAGTTAGTGTACTGTGTACCCTGCACAGTTGCACCTACAGTATAGCTACCTGAAGCCAAGTGCTTGTGTGCTTCTTCTGATCCTATTAATAGCACAGGCAGGCTCTTGAAGTATTTCCAGTTAGTGTACTGTGTACCCTGCACAGTTGCACCTACAGTATAGCTACCTGAAGACAGGTGCTTGTGTGCTTCTTATGATCCTATTAATAGCAAGGGCAGGCTCTTGAAGTTTTACAGTTAGTGTACTGTGTAACCCTGCACAGTTGCACCTACAGTATAGCTACCTGAAGCCAAGTACTTGTGTGCTTCTTCTGATCCTATTAATAGCACAGGCAGGCTCTTGAAGTTTTTACAGTTAGTGTACTGTGTAACCCTGCACAGTTGCACCTACAGTATAGCTACCTGAAGCCAAGTGCTTGTGTGCTTCTTCTGATCCTATTAATATCACAGGCAGGCTCTTGAAGAATTTCCAATTAGTGTACTGTGTACCCTGCACAGTTGCACCTACAGTATAGCTACCTGAAGACAGGTGCTTGTGTGCTTCTTCTGATCCTATTAATAGCACAAGCAGGCTCTTGAAGAATTTCCAGTTAGTGTACTGTGTACCCTGCACAGTCGTACCTACAGTACAGCAGACGATGGAGAACAGAGTCTCCTGGTACTGTTAGACCTCAGTGCAGCATTCGATACAGTGGACCCCAATACTTTACTTGTCCGCCTCGCTGAAGTAGCAGGAGCTACAGGTTCTGCTCTAAAATGGTTTACATCCTTCTTAGAGAATCGCTCCCAGACAGTGAAACTAGGAACATTCACCTCGGAAACCCGGGCAGTCTCCTGTGGAGTCCCTCAAGGGTCACCCTTGTCACCAGTACTATTCAACATATACATCCGCCCACTTCTTAATATCATCAGGAAAACCGATCTTTGCTTCCATTCATACGCTGACGACACCCAACTCTACCTTCGCATCAACGGACAAAAAGACCTTCATCAGCAATTACATAAATGCCTCACCTTAATAGATGACTGGATGACCACTAGCTCCCTCAAACTCAACGGATCAAAAACAGAACTTCTTCTCCTACATGCTAACAAAAATTCCAAAATAAAGACTTCATGGACACCTCCCACCATCCTTGGACAGACCATCTCTCCAAGCACCAAAGCCAAGAGTCTCGGAGTCATTTTTGACTCAGGAATGACAATGGATGCGCAAATAGGATCAGTGGTGAGCGGATCCCACCATCTCCTCCACCAACTACGTAGACTCATCCCCTTCATCCCAGAAGAGGACAAAGCGGCAGTTGTGGGAACAATCATCAATTCCCAACTTGACTACGCAAATTCGCTCTACGTAGGACTACCCCAATATCAGCTTGCGCGCTTACAACTCATCCAAAACACGGCGGCAAGACTGTTAACAGGAAAAAAACCCTGGGAATCCATCTCCCCCTCCTTAAAGAGCCTACACTGGCTAACCGTGAAGAATCGGATCACATTCAAGACCCTCTGCCTCACCCACAAATGCATACAAGGAAACGCCCCACCATATCTCCGCGAGAAAATAAAACACTACACACCAAATCGCAGTCTTCGATCAGCTAACCAAAACCTCCTTACCATTCCCAAATACCGCTACAAAGCAAAGGGAGAACGAAGATTCGCAGTCCAAGGACCTCGACTATGGAATGCTCTTCCAACTAACATCCGCATGGAAGCAAACCACCAGGCCTTCAGAAAAAAACTAAAGATCTTCCTATTCTGAGAAGCTGACAACAGAGAATGCATCCAGCGCCTTGAGGCGATTCAGTTCGCATTTGCAGCGCTTTACAAATCATTCATTCGTTCATTCATTCATTCACAGTATAGCTACCTGAAGACAAGTGCAGGTGTTCTCATACTAATAATACTACAGGCAGGCAGTTGATTCTGCTAGCTGCAGTATAATCGGTATGTATATATATATACATCCCAGGTTTGTGCAGCTACATCTCACTGCAGGCCATTAGTATGTCTGGAAGGCCAACAAGGAGAGGCAGACAGTCACAAGCCAATAAAAGAGGGCAAGCAGGCTCTGTGTCTAGAGGCAACAGTGCTGGTCATGGACACGTTGAATCCTCATTAGCACGTGGCTGTGGGACACGCTTGGCCTTTTTTTCGGCAGCTGGCCGCGTTGAGCTGCAACATGCAGAAGACTTGGTCGAGTGGATGACCAAGCCATCCTCATCCTCTCTCACCCAGGCTCAGGGTACTTTGTCTGGCAAAGCAGCTGCCAACGCGGCCTCTTCCCTCGGCTCAATAACATCAGTCACTCCTTCCCTAGCCCCACCATGTCCTCCTGAGGAGTCCCCCGAATTGTTTGACCACAGTGTTGGGTACATGCTCCAGGAGGATGCCCAGCATTTTGAAGGCTCCGATGATGGTACTCAGCTAGAGGAAGGCAGTAATGTGAGCCCAGACAGAGGGGGTGCCCAAGAAGGGCAGCAATCTGGCAGTCATGTTCCCCCTGCTGCAGCATACTGCCAGGTTTTGCTCCAGTGATGAGGAGGGAGGGGATGATGAGGTCACTGACTCTACGTGGGTGCCTGATAGGAGAGAGGAGGAGGAGGCATATAACCAACGAGGAAGGATGCCCTCCAGGGGCCAGCTTAAGGGCAGCACATCGACTGCATCACACCGCAGAGCTCCGCATGTGCAGGGCGCTGCTGTCTCTGCATGTTATTCCTAAAGTTCTTTGGTGTGGGCCTTTTTTGAGACGAGTGCATCAGATCGCACCTCTGCTGTTTGCAACATATGTCTCAAGCGTATCTCGCCTGGCCAAAACATCTCCCGCTTGGGCACCACATGCTTGAGAAGACATATATTGACCTGCCATGCAGTTCGTGGGCAAGCGTACCTAAAAGACCCACACCAAAGAACAAAGAGGATCTCTCCTTGCTCCTCATCAGCTGGGATCTCCAACCCCACTATACCTTCAGTCCTCTCTGAGACCTGCACTGAGAGGAATGAAGGTGTAGAATTAGGTGTTTCACAGCCAAGTACTTGCGGCCAATCTGCTATCGGTACACCAACGTCAGATTGTACCAGGCAAATTTCCCTGTCCCAACTGCTGCACCGCCAAAAGAAGTTCGCTCCCAGCCATCCACATGCCCAGTGGTTGAATGCTAGCTTGGAAAAATTGCTAGCACTTCAACTGCTACCTTTTCAGTTGGTAGACTCTGCCCCCTTCCGTGAGTTTGTGGAATGTGCGGTTTCTCAGTGGCAGGTTCCCAAAAGCCACTTTTTTTCACGGAAGGCGATTCCGGCTTTCTACCGGCATGTGGAAGGCAATATCTTGGCCTCGCTGGACAAGGCGGTCAGCGGTAAGGTGCATATTACTGCTGACTCATGGTCCAGCAGGCATGGACAGGGATGTTAAAGAAGTTTCACGGCGCATTGGGTGACTCTACTGGCAGCTGGGAAGGATGCAGGACAAGGTGCAGTAGTGTTGGAGGCTGTTCCACCACCACGCCTCCAAAATGCTACTACTGGTGATTCTGACACACCTCTCTCCTCCACCCCCTCCACTTCTTCTTCCTCCATGGCCTCTTGCTGTGCTTTGTCCTCGGAACCAGCGGTGCTACGTAGCCGTTCAAGGGGCTACGCAAGTAAGCAGGCCAAAAGATGTCATGCAGTGCTTGAGCTGGTGTGCTTGGGGGACAGGAGCCACACTGGGGCAGAGATTCTGTCAGCTCTGCAGGGGCAGGTTCAGAGGTGGTTGATGCAACGCCAGCTTAAGCCAGGAATGGTGGTTTGCGACAATGGCACCAACCACCTCTACGCCCTCAACAGGGACAACTGACCCATGTGCCCTGTTTGGCTCACGTCCTTAACTTGGTTGTGCAGCGGTTCTTGGGCAGGTACCCGAGCTTACAGGATGTCCTGAGGCAGGCCAGGAAAGTCTGTGTGCATTTCCGCCAGTCGTATAATGCCAGTGCTCGGCTGGCTGACCTCCAAAAGGAATTTAACCTGCCCAAGAACCGCCTAATCGGTGACATGCCCACCAGGTGGAACTCAACGTTGGCCATGCTGCAGCGGCTGCACACGCAGCAGAGGGCCATCAATGAGTACCTGTGCGACTATGGCATCAGGACAGGGTCAGGGGAGCTTGTTTTTTTTCCCCACTCCAGTGGGTCATGATCAGGGATGCATGCACTGTTCTGTCACCATTTGAGGAGGCCACAAGGATGGTCAGCAGTGACAGTACATGCATCAGTGACACTGTCCCCCTTGTCCACCTGTTGGAGCACACGCTGCATGGAATAATGGACAAGGCATTTGAGTCAGAACAGAGGCAGGAAGAGGAGTACTTCCTTACCTCTCAAGGCCCCCTTTATCCAGACAGTGTTCCTGCGTGCCCGCCAATCACACAGGAACAGCTTCAGCAGCAGTCTTTAAGGGATCATTTACAGTCCCAAGAAACCCATGGACTTGTACGTGGCTGGGAGGAGGTGGCTGCGGATCATGTCGTCCTTAGTGACCCAGAGGACTCCGGACTGAATGCCTCAGCAAACCTACGCTGCATGGCCTCCCTGATCCTGCAAAGCCTGCGGAAGGATCCTCGTATTCGTGGTATCAAGGAGAGGGATCGTTACTGGCTGGCAACCCTCCTTGATCCAAGTTACAAGGGTAAGGTTGTGGACTTTATCTTGCCGTTGCAGAGGGAGCAGAGGATGAAACATCTTCCGGAGGCCTTGCAGAAAGGTCTGTGCAACTAGTTCTCAGTGACTGGGAGGTTACAAACTCCTGTTCCTGGACAACGTGTTGCTGAGGCTTCGGTCAGTCAAAGAAGGAGCGGTGGAGAAGGTGGCCATCTGACCGATGCGTTCAGACAATTTTTTAGTCCACAGCCCCAAGGTATGATCGGTTCCAGCAACCATCGGCAGCGTCTGTTTTACATGGTGCAGGAATACCTAGGGGCAAGATCTGACTTGGACATCTTTCCCACCGAAAATCCTCTGCGTTACTGGGTCTTGAGGATGGATCACTGGCCAGAGCTTGCACAGTATGCAATTGAGCTACTGGCCTGTCCTGCATCCAGCGTTCTTTCGGAACGCACATTCAGTGCTGCTGGAGGCTTTGTAACCGACCAGTGGCTAAGGCCCAATTTTTATGCCCCTGTTTGACAGGGGGGTGTAATTACAATTTTTGATGCAATACTTTGCAGCAGGGCTCATTCCTGCGCTCCAACTAGAGTATCTGTGAGGGGTTGCAGTGTTGTGGCACCAGCGCCTAAGGCCCAATTTTTCAGCTCCTGTTTAACAGGGGCGTGTAATTACAATTTTTGATGCAATACTTTGCAGCAGGGCTCGTTCCTGCGCTCCAACTAGAGTATTTGTGAGGGGTTGCAGTGTTGTGGCACCAGAGCCTAAGGCCAAATTTTTCTGCCCCTGTTCAATAGGGACATGTATTTACAATTCTTGATCTAATATTTCACAGCAGGGCCCGTTCCAGCGCCCACCAAGAGTAACTGTGAGGACATACAGTGTTGTGGCACCAGCACCATCATCACCAAGTTGTGGCAACACCTACACCTAAGGCCCCAATTTCTGCAGAGTATATAGGGCAGGCCCCTATTTTCAAACATCCAACTTACAAACGACTCCTACTTGCAAACAGAAGGAGACAACAAGAAATGAGATGAAATCTACCCCTAGGAAGGGAAATTCTCTCCTGTAAGAGTTAATATGGGAAAAACGTTTCTCCTTTCCACTGATGCTTTATCACCAATCCTTGTTTCACTAAAACCCCCAAATTTTCAAAAAACATTTGACATTGGGACAGAAAGTGAGGTGAAATCTTCTGAAGAGGAGCACAGACAGCAAAGCAAATGTCACAGCCCTTCCCTATGTTTTCCAAAAAGCTTAAAATAGATTTTTTGGCTGGAGCTAAACACTTTAAAAATGTACCAGTTCAAAATTACAAACAGATTCTACTTAACAAACCTACAGTCTCTGTCTTGTTTGCACCGCCTGTATAGTGCTGTTCAGAGGGCCTGGGGCCCCACGCCTTTCCTTTTTTTAATTTGGGTGCAGGGTTTCCCTTAATATCCATACAGGACCAAAGGGCCTGGTAATGGACTGGGGGGGGTACCCATGCCGTTTGTCTCACTGATTTTCATCCATATTGTCGGGACCTAACATTACATTAAAGCCGCAAGCAGTTTTAAATGACTTTTATTCCTTTAAAAATGTAATTTTGTGCAGGGACTGTTCTAAGCGCGGGAAACACACGCCACTTTACAGGCATACTATAGACACCCCCCAGGTACGATATTTAAAGGAAAATTTCACTTTTTTTTTCACTTTAACCACTTGCTTACAGGGCACTTAAACCCCCCTCCTATCCAGACCAATTTTCATCTTTCAGCGCTGACGCACCTTGAATGACAATTGCGCGATCATACAACACTGTACCCAAATGAAATTTTTATAATTTTTTCCCCACAAATAGAGCTTTCTTTTGGTGGTATTTGATCACCTCTGCGGTTTTTTTTTTGTTAAAAAAATTTAAAAATACCGAATTTTTTAAAAATATATATATATTTTTATATATTTTGTTATAAAATTTTAAAAAGGGTAATTTTTCTCCTTCATTGATGTACGCTGATGAGGCGGCACCAATGGGTACTGATAGGTGACAGTGATGGGTACTGATGGGTGGCAGTGATGGGCACTGATTGGTGGCAATAATGGGCACTGATCTGGTACATTGATCTGCAACACTGCTAGGTGGCACTGATTGGCACCACTGGTGGGCATTGTTAGGTGGCAATGGTGGGCATTGATAGGTGGCACTTGTAGGCATTGATAGGTGGCACATATGGGCATTGATACGTGGCACTGGTGGGCACTGTGGGAACTGTGATGAGGCAATATAAGGTGGCACTGGCAGGGGGTACTGGTGGCACAATTGAGGCACAGTCTCAGGAGCAAGCGGGCCGGTTCCAACAGCACGGGTCTGGGTACGGGTAGTCACTGGGCTGGCTTCAGCATGGTCCATCGGGGCGTAAGCAGAAATGAGGGGGGCCAAATCATTCCCCAGTAGTACATCCACTAGCAAATCCTTCTTCACCCCCACATTCACGTGTCCTGAACCAACCCCCCAATCCAGGTGAACACGGGCAACGGGTAGCCAGAAAATGGTGCCTCCTGCTACCCTTACGGCTACAGTGTCTCCGGTGTGTTGGATCTCTGGGATGAGGTTATTCTGTAGTAGGGTCATGGTGGTGCCAGTATCGTGTAGGCCATTGGCTACCTTTCCATTAACCTGGACAGTCTGCCTGTGTTGCTGCCTGTTGTCCTCGTTAGCTGCTTATACTGGATCAGCCTAATGCAGGATGCCCCAATGTTCTTCCTTCTCAACGCAGTGAGCCGCAGGCATGGATGTGCGGGAATTCCCCCCTGCTGGCTTTCTCCATGACTGGGACTGCCTGGCTGGATTCAATGGACAGTCTGGCTTTTTGTGCCCTAGCTGTTTACACGCGAAACACCTAATGGGTTGTGAGTAGTCCTGGGGGTTGAACCTGGGCTGCTGAGAATAAGTGGCCGCTGGAGGTGGTGCTGTAGGGCAGTACGACTGTGGTTGACAGGCGCCAGCTGGAGGGGGTGCCGCTGATTGATAATCCACCCGAGCTGTTGTCTTGACCACAGGGTTATCCAGTTTGCGGGCATCTGTGTATTCATCAGCCAGGCAAGCCGCTTCAGGCAAGGTTAAATGTTTTTGGTATCGGAAGCACTCTCTGACTTCTGGGGACAGCTTTTCAAAGAAGTGCTCCAGCAGGAACAGCTGCAGCACCTCATCCCCGGATACTGCTTGGCATCCAGCGACCCAGTGGGATGCTGTGCAGTGTAGGCGGCATGCCCACTCGGTATATGAGTCTCCAGTCTGCTTGTTCGTCTCTCGGAACCGCCTCCGGTATGCCTCAGGTGTGACGGCATACCTGGCCAAAAATATTTCTTTTACCAGCCCATAGTTCATAATCTCGTCTGGGATGGACCTGAACTCTTCATTGGCCCAGCCGGACAATTTTTCCAGACAAAATGGTGACCCATTCCTCTGTGGGCACCCGGTGTAGGGCAAATTGCCGTTCAAAATCGGCAAGGTACCCATCAATCTCCTCTTCTGTTTCGATGAAATTTTTCAAAGCAGCAAAATGTACCTTTCTCTTTTCAGTTGGTGCCACTGTGACTCCTGCTGCTGCAGCACCTCTTTGCTGTAGCCAATTTGCCTCCACAGACGCTATAACTCGGTCTATGATCTCCGCTGTAGGCTTAGGACCATAATGTGCCAGTCTTATGTTAACAGCCCGATCAAAACTTGCCTCTTCGGGTGTCCTGTCTGTTATGCTGGGCCTTTCGGTTTTGTTGGGTCTTTTGGTTCTATCCACCTCGACTAGTTCTTCGATAATGTCCCCCTTCTTACGGTTGTTGGCTGGTCGGCCCCGGTTCTCCAGTAAGTCCTTGAGGGTAAAGTGCTTTAGCCATTCATACTGTGCTTCCATTGTCCTGTGTCCTCTTGTAGCTGTCCTTCTGGGCTGTGGGAATCATCCCGCTGCTTGCCACCAATTGTAGCGACACCCCGAGTATAAAAGGGGTTTAGGACATTCCATTTCCGAACGCAAAGGCAGCTACCGAACACTCCAATCAGCCAAACAAGAAACCCATACAAATAATTCTTCCCCCCAAGTATGAGATGGGGCTCTGTACGGAGGGTCAAACAGGAATCAGACTCTTTATTGAAACGAATGCAGGCTCTTTTTATACACTTGAGAATCCTGCAGGTGCCACCTGAACAATGACCCGGATCCACCCACAACATCACACAGTGGTTACATAACGAGCCCCCAATACACATTATTCTGAGTGTCAATACCTCCCCTAGTGGACAACAGGTGAGTTCATTAGCACACTTAATAATAGGTGAAGGGAAAACGGCCTCAGACAAGATTAACACAATTTATTTATCCAGACGAAAGCAACATCGTTAAGCAATAGATGGTCAGCCTCTTACATTGAACTTCCTGGTATGTCCATATTAGGTGGTATACTTCCTGGCCATAGACCTCACAGTGTACAGGGGATAAAATCTTCATATTTCTTGAGAGATATTGTTAATGAATATTACTGTCCCTTTTGAAGTAAACCAATCATATTCTCAGGGTTCATTCTTTTCTTGGTCACCCTGCGCCCAAAAGGGACTCCCATCACACGCACAGTAGCTTCTTATGCCAGAGAATTCTGCACGCTAGCGGCAGAGACTACCTGAGATAATTGCGCCCTTAAGGCTGCATTCCGCAGAGGGCTTGCGGAACGCATTAATAATGAGTTAACTTACTGTGAGGTTCCAGTGGCCCTGGAGTATTTTATCAATCTGTGTATCCTGGTGGACACTCGCTTCTTGGAAAGCCAGTTAGAGAGAGGGCAGTCACTAACCCCTTCTGTCCCTTCTCCTGTCAGGTCTGAGGAAGAACCCATGGATGTTGGGGTTGTGCATTTGTCTATTAGTGAATGTACCAAATGCAGGACCGTAGGCATCTATCTTTATTGTGGGAAGTCGGGTCATGTCCTGCGTTCTTGTTCGGCTTAAACAGAAAACTTTCGGGCTTAATGGGTATTCGAGGCCATGCTGTTCTGAATACTCCTCAGAAGAGACTTTTAGTCCCTATTTACTTGTCCTGGAATGATAAGTGCTGTTCCACTGTAGCCTTTTTAGATTCTGGTGCTGGTGGTATATTTCTCGATGCAGCACTAATTAAGAGTCTGCAGATCCCAACCGTTTCTAAGGATCCCCTTCTCTGTGTAACTATTCTTGGCAGAGACCCTCTTGGTAATGGACTTATTACTCACAAATCTAAACCTCTTTCTGTCCTTTTTGGGGGCTCTGCATTTGGAAGTTTTATCGTTTGACATCATTCCATCTCCTAAGCACCCAGTAATTCTCGGGTTCCCTTGGCTATGTAAATATAACCCGTCTATTGACTGGTCCTCTGATCAAATTGCTGCTTGGAGCCCCTCCTGTCATGACAACTGTCTACAAAAGGTTGTACGTAACAAAGTGTTCATTCATATGGTGTCTACTGATCCTGAATTACCTGATGCCTATGCTGATTTTTCTGATGTGTTTTCTGAAAAAGAAGCGGAGGGCTTCCCTCCCCACCACCCTTATGACTACACAATTGAATTGCTCCCTGGTGCTCCCCTACCCAAGGGGAGAACCTATCCTCTCAGCCCTGCGGAGACTAAGGCAATGGAAGAGTACATCGACGACAGTCTAAAGAAGGGTTCTTTATTTTGGAGAAGAAAGATGGTGGACTGCGTTGACAGGGCTCTTAATCGAATTACTGTAAAAAATCGGTAATTTTTTAATTACTGAGATGTTTGACAGTGTTCAAGGATCTAAGATCTTTAACAAACTGGACCTTCATTCTGCCTAAAATCTCATCAGAATCAAAGCAGGGGACGAATGGAAGACAGCTTTCAATACTCGTAGGGGGCATTATGAGTGTCGCGTGATGCCATTTGGTCTTTGCAATGCCCCCGCTGTGTTCCAAGAGTTTGTAAATATTTTCAGGGATCTACTTGACACTTTTGTTGTTGTTTACTTGGACGATATAATCATTCACTCTAAGGATTTACAGCATCATTGTTGCCATGTACGCACTGTTCTCCAACGTTTAAGAGATCATAGGTTGTATGCCAAACTTTCCAAGTGCTCCTTTGAACTACCGCAAATACCTTTTTTGGAGTAAATAATCTCGTCTGAAGAATTCCAGACCTACCACTTTAACCACTTACGGACCGCCCGCCGTTGTTATACAACGCTGCTTTCAAGAGGAATATTGTTGTTATGGCAGCAGCTATCTACCATAACCCTGGTATCCTCTTCTTCAGTGGGCAGTCCGCTTTTAGATAAAAGTGGTCTCTGTGGCAGATTCGCCACAAGATCACTTCCGGCCACGCTCTGGTGCCCTCCGCTGCTTAGCGAACTTGACGGTAGCAGAGGAGGCGATCGGGTTCTTCTCCCTGTTAAGCATAGAAACGGGTGAGGGGAAGATGGCCCCCACCCATCTCCATATCATTGCAGGGCGGAAGCGATGTCAAAATGCCACTTCTGCCCATAGCTCTTAAAGGGACTTTTTTATTGCATTTTTGTGTAAAAAAGAGATCTAAAGGTCTTTTTGACCCCAGATCTCATATTTAAGAGGTCCTGTCATGCTTTTTTTCTTTTACAAGGGATGTTTACATTCCTTGTAATAGGAATAAAAGTGACACCATTTTTTTTTTTTTAAAGAACAGTGTAAAAATAAAAAATAAAAGGTAAAATAAATAACAAAAAAAAACTACCAACCAAGAGTTATTTGCTGGTGGTTCCTTGATAGTCTGTTTGCACCTTCTATTGTGGTCCCTTGATACTGGCTGCAGGATCTCAACCGTCCCTCCACCTGATACTGGGATAACAAGACTACCGGTCAGGAAACCGGAGTGACGGTTGGAATCTCCAAGTCCTGGCAGACCTGTCAGGGAATATGGTGTTTCACCTGAGGAGGTACTAAACAACGGTATAAACATGTGGATGATATGAGGGTGAGTAGACCTTGCAAGGGGCTGTCTGCATTTGTTATAGTGTTGGTAAATCAAAGAGGAAACCTTAGTTCTGTAAGAGGGCAGATCTGGTAGCTGAGATTTCCACAAGGATGTCTGGTTTGTGCCTTGTCTTCAAGTAATTTGAGAAGGGCCTTAGAAGTGTTCCTCATGAGCACTTTTTTGATGAGGATCCCTCTGAAGACAGTCTGTAATGTTTCCCACTGTAATGGGAGTGAAGTGGTATCCCTAACCTGATCACTTAAAAAAGTTGGTGATGATGTCAGCTATAGCCTGCTGTCTATAGCTCATTTTTACATTTATAGATTTAAATCATATGTATATTAACATTGTTGTGTTACAAGCTTTTTGATTATTGTTCCCATATTAGGATTTGTTTTTTTAATTAAGAGCACAGTGATGCTACTTTTCTCGTTCAATATTTTTATTGAAATTTGTATAAATAAAATACAAATTATAACAAGTAACAAAGCATGGGACACAGATATAAACAATATAATTATCATTATATATACATATCTCAAAATAATCTTGCTGAAAGCAAAAGATTATGTGTCTTAGAGACTATATAGGTTAATATCATATGCGAAGATCCAAAATAAGATCAATATTTAAGTATATAAAGAAAGGAAAAAAAAATATTTAAATTATGCCTCCAGACCACACGTCCACCCCATATGGGCTCAAACTGTAGACGGGTGGGGGCATTTATAATCATAGTCGAAAACTATATTATTTTTAATTATTATATTATGTGATGTATAATATGAAGATGTAACAATTTCTTTGATGAACATTAGGTAATCATAACCAGTTCGTAAAGAAAAATTGTGAAGAAAAAAAATGGAATCTTCAGAGCATAAGTAAATCCCTAAACTGATGAGGAATAAATTAGTATTTGAATTAATAAGGTATCCCAAGTTCATCATTAGCTTAGTACATAAGATGAGAATAGAAGAGAAGAGGAGGAAGAAGGAGAAAAAGGGGAAAAAGAAGAGAAGAAAAGATAAGAAAGAAATCTCTTGAGGTGATGACCTGACTTATGACATGGACAAGTTATATAATAACAATAAAACAAGGATTTTAGCATGGTAACAACAATGACTGGTCAAATTCAGAGGTAAAGAAGTGTTTAACCCATGGTTGCCAAATCAGACGGAATTTGATGATATTATTATCTTCGATAGCTGTCATTTTCGCAAAAATGAGAGCTTTGTTCATTCTATGTTTGACCTCTGCCACAATTAAATTTTTGTTCTTCCATGCCTTGGCTATGGTTTGTTTGGCAGCAGTATTAATGTGAATAAGTAGTTTGAATTGTGCCCTGGTGAGTGAAGCCGCTTTAAGATTCAGAAGTGCAATGGCAGGGTCTGGAGTAATAGAGATATCTTGAGCCTTAGATACCATTGCAAATATATTTTTGAACATTTTTGTGCCACCGGGCAATCCCACCATATATGGAAATGTGTACCTGGTGAAGAGCAACCTCAGAAACAATTATTGGGATAAGAAGGAGTAAATTTAGCTATTCTAGCTGGTACTAAGTACCACCTTGCCAGAACTTTGAAGTTGGTTTCCGAAGCAAAACAATTAGAAGATGATGATTTGGTAGCTAACCAAATATTAGACCAGTCATTGTTGTTAAATATTCATCCCATATCCTGTGCCCATTTAACAGTATAAGAAGGAAGTTTCTCGTTAGAATTAGTAATGAGAATCTGGTACACACACGTGAAATCAACCCTCTAGCATGTGGGTCACTTATACAAATACGTTCGACCTGGGACATTTGATTCATTGATGTACTTAAACTAAGTAGAGGTGTATAGAAATTCTTAATTTGTAAATAACGGAATATCTCATTGTTTGAGAGTTCGTGATTCTTACATAACATAGGAAATGTTTGAAGAGTATCGGTAGATAATAGCTTATAAAGTCTCGTCAAGTTTCTAGAAGACCATGCAGAAAAAGATTTTGGAAATTTCCACGCGGGGTAAAAGGCTGGATTCCCAAGAAAAGAGAGGAGGGGATTATGTTTTGATCTTAGACCATGTGAGTCATTAAACCTATCCCAAATAGCCAATGAATGTTTCGTGATGGGTAGGGATGAGCCGAACACCCCCCTGTTCGGTTCGCACCAGAACATGCGAACAGGAAAAAAGTTAGTTCGAAAACACGAACACCGTTAAAGTCTATGGGACACGAACATGAATAATCAAAAGTGCTAATTTTAAAGGCTTATATGCAAGTCATTATCATAAAAAGTGTTTGGGGACCTGGGTCCTGCCCCAGGGGACATGGATCAATGCAAAAAAAAAGTTTTAAAAACGGCCGTTTTTTCAGGAGCAGTGATTTTAATAATGCTTAAAGTCAAACAATAAAAGTGTAATATCCTTTTAAATTTCGTAGCTGGGGGGTGTCTATAGTATGCCTGTAAAGGGGCGCATGTTTCCCGTGTTCCTTTATTTAAATGCTTCTTCTTTCTTCTATCTTCCTTCATCTTCTTCTTCTTCTGGTTCTTCCTCCGGCATTCTCGTCCAGCATCTCCTCCGCGGTATCTTCTTCTCCTCGGGCCGCTCCGCACCCATGGCATGGGGGGAGGCTCTCGCTCTTCTCTTCTTCTTTTCTTCTCTTCTTCTCTTTTTCATTTTCTTCTCCGGGCCGCTCCGCATCCATGCTGGCATGGAGGGAGGCTCCCGCTGTGTGACGGCGTCTCCTCGTCTGACAGTTCTTAAATAATGGGGGGCAGGGCCACCCGGTGACCCCGCCCCCCTCTGATGCATGGTGACTTGACGGGACTTCCCTGTGACGTCACGGGGAATGCCACAGGGAAGTCCCGTCATGTCCCGTGCGTCAGAGGGGGGCGGGGTCACCGGGTGGCCCCGCCCCCATTATTTAAGAACCGTCAGACGAGGAGACGTCGTCACACAGCGGGAGCCTCCCTCCATGCCAGCATGGATGCGGAGCGGCCCGGAGAAGAAAATGAAGAAGAGAAGAAGAGAAGAGCGGGAGCCTCCCCCCATGCCATGGGTGCGGAGCGGCCCGAGGAGAAGAAGATAGAAGACGCCGTGGAGGAGATGCTGGACGAGAACGCCGGAGGAAGAACCAGAAGAGCCAGAAGAACCAGAAGAAGAAGATGAAGGAAGATAGAAGAAAGAAGAAGCATTTAAATAAAGGAATTGTCAAAAACTGTCTCTTGTCATTTTTAACATTTTTGACAGTTTTTTAGTGAAATGGTAGGGGTGAGTACCCCCTTACCATTTCACACAGGGGGGCCGGGATCTGGGGGTCCCCTTGTTAAAGGGGGCTTCCAGATTCCGATAAGCCCCCTGCCCACAGACCCCCACAACCACCAGCCAGGGTTGTGGGGATGAGGCCCTTGTCCTCATCAACATGGGGACAAGGTGTTTTGGGGGGCTACCCCAAAGCACCCTCCCAATGTTGAGGGCATGTGGCCTGGTACGGTTCAGGAGGGGGGGCCGCACTCTCGTCCCCCCTCTTTTCCTGCGGCCTGCCAGGTTGCATGCTCGGATAAAGGTCTGGTATGGATTTTTGGGGGGACCCCACGCCGTTTTTTTTTTTTTTTGGCGCTTGGTTCTCCTTAAAATCCATACCTGACCTGATGGGCCTGGTATGGAATTTAGGGGGACCCCCACGTCATTTTTTTTAAAATGTTGGCCGGGGTTCCCCTTAATATCCATACCAGACCTGAAGGGCCTGGTATGGAATTTAGGGGGACCCCCATGTCATTTTTTTTAAAAATTTTGGTTCGGGGTTCCCCTGTGGGGAATTCCCGTGCCGTTTTTATCAATGAACTTCTATGTGTATTGTCAGACGGCAATGCAATAGCCGCGAGTAGTTTTAAATGGGTTTTTTCCTTCGAAATGTCATTTTGCTGTCAGACTGTTCTAAACACAGGAAACATGCGCGCCTTTACAGGCATACTATAGACACCCCCCAGCTATGAAATTTAAAGGGATATTACACTTTTATTGTTTGACTTTAAGCATTATTAAAATCACTGCTCCTGAAAAAACGGCAGTTTTTAAAACTTTTTTTGCATTGATCCATGTCCCCTGGGGCAGGACCCAGGTCCCCAAACACTTTTTATGACAATAACTTGCATATAAGCCTTTAAAATTAGCACTTTTGATTTCTCCCATAGACTTTTAAAGGGTGTTCCGCGGCATTCGAATTTGCCGCGAACACCCTAAATTGTTCGCTATTCGGCGAACTTGCGAACAGCCAATGTTTGAGTCGAACATGAGTTCGACTCGAACTCGAAGCTCATCCCTAGTGATGGGGTTGGTAAGATGAGATCTATCTTTTGGTAGAATCCATAGTAGATTGGCAATTGAGATGGGATCACAGTCAATGGATTCAATAGCTACCCATAAGGGTATGTCCTCAGTTGAATGATAATTAGTTAATATTGATAATTGCATAAAAATAAAAAGGAAAGAACTACTGCGCCAACCAATAAAAGTGGAAATTGAATATAATAATGAGCAGCCAACACCACCAATTAGACTAATTGTGACAATGAAAATAAAAATAAAAAAGTGTAGCGCTATATTGCATCTATTAGCAGCATCCAAAAATGTGCTAAGAATAACTAACAGGGTCTATCAGAGGGTGAATAGAACCTCATATAAACAATACAGTGAACAGATGAAAAACCTGATCTTACACAGAGAGCATCCGTTCAAATATCTACTAGACTCTGTCAGTTAATACCATCAAAATGAATTACAGTGATAAACAGTGTATATCAAACATAAAGTGTAATTTTGACCATATGTAGGAGGACACTCTATCAATGAGGGATCCAATATTCCAAAGAAGGCCTCTATAGATATGTCCTTTGTGATAAGGCAATCTAAATCAAAAGTGCATCACACAAATTAAACCCACAACTTAACAAACAAACATAAATGTGTATGGGTAAAATGAAAAGTCTCTGAAGTGCGGACAGTTCATACAATCAGATGAAAAAATTCTTGAAGTATAGGTATCTATCTCAGAGTGATATTTGCTGGATTCCTCCAGTGATCAGCCTGGTGTGAGAATAATATAAAATGCCCTTACCGGACGCGGTGGACTCACAGGCCGTACAGCGGTGAGTCATACGGGCTTGAACCGTGTACCACGGTAAGGTTATGGCAGTTCCTGGTCCACCCTTCGATAATCCTGACAGGAAAATCCAATCTTGCCCGGTCTCCTGGTGCGTTCCTCCAGCACTCACTTGGGACTTGGATAGTTTCGGATAAGGACAACAGGAAAAAGAAGGCTCCTCTGCTTCCGATTTCAGCAACGTCACCTCTGCCTCGTATCACCTCTGCCTCGTATCAGGTGATACGAGGCAGAGGTGACGTTGCTGAAATCGGAAGCAGAGGAGCCTTCTTTTTCCTGTTGTCCTTATCCGAAACTATCCAAGTCCCAAGTGAGTGCTGGAGGAACGCACCAGGAGACCGGGCAAGATTGGATTTTCCTGTCAGGATTATCGAAGGGTGGACCAGGAACTGCCATAACCTTACCGTGGTACACGGTTCAAGCCCGTATGACTCACCGCTGTACGGCCTGTGAGTCCACCGCGTCCGGTAAGGGCATTTTATATTATTCTCACACCAGGCTGATCACTGGAGGAATCCAGCAAATATCACTCTGAGATAGATACCTATACTTCAAGAATTTTTTCATCTGATTGTATGAACTGTCCGCACTTCAGAGACTTTTCATTTTACCCATACACATTTATGTTTGTTTGTTAAGTTGTGGGTTTAATTTGTGTGATGCACTTTTGATTTAGATTGCCTTATCACAAAGGACATATCTATAGAGGCCTTCTTTGGAATATTGGATCCCTCATTGATAGAGTGTCCTCCTACATATGGTCAAAATTACACTTTATGTTTGATATACACTGTTTATCACTGTAATTCATTTTGATGGTATTAACTGACAGAGTCTAGTAGATATTTGAACGGATGCTCTCTGTGTAAGATCAGGTTTTTCATCTGTTCACTGTATTGTTTATATGAGGTTCTATTCACCCTCTGATAGACCCTGTTAGTTATTCTTAGCACATTTTTGGATGCTGCTAATAGATGCAATATAGCGCTACACTTTTTTATTAATATTGATAATTGGGCTGCATAGTAATAAGAGGAAAAGTTTGGTAGCCCTAACCCCCCACAAGATTTACTAAGATATAAAGTGTATTTTGGAATAAGTGGTTTAATCTTATCCCAAATAAAAGATATAACCCTACGTTGTGTGAGACGTGAGAAGTATGACGGTAAAGAAACAGGAAGTACCCTATACAAATACAAGAACTTCGGCAGTATTGACATTTTCACAGCATTTATCCGTCCCAACCATGATAATGGTAACGAGGACCATTGTTTCATTAAGGCTGTAGTTTGTTTTAACAAAGGTAGGTAATTGGCTGCAAAAAGATCAGATAGTGAGGAAGTGAGATGTACACCTAAATATGGTAAATGACGAATAACCCAATTGAATGGTAAAGAGGATTGGGCCTGACGCAGGTCAGATTGTTTTATAGAAACATTCAGTGCATTTGATTTGGTGTAGTTTACGATGAGTCTGGATATATGTGAAAATGTATCTAATATATTGAGGAGATTTGGAGCAGAAATGTGGGGATGAGATAAGAAAATAAGTATATTGTCCGCGAAAAGACAAAGTTTGTGATGGTGGCCACCTAATTCGATACCTTTGATATCTGGGTTGGATCTGATTAATTGTGCCAAGGGTTCTATCTGTAGGGCAAAAAGCAACGGGGATAAGGGAAGCCTTGCCTTGTGCCTCCTCTAATATCCAGCATTGCTGATTTGTAACCAGAGTATTTGATATATGCCTTGGGGTTGTTATAGAGAGAGGAGACCCAAGTCAAGAAATGTTTACCAAAGCCCCATTGTTGGAGCGTATATTGCATATAAGGCCATGTGACTGAGTCAAATGCCTTTCAGATATCCAATGATAGAAGGCAAGTTGGGATACATCTAGATTTAGCAGCTTGAATGAGTAAAAGAGCTTGTCTAATATTATCTCCTGCTTGTCTCTTGGGTATGAAACCTGTTTGATCTGGGTGTATTAGGTGGTCTATGAAATTGTGATGCTACTTTTATACTAAGTGATTGCTTAGATTGTATCTTTCCATACGGATACATGTATGCCATATTTAAATTTTTTAAATTAAAATCTATAGTCTGTAATGTGCAAGTGCGCAGGGTGACCTAATTTGGATATTAGACTCTGTTTGACCTTTTAAATTATTTTTCAAAGTAGGAATTAGTTGAGATCTTCTAAGCTTTGACTTAGCTCAGTTTGCTGCTTATATTCATGCACACATTTTAGCCTCTGGCTTTGATCCCCTTTGAGTCATTTGATCATCATAGTAGTGAGAAGCAGGAGCAATAGGAAATTGGAGGCACATTTCTGGAAATATAGACATAGTGAACATAGTTTCAGAATTTGGGGCCACCCAGTTCCCAGTTGTGCAGACATTTAAGGCATGAAAGAAAAGAACCGATGCATGGGCATACCCATACTATATGGGTATTGTGTGCATGTACTGTATGTATGTACACTGGTACTGTGTGCATGTACTGTATGTATGTATGTATATATATATATATATATATATATATATATATATATATATATATATATATATATATATATATATATATACCACAGCAGACAGGAACTATATTTAAGGGCCTGGTAGCCCACTTTTATTAGAACAGCAGAAAGCAAAATGACAGCCCAACATAAAGTTTCCCACGCAGGGGATCTTCTTCAGCTTCAGCAGAATACAAACACTGGAAAATGCCAAGCCGCCTGGCTCATAAGCTTGCATTGCTTCAATTGCAATGCCACGCTGTACCTTTACCAGTCTCTCTGACTGTGTTGTCCAGCTTCCCTGGAATATTTGGCTCTCTAGCCTTTACCGTATTCACAGCCCCCTGCTGAATGGCCCAGCTCTGGCCTATGGATTGGGGTTCTTCTGACACCCCGATAGGAGCAAATCTGACTCCTGGAACTGAGACCCTCTGTCTTGTGGCTTGAGTTCCACCCAATGAATCACTGAAGTAGAGTGTTCAGCAGTGTTTTTATTTTGTAAGATGTTACTCCTTGACCCATGTGCCCTACTGGGTGCTAAAGTAGAGCACTCAGCAGTGTTTTTATATTGTCATATGTATAGCCAGCTAGAGACACCAAAATGTCACTATAGTTAATAACAACTTTGATTGTTATGTCTCTGTTCATGAATGCTTTATTCCAATATAGTAAATGTTCCTATTATTTTAACTTAAATATGTGATGCCAAAATGCTTAACATGTCTCTGTATGGTTAAACAAAACATTCACTGTGAAACACTGTTAAAAAGGTTGGCAATGAGAACCATATTACACAAGTCAAATTACACAGATAGCCAATCCCTAGTCATTCAAAATACCATGGATAATGTGGAATGTGCTCTTAAATTACTCACAGCCAGAACTCACCACTTATTGCAAAGTGAGTGGAAACTATTTCTCCATACTTAACCATCTAAAGTTTTAGAAACATGACAGTATCATGAAATCAGTTAAAAATAGCTATTTGACTTTTAGGTCTCGCTTGTGCATTGTTTGAGTCTACTACTTTGGGCATACTTTATAATGTCTAACTACATTGCCTGGTTAATGTTACAAGTGATAAGGAGTTCAGTTTTGTTTTGCATGCACTTCAATGTCATGAATTTGTGCTTGTTTGAATGACTGCACAATCAAATACTATTTTCTTTACTGGAATGAAGCTAGAAAAGTGAATATCTGAGGTCTTTATTTATGTTTCATGATTAGCTTAAAAAACTTATTGCTGTTCATACAATTCTATTCACTTAACAATTCCATACATCGAACAATTCAAATATATGTAAATAAAGTTAGATACCGTGATGAAAAATAGACAAGCGAAAAAAAAAAAAAACAAGAACCCCCCACAAAATCACCTTTCTGGAGGTATCAACACAGATCTTTTGTGCTTATCGAGCAGATAGAACAAGATGCTTTAAGTGGTATTCATTATGGACCAAGATATTTACAGTACCTATAGGTAACCTATAGATAAAATTCATGTATGAGTGTTTACTCCCACTTTAAGAGGGTCTTGTTTGTGAGCCTACAATCTCTAGAGGGGGAGGCCAGTGATACAAAAGGTAAAAACTGTGGGGGTATGAGTTGATGGAGAAAGTAGTCAGTAGGTAAAGGTGTGAATGGAGTCTTTAAAGATATGAGCTTTCAAGGATTGCCTAAAGGTAAAAAAAATGGGCAATAACCAGATGGATTGGAGTAAGGAGTTCCAGAGAGTGAGAGGCTCTGGAAAAGTCCTGGAGATGAGCATGGGAGAAGGTGACAATGTTCTAGAAAGCAGAAGGAATGAAGAGGAGGGTGGTTTGGGTGATATTTCAAGATGAGCCTCATGATGTAGCTTGGGGAAGAGTTATTTTGCTATGTATGGTGTACTTAGTGGTTCGATTGTTATGCGTTGGGTGAGCGAAAGTCATTGGAAGGATTGGCAGAGCTTGAATAGGTGGATGAATCTGGCAGCAGCATTTATCATAGACTGAAGGGGGGATAGTCTATGTAGAGTTAGGCCAATGAGTAGGGAGTTGCAATAATACTGATGAGAGATAACAAGGCAGTGAATTAGAAGTTTTGTGGTGTTGGTTGTTAAGAAGAAAATGTTGCGGAGATGAATGTGTATTAATTTGGCCAATGATTAGACGTGGGACTGAAAGGTGAGATCTGATTCCAAGATTAGATATCTATCTGGCCTGAGGGGAGTGGTGGATTACAGTGCTGTTGATCATGATAGTATCCTTGAAACTTGGACTTCAGACAGTTATAAAAAACTGAAATAATGCAGCTCTAAGTTCATTACTACAGCCTTAAATGTATTAATGTTTCTTTATTGCATGCAGTGTAAGTACCCACACTTGACCTACCACTTGCAGTTCATGTACAGCAGAGCTCAGACTTCTGAAGAGAGAAACAGCTCAAAACGTCAATCAGTTATGCTGCAGTGCAAGTACCATGTTGATTGAGCAGAATGACAGAGGATACAAGCAAATCAGTCTGTTCTTCTTCTTCTTCCAATGTCTATTTACAGGTTGGGGGTAGGGAGGAGATCTGTAAGTATTACTGAGCTGCAGTTGAGAAAAATAAGGTCTCCTGCCCTGCTACGCAGAGTTGTATAAATCTCAACACAAGATGAAGAGAAATACAAAATCTTTTGACAAGTAAAACAGCTCTCTTACGTGTTTTATCTGTGCATTTAGCTAATTACCTGGAATTACGCTTTAATATTCTTGTCCAAACAGATAAAACATAAAAATAAAAATATAATAAAAACAAATAAGTAATTTAATATAAATAATAACAATAAAAATGTTTATTACAAAACCCAAATTTATAGCACCAGAAAGAATGTTTTACTACACACGTAACATCTGCTTACTTACTTTTTATATTCTGAAAATAATAGTTCTCTATCTCAGAAACTATGTGTGTTGCCAAAGGGCAGAATTTTCTTTCTTTGTTATCTGAGCTCTGGTATCAGTGTCAGTTAACATGTGTCACTCCCAGTAATCCTGTGTACACAGACTGTCTTTCTAATACTCGGATCTACATTATCCAACTATTAGTAAACTTAAAGCAATGTAGTCAATAATGATGATGACATGTGACACGAATACCTCTCATACATAAACATATTCCCGCAGGCTGTTCCTTTGACACATGCCGCAAATGGAGTACTTGATCTAAAGTAGGTTATTAGCAAGTTACTTAGATGTGGTATTCTAGCAATTTCTAACTGGATATGGTTGGGGCAGTTCTAGATTTTTTTCATATTATCTGTATGTAAACACCATTATCAGAGGAAAAATATAGATCCAAACCATTAGTCTCTGCAGTTTGCTGCAATTACATTTTCAAAACAACACTTCAGAAAAATAATATCAAAATTACTGTATGATACTTTGACCAGGTAAGTAGGAAACATGCTGGATCTGATGTTTTCTGAATATCTAAAGTTTACAATATGTTTAGTTTACTACCAGGATGAGGGTATTGGATCCTTGGGTGTGATCTAAGTAAAATAGAGCACAAAAAGAAGATTTGATTAAATGTTAAGTATTTTATAGATCCCGTATTTTTCATGCCAAAGTGTTAAGGCATTATAAGGGTTTAGGTGCGCTCTCTTTATCAAGGCTTTAATCATTTAGGGGCACAGTAGCAGAAAACTAAATAAGTGTAGCGCTAATATGAGAAGTGAAATAACCAAATAATATGTACAATGAAGACCATTACATCATCAGATTGGTGAACAATAACACAAAACAAAAAAGGGACATCAAAAGTGAACTAATTATAGTCGTCTGTGAGTATGTGACTTCATACAAAGTGAAGGAATTAAAGTCCTCTATAAGTATGTGACTTCATACTTAGAACATATCAATGTGCATGTGACATCTGGAATAAGAAGAACACCACCACCGACAATAGGGAAGAACGTTTGAACTCAAAGAAACATATGTTCAATTGGGTCAAACAAGCTTGAGTGGTAAACAACTGATAGGATTCTGTAGAAGTTGAGAGAAGATCCTGGGATGATCTGTGAACCGGTATGTCCCTCATGGGTGATGCCCAGAATGCATAGTAGTTATATTAGATAGGAAGGAACAAAAGAAGGCCACATAGTGTAATTCCGTATAAAAATGTATGCCAAATTTATTAAAAAGAAAGAAATACACTCACATGGAAATGGATAAAACAGCGCTGTGTAAGTAAAATGGCGGCAGTGGGGTCCTACCCGACGCGTTTCGTCTCCTTGGACATCGTCTGGGGGGTTCCCCCACTGCAGTCAGCAAGGTTTATATAGACAGTGTGACTACCACATTAAGAGTCAACTCCCCAATGTGTTCGGCATGTAAACAATGTTACTTCCGGTAACTAGGCAAAATGGCCGCTCGGCGTGCGTTCCACGCCTCACTATAGGGCCTGTGCAGTCATATACCGGAAGTGCCTCTAATGAAATGGATATTACCTCCACATATCGGTCATGTTGGTCATTGGTGGTCAACATGTTCAATGGCCATGTTGTCTCCCTATAAATTTATGGCAGCTTATGGGGTGGCGCAGACAGGGGCAAGGCGCTGACATCATGGCTCTGTCCTGAGTGGCTCTGTCACGAGTGATGCGCAGTTTCACCGACGCAGTTATCAATTCTGATCATGTCTTCCCTGCTCTTTTACAGGTAATTGTCTCCTATCCATCTGTACATCTCTACTGAACTGACTTTGCTGTAACATTTTTGGTAATTGTCTCCTATCCATCTGTACATCTCTACTGAACTGACTTTGCTGTAACATTTTTGGTAATTGTCTCCTATCCATCTGTACATCTCTACTGAACTGACTTTGCTGTAACATTTTTGGTAATTGTCTCCTGCTGCCATATCTTTAAACTTCTATATTTAATGCTAGCTCTATAACAAACACACTGCAATAGCAATATTACTGGTAATTGATTCTTAACTCCATGTGGCTTGAGTGATCAAGAGAGGTAATTAGCTTTACGACTCTAGCCTGTGTCTGTAGCTGGTCTGGTACTGGCCATATCCTCCCCATATTCACGTGTCTCACATCTGCTTATTCTCCCTATAAATTTATGGCAGCTTATGGGGTGGCGCAGACAGGGGCAAGGCGCAGACATCATGGCTCTGTCCTGAGTTGCTCTGTCACGAGTGATGCGCAGTTTCGACGACGCAGTTTAACGAAAGCAGGATAACTAAAGCTGGATGAACAACAACAAGAACTCTGCTCAACTCTGCAAGATGACAAGCAAACCAGCTTTTGACATTTATTTTATATTAAGTTAGTTTCCCACTCTCTATCCACTAACATGCTCCTTATTCTCTTCCTTCTCACATTGGTGTCTTCTATCCTCAAATTGTCTTTACTCTACCCCTCCTCTCTTCCCTGCAGCATGCACATATCACCCTCACTCCTACTCTCTCCCTACTATGGCACCCATCATCTCCTGCATTTGCTGCACCCACATGCTGACATAAACACCAGGGCCACTATACATGTGCGCTTGCCTTCCTCGCCCTCCTCCTTCTCCTAGTCTTAGGTGACATTTCTCCTAATCCTGGTCCTCCATTTTCCAAATGCAAGCCACATATCCAATACCCCTCCACCTCTGGCAACCACCGCAATCCACTCAGTTTAATTTCTATCCCCCTGCTTCCTCAAAAGCAGCCCTCATGCGCCCTTTGGAACGCCCGCTCCATCTGTAACAAGCTAACATCTGTACATGACCTCTTCATCTCTCATGGCTTTAACATACTCGCCATAACAGAAACCTGGCTTCAAAATTTTAAATCAGCTTCCCCTGCTGCCCTCTCCCATGGTGGTCTCTATTGGACTCACTGCCCCAGACCCAACAGACAGAAAGGAGGTGGAGTTGGCTTCCTTCTATCCCCACAAAGCACCTTCCAAGTCCTTCCTGTCCCTCCCTCTCTATCCCTCTCTTCTTTCGAGATGCACTGTATTCGTCTGTTTTCTCCCATTTCTCTGAGGATTGCAGCAATTTATCAGCCTCCAGGACCGGTATCGCGCTTTCTTGATGATTTTGCTGCCTGGCTACCCTACTTTCTCTCCTCTGAAATACCCACCATTATTCTTGGTGACTTCAACATTCCGGTCAATGGTAACAGCCCAACAACAGCTAAACTTCTCGACTTAACCTCATCTTTTGACCTAACCCAATGGACACATACTTCCACTCACTCCAATGGTAATACCCTCAACCTTGTATTCTCCCATCTCTGCAACCCTGGCAACCTCACCAGCAACCCCTTTCCTCTCTCTGATCACAACCTCATTACTTTCACTGTATCCTTGCCTCCAACCACACATCCCTCCAAGCAGCAAACAATTACTTGTAGAAACCTTTGCCACTTCAACCCTTCTCTTCTCTATTCTGCTACTGACCACCTATATGACATAATCTCTCCCCTGTCCTGTCCTTACCTGGCCACCTCTGTCTACAACAGTTCACTCTCATCATCACTAGATGCACTTGCTCCTCTAACCACATGCAGAATCAGGCCCCGACCGTTACTACCCTGGCAAACTCACAACACTAGAAATCTCAAGAGACATCGCCGTGCTCTTGAACGACTGTGGCGTAAAACCAAATGCCTGCAAGACTTCACCCTATATAAATCCGCCCTTCTAAAATACAATTCATGCCTCCATGCTGCCAAACAAGCCTACTTTGTCTCTCTTATTAATTCCTTGTCATCCAGTCCCCGTCGGCTCTTCTCAACCTTTAACTCTCTGCTTCGTCCCCCACCCCCTCTACCCACTAACTCACTCACTGCCCAAGAGATTGCCAATCACTTCAAAGACAAGATCGATGCAATTCGTGCGTACGTCTTCCCCACCCAACATACCTTGCCTAGCAGCACATTCAACACTCTCCTCTTTTGAATTGGCTACTACTGAAGAGGTTACAAAACTTTTCTCGGATGCCCACCTAACCAATTGTCCCTTGGATCCTGTTCCCTCACAACTAATACGGCCACCCTCTTCTTCTATCCTATGCTCCCTCACTCACATCTTCAATCTCTCCCTCTCTAGTGGCACCTTCCCCTCCCCTCTAAAACATGCGCAGATCACTCCCATTCTTAAAAAGCCCTCATTGGACCCTACCAACCTGAACAACTTAAGACCCATCTCGTTGCTCCCATTCACCTCTAAACTTCTAGAACGCTTAGTCTACAACCGTCTTAGCTCCTACCTCAGTGAAAATAACCTTCTTGACCCCTTACAGTCTGGCTTTCGCTCGCAGCACTCCACGGAAACTGCCTTACTAAAACTCACTAACGATTTACTAACTGCTAAAACCAACAGCCAGTACTCCATACTCCTACTACTTGACCTCTCTGCGGCCTTTGATACTGTTGACAACCCGCTCCTTCTCAATAAACTACATTCCCTTGGCCTCCGAGATTCTGCTCTATCCTGGTTCTCTGCCTATTTATCATAGCGCTCCTTCAGTGTCACCTACAACTCTGTCTCCTCCTCTCCATTGCCCCTTTCTGTGGGGGTCCCCCAAGGCTCTGTTCTTGGACCCCTTCTCTTCTCTATCTACACCTCCTCCTTTGGTCACTTAATAACCGCCCACGGCTTCCAATACCACTTATACGCTGATGACACCCAAATCTATCTGTCTACTCCTCACCTCACTCCTTCAGTCTCCTCTCGCATTACTAACTTACTAACTGACATATCAGAATGGATGTCACACCACTTCCTTAAATTAAATCTCTCTAAAACTGAGCTATTAATATTCCCCCCCCGCCAGTGCCCCCCTCCATGACTTTTCTATCAAAATCAACAATGCACCCATCAGTCCCTCCCCTCACGCCAGGGTACTAGGTGTAATCCTCTGACTTGTCATTTCAGCCTCAAATCCAATCGTTGTCAAAAGTTTGTATAATTCACCTCCGTAACATCTCTCAAATTCGCCCCTTTTTACCAAATGAAAGCACCAAGCTCCTCATTCACTCCCTTGTTATCTCTCGCCTTGACTATTGCAACTCCCTTCTCATTGGCCTACCTCTCCATAGGCTATCCCCTCTTCAGTCTATCATGAATGCTGCTGCCAGACTTATCCACCTTTCCAACCACTCAGTGTCTGCCAACCCTCTACTCCAATCCCTGCACTGGCTCCCAATCACCCAGCAAATTAAATTCAAAATACTAACCACAACATACAAAGCCATTCACAACTCTGCCCCAAGCTACATCACCAATCTTGTCTCCAAATATCACCCAAATTGACCTCTCCGCTCTTCTCAAGACCTCCTGCTTTCAAGCTCTCTCATCTCCTCCTCCCATGCTCATCTCCAGGATTTCTCCAGAGCCTCTCCCATCCTCTGGAACTCGCTACCTCCATCTATCCGGCTATTCCCTACTCTTGCTACCTTCAGGCGATCCCTGAAAACTCATCTCTTCGGGAAAGTCTATCACGTCTCCAACTAATCTCCTACCACTTCCAACAGCTCATTCCCCACAGTTACAATCTTTTGTGCCACCTGCCCCACCCTATTAGATTGTAAGCTCTTCTGAGCAGGGCCCTCTTAATCCTCTTGTATTTTATTGTATTATAACTGTATTGTCTCCCTTTTATATTGTAAAGCGCTGCGTAAACTGTTGGCGCTATATAAATCCTGTATATTAATATAATAATAATAATGTAAATGGAATGGCAAAAGTGCACTGAAAGGAAGTGATGTAACGTCTCCAACTTACATCCGGAGCTTGCGTTCCAAAGGGCCGTGGTGCGCCAGTGTATACGCCGGGAGGAAGTGATGTAATCCCTTTCAACTCAGTGGGAGGCGTTTCAAAAGGGCTGTACTGCACCGATGTGAAGTGGCATCATATGTCTAGCCGGCGTTTCAAAAGGGCTGTACTGTGCCGATGCGAAGTAGCATCATACGTCTAGCTGGCAACAGCATCATGTGTTCCAAGATGCCGTAATGACGTTTGTGCGCGGTGACATGTGAAATTAGTGTAAACAAACAAAGAAAACAATGTTCTAAAAAAGAAACAATGAAAGTGTGAGACAGGGAACGAACAAACATACCCTGTAAAAAACGAAAAATGTGAAAAAGAAATAAATAAAGTAGATGGATGGCTAGAGATCGGTGTGTGGATAATATAGATCTGATGTGTTATCCCACACATGGGAAAAAAATGCAAATATATCTATACATGCTACAAACATGTATGTAAAGAGTACAATGAAATGTGATAAGAATAATAAAAGAATACTGAAGAGCAAAATAATAAACACACTGTACCCAGGCACTACAAACTGCACTACAACCGTGTAATTAAAGGAACACACTTTGTGGTGATTGATAGATATGTTCCCCCCTTGAGAGGTGGCGCTATGACCAGAGGGGTCTCTCATCTAGAGACCTTCTGGATCTACAAGCTCCGAACACTTTTTCTGTTTGGCATGAACGTGGAGCTAGACATCAATTCCTTTATTAATAAGGCTTGATGTCTTGACCCAACATGTTCATTCCTTGTCCTTTTCTTATTATAATTTTTATATAGTATTTTTTATACATACATGTAGTTTTTTCATTTATATCTTTCATTCTTATTTTCCATCTTTCTACGTGTGAATATGACCTCCACATATAAGCTTTTTCACATATTGGTATATAGGTCTTTAATTTAATGTTTTGGCCTCTAGTGATTTTATTCCTACAGACTTATGTCACATATGTGTTCAGTATAGATACACATAGAATATAGTTAAGGTTCCTTCCTCCTATGTGTACATTGTAGTTGCATGTATATGACCCCCTCATGAGAGTTCATTCCACATGTGGGCATTCAGGTTTTTATTATTTTGCTCTTCAGTATTCTTTTATTATTTCTTATCACTTTTCATTGCACTCTTTACATACATGCTTGTAGCATGTAGATATATTTGCATTTTTTTCCCATGTGTGGGATAACACATCAGATCTATTTTATCCACACACCGATCTCTAGCCATCCATCCACTTTATTTATTTCTTTTTCACATTTTTTTGATCGTTTTTTACAGGGTATGTTTTTTCGTTCCCTGTCTCACACTTTCATTGTTTTATTTTTAGAACATTGTTTTCTTTGTTTACACTAATTTCACATGTCACCGCGCCGCACAAACGTCATTACGGCATCTTGGAACACATGATGCTGTTGCCGGCTAGACGTATGATGCTACTTTGCATGAGCGCAGTACAGCCCTTTTGAAACGCCGGCTAGACGTATGATGCCACTTCACATCAGCGCAGTACAGCCCTTTTGAAATGCCTCCCACTGAGTTGGAAGAGATTACATCACTTCCTCCCGGCGTATACACTGGCGCACCACGGCCCTTTGGAACGCAAGCTCAGGACGTAAGTTGGAGACGTTACATCACTTCCTTTCGGTGCACTTTTGCCATTCCATTTACATTCTTTTTTATTTCACCATTTTGTCTGCACAGCACAATATGGACATTGAACATGTTGACATCCAATGACCAACATGACCGATATGTGGATGTAATGTCCATTCCATTAGAGGCACTTCCGGTATATGACTGCGCAGGCCCTATAGTGAGGCGTGGAATGCACGCTGAATGGCCATTTTGCCTAGTTACCGGAAGTAACATTGTTTACATGCCGAACACATTGGGGAGTTGACTCTTAATGTGGTAGTCACACTGTCTATATAAACCTTGCTGGCTGCAGTGGGGGAACCCCCCAGACGATGTCCAAGGAGACGAAACGCGTCGGGTAGGACCCCACTGCCGCCATTTTACTTACACAGCACTGTTTTATCCATTTCCATGTGAGTGTATTTCTTTCTTTTTAATAAATTTGGCATACATTTTTATACGGAATTACAATATGTGGCCTTCTTTTGTTCCTTCCTATCTAATGTAACTACTATGCATTCTGGGCATTACCCCTGAGGGACATACCGGTTCACAGATCATCCCAGGATCTTCTCTCAACTTCTACAGAATCCTATCAGTTGTTTACCACTCAAGCTTGTTTGACCCAATTGAACATACGTTTCTTTAGGTTCAAACGTTCCGGTAAGCTTCCCTATTGTCGGTGGTGGTGTTCTTCTTATTCCAAATGTCACGTGCATATTGATATGTTCTAAGTATGAAGTCACATACTTATAGAGGACTTTAATTCCTTCACTTTGTATGAAGTCACGTACTCACAGAGGACTATAATTAGTTCACTTTTGATGTCCCTTTTTTTGTTTTGTGTTATTGTTAGCCAATCCGATGATGTAATGGTCTTCATTGTACATATTATGTGGTTATTTCACTTCTCATATTAGCGCTACACTTATTTAGTTTTCTGATTTATGCACATATCCTACTGGCCGTGTTAGCTGCTTATTCTTTTGGGCAGCACAGAATTATATTTAGGGGCACAGTAGCAGAATGGGTTGGAAATTTACAAAGGGAGGCTGTCAACAATCAATGCCACTGGCCTGAAAAAGAACTTTCTGAGTAAAAAATCATGTAAAATGCCACTGGGCTATTTGAAAGTAGTAAAGCTAAATGGACTATGCAGCATGGGTAAGAAAATAGTTGACAGGAATTGTTAACTAGAAAGAGCATGGCTTCTGCCAACTGTCTGCACACTCTTGCAGCATAGCCGATTTTGCTGAACTGTTTTCAAGCAGTGGTATTCCCAAAGATTTTTGACATAGGAATGACTTCTGCTACTTATGCACCAACATAGGGTATTTTTACCACTGACTGCAAATGCTGGAATATTGTTTTTGCTTCCACTGACCAGACATCAGGGCAATCTTTCCTCCTATTGGCCACCAAATGCCTGGCATATTTTCTCCTGACTGATATTGGGGCATTATTTTCTTCCCACTGACACTAGGGCATTTTTTGTTAATTAAACTTAGTACAATACATTGTACATTGCATTATTCTGACTGTTACACTCTATATGTTGCACTATGTTTCATGGTCCTGACCCTTGCAATCTATGCTCCATGTCTTGTGTTACATAGTCATGACCAGTGAAACCGTGTCGCTGTATAATTTGCAACTGATTGAATGCAATTCTTATTTAGGGTAGTGTTGTGGAAATTTTTATAAATGTATGTTGTCAAATGTCTCCCAGTGTCAGTTTTGTTGTAATGCGCTCATGTGAGAGTATTCGCACATACAGATGTTGGCGGAAGACCATTGGCTGTGTAAACCTTCCTGTGGACATGGCAGATCTGTTACACTTTTAGGGATGTTTCTTTATGCCTCACCAAGAGACTGGCCACTAACCACTTGCTTACAGGGCACTTAAACCCCCCTCCTATCCAGACCAATTTTCAGCTTTCAGCGCTGACGCACTTTGAATGACAATTGCGCGGTCATACAACACTGTACCCAAATGAAATTTTAACATTTTTTCAGCACAAATAGAGCTTTCTTTTGGTGGTATTTGATCACCTCTGCGGTTTTTACTTTTTGTTAAAAAAATGTAAAAAACTGAATTTTTTTTTAACATTTTGTTTTAAAAAATTTAAAACGGGTAATTTTTCTCCTTCATTGATGTACGCTGATGAGGTGGCAGTGATGGGCACTGATAGGCGGCAGTGATGGGCACTGATGGGTGGCAGTGATGGGCACTGATGGGTGGCAGTGATGGGCAGCACTGGCAGGTGGCACTGATTGGCACTACAGGTGGGCATTGATAGGTGGTACTTGTGGGCATTGATAGGTGGCACTTGTGGGCACTGTTAGGTGGTACTGTGGGCACTGTTAGGTGGCACTGTGGGCACTGTTAGGTGGCACTGTGGGCACTGTTAGGTGGCACTGTGGGCAGTGTTAGGTGACACTTTTATTGGGCACTGATGAGGCAGATGTGCCTCTTCCACTTTGGGACCGATGTCCCTTACATCTGACCCGGTGTTCAGCTTTTTTTTCTACTCGCGCTGTCAGCGTGAGTAAAAAAAAAAAACAATTACCGATATTTGGTTTACATCATGTGATCATCTGTCATTGGCTGACAGCTGATCACATGGTAAGGGGCCGGGACCGGCCCCTTACACGGATTGGTGATCAGCCGAGTCTCAGTGACTCGGTGATCACACCGCGCCCGGCGCGCGCCCTGCAGGGTGCACGCAGGGAGCGTGCACAGGGGAGGCCGTCATATGATGGCCTCCCGGGAATGCAGGTCCACGCTGTGGCCGTCATTCGGCCATAGTGCGGATGTCTAGTGGTTAATGACTCCGAGCAAACATGTCTGCATACATGGGAACTATAGCATAACTATATGGCTCACTGAGCTATGGTTTTGTATGGTTCACACCATTGAAAGCATTTAGTCGGTTTGCACACGGTCTTGTGCAGAGCCATCTTTCTAGTGTTCCTTTGTCTCACAGAAAGCAAGCGTGCGCGTGATCGTTTGCACACGTCACTGCTAGTCTATTTAAATGTATACATGTCTGTGATTGGTTCTGTATTTAACCCTGTTGGAAGTGTTTCTGTATTGTCATATCCTGTGTTACATCCTTATATGGTCATGTCCTTATTTAGTAATGTCCTGCGTTGTCTACATGCTGTGTTGTTAAATCCTTATATAGTCATATCCTGTGATGTCACTTCCCATGTAAGAAGTGACTGGGTGCTGGAACCATCACTTCCTGTGTGTGAAAGCTTTTGTGTTAATAAAAGGGCATGCTGGCTAGTGTGAGTCAGAGATGCTGACCGAGCTGGGAACGTAAGAATGTGGTAATGTCTGATTACTTAGGTGAGTGGGATTTTAGGTAAGATGCATTATATCATTAGACGAAATGTTATTACTATTAGAGACAGGAGATTTGGCTGTGTGCTCTGCGTACAGCCTAATTTCGCTGACAGAATGGCGAGCCAGGTCCTTATGGAGCAAACAGAAGCCCCTCGACACCGGCAAGAAAGGGGGGAGAACAGACCCCAATCCAGGACATCTCTTTCCGATGTGTTGGGGAGGCTCTGCTCTGCAAAAGAACTGATTTTTCGTCTTTTGAAATAATGCTGGAAGTTTGATTGTATGTTTGTGTGTGTGCCTGTGTGTGTGCCTGTGTGTGTGTGTTTGCCTGCGTGTGTGTGTGCCTGCGTGTGTGTGTGTGTCTGCGTGTATGTGTGTGTCTGCATGTGTATGCCTGCGTGTGCATGTGTGTGTGTGTATGTGTGTGTGACTGATGCTGTGTAACAAGTTTGTGATACATATGAGAAATGTATTAATTGAGTATGGTGTTTAACTGACTGTATTAAGTTGTGTAAAAAGTAACTGAATGAGAAATAGAAATGTATGAATTGGGATTATTTGCAACATGGAATGTGTGTGTGGCTGAGCAGTTTTGTAAGTAGCTGAATCTGTTTGTAAAATGCCTTGAGGTTCAGTGGAGGAGGGACAGGCATGGTTGTTACAATAGGAACTGTTTTTGTGTTGAAAGGGCTGCGCCCTGTGGGAAGGGTGCTCTAATGTTCTGAACATACATGCAAGCATCACTGTTTGTATTTCTCAATGGTTTGTTATGGAAGCTGATGCCACAGTGAGTATATGAACTTTGGGGACAAGAATATGATGTTTCAGGCGTGTTATGTGGCTTTGTTGTTTCATTGGATAGCATGTGTTCCTAAGTATGCATTCTCAATTGTGCGGCGAGATTACATGCTTTTCAGTGGAACTGTTCCTAAAGTGTTTGTATTATGGTTTAAGTGTTCAACAATTGCATTTCATGTGCTTGTGTTTTAGTGTGGCCCTTTTGTCCTCGGCCATCTTGCTGTGGTCCAGATTTCATCTACCATTTTGTTTTAAGTTGTGCTTTTTCATGTAACTTTAACACTTTTAAATGTGCTGTTTGGTTGGCCAAGGTCCCTAGTGGTATGTAGAGGGAAATGTTTGTAAGTGCTCATTTAGTATCTCAAATATGTAGTTTTGGTGGGGAGAAATTTTGGTTTTGGTGGGAAAATGCGCCATTTTGTCGTGGCCTGGCTTTCGTCTGCCATTTCCTTTTGTTGTTGTTACTATGTGACTGTGCTGTGGTTTTCGTCGGCCATCTTGTTGTAGTCTACCATGTGGTTGTGGCCTGGCTTTCGTCTGCCATTTTCTTTTGTTGTTGTGGCTACGGTTGGTCATTTTCAATTCCTTTGTGTGTGAAACCATGTGACATGAGCCACCATCTTGGTTCTAGGCATCATTTCTGTTTTCTTTTTTTGTATTGGATTTCAGTTTTGGCGGGAAAATGCGCCATTTTGTTGTGGCCTGGCTTTTGTTGTAGTCACCATGAGTCCATGGTCGGCGGCCATCTTGAGAGGAGCAGTTTAAGTATTTTGTGCTTTTTAGCCTGTAAATCATCCCTGAGTGATTTACTCCAATTTCTTTGTATGTGTGTAGCCATGCAGTCTATTTTGCATTGCTTTGGGTTGTATCGCTTTAGCCGAGTTTTTTTCTATCGCTAAATAGCTTGCGGTAGTAAAAAGAGGTTTTGGTTTTAAAACTCGTTTTATATTATTTGATCGTGTAACTACTGAGACATCGTACAACTGTTGAAATAGACAACAGAAGGCTATCCCCATTTTATTTTAATTTTTTTGTGATTTAGAGAAGCCACATTGTTCTGTAGCGAAAACAAACGAAAGTGCGCTGTGTAGTTTAGTCTGGCGACGCAGTGTAGGGGCGTATGACGGAAAACGCTTGTGTATGCATACACTGTGAGGGGTAGAGACCTAATTTGGGGGGTAATAATGCCTTGTTTTAGGGTTTCTAGTTGGAGGACTGGACCAGGTATAGTGATTGTAGTCCGTCAATCCACCGTTAAAGAAGGCACCGGGCGGTGCTCCCTGAAATGAGTGCAAGGGTTTCCCTGGATGCAGGGGTAAGACGATAAGCCGATTCGAATCGCCATGGGCAATTAGAAGTCCATGCAAGGGAAGGAGTGAGGCTTTCCACAGTCAGACGGCTGCACAGTACATGGAATCTAGCTTTGGGGCAAATGTCATGAAACCTCTAGAGGAATGAAATAGTTGGTCCAAGGATACCACTTGGGGTATCCCTCTAGAGGGGACATTTGATGCCTGGAGATGGGAGAAATTCATAACTGAGTTTGAACCCAGGCTCTGGGCAGCAAAGACCTTAGATGTAGTTCAGCTGTGGCTTCGGAAATCTATTATGGTAAACCGGCAGGGTATAAAGAAAGCGGTTTCAGTCCGGAAGAACCGCATTATGTACACCTGGTCCGAGGGGATAGCAGTGACTGGTGATCCAATGCTGGAAGCGGAAGATGCTCTTTTTGGGCTAACTCTGCTGAGGCAGGCTGGGTCCACCAACACTGGATCTGTTGTAATTTCTTCTGATGATGGATGTGTAGTACACGTTGGTGTGATTAAAAATTCTCAGGCCTGTTTTTGAACTTTGTGTGGCTGGTCCAGGCATAGATTTCAAGCTGCTCTCGTCTTTCTCCCTTTGTATATATATATTTTTTTCATTCACTAAAAGAGTGAAGGCAGCATTCCAACTGGTTGTTTTTATTTTTTCATTTTCGTTTTGGAAACTATGAAATATCTCCCCCACATTTGTATCTAAATGTTTGTCTCATGTATTAGTCTTCTCAATGTTTGTATGTAGTAACATGAAGAATATGTTTGAACCTAGCGCGACAGCTCTCTTACTTGTCGCGTGTGTTGTATTTTAGTAAGAACATGAAAGTAATGCCGCGTACACACGAGCGGACTTTACGGCAGACTTTGCCCGGCGGACTTTTCGACGTACTTTACGACGGACTTTCTGAATGAACGGACTTGCCTACACACAATCCACCAAAGTCCGTCGAATTTGTACGTGATGACGTACGACCGGACTAAAACAAGGAAGTTCATAGCCAGTAGCCAATAGCTGCCCTGGCGTGGCTTTTTGTCCGTCGAACTAGCATACAGACGGCGGACTTTTCGACCGGACTCGATTTCAACGGATAAATTTTAAACAAGTTTCAAATCTAAGTCCGTCCAACTTTTGAGCAAACAAAGTCCGCTGGAGCCCACACACGATCGAATTGTCCGACGAAATCCAGTCCGCCGGGCAAAGTCCGCCGTAAAGTCCGCTCGTGTGTACGCGGCATAAGAGTTACAGAGGGTTTAGTTATTATCGGTTTTGTGGAATGTCATTGACAATTTACCAATTGTAGCAGAGCGTCCCAGAGAGAGCCAGGAAAAGTCCTGTTCGGGGTTTATACATCTCCCAGGCTCCTCTCATACAGGTTCAGGGATCTCTGATCCATGGTCCGGTTTAGGTCTTGGTCCTCTCCCCCAAGCTAATTTAAAGCTCACCTGAGCAAGACAGCCTTGCTCTTGGCCTGGCATACTCAGACAAACTTCTGTGTAGGAGAGCAAAAAGGTATGTGGAAGCTGACAAGCTGTAGGCTTGCTCAGCTTAGTAGTTAGGATCTGTAAATATTGTTTAGTTAGTGCCGAGACACGGCTAGGTTTTGTTTTGGCTATTTTTGTTCCTATTTGTTTTTTTTGGAACACTGTACAGCACCTGTATATAGACTTGTAAATATCACAAATAAACACCGCACTGTTTGTCACTATTCCACTGGATTTGGTATCTGTGCCTGAAAGACTGCTCATCCCAGGTAGCTTTGTGCCTGCTACCTGTCCCCCAGGTTACATATGGTGGAGAATGCGGGCAGCTGTAGTAAGTTACTACTTAAAAGGCCAGTACCTAGAGTGACTAAACATGGAGGAAATCCTAAAACAATTGGTGATATCCAATGCTGCACAGCAACAAGCAAACGCTGCACTGCAGCAAACAAACGCTATCGCACAGGAGCAAACCAAGGCGCTGTGCCAACAGATTGGTGCTGTACAGGAGCTATCGCAGAGGCTGTTTGAACAGCTAGCCACTGATGCAAAAGAGGATAGGAAAACCTTGACTGCGGTTGTGGAGACGCTAGCACAGTGGTCACCTGCTAAAGTTAATGTTGTTGGAGACAAGCCCTCAGCTATCCATGTGGGTCGCTTTCTTTCCAAGATGACTGCAGATGATGATCCAGAGGCCTTTCTCTTAACCTTTGAACGGACCGCTGAGAGGGAAGGTTGGCCCAAAACCCAGTGGGCAGGACTGGTCGCCCCCTTGCTGTCTGGAGAATCGCAGAAGGCCTACTATGATTTGGAGTCAGCAGAAGCAGGAGACTATGAAAAGGTCAAGCGGGAAATCCTGGCGCGACTTGGTGTCACCTTGGCAGTTCGAGCACAGCGGGTCAACAGCTGGTTCTTCCAAGACGAGAGGCCCCCAAGATCGCAGATGTTCGACCTAATTTACTTGGTGAGGAAATGGCTACAGCCGGAGTCCCTGTCTGGGCCACAAATAGTGGAGCGTGTGGTCATGGACCGGTTCCTGAGGTCACTACCAGTTCCTCTGCAGAAGTGGGTGAGTCAAGGAGACCCCAACTCGGCGGACAACCTCGTGAAACTTGTTGAAAGGTACTTTGCTGCAGAGAACCTGGTCACCACCCCTACAGCCGCATGGACTTTCCGCCCAAAGCCACGGTCTCCCCAGGCAACCGGTAAGACTGTTCCAGGGGAAGTGGGTGGTAAGCATGGCAAGGAAATAGGGGGGAGGATTTTTGGTGCCAGGACTGAAGTTTGGCGTCCCAAACAAGGGAAGCTACTGCCTGTCAGCAAACCAAACTGGGGAAACATCAGGTGTTTTCGTTGCCAAGAACTGGGACATGTTGCAGCAAACTGTCCATTGACAGATGAACCAATGCAGTGCGATCTGTCCATTAGAAGGCAGTCTATGTTTGCTGCTGTTTCATGCGCTGCAGCACCAAGTATGGGAAAACACATGTGCCAAATGACTGTTAATAATAAGCCTATTATGGCCTTGCTAGACTCTGGAAGTCTAGTGACTTTGGTTACAGCTGAGATGGTTGACACTGTGAATTTGCATGCTAAAAAAATTGCTGTGATCTGTGTACATGGGGATACCCGCGAGTATCCTATAGCCACTGTTCAGTTTAAAACTGGCTTAGGTACGGTGACCCATCCGGTCGGACTTGTGCCCCACTTGGTGCATGAGGCCATCATTGGTAGGGACTTCCCTAAGTTTTGGGAACTGTGGGATCGTCCCGACCCGGTCGCAGTAGCTGACTCAGTGACAGAGCCAGAACTCCTGGCCGCTACTGGCAATATGGGTTCAGGGGACTCCTCTCAGGGCTCCCCAGGTTTTCCTTTCTCAGTTATGGCAGGAGAGCTGGAGGAGCCTGAGGAGGTCCCCACAACCAGTGGAGCTGGACAGCCATCTGCTGAATCTGAGCCTACGTTGGAGTTTGCTGACCTTAATGTACACAAGGAAAATTTTGGTACCGAGCACAGAAAAGACCCAACCCTTGCCAGGGCCTGGGAAAATGTAATGGTGATTAATGATGTACCTGTCGAATCAGGGGACAGGCTCTGTTTTCCTTATTTTAGCAGCAATGAGGATTTAATATATCGTGTATGTAAAAAAAATGATGAAGTGGTTGAACAGTTGGTGGTCCCTAAGCCATACAGACGGGTGGTGTTGGAACTTGCCCATGGGCACTTGCTAGGAGGTCATTTAGGGGTTGAGAAAACTACTGAAAGGGTGTTGCGCAGGTTTTATTGGCCCGGAATACAGAAGGATATTGAGAATTATTGTCAATCCTGTCCTGTGTGTCAGATGTCAGCCCCACTACAACACTTCCGAAGTCCTTTAGTGCCCTTGCCTATTATTGAAGTGCCCTTTGAGAGGATTGCCATGGACCTTGTGGGTCCACTCCCCAAGTCTGCCCGAGGTCATCAGCATATCCTCGTAATCATGGATTATGCTACCCGTTACCCAGAGGCAATTCCCTTACGCACTGCGTCTGCTAAAAACATTGCCAAAGAGCTGTTTATGGTGTTCAGTCGTGTTGGAATCCCTAAAGAAGTCCTTACAGACCAGGGCACCCCATTTATGTCACGAATAACTAGAGAGCTGTGCAAGTTATTTAAGGTGACGCAATTGCGAACCTCGTTGTACCATCCTCAAACGGATGGCTTGGTGGAACGCTTCAATAAAACATTAAAGAGCATGTTAAAAAAGGTTGTTGACAAGGATGGGAAAAACTGGGACTTCCTGATACCATACTTGATGTTTGCCATCAGGGAGGTTCCCCAGTCCTCCACGGGGTACTCTCCCTTTGAGTTGCTTTATGGGAGACACCCTCGGGGACTCTTGGACATAGCCAAAGAAACTTGGGAGGGGGAGCAGACACCCCATAAAAGTGTCATTGAGCATATCGCTCAAATGCAGGACAGGATTGCAGCAATCATGCCGTTGGTAAAAGAACACTTACTGCAGGCCCAAATAGCTCAACAGAGGATATACAACAGGGGGGCCCAACTCCGTGTTTTCTCACCTGGTGATAGGGTCCTGGTGTTAGTTCCCACTGTTGAGAGCAAGTTCCTGGCTAAGTGGCAGGGTCCCTTTGAAGTAATCGAAAGAGTTGGGGAGGTCAATTACAAAATATATCAACCAGGAAAAAGGAAGCCCGAACAGATTTACCACATAAACCTGTTAAAGGCCTGGAAGGATAGACTGGCATTAACTGCGAGGTCCCTCCCGGTAACGCCTAAGGGTACTGAGTCCCCTCTGATCCCTGAGGTCACGATTCCAGACACCCTGTCATATTCTCAAAAGCAGGAAACTAGAGAATTCCTGATAAGAAATAGAGAGAAATTTTCAGAGTTACCTGGCACGACTTCAGCAGTTCAGCATGATATTGTTACTGAACCTGAGGTCCGTGTCAAGCTACAACCATACCGAATTCCTGAAGCGAGGAGAAAGGACATCAGCGAGGAAGTTAAAAGAATGTTGGAGCTAGATGTCATTGAGGAATCCAATAGTGACTGGTCTAGCCCCATCGTGTTAGTCCCAAAACCTGATGGCACTTGGAGGTTCTGTAATGACTTCAGGAAGCTTAATGCAGTGACAAAGTTTGACACGTACCCAATGCCGAGAGTGGACGAACTTATAGACCAACTTGGCAAGGCTCGCTATCTGACCACTTTGGACTTGACAAAAGGTTATTGGCAAATACCCCTGACTGGTAGCGCCAAAGAGAAGACTGCATTTGTGACCCCGGAGGGTTCCTTTCAATATAAAAAAATGCCTTTTGGGTTGCAAAATGCCCCCGCCACATTTCAGAGGGCCATAGACAGGACTCTAAGACCCCACCGACAATATGCAGCAGCATATCTAGATGACATAGTGGTACATAGCACTGACTGGGAGTCTCACTTGCCCCGTGTCCAGGCTGTCCTCGATTCCCTCTTCAAAGAAGGTTTTACAGCAAATCCAAAAAATGTGCCATTGGTCTAGAGGAAGCCAAGTATTTGGGCTACACTATTGGGCGTGGTGTCATAAAACCTCAAGTGAATAAAATAGAAGCCATCCAGGAATGGCCACGTCCTGCAAACAAGAAGCAGGTCAGGGCCTTTCTTAGAAGATTTATCCCAAATTTTGCAACTATAGCTGCCCCACTGACAGATCTTACGAAAGGGAAAGACTCTGTAATGGTGAAATGGTCCTCAGTAGCAGAGGAATCTTTCCAAGTCCTGAAGAAGGCTCTTTGTGCACAGCCAGTACTGTACTCCCCTAATTTCTCCAAAGATTTTTTGGTTCAGACGGATGCGTCTGATGTTGGTATCGGGGCAGTACTATCACAGGTACACAATGGGGAAGAACACCCTGTGGTGTACCTAAGCAGAAAGCTCAACGACCATGAGCAAAGGTATGCAGTCATTGAAAAAGGAGTGTTTAGCCATAAAGTGGGCCGTGGACGCACTCAGGTACTATTTGTTAGGACGCCAGTTTGAGTTAATAACTGACCATGCTCCTCTGAAATGGATGGCCCAAAAGAAGGAGACTAATAGACGGGTGAACCGGTGGTTTTTGGCTCTACAGGATTACTCATTCACTGTAAAACACAGGCCAAGTTTTGAGATGGGGAATGTAGATGCCCTGTCCCGTGTTCACTCCTGTTGGGCTACAGGTGTTCCAACCCTGGGGTTGAAACAAGGGGGGAGGATATGTAGCAGAGCGTCCCAGAGAGAGCCAGGAAAAGTCCTGTTCGGGGTTTATACATCTCCCAGGCTCCTCTCATACAGGTTCAGGGATCTCTGATCCATGGTCCGGTTCAGGTCTTGGTCCTCTCCCCCAAGCTAATTTAAAGCTCACCTGAGCAAGACAGCCTTGCTCTTGGCCTGGCATACTCAGACAAACTTCTGTGTAGGAGAGCAAAAAGGTATGTGGAAGCTGACAAGCTGTAGGCTTGCTCAGCTTAGTAGTTAGGATCTGTAAATATTGTTTAGTTAGTGCCGAGACACGGCTAGGTTTTGTTTTGGCTATTTTTGTTCCTATTTCTTTTTTTTGGAACACTGTACAGCACCTGTATATAGACTTGTAAATATCACAAATAAACACCGCACTGTTTGTCACTATTCCACTGGATTTGGTATCTGTGCCTGAAAGACTGCTCATCCCAGGGAGCTTTGTGCCTGCTACCTGTCCCCCAGGTTACATATGGTGGAGAATGCGGGCAGCTGTAGTAAGTTACTACTTAAAAGGCCAGTACCTAGAGGGACTAAACATGGAGGAAATCCTAAAACAATTGGTGATATCCAATGCTGCACAGCAACAATCCAATGCTGCACAGCAACAAGCAAACGCTGCACTGCAGCAAACAAACGCTATCGCACAGGAGCAAACCAAGGCGCTGTGCCAACAGATTGGTGCTGTACAGGAGCTATCGCAGAGGCTGTTTGAACAGCTAGCCACTGATGCAAAAGAGGATAGGAAAACCTTGGCTGCGGTTGTGGAGACGCTAGCACAGTGGTCACCTGCTAAAGTTAATGTTGTTGGAGACAAGCCCTCAGCTATCCATGTGGGTCGCTTTCTTTCCAAGATGACTGCAGATGATGATCCAGAGGCCTTTCTCTTAACCTTTGAACGGACCGCTGAGAGGGAAGGTTGGCTCAAAACCCAGTGGGCAGGACTGGTCGCCCCCTTGCTGTCTGGAGAATCGCAGAAGGCCTACTATGATTTGGAGTCAGCAGAAGCAGGAGACTATGAAAAGGTCAAGCGGGAAATCCTGGCGCGACTTGGTGTCACCTTGGCAGTTCGAGCACAGCGGGTCAACAGCTGGTTCTTCCAAGACGAGAGGCCCCCAAGATCGCAGATGTTCGACCTAATTCACTTGGTGAGGAAATGGCTACAGCCGGAGTCCCTGTCTGGGCCACAAATAGTGGAGCGTGTGGTCATGGACCGGTTCCTGAGGTCACTACCAGTTCCTCTGCAGAAGTGGGTGAGTCAAGGAGACCCCAACTCGGCGGACAACCTCGTGAAACTTGTTGAAAGGTACTTTGCTGCAGAGAACCTGGTCACCACCCCTACAGCCGCACGGACTTTCCGCCCAAAGCCACGGTCTCCCCAGGCAACCGGTAAGACTGTTCCAGGGGAAGTGGTTGGTAAGCATGGCAAGGAAATAGGGGGGAGGATTTTTGGTGCCAGGACTGAAGTTTGGCGTCCCAAACAAGGGAAGCTACTGCCTGTCAGCAAACCAAACTGGGGAAACATCAGGTGTTTTCGTTGCCAAGAACTGGGACATGTTGCAGCAAACTGTCCATTGACAGATGAACCAATGCAGTGCGATCTGTCCATTAGAAGGCAGTCTATGTTTGCTGCTGTTTCATGCGCTGCAGCACCAAGTATGGGAAAACACATGTGCCAAATGACTGTTAATAATAAGCCTATTATGGCCTTGCTAGACTCTGGAAGTCTAGTGACTTTGGTTACAGCTGAGATGGTTGACACTGTGAATTTGCATGCTAAAAAAATTGCTGTGATCTGTGTACATGGGGATACCCGCGAGTATCCTATAGCCACTGTTCAGTTTAAAACTGGCTTAGGTACGGTGACCCATCCGGTCGGACTTGTGCCCCACTTGGTGCATGAGGCCATCATTGGTAGGGACTTCCCTAAGTTTTGGGAACTGTGGGATCGTCCCGACCCGGTCGCAGTAGCTGACTCAGTGACAGAGCCAGAACTCCTGGCCGCTACTGGCAATATGGGTTCAGGGGACTCCTCTCAGGGCTCCCCAGGTTTTCCTTTCTCAGTTATGGCAGGAGAGCTGGAGGAGCCTGAGGAGGTCCCCACAACCAGTGGAGCTGGACAGCCATCTGCTGAATCTGAGCCTACGTTGGAGTTTGCTGACCTTAATGTACACAAGGAAAATTTTGGTACCGAGCAGAGAAAAGACCCAACCCTTGCCAGGGCCTGGGAAAATGTAATGGTGATTAATGATGTACCTGTCGAATCAGGGGACAGGCTCTGTTTTCCTTATTTTAGCAGCAATGAGGATTTAATGTATCGTGTATGTAAAAAAAATGATGAAGTGGTTGAACAGTTGGTGGTCCCTAAGCCATACAGATGGGTGGTGTTGGAACTTGCCCATGGGCACTTGCTAGGAGGTCATTTAGGGGTTGAGAAAACTACTGAAAGGGTGTTGCGCAGGTTTTATTGGCCCGGAATACAGAAGGATATTGAGAATTATTGTCAATCCTGTCCTGTGTGTCAGATGTCAGCCCCACTACAACACTTCCGAAGTCCTTTAGTGCCCTTGCCCATTATTGAAGTGCCCTTTGAGAGGATTGCCATGGACCTTGTGGGTCCACTCCCCAAGTCTGCCCGAGGTCATCAGCATATCCTCGTAATCATGGATTATGCTACCCGTTACCCAGAGGCAATTCCCTTACGCACTGCGTCTGCTAAAAACATTGCCAAAGAGCTGTTTATGGTGTTCAGTCGTGTTGGAATCCCTAAAGAAGTCCTTACAGACCAGGGCACCCCAATTATGTCACAAATAACTAGAGAGCTGTGCAAGTTATTTAAGGTTCGCAATTGCGAACCTCGGTGTACCATCCTCAAACGGATGGCTTGGTGGAACGCTTCAATAAAACATTAAAGAGCATGTTAAAAAAGGTTGTTGACAAGGATGGGAAAAACTGGGACTTCCTGATACCATACTTGATGTTTGCCATCAGGGAGGTTCCCCAGTCCTCCACGGGGTACTCTCCCTTTGAGTTGCTTTATGGGAGACACCCTCGGGGACTCTTGGACATAGCCAAAGAAACTTGGGAGGGGGAGCAGACACCCCATAAAAGTGTCATTGAGCATATCGCTCAAATGCAGGACAGGATTGCAGCAATCATGCCGTTGGTAAAAGAACACTTACTGCAGGCCCAAACAGCTCAACAGAGGATATACAACAGGGGGGCCCAACTCCGTGTTTTCTCACCTGGTGATAGGGTCCTGGTGTTAGTTCCCACTGTTGAGAGCAAGTTCCTGGCTAAGTGGCAGGGTCCCTTTGAAGTAATTGAAAGAGTTGGGGAGGTCAATTACAAAATATATCAACCAGGAAAAAGGAAGCCCGAACAGATTTACCACATAAACCTGTTAAAGCCCAGGAAGAATAGACTGGCGTTAACTGCGAGGTCCCTCCCGGTAACGCCTAAGGGTACTGAGTCCCCTCTGATCCCTGAGGTCACGATTCCAGACACCCTGTCATATTCTCAAAAGCAGGAAACTAGAGAATTCCTGATAAGAAATAGAGAGAAATTTTCAGAGTTACCTGGCACGACTTCAGCAGTTCAGCATGATATTGTTACTGAACCTGAGGTCCGTGTCAAGCTACAACCATACCGAATTCCTGAAGCGAGGAGAAAGGACATCAGCGAGGAAGTTAAAAGAATGTTGGAGCTAGATGTCATTGAGGAATCCAATAGTGACTGGTCTAGCCCCATCGTGTTAGTCCCAAAACCTGATGGCACTTGGAGGTTCTGTAATGACTTCAGGAAGCTTAATGCAGTGACAAAGTTTGACACGTACCCAATGCCGAGAGTGGACGAACTTATAGACCGACTTGGTAAGGCTCGCTATCTGACCACTTTGGACTTGACAAAAGGTTATTGGAAAATACCCCTGACTGGTAGTGCCAAAGAGAAGACTGCATTTGTGACCCCGGAGGGTTCCTTTCAATATAAAAAAATGCCTTTTTGGGTTGCAAAATGCCCCCGCCACATTTCAGAGGGCCATGGACAGGACTCTAAGACCCCACCGACAATATGCAGCAGCATATCTAGATGACATAGTGGTACATAGCACTGACTGGGAGTCTCACTTGCCCCGTGTCCAGGCTGTCCTCGATTCCCTCTTCAAAGAAGGTTTTACAGCAAATCCAAAAAAATGTGCCATTGGTCTAGAGGAAGCCAAGTATTTGGGCTACACTATTGGGCGTGGTGTCATAAAACCTCAAGTGAATAAAATAGAAGCCATCCAGGAATGGCCATGTCCTGCAAACAAGAAGCAGGTCAGGGCCTTTCTTGGCATTGCGGGGTATTATAGAAGATTTATCCCAAATTTTGCAACTATAGCTGCCCCACTGACAGACCTTACGAAAGGGAAAGACTCTGTAATGGTGAAATGGTCCTCGGTAGCAGAGGAATCTTTCCAAGTCCTGAAGAAGGCTCTTTGTGCACAGCCAGTACTGTACTCCCCTGATTTCTCCAAAGATTTTTTGGTTCAGACGGATGCGTCTGATGTTGGTATCGGGGCAGTACTATCACAGGTACACAATGGGGAAGAACACCCTGTGGTGTACCTAAGCAGAAAGCTCAACGACCATGAGCAAAGGTATGCAGTCATTGAAAAAGGAGTGTTTAGCCATAAAGTGGGCCGTGGACGCACTCAGGTACTATTTGTTAGGACGCCAGTTTGAGTTAATACCTGACCATGCTCCTCTGAAATGGATGGCCCAAAAGAAGGAGACTAATAGACGGGTGAACCGGTGGTTTTTGGCTCTACAGGATTACTCATTCACTGTAAAACACAGGCCAGGTGTTGAGATGGGGAATGTAGATGCCCTGTCCCGTGTTCACTCCTGTTGGGCTACAGGTGTTCCAACCCTGGGGTTGAAACAAGGGGGGGATATGTAGCAGAGCGTCCCAGAGAGAGCCAGGAAAAGTCCTGTTCAGGGTTTATACATCTCCCAGGCTCCTCTCATACAGGTTCAGGGATCTCTGATCCATGGTCCGGTTCAGGTCTTGGTCCTCTCCCCCAAGCTAATTTAAAGCTCACCTAAGCAAGACAGCCTTGCTCTTGGCCTGGCATACTCAGACAAACTTCTGTGTAGGAGAGCAAAAAGGTATGTGGAAGCTGACAAGCTGTAGGCTTGCTCAGCTTAGTAGTTAGGATCTGTAAATATTGTTTAGTTAGTGCCGAGACATGGCTAGGTTTTGTTTTGGCTATATTTGTTCCTATTTGTTTTTTTTGGAACACTTTCTCTTAACCTTTGAACGGACCGCTGAGAGGGAAGGTTGGCCCAAAACCCAGTGGGCAGGACTGGTCGCCCCCTTGCTGTCTGGAGAATCGCAGAAGGCCTACTATGATTTGGAGTCAGCAGAAGCAGGAGACTATGAAAAGGTCAAGCGGGAAATCCTGGCACGACTTGGTGTCAACTTGGCAGTTCGAGCACAGCGGGTCAACAGCTGGTTCTTCCAAGACGAGAGGCCCCCAAGATCGCAGATGTTCGACCTAATTCACTTGGTGAGGAAATGGCTACAGCCGGAGTCCCTGTCTGGGCCACAAATAGTGGAGCGTGTGGAGCGTGTGGTGTAGGACTTGCCTACACACAATCCACCAAAGTCCGTCGAATTCGTATGTGATGACGGACGACCGGACTAAAACAAGGAAGTTCATAGCCAGTAGCCAATAGCTGCCCTGGCGTGGCTTTTTGTCCGTCGAACTAGCATACAGATGGCGGACTTTTCGACCGGACTCGATTTCAACGGATAAATTTTACACAAGTTTCAAATCTAAGTCCGTCCAACTTTTGAGCAAACAAAGTCCGCTGGAGCCCACACACGATCGAATTGTCAGACGAAATCCAGTCCGCCGGGCAAAGTCCGCCGTAAAGTCCGCTCGTGTGTACGCGGCATAAGAGTTACAGAGGGTTTAGTTATTATCGGTTTTGTGGAATGTCATTGACAATTTACCAATTGTAGCAGAGCGTCCCAGAGAGAGCCAGGAAAAGTCCTGTTCGGGGTTTATACATCTCCCAGGCTCCTCTCATACAGGTTCAGGGATCTCTGATCCATGGTCCGGTTCAGGTCTTGGTCCTCTCCCCCAAGCTAATTTAAAGCTCACCTGAGCAAGACAGCCTTGCTCTTGGCCTGGCATACTCAGACAAACTTCTGTGTAGGAGAGCAAAAAGGTATGTGGAAGCTGACAAGCTGTAGGCTTGCTCAGCTTAGTAGTTAGGATCTGTAAATATTGTTTAGTTAGTGCCGAGACACGGCTAGGTTTTGTTTTGGCTATTTTTGTTCCTATTTGTTTTTTTTGGAACACTGTACAGCACCTGTATATAGACTTGTAAATATCACAAATAAACACCGCACTGTTTGTCACTATTCCACTGGATTTGGTATCTGTGCCTGAAAGACTGCTCATCCCAGGGAGCTTTGTGCCTGCTACCTGTCCCCCAGGTTACACAATGTACACGAATGTTGTATTGTTTACCATTCTTTGAAGGATAGAGTAATAACTTTTGTTCATAAGTATCTTTTCAGGTCCAAGGAGTTTCTGAAAGTGTATGTACATAGAAAGCAGGTGTATAAGAAGGTAAAAGTGTCATAGGCTATTTCACAGTTTTTTCTGCACAATTCTAAGCCCTGCATGTCTTCCTCCAGTTTGTAATGAGGAGGAAGAAAAGGGAGGATGAGAGTGGTGAGAATGACAAATTTCAAACCAATAATACTAACCTCTCTAATTCTAACCAAGTTTGTGCTAAGACTGTCTTTCTTTGATAGAATTTGAATCAGCAAGCAGCAGTCTGGTGAAGTAGGCTCCCATCCCAGATGCTAAGAACCTTTTTGTCACTGGTTCCAGGTATTATACCCCAGATGGTAAGCCACGCACAGGTTATGCAGTGACCACAGTCCCGATGTCTGGGTTATTGTTATATGAGGTTTGTTTGGAGGTCAACCAAAACCAGAGTTGTACTTTCCTCATTAGCTGTCACCTACATTCTCAGCTGATGGGGTAGGTGCAATCACTGTAACACGAACTTCGAAAGGTTCACCACAGGGTTCACGAGTTCCTCCTGGACCCTGCCACAATAACCAGTTTACAATCTTTCCAACCAGGTGACTGGGTCATTGTAAGGAAGCTTGAGGGATGAGACCACGCCAGCCACTGCAAGAAGCGGCTCAACCACACCAAACAATTGAGGAGTATCTTCGTTTATTTATATATTTTTTTTTGTTTAGTAAATTTTAGCAAGGGTAACGATGAAAAGCATCCCAACTAGCTAAGAAAGCGAACAGGATACATGGTTCGGTCTACTAGTGCCCCAGCGATGACAGTGGTACATGATATATAGGATGTTCATATTGGTGTGAGGAGTTTTGAGCTTATGATACGATTGAACAATTCTTATCCATTGTGGATGGGTTGTTCATTTAAACTGTTGAAACCAATGCTATAGCTAGTGAAGGTTGGAATCCTCTTAAGGGTCTGGGAATCTGTGGGGATTTAATTTTTTTAATTTGCAGTGGATCATAGTTGAAGGAAGTAGAAGTATATTTACTCATGTAGTTTTTGTTTCTATTGCTTCTATATGCCGTGATGAGGTGCTCCTGTTGCCTGATTGAATGCGTGACCAGAGGCCGAGCAGATGACCACATCTTACTCAATGAGACACCCCAAAGCCTAACCCATGTACAAGGCACAGAGGATCCCAGACCAACCGGCGATTACTACAGCTCACCATGTCATTTCTCCTGAAGAACAGAGTCTACATGTCAGGCCGTGTTTTCCTTTTTTATGGACTCATATGTATTGTAAGGAAGAAGATCAAGATTCATCGAGGGACATATGGGAGCATATAAAAAAGAGGAGGGACTATTGTGGACATTTTTATAAATGTATGTTGTCAAATGTCCCCCAGTGTCGGTTTTGCTGTAATGCGCTCATGTGAGCGTATTCGCACATACAGACGTTGGCGGAAGACCATTGGCCACGAAAACCTTCCTGTGGACATGGCAGATCTGTTGCTCTTTTAGGGATGTTTGTTTATGCCTCACCACTCCGAGCAAACATGTCTGCGTACATGGGAACTATAGCATAACTATATGAATATTATGGCTCACTGAGCCATGGTTTTGTATGGTTCGCGCCATTGAAAGCATTTAGTCAGTTTGCACACGGTCTTGTGCAGAGCCATCTTTCTAGTGTTCCTTTGTCTCACAGAAAGAATGGCTCTGCGCCTGATCGTTTGCACACGTCACTGCTAGTCTATTTGAATGTATACATGTCTGTGATTGGTTCTGTATTTAACCCTGTTGGAAGGGTTTCTGTATTGTCATATCCTGTGTTACATCCTTATATGGTCATGTCCTTATTTGGTAATGTCCTGCGTTGTCTACATGCTGTGTTGTTAAATCCTTATATAGTCATATCCTGTGATGTCACTTCCCATGTAAGAAGTGACTGGGTGCTGGTCTCCAATTTTTTAAAGTGGTCCTGGGCATAATAACATCTGACTTTGCATTTATGCTTACCACTCCGCTAAATTGCAAAAACATCATTATATGCTTTCTTAAGAATCACCAAAAACAAAAGTAGCTATAAGAAAAAATACTTGAAAATGTATTGTATTAAAATAATCCATCTTTTTACCTAATTAAAACCTGTACAATTTAATGTATTTAAATCTCCTACAAAGCTAAAGCCCTATCAACCCCGAAAAAAGGATGTACTAGAATATACGGTAGGCAAACAGAATACAAAGCAGAAAGGTTATTTTGCCCAAATCTAATACATCTCTGAAATAAATGCTGTCATTCATAAGGGTTGGTAATCAAGCTAGTGCAGCCTTTTGCATTTAACACAACACATCATTTTATTTCTCTTTCTCATGGGATATTCTCCTTGGCATAAAGTAATAATTATGATTATAAGAAATTAGCATAAATTAAAGTATTAATAACATTAACCTGTTAAATATTTCAGCATTTAGATCAGATAAGATTATTACAACCTGCACATCACAAAACATAAGTCATTACCATTTTCATAAATGTGGTGTTTAATGTTGACCATTTGCCAAGTAATAAGTTATGGAAAAACTGATTTTTTCATTAGGTGGTTTTTGATTCATGGCCAAGACAGTCTTGTTTTTTTGCCCTGGGATATTGTTACTGTAATTTAGAATACTTACAAATGCATTTGAATATGCGATGAATTGGAATAGATATATTCTTATTAGGTAAAAAAGGATCGCGCTAGATATTCAACAATATGAAGTTAAAAAACATATTAGTATAACATATAAGTCCATAGGTACATCCACATGTGTTTGTGACAAACTTGAAACTTCTTTGGTGACAATGTCCACCATTAGGGATGGGCTTTATGTTTGGGTCGAACATGAGTTTGACTCGAACATTGGCTGTTCACCCGAATAGCGAACAATTTGGGGTGTTCGCGGCAAATTCGAAAGCCGCGGAACACCCTTTAAAAGTCTATGGGAGAAATCAAAAGTGCTAATTTTAAAGGTTAATATGCAAGTTATTGTCATACAAAGTGTTTGGGGACCTGGGTCCTGCCCCAGGGGACATGTATCAATGCAAAAAAGTTTTAAAAATGGTCGTTTTTTCGGGAGCAGTGATATTAATAATGCTTAAAGTGAAACAATAAGAGTGTAATCTTACTTTAATGCTTAAAGTGAAACAATAAAAGTGTAATATCCCTTTAAATTCCGTACCTGGGGGGTGTCTATAGTATGCCTGTAAAGTGGCGCATGTTTTCCGTGTTTAGAACAGTCTGACAGCAAAATTACATTTCTAAAGGAAAAAAGTCATTTAAAACTACTCGCGGCTATAATGAATTGTCGGTCCGGCAATACACATAAAAGTTCATTGATAAAAATGGCATGGGATTCCCCCACAGGGGAACCCCGAACTAAAATTAAAAAAAAAATGCGTGGGGTTCCCCCTCAATTCCATACCATGCCCTTCAGGTTTGGTATGGATATTAAGGGGAACCCTGCGCCAAAAGTTAAAAAAAAATGGCGTGGGGGTCCCCCTCAAAATCCATACCAGACCTGTGTATGGTTTTTAAGGGGAACCCCGCGCCAAATTTTTTTTAAAAAATGGTGTGGGATCCCCCAAAAATCCATACCAGACCCTTATCCGAGCACGCAACCTAGCAGGCTGCAGGAAAAGAGGGGGGACGAGAGAGCACCCCCCCTCCTGAACCATACCAGGCCACATGCTCTCAACATTGGGAGCGTGCTTTGGGGTAGCCCCCAAAGCACCTTGTCCCCATGTTGATGGGGAGAAGGGCCTCATCCCCACAACCCTTGCCTGGTGGTTGTGGGGGTCTGTGGGCGGGGGGCTTATCGGAATCTGGAAGCCCCCTTTAACAAGGGGACCCCCAGATCCTGCCCCGCCTGTTTGAAATGGTAACAGGTACATTGTACCCGTACCATTTCACAAAAAATGTGTGAAAATGGTAAAAAAAAAACAACACACCGTGGGAGAAGTCCTTTATTAAAAAATAAAAAAATAAAAAAGTCCCACGTAGTCCATTCACCTCTGCCGATGGACCGAAAAAATAAATAAAGAAGATCTGCCTCCATGGGAGGCACACGCCATATGACGCGTCCTCGCAGATGACAGCTCTTTTTAAAACTGTGGGTGGGGCCACATGGTGTCGTCGCCGGGTGACTCCACCCCCTTTGACGCACGGGAAATTCCCTGTTACCCTGCCCCCCCTCTGACACACAGGGACATCCCTATGGCTTCCCCAGTAGCGTCAGAGGGGGGCGGGCCACCCAGTCCGTCCCCCTCTGATGCACGGGGACATCCCTATAGCTTTCCCGTAGCATCAGAGGGAGGCGGACCGGGTGGCCCTGCCCCCCTCTGACGCTACGGGGGGAAGCCAAAGGGATGTCCCTGTGCGTCAGAGGGGGCAGGGCCACCCGGCGATGACACAGTTTTAAAACAGCTGTCACCTGTGAGGACGCGTCATATGGCGTCTGCCTCCCATGGAGGCAGATCTTCTTTATTTATTTTTTCGGTCTGTCGGCGGAGGTGAATGGACTACGTGGGACAGTTTTATTGTTTTATTTTTTAATAAAGGACTTCTCCCACGGTGTGTGTTGTTTTTTTTTCACACTTTTTTTGTGAAACGGTATGGGTACAATGTACCTATTACCATTTCAACCGAGAGGGAGGAATCTGGGGGTCCCCTTTTTAAAGGGGGCTTCCCGATTCCGATAAGCCCCCCACCCACAGACCCCCACAACCACCGGGCAAGGGTTGTGGGGATGAGGCCCTTCTCCCCATCAACATGGGGACAAGGTGCTTTGGGGGTGGGGGCTACCTCAAAGCACCCTCCCAATGTTGAGGGCATGTGGCCTGGTACAGTTCAGGAGGGGGGGCGCTCTCTCATCCCCCCTCTTTTCCTGTGGCCTGCCAGGTTGTGTGCTTGGATAAGGGTCTGGTATGGATTTTTGGGGGGGACCCCACGCCATTTTTTTTCATCTTGGCGCAGCGTTTTCCTTAAAATCCATACCAGACCTGAAGGGTTTGATATGAATTTTAAGGGGGACTCCCTCGCCATTTTTTTTTCAATTTTGGCGCTGGGTTCCCCTTAATATCCATACCAGACCTGAAGGGCCTGGTATGGAATTTAGGGGGACCCCCACGCATTTTTATTTTTTTAATTTTGGTTCGGGGTTCCCCTGTGGGGGACTTCTAAACACGGAAAACATGCGCCACTCTACAGGCATACTATAGACACCCCCAGGTACGAAATTTAGAAGGAATGTTATACTTTTATTGTTTCACTTTAAGCATTATTAAAATCACTGCTCCCGAAAAAAACGTCTGTTTTTAAAACTTTTTTTGCATTGATACATGTCCCCTAGGGCAGGACCCAGGTCCCCAAACACGTTTTAAGGCAATACCATGCATATAAGCCTTTAAAATCAGCACTTTTTATTTTTCATGTTCGTGTCCCATAGACTTTAATGGTGTTCGAACCAATTTTTTGCCTGTTCGCATGTTCTGGTGCGAACCGAACGGGGGGGGGGTGTTCGGCCCATCCCTATCCACCATCCATCACCTTGTGCCACTGTGCCTCCACCAAAAGCTTTAATAACTGCTTACCTGCTCCTGTTGACCCTTTATTACAGGAGGTCGGTCTGTGCTTTTGGCTTAAAACCCAGTCAGGGTTTCTTCACATCTCAGATCTCATCTGCATATTGTTTGTCACGCAGTGAGAAAATGGTGGTAGATTTCACCAGAAAAACAAGAAGCTCCACATAGCATAAAATCCTTGGTATATTTATTGAGGTAGACTACCTCAATAAATATACCAAGGTTTTTATGCTATGTGGAGCTTCTTGTTTTTCTGGTGAAATCGACTACCTATTTCTTACGAGTGACATTCAATATGCGGAAAGTGGATGAGATCTGAGATGTGAAGAAAGGCCCAGGCTGGGTTTTAAGTCAAAAGCGCAGGCCGACCCCCTGTAACAAGGGGTCAACAGGAGCTGGTAAGCAGTTATTATAGCTTTTGGTGGAGGAACAGTGGCATAAGGTGATTGATGGTGGACATTGTCACTAAAGAAGATTCCAGTTTGTCACAAACACATGTGGATGTACCTATGGGCTTTATATGTATTTTAACTTCATGTTGTTGAATAGCTAGCGCAATCCTTTTTTTCTTTTATTTTTTATTACTGTAACTGTGCTACACAGGAGAATCCCTGCTTGATTTTATTATTGATAGATAATTCTTAGCGCAGTTTTTTTTTTTTATTATCTTGATTTTCTTATTAGGCCATGAAATTGTGGATTACACTGTCCCACGGAAGTGGGAACGGGGATCAGTTTATATGGCCATGGTTATGTGTGTAGTAAGACTGATTTAGAATTTCAGCTAAGAACCCATTCCTATATACTATGTTAAGAACATTTGTGATATCTGTAAACCTTTGTGACAGGCTGTGGTTAAAACACTGAATTCACCCATTCCCCCCCCCCCCCTTAGCATAGACATCTGTGCTCAGCTTACTGAGGCACACTTTCCTGTGTCCAGAGTATGTCAAGCTGATTAACAGGATAGATAAGGAAACCGCAAGAGCAAGGCCTGCAAAAGAATTCGCTTTGCTAAACTGCTTTGCATCAATAAGAGTAGGTTGACTGTTTTAAAAGATTAGAATGTCTTGTAACGGAAATGTATTGTGTGTTCGCTTGTGACGTAATATGATGGGAGATATATGTACAATGTGAAATGTATCGGGCGGTCTCTTGACGCATAGACACGAGTCGGGTCAGGAGCGTCCATTCCTTTCTGGCCAGAAGAGTGGAATAAATCTTGCATACCAGAGTTCTTTGTCCAGCTGTCATTTACTGATATTCTGCTACTTTATTTGGTGCATTTGGCCGTGAGGGGGGAATATCGGTGTGACTTGTTGAGGCAGGTGGCACTGTTTTCCACCAGACCTACAAGGAGTGGTCCGAGAGGCCAGCCCTGCGGGCTATATCGTAGTCTCAAAAGGCGCCTTCTAGAACTGTTATCTAGGAGACTGCGCTGTGTCCCATTTGGTGGCCTGCTGTGGACGACCTTCATAGCGTCAAAAGGACCTGGGAATCTGAGAAATAGATAGCTGGAGCTCCAACGGGAACAGGTGAGAGTCTTTTTACTTCTGTTTTTGGATAACAGTCAGACAGCCAGCCAGCCTCTCGACGGATCGAGAGAAGGGAAGCCTGATCACCTTCCGAGAGAGACGTCCGTTCAGATGATTGTGCATCTTTCGGACGATACCTCAGTCAGTCAGTAATTTTTGGGTGGGAATGTCTGGTATGATTGATGTGTGTATGAGACATCACTTTGTGGTGAAGTGACCGTGGTCCTCTTCTAAGTGTGGTTCCTGGCCGGGAGACCGCGTCCAGGCCACTGACCGAGGGAAGCGTTGTCTATTGTCCCTACTTGTGTCGAGGATTCAGACCCCTTACTGAATTCTCATCATCTACCCTACCCTCTGTGTCTGTCTTGGTGTCTGTTAGGTTATAATAATGGGTGGGAAACATAGTGTTGAATCTCCCCTACAAACCATGATCTCCAACTTTAAGAAGGGATTTGCTAAGAACTGCAATTTAAAACTTAGCCCTGAGAAATTGATAACATTGTGTGAGAAAGACTGGCCCTGCTATGGAGCGCGGTGGCCCCCACAGGGAACCCTTGACTTAGAGACCATTGACTGATTATTTGAGAATATTATGTCAGACTCACAGAAACATGACCAAGACGCACCTTCCAGGAGGACTGTTCGTTCGGATGATTGTGCATCCCTCGAATAAATCCTCAGCCAGTCAGGAGAAATATCCGTCCAGATGATTGTGCATCTCTCGGATAAATCCTCAGCCAGTCAGGAGGAATATCCGTCCAGATGATTGTGCATCTCTCGGATAAATCCTCAGCCAGCCAGTCAGGAGGAATATCCACCCAGATGATTGTGCATCTCTCGGATAAATCCTCAGCCAGTCAGGAGGAATATCCGTCCAGATGATTGTGCATCTCTCGGATAAATCCTCAGCCAGTCAGGAGGAATATCCGTCCAGATGATTGTGCATCTCTCGGATAAATCCTCAGCCAGTCAGGAGGAATATGCGTCCAGATGATTGTGCATCTCTCGGATAAATCCTCAGCCAGTCAGGAGGAATATCCGTCCAGATGATTGTGCATCTCTTGGATAAATCCTCAGCCAGTCAGTCAGGAGGAATGTTCGTCCAGATGATTGTGCATCTTTCGGACAAATCCTCAGCCAGTCAGTCAGTCAGTCAGCTAGGAGAAAACGTCCGTCTGAATGATTGTGCATCCTTTGGACAAATGGGAGATAAAGACCTGCAGTGGATAGAAGCCACAAGAAGAGGAACAGTGTAGAATAATGGTTATGACAAGAGTAGTACCACTGACAAAACAAACAAAACACATATATTCTCAACCCGAAGAGACAGATCAGCCTCCCCCGTATGTAGATGAACGGACCTCAGATAGAGACAGGTCAGAACCATGTCCAAATGCCCTGTCCAGTAAACAAGGGGACTCAAGTTGTTGTCCACTTACATCAGATTCAGCAAGTTTGTCAATGCCAAATCTCAGTAAATATACTCCTGACCGTAACACTCTGGGTATAGGCAGGACAGAAATAGGGAACTCAGTAGTTGTCAATGGGCTCCCCAATCAAGTGTCCAATTCCACTCCGAGAAATCCTGATGCAAACAGCCGGACCCTTGCCCCGTCTTTCAACATACCTCTGCAAATGCCCTTAAGAGAACAGGCGGTGGAGGAACATCTGACTCTAGTTTACACCCCTTTTTAACACAACAGATTTACTAAACTGGAAGATTCATAACCCTGCCTACTCTGAGAAGCCCCAAGCCATCACAGATTTGCTCCGGTCAATAACTCAGACCCATAACCCCACTTGGTCGGACTGCCAGCAACTTTTATTGACCCTTTTTAATACTGAGGAGAGACACAGAATTAGCCAAGCAGTGCAGAAGTATAAAGGCAAAAGACCCTTCCTATTAGAAAGACTTTGTAGTTTTGGGGGGGGGGGCATCAAGTCCAACATCAGTTTCTGTACATGCCGGATTCCCCTATTCCCTTGCTGGGCAGAGACTTACTTGCTAAACTCAGAGCATACATATACTTCCAATCTGATGGACAGGCTATCCTAAAATTGCCCCATCCCTTTGAAGCCTGCATACTGCAAGACATCCCGGGACTATGGGCAGAAGACAACCCACCAGGATTAGCCAGACACATTCCCCCAATCCTTATTGAATTAAAATCAGGAGCCACTCCAGTCAGCCTGAAACAGTACCCAGTCCCTCTAAAAGCCCTAGTAGGAATACAAAAGTACTTAAACAAATTCCTACACTATGGGATTCTAAAACCCTGTCAGTCTCTGTGGAATACACCTCTACTCCCAGTGCAGAAACCCGAAACAGCTCACTGTCGTCCTGTTCAAGACCTCAGAGTGGTCAATCAGGCTGTAATGACCATGCACCCAGCGGTCACTAATGAACTGTTACAATTACTGTGGGAGGCAGGTTATAAGGTGTCCCGGAGAAAGGTGCAATTTTGACAAGAGACTGTAAAGTACCTGGGATTCAGAGTATCACAAGGACAGAGACAATTGGGAGAAGGCAGGAAAGAAGCTGTTTGTCAGATTCCCACCCCGACTACCAGACGGCAAGTACGTGAATTCCTGGGGGTGGCAGGATTCTGCTGGATCTGGATACCGGACTTTGCCACAAAAGCCAGACCCCTCTATGAATCCACAAAGGGGGGGGGAGAAAAGGAACCCTTCCAATGGGGAGAACAGCAAAACAGAGCATTAAGACATTAAGGTCTCCCTAATGCAGGCTCCTGCGCTAGGCTTGCCAGATAGCCAAAAAGTCTTCTATTTGTATGTCAGTGAAAAACAAGGAATAGTAGTAGGAGTCCTGACACAATACTCTGGGTCTTGGCAGCGCCCTGTAGCATACCTTTCAAAACAACTGGACACTGTAGCTCAGGGATGGTCATTCTGCCTGCGGGCCATCGCAGCAACAGCCCTCCTTGTGGCCTAAGCTGACAAGTTGTCATTAGGTCAGGAGACTTATGTCCGAGTCCCACACCAAGTACAGGCATTAATGGATTACAAGGGAAATCACTGGTTTATTAACAGTCGAATGGTTAAATATCAAGCTATGCTGTGTGAAAAATCCTCGTATCCACTTAGAGACTGTAAACACTTTAAACCCAGCCACTCTGCTCCCCACCTCACAGGAACCCCTAACTCATGACTGTCTCCAGGTAATGGATATGCAAGCCGACCAGACTTGAAAGACAGCCCCTTGAAAAATCCAAACGTTGAGTACTTTACTGACGGAAGCAGTTTTGTAAAAGATGTTTATCCCCAGATATAGACTCAGACAATGGCCCTGCCTTTGTCCACAAGTGCCTCCAGGAATTAGCAACAGCAATTAAGATTACTTGGAAACTACACACTGCATATAGGCCCCCAAAGCTCTGGAAAAGTTGAACGAATGAACCACATGCTCAAGTCACAACTGGCCAATCTCTGTCAGGAAATCCAAATGAAATGGACCTTGATGTTGCCCATTTCTTTACTGAGAATTCAGAGTACCCCAACAAAGAGGACAAATCTGTCCCCTTTAAGGTACTGTATGGTAGGCCCCCACCTATCATTAGAGGGATAAGAGGAGACCTGCATCAGACAGGAGGGGTAGTTAACCGTGAACTAATACAGTGACTTGGGGAGAGTAAGCAAGACATAGGGAAATGGGTTCAAGAGAAACTTCCCATAAGCCTGTCGGACCCAGTACACCCCTTTAAACCAGGAGACACAGTGTGGATAAAGGAGTGGAACTTAACCCCACTAGGGGCAAATTGGAGAGGTCCTTACACTGTTCTGCTATCTACCCCAACAGCCATTAAGGTAGCCGAGGTGACACCCTGGATACACCACTCCAGGGTAAAACGAGCTGCTGACCTCACAGACTCCTGGCACAGTACAGTAGACCCCCAAGATCCTTTGAGACTGAGATTGACCAGAGAAATCAGAAGGAAGAACTCCAGCCCTGTGTTCAGCACATCCCTGGAAGCTGCTGAATTTACGCACGCAGAAGATAGACAGACTGCAGCCCTGCGGCCAACACACTCCTGGAAGCTGTTGGCTCAACGCACGGCGGAAGATAATGGATATCTACTAAGCTCTGCTCCAACCACACCGCCGACGCTGGTTGGTCTACGCACAAGCTGAAGCCTGAGGATATTCATCGGTGTAATGTTTATTAAAATCGTTATAATGAGACCTTTTGATAGTCATAATAGTGATACTGACCGGGTTAAAAGAGGGAGAGAGTAACTCATGCGACCCTTGTATAAAGACCACCAGAGTAGGATCCGTAACTACCAAGATGTTACTGTGGCACTCCCATTATCAATGCAAGGGCACAGAGACTGGTACTTGCATACATAATGGGACTACCTATTCAATGTGCTCCATTGAAAATCAGATAACCTGTTATGACCCCAATTATGCACCCTATAAAATGTGGCTAACCGTTCGGAGCTTTAGTTCCACCGCTAAGCTGATAAACCGTACACTGATCACTAACCCCAGCGCTGCAGCAAACCTGATTTTTGATGTGTGTTCTGCCATCAACCTCAACCACTTCCCATGGGGAGGGTGTGGAGGATTAGCATGGGAAAGAGAGTATTTGAAAAATGATAGGTACATCTGTTCAGGGAAACTGGGACCTAGCTGTGCAAATGAGGAATGGAACTACTGCCCCAACTGGAGGTGTGCTGCCTGGGGAACATGGGGAATGAAAAATCAGGATGCCATTCTACAATCTTTAGCTGGTTCATCCAGCTGCACAGTTGGGAGTTGCACCCCTGTGAATTTCACCATACATAAACCTGCCCGGTTTTTAACACAATGGGGAAATAAATTTGGAGTTCATATTTATGGTAAAGGATCAGACCCCGGTACAGTTGTGTATGTCTCACTGGAGACTGAACATACAAAGAGTACTAATCATCAGCTATTTCATTCCCTATATGAAGAGCTAGCCACTGGTATGGAAATACCCCCTAGCACAAAGAACCTGTTCATTGAGCTGGTAGAAATTGTGGCTGACAACTTACAAGTAACAGATTGCTATGTGTGTGGAGGAACTAACATGGGAGACCAATGGCATTGGGAAGCCAGGGAAAAAGATTATGATGTGCCATTCAGTGCCACCTCTGAGCAGCCCCCTGAACGAATAAGGTCAGGGTGGCACCTGAAAACATCAATAATTGGGAAATATTGTATAGCCAGGTCGGGTCCCCAGTATAGAACACATGTAGGAGAAATGGCCTGTTTAGGACAACAGTTTTATAACAACGCTTCTAAAAATACATCCTGGTGGAGTGATACAAACGTACCGGTGCCTGACCCACACCCTTTTACCAATTTTACTCATCTAAAAGGGCTATGGGAAAATCTCACCAAAGAATCTAACTGGAAAGCCCCAGAAAACTTGTACTGGATTTGTGGGAATAAAGCCTATTCATAGCTCCCCCAAGATTGGTCAGGAGCCTGTGTCTTAGGCACATTAAAACCCTCATTTTTCCTTCTTCCACTGGGGAATAGGGAAGAACTGGGAGTCCCTGTGTACATAGGTTCAAAGAGGAAGCGGAGGTCATCTAGTCTGAAGATAGGAAACTGGAAAGATAATGAGTGGCCCCCAGAACGTATCGTCCAGTATTATGGTCCAGCTACATGGGCCGAAGATGGTAGCTACGGTTATAGAACACCAATTTATATGCTTAATCGAATTATAAGGTTACAGGCTGTATTAGAAATAATTACTAACGAAACTGCTGCTGCCTTAAATTTGCTTGCTAAACAAGGAACTAATTTACGTGCTCACGTGTATCAGAATAGACTTGCCTTAGACTATCTGTTAGCTACTGAGGGTGGTGTCTGTGGAAAATGTCATCTAAGTAATTGCTGCTTAGAAGTGGACAACACAGGGAAAGTAATTGAGGAAATCACTGGTAGAATGAAAAAGTTAGCTCATGTGCCAGTCCAGACATGGGATGGTCTCAATGCTGGTAGCTGGTTCGGAGATTGGGGTTTCCCCAGTGTATATGGGGTAAAGGCTATATTGGGGATCGTTGTAGTAATACTCGTAGCATGTCTGCTGCTGCCCTGTCTGATTCCCCTTGGGACTAGAATGATCCAGAGTTTCATCGAGGCCACTGTTGAAAGAAAGGCTGCGACCCATATTATGGCTATGTGGAAATACCAGCCACTAACCCCCCGGGACTAAATAAAAATCTCAGTCACATTGGGCCCTGATCCATTAGAAAGCAGAACTGTATGTTATTTAATGATGCTTAATCTCGCTCATATTAATCGCTATGATTATGATCAAAGGGGGAATGAAGTGGGAACGGGGATCAGTTTATATGGCCATGGTTATGTGTGTAGTAAGACTGATTTAGAATTTCAGCTAAGAACCCATTCCTATATACTATGTTAAGAACATTTGTGATATCTGTAAACCTTTGTGACAGGCTGTGGTTAAAACACTGAATTCACCCATTCCCCCCCCCTTAGCATAGACATCTGTGCTCAGCTTACTGAGGCACACTTTCCTGTGTCCAGAGTATGTCAAGCTGATTAACAGGATAGATAAGGAAACCGCAAGAGCAAGGCCTGCAAAAGAATTCGCTTTGCTAAACTGCTTTGCATCAATAAGAGTAGGTTGACTGTTTTAAAAGATTAGAATGTCTTGTAACGGAAATGTATTGTGTGTTCGCTTGTGACGTAATATGATGGGAGATATATGTACAATGTGAAATGTATCGGGCGGTCTCTTGACGCATAGACACGAGTCGGGTCAGGAGCGTCCATTCCTTTCTGGCCAGAAGAGTGGAATAAATCTCGCATACCAGAGTTCTTTGTCCAGCTGTCATTTACTGATATTCTGCTACTTTACCACCACTACAAAATATATATTCAACTTTCATTATTTACATTACACTTTATTGCCACAATGTCAAACTGTCACACCATACTATAAACTCTTAATAAAGCCCCTGTTTACATTTTTCATATTTTCTGTGCGGTTCTAAATATTCTGCTTTTATTTCCACTGAATGAAAATCATCAGTAGTAGCTGTGGAGTTAATGTACAGTTAATTGGTGTACAGAACACCTCCAAAAATGTAATTTCCTGCTTGTGTGATTAGCTCAATGATTTTTCTAGAAGTCTGCTTAGCCGCTTCCTGACCAACCGCCGCATATATACTGCGGCAGGTTGGCTCCCCTGCGTGAGCCGTCATAGCTATACATCTGCCTGCGGGATCGGGATAGCAGGCGCGCGTGCCCACTGCACAGTGGGGGTGCTGATGCTCGTGGCCGACGGTCGCGATGACCGCCGGCCACAATCAATCATGACCAGGAGACACAGGACAGGGACGAGTGTGTGTAAACACACACTTCCCCGTTCTGTTCTGAGAGGAGTGACAGATCGTGTGTTCCTATTAGCTAGGAACCAGGATCCGTCACTTCCTCTAGTCAGTCCCCTCCCCCTTCAGTTAGAATCACCTCCCAGGGAACACAGTTAACCCCTAGATAGCCCCCTAGTGTTAACCCCTTCACTGCCAGTGACATTTTTACAGTAATCAATGCATTTGCATTTTTATAGCATTGATCGCTGTATTAATGCCAATGGTCCCAAAAATGTGTCACAATTGTCCAATGTGTCTGCCATAATGTCGCAGTCAAGATATAAATCGCAGATCGCCGCCATTACTAGTAAAAAAAAAAATAAAAAAAAAAATGCTATAAATTTATGCCCTATTTTGTAAACCCTATAACTTTTGCGCAAACCAATCAATATACGCTTATTGTGATTTTTTTTTACCAAAAATATGTAGAAGAATACATATTGGCCTAAACTGAGAAAAAAATAGCTTTTTTTAAAAAAACAATGGGGATATTTATTATAGCAAAAAGAACAAAATAATGTGTTTTTTTTTTCAAAATTGTCTTTTTTTTTTGTTTATAGCACAAAAAATTAAAAACCACAGAGGTGATCAAATACCACCAAAAGAAAGCTCTATTTGTGGGAAAAAAAGGACGTCAATTTTGTTTGGGTAAAATGTCACATGACCGCGCAATTGTCAGTTAAAGGGACGCAGTGCCGAATTGTGTGCTTTGGTCAGGAAGGGGGTAAATTCTTCCAGGGCTGAAGTGGTTAAAGGATAAGTTCACCTTTTCAAGCTGGATTTCAATTTTCATAATAAAAAGAAGCATTTTCCAGTGTTATTTCTGGCCCCACTATCCCATGTGCTTTTCTCTCACTTATCTTATCCACAGTAAGTTTAAAATCTTGTCAGTTTATTTGAATTTTAAAAATGATTTTCAGATTCTATTACTTCCTGTAGACCGTCTCTTAGCATTCACTTCCTGTAGGTCTTCTCCCAGAAGCCTTCACTTCCTTGTTGCATTACAAAAGAGGGCGTGATAGGGTGTGTTAACCACTCTGGACCACACCTCTCTCCCTCAATACCACCTTCCACCCACGTTCTATACAATCTGATTGTACAATCTCCTTTAGATCTCCCATCAGCTATGTAGTATAAGGGCCTGTCTGATTTGATACAAATTGAATGGATTGGTTTAGGTGTGTTTTCCTATACCATAGTTTTGGTAAATCGTACAGAGATTGTACTATCAGTTTGCATAATGTATGGTCATCTTTATACAAGTACATAGGAGGGAGTGGAGGAAGACACTTAGTTGTTCACATCTCTATGTAATGAAAACTCACATTCCCGCATGAGTTTTTATTTTGGGTGTTTTGGGCTTTTTTATTCATCACGCATAGGGCAGCCCATTCAGTTGAATGGCCTGATGTACACACAACAAACACCCCAGAGAAGCTAAAGAACTTTTTTTGGAGCGAAGCATGGTGCATTACAACAGTTTTTAGTGCTTTTACTGCCCTTGGGGTGCCTTTATCATGTAATGACATAACAAACAAGATGCACATTTGCAGCGTTTCTGAAACACATGGCAAAGAGCACATTTTCTATGCAGTTTGCCATGCATTTGGAAACACACAGATGTGAATGGAGTCTCATTGTTCTTCTGTAAATACACCAATTTCACTTTCAGGCTCCATTCACACTAATGCCGCATGCAGACAATCTGAATTGCCGACAACAAATGTTCGATGCGAGCTTGTTGTTGGAAATTCCGACCGCGTGTATGCTCCATCGGACATTTGCTGTCGAAAGTTCTGACGACAACTGTTTGAGAGCAGGTTCTCAAATTCTCCGACAACAAGACTTATTATCGGAAATTCCGAGCGTGTGTACACAATTCCGATGCACAAAAGTCGACGCATGCTCGGAATCAAGCAGAAGAGCCACACTGGCTATTGAACTTCATTTTTCTCGGCTCGTCGTACGTGTTGTACGTCACCGCGTTATTGACGGTCGGAATTTCCAACAACATTTGTGTGACTGTGTGTATGCAAGACAAGTTTGAGTCAACATCCCAAGGGTCCCAGGTTTGGTTGTCGGAATGTCCGATCGTCTGTACGTGAGTAGTGGGAGTGCATGTTTTTTTGGCTAGTTTTTCCAGGGACACACCCATTGATTCCAATGTGCTACACTACACGTGGCAAAGTAGCTCATGGGATATTTTGCCGTGGTGCGAGTTGCATGTTTTTTTACTGCACTGTCACCCATTTTTTCATGTGGCAAAATATGTGTTTGGTATGCCATTAACAATTAATGACTCAGAAAGCTCAACTAGGTAATGTTAGGTGTATAAATGTGGCCATACACTATACAATCTGATTGTACAATCTCTGTATCCTAATCTCTTTAAGATTGTAATCTCCTTTAGATTTACCAAAAACAATATAAAAGGAGGACACACCATCTATCCAATCACTCTGTATCCAATCAGGCAGGCCCTTGCACTACATCAATGGTGTCCTGTGGGCTGCATGCAGCCTGAGCCCGTCTGTAGGGATGCTGGGGAAGCCAGACAAATGCATGCGTGAAGGGATGCCGGGGATGCTGTGCAAACATAGTTGATGGGTGAAGGGTGTGTGCTAATAAGGTCAGCTGGTAAACTCCTTCCCGTGTCTTACTGGTTTCTCTGTCTCAAATCTACACACCATGAAGTGATAAAGGTTTCTCAGAAATACAGCAGAGGGCGAAGGTAAGACCTTGTCTGGAAATCAAAAAAAGCTCTTATTTTTCTGCAATTGAGGTCCATTAATGATATGTTGGTACATAGGGGAGTTGGATTTTAGAAAAAAAAGGTGAACTTTTTAGGCTTCCCCTGAAATATAAATGTACATTTTGGTGAGATAATCCCCAAGGGTTAACTACTTCGCAGGGGATGTGGATACTGCAGCTTTCCTCATTAAAACACAAAGTGCATCATTTGATTATAATGAACCAGTGCAACGTGGCGTTGAAACATTTTTCTTAATAATATACAGTATATTAGATTTGTACTATGATTGAAAAAATTATTATAATATATTAAAATTATATTATATAAATTATTATATTATTATTATATAGTAAATGGTCACCCTTTTGTTCTCAGGCTTCCCCAGTAATACATGTTTTATGGCCTAGGCAGGGGCATAACTATAGGGGTCGCACGGGTCGCAATTGCGACCTGGCCCCAAGCTGCAGGGGGCCCGTGGGGCCCCCTGTCATATATGTCTACACCTGAATAGGAAGGCCAGCGGGGCATAGAAGAACTGATCCCGCTCCTGCAGCCTCTGAAAGACCTGAAGGAGCCAGGAGCAAAATATAGGAGATCAGTTCTCCAATATGCCGCCCCGCCGGCCCTCCTATCCAGCCTGGTGCTAGCTGTATCTAGGACTGAAAGTTCCACCTTCCAGCTCCACCCCCAACTCCAGCTCCCGCTTCTTGCCTCAAGGCTGTTCCTGCCGCCGGGCAAAGTAGGAGAAACACTCCCTGCCCCAAGGCCGCTCCTGGTAAGGCACAAATACAATCTCTGCCACAAAGAGAGATTTAAGAGAATGCACAGTGCACTGCCCAGTCAATATACTGTGTCCAGGTGTCCTACTAAATGTCATTCTGCCCTCCTCCATAACACACTGCTCCCCCATACTGCTCTCCACTGCCCCCTTCCATCTCACTGCCCCCCCATACTGCCCTCTGCTGCCCACTCCTGTCACACTGCCCCCCATACTGCCCTCTACTGTTTCCTACCATCACACTGCCCCCATACTGCCCTCCACTGCCCCCTCCCATCACACTGCCCCCTATACTGCCCTCCACTGCCCCCTCCCATCACACTGCCCCCCAATACTGCCCTACATTGCCCCCTCCCATCACACAGCCCCCATACTGTCCTCCTCCCATCATGCTGCCCTCGACTGCCCCCTCCCATCACACTGCCCCCTCATACTGCACTCCACTCCCCTCCTCCTGTCATGCTGTTCTCCTCCTATCACACTGCCCCCCGCATACTGCCCTCCACTGCCCCCATCCTGTCACACTGCCCCATCACTCTGCCCCCCTCCTGTCAATCCGCCTCCCTCCTGTCACACTGCCCACCTCCTGTCACACTGCCCCCCTTCTGTCACACTACCCCCCTCTGTCACACTGCCTACCCATCACCCTGCTGCTCCCTCCCACCACACTACCCCCCTCTGTCACAGTGCCCTCCCGTCACACTGCTCTCCTGTCACATTGCCTCTCTCCCGTCACACTGCCTCCCTCCTGTCACATTGCCCCCCTTCTGTCACACTAGAAAAAAAGTAAAAAAAAAAACAATTTCTGCTTTTGCATGATTGGATGATTGTGTAGAGAATGTCTATCTATGTTTTTTTAATACTTGGCACAAGTGGAAGTGTGGACTGAAAATTATATTTACTTATTTTCATATAAAGCATGTCACTCATCAGACAACATTTCAATGGGGTTGTCACCATTGTTCATAGACTGTTTCCATTGCAATATTGCACTCAGTATTTATAACAGGTGGTTTTATAGGCTTAAAGAAGAACTCCATGAAAAAATGTTATTCCCCCATGCAGTGGGGCTCTGCCCACACTGCATGGGTTAACTGCTCGTTTTGTCTAGGGGCGCAAGGGAAAGCTGTACTTACTCGGTCCTTCGATCCTCTGGGAAACCATGTTCCCCTGCGTCCAGGGGTGGACTGTTCCTGCAGTCCTCACGTCCGGAAGCTGGTCTATGGGCGTTATGACATCAGAAATAGTCCATTCACAAGACCGTTAGTGTTCTTTCACCATGCCTACTAGCTAAGGTAGTGTATAGGAGAAAGAAGGCTTGAAAACACTGAATAGTGAGTGTAGTGTAGCACCCTTCTAGATATGTTGCTAGTCAATAGAAAAATGTCATTTTTTGCTGGGTGGTAGTTAACCCAGTTTTGATTTGTATAGTTGTGCACTTGTCTTCCCCCCAAGCTCAGTGGGATTGTGATCTCTCACTGTTGCCAGTCGGTGTCACTGGCTATAGTATAAGGTTTCCCTTTCAGGCTGAGTTATAAATATTTATATTTCCCTTAGCTATCCCAGTAGGAGGTTCAGACCACTGGAGCATGATGGTGGAAGGTATACATATTTGGGCAGGCCATGTGCTAGGTCTCTTGCCTCAGGCTGAGTCCTGAGAATTTGCTGCTGGACTGTTTATGCGGCTAGACACAAAAAACTCTTTGGGACCTAGCATGTGCTGGGTATTCAGCCCTAAACATCTGGCCTAGCAGATTCATAAACTGGTGAAAGCTGCCTTTTCAAAGGCCTTGCTGCTGGTTCATTTGCTGTTCATCAGGGTCCTGGCTGTGGCAGAGCCTGAGAGCCCAGAAATACCACTACAGATACACCCCTGAGGCTTTACCCTTGAGGATCCAGTCTGTTATCACTTCACTAGAAGGCAACAGGAAAATAAGTCTGGGTAGATATCCTCTGGCCTCGTAAGTAAAGACTGTTTGGTGAGCTAGGTGATGTTGGGTGCTGCAATTAGAGCTTACAATCTAGAAGGGGGGGGGGGGTCAAGTGAAACAAAAGGTAGTAACTGTGGGGGATGAGCTGATGGAGAAAATGAAAATACAGTTGTTAGGTGTGGGTAGGGTAGGCTTCTCTGAAGAGGAGGGTTTTCGGGGATAGTCTAAAAGCTAACAGAGTAGGAAATAATCAGACAGATTGGGGTAAGGAGTTCAATAGGATTGGAGTGGCTCTGGAAAAGTCCTGGATGCGAGCATGGGAGGAGGTGACGAGGGAGCTAGAGAGCAGTAGGTCATGAGAGGAACAATGAGGTTGGTAATTTGAGACTAGGCTAGTGATGTAGCTGGGGGCTAAGTTGTGGTAGGCTTTGTAAGTAGTTGTTAGTATTTTGAATTTAATTTGTTGGGTGAGCGGAAGCCAGTGAAGGGGTTGACAGAGAGGGGTGGCAGATACAGAGCGATTGGTAAGGTGGATGAGTCTGGCAGCAGCATTCATGATGGAATGAAGGGGGGATAGCCTATGTAGAGGTAAGCCAATGAGAAGGGAGTTGCAGTAGTCGAGGCGAAAGATGACCAGGGAGTGAATTAAGAGCTTTGTTGTGTCATTGGTTAGAAAGGGGCATATTTTGGAGATGTTGCAGAGGTTGAGGCAGCAAGATTTGGACAGTGATTGAATGTGGGGCTTAAAGGAGAGTTCAGAGTCCAGGACTACACCTAGGACCTTGGCATGCAGGGATGGGCTTAGTGTTGTGCCATTGATTTTGAGAGATCAGGGGAAGGGTTACGCAATAGGGAGTTGGTGTCTGTGTGCAGGCAGTCACCATTTTATTGAAGTGTACTAGAACCTGACAAGCTGATCCTGTCTGTCGTGCATCAGTCTATTCAAGTGGTACTATTTGCATTAGTCACTTCACAATGCTATATCAGAGCACTTGGAAATGATGGGTATGATTGACTAAAGAAGTAGAGCATATTGAATACAGAGAAGTGAAGTTTACTTTAAATATCCTGTCATATGCAAATGTATTTATAAAAAAGAGAGGAATTTGCTTTGAACATGATTGGATATTAAAGTGTTGACCACTTAACATATTTACTGAGCTTTGTGAATGTTCCCTACAGTTTTAGTAAATTCAACAGAGTGAGGTAATCACTTTAAGCTTTTACCTCATGTTACCATTTTTAAATAAGAAGCAGCAGAATATAATGATTTATGTAAAAACCTTCTATTTAAATGTTTGATGTCTTAGCTAGGTTAAGGCAATTGGAGACATACAGTATACTCAATTCTGCATCACTTGAAAATGTATCTGATCACCAATAAAATTGAAGTAGCAAGTTCGTTATTTAAACAGCTAACTGCTGCATGTCAAAGCACTGTTTAGACACAGGGAGTAACCTTGGTAATCTTAAAGTAAAATACATCTTGAATGAAATATATTTTAAGCTAATGGCTCATAAAAGCCGGTTAAACTTGTTAAATAAGGAATATGCCGAAACAGTTGACACACTTGGAAGAAGCAAATAAAGCTAACAGTTGGTATGTCTTTATAGCTCACCAGAGTTGGTCATCCATTTCCTGATGCCATAAAGTAGCAGAAAACCAATCGGCTCTACACTCTACAGTATATATATATGGAGTCAAAGGAATTAAAGAGTTAATCCCTTTTTTTTACAAAGAATATATAAAGCATGCACTACTGCGCAAATATAAAAGTCCTCAAAAAAAATCATATATCAGATGTGACAAGTGAAGTGAATGACAGGAGCCACCAGTGGACACTCCGGACGACAGAAAACAACTTTATAGTGACTGTGATCCCTCCACCGCACATGGATGGCCCCTCACCTTAGACAATCGACCTGAAACAGGTCATACAGCATAAATAGCATACACTGGGTAGACTGATCCAGATGATGATGGCTTCGCCTTCACAATTCAGCACTCATCAAGTAGAAACAAATGATGCATATGTAACAAAAAAGGGCAAAACATAGTGCTCTCCGTAGAAAATTTATTAAGTTTAAAAAGTAAAAATGTGCACTTACAGAGACCGGCACTCAGATCCGAGTGCCGGCTGGGAAGCTTGCGATCGTATCAGCCAATGGCCGCGGGTGACGTCATGCGCTCCTAGCCCCTGTACGCGTTACGTCCTGTGGGCGGGACTTCATCAGCGTGGGGCGGGATGCGCAGTGACGGCCCGCTTTGTTTATGTGCGATACCATAGTGACGGCAGCACCAATCACAGTGCAGATGCAATAATCAGGGGGGAACATGAATCCAGCATGTCCCAACAGCTGCACCTAAACTAATAGTCAGTACAACCCTCAGCCTCCCCCGGAGTGAAGAAAAGTTAACGCTGTCAATCTGTGTGCAGATAATACCCCAAATGAGAGATGTAAATAAGATTTATAATAAAAATCTTGAAAGCAACCCCGAGATATATAAATCTTCAGTCGGCCAGCTTAATGCCTATTTCAAACAAGGGAAATATAGCAATTTATTTTTAAAAACGCATTCAGTCGCACTAAAAAAAATTGCATAAGAAAAAATATAAAAGAAAATATAAAAGGAAAGACATCAGACCACGGGCATCGACTAGATACGATCGCATATACATAATCAATTGCAAGTATTACAGAAACATCAAAATAAAAAATAATTAATTAAACATAAATAAAATTATCTATTGGAAATAAAACAGTTTAAATCAAAATCAACATTCATTCCGGCTGGGGGTAGGACCTTAGTCTCGTAGATCCAGAATGATTCTCTACGACTGAGTTGTCTGATGTAATGGCCACCCCTCCAATGACGGGGAACCTTTTCTATCCCCCAAAATTTGAGGCATTTAGGGTCCCTATGATGACAAAGGCGAAAATGCCTGGACACACTATGGGTTTTGACCCCCCGCTTAATGTTACTAATATGTTCACCAACTCTCACATGTAATGCTCTTGGGGTCCGGCCCACAAACTGGAGGCCACAGTCGCACTCCAGCATGTAGACCACCCCCACTGATGAGCACGTAATCAGACCTTCAATTTGATAGCTTTTGTGTGTGACATTTGAGACAAATTCTTTCCGCCTTTTGATATTTCTGCTGGCTTTCCTGCACGTGGCACATTTGCCACACGCGTAGAAGCCAGACAGAAAACCAAACAACCTATTGGTCCCTATATTTGGTGGATCAATGACCCCTGGTGCTAACCGATCACGTAAAGATGGGGCCTTGCGGTATATAAACCGTGGGTGCTCAGGGAGAACAGGCCCAAGAGTCCGATCCCCTTTAAGGATGGGCCAATGTCTAGCTATTATGTGTTCAAATTTTTTATACTGGATATTGTAATCCAGTATAATGCGATAGCTAGTGGCATTATCTCCTGTTTCCGTGGGTTTGACCTTATCCGCCACAACAGTGTTCCTGTCAGTTGACAATACTTTAGCTATTTCTGAATCAACCAAAGCTTGCGTATACCCTTTTTCCTTGAACCTAGTTGCCAACACTTGTGATTGCAATAAAAAGTCTTCATCCGAGGTACAATTACGGCGCAAACGGATAAATTGGCCTCTTGGTATGTTGCAGAGCCAAGACTTGTGGTGACAACTAGTCAGTGGAATGTACGCATTCCTATCTGTTGCTTTAAAGTGATTTCTGGTTTGAAAACCCACCTCCCCTTTAAAAATTTCAAGGTCTAAAAATGTGATCTGTTGTTGGTTGATCGTCCATGTTAGCTCAATATTTTTGTTATTGTCATTCAGCTTATCCATAAAAATTTGCAGGCTCGCTAGATCACCTTCCCACACCATGATTCAGTCATCGATGTATCGTCTGTAGCACGACAATTGCGACGGGGGTCATGAAATATGGTATCTTCCTCCCAGTGGGCCATAAAAAGGTTGGCCACACTGGGAGCAAACCTGGCCCCCATAGCCACACCTCGCGTCTGCAGAAAAAAATCCCCATTAAACCAAAAGTAATTGTTCAGCAAACAAAACTCTAAACTTTCTAATAAAAAGGAGATATGGTCACTTGGGAGGTCGGTGGTTGCTAAAGCCCATTTAACAGAATCCAAGGCCTGCTTATGATCAATAATTGTATATAGAGAACCAACGTCTGCAGTTATCAGTATACTAGACGAGGTACATGGGAGGGTGGTTAAGATTTGAAGAATTTGTTTGGTATCGCATAGAAACGCTTTGGTTTTTGTAACAAGCGGCTGAAGGAAAAAATCAAGGTATTGGCCTAGTCTCGAGGTTACGGAATCAATGCCGTTCACGATCGGACGACCGGGTGGATGTTCAGAATTTTTATGTAATTTAGGTAAAATATAAATTATGGGGGTCCTACAATAGAATGGATCTAAATAGACAGCCTCTTTGGGATTTAGAATTCCCTTACTTTTACCTTTTTCTATTAAACAATGTAGATTATTCTTGAAAGACAACATAGGATCACCCCTCAAGAGTTGATAGGTGTTCCGGTCATTCAATAATTTTTCCATTTCTGCCTGATAGTAGGCAGATAGGATCACAGTCACTATAAAGTTGTTTTCTGTCGTCCGGAGTGTCCACTGGTGGTTCCTGTCATTCACTTCACTTGTCACATCTGATATATGATTTTTTGAGGACTTTTATATTTGCGCAGCACTACTTTCCATTTTATGTCATTGAGGTGTTCTTGAATTAGCCTTAGTGTCTGCTTGCATTTATTTTCTTTTTTTTGTTTACAAAAGTTTTATTTGGAAGTTTCACAGAAGTACAAATCAAAATATAGGAGTGTCAACAGAGTATATCACAATGTTATAGCGTTATTATTATATTAGGAGACTGAAATACATTTCTAGACCATAATTTCTAGGCAGAAACATGTAAATATGAAATCTGTATATTCATTAACTTGCAGGTACAATAATTGTATATAAATAAAATTGGGGAGAGACATTTCGGTGCTAATCCGTAATCCAATAAGACCATTTATTTCTATATATATGCATAGTATCGTTAAGGGTGTGGTATATCCACTCTACAATTTTGATTGATTCCATTCTGGAAATAACTTGTTGCCATGGGAGATTGTTGGATTTCCAGTTGTAAGCAATCATCCAGAGTATGGAGCTGCATAGAGAATGAATTAATCTGGAACATGGAAGTGGGACATTTGGGATATTAGCAAATAATAAACATATTTGTGGTGTAGGTTTAATTTTTTGTTTAGATGAAGATTCAATAATTTCAAAGGCCTTACGCCATATTAGGTCTAGGTGGGGGCATGACCAGAATATATGTATGAATGTACCAGGAACAGAGCAACCTCTGAAACAATCTGGGGATACCGAAGGGTAGTATGAATGTAATTTCACTGGGGTTAAGTACCATCTTGAGAACACTTTAATTGGGGTTTCTCTGAATGATATAGATTTGTTACTCTTTTGTAGATTATCTGACATGGACATCCAGTCTTCAATGCTGAATGTGATGCCCAAATCTGACTCCCATTTAGTCATCTGTGAGGATTTTTCCGGGACTCCAACACTGTTTAGGAAGTTATAAAGTTTTGATATCAAACCTCTGTCTCTAGTAAAGGAGATACAGATCTGTTCGAATACTGTGTTGGAAGGGTTTGTAGAGAGTGCGTAACATTCAGCATAGAATCCTCTAATTAGTTGGTAATGGTGAAATTCTGAAGAAGGGAGGCCATGTATAGATTGTAGAGAAGGGAATGGGGTAAAGTTCCATTTTAGTTGTAGGGATCTAAGTGTAGTAAGATTTTTGTTAATCCAGTTTGAGAAGGGTCTTTCGTTGTTGTATGCGTGTGGAAATCTGGGGTCACCTAAAAAGGATGCTAAGGGTGGGGTGTTAGAGGAAAGTTTAAAGGTGTCTTTATGTTTATTCCAAAGTTGGAGAAAGTGGGCCACTATAATATTTACTTTGGAGAGTTTACTGTATGATGTGGTATTAGACGATAATATTCCTTGTAAGTACAGTGGTTTAATAGAGGTAGTTTCAAATTTTTTCCATGGGGTGTCATGTATAGGGGTGAACCATTGAGAAAGCTGGGTTAGTCTGGCAGCAAGGTAATATAGCCATATGTTGGGAAGACCCAATCCTCCTGCAGATTGGGGTCTATGCATTAGTGCATAGCTGCATCTGGGTTTTTTACCTGCCCATATAAATTTGTTGATATTTCTCTGAATAGAGAATAATTTGGATTTTGGAATGTTAATTGGTAGGGTACGAAAAAAATATAAAAGTTTGGGTAGGATTGTCATTTTGATGGCACATATTCTACCTAGGAACGAGATATGAAATGAGGACCAAGACTTAAGGATATTGTTAATATTGGAAAAAAGAGGAATGTAATTAGACTTATATAACTGGTTGTGTGATGGGGTTATAGAAACTCCAAGGTACTTAAATGAATTAGAGCACCATATGAAAGGAAAATTGCTCGATAATAAATTTTGTGTGTTTTGAGAAAGGTTAATTGGCATGGCGGAACATTTGTTCATATTTATTTTGAGACCAGAGATATTGTGAAAAAGTTTCAGTTCCTTAAGGAGGGATGGGATAGAGGTAATAGGCTCCGTAAGGAATACAAGAGCATCATCAGCGTATAAGCTGAGTTTAAATTCGTTTTCCCCTTTAGTATATCCTTTTATATCATAGTTATTTCTTATTTTATGGGCTAGTGGTTCGATCGCAAGGGCAAATAAAAGTGGGGAAAGGGGGCAGCCCTGTCTAGTCCCTCTGCTAAGGGGGAAAAATTCTGAGTTGTGACCTGGGATTTTAATTCTAGTTTGGGGATTGTGATAGAGGGCGTTAAATCCCTGCAGGAATTTATCTGATATCCCAAATTTGGGTAGTAAAAAGTTAAGGTAGGACCAGCTAACGCTGTCAAACGCCTTATGAATATCTAGACTTAAGAGGCAAAGCTTCCGCGAGAAAAGATTTGCGTCTTGGATAATATTAGTGACCAGTCTAACATTATCAACAATTTGTCTTCCGGGGATAAAACCGGTTTGGTCAATGTGAATTAGATTCGTGATAACTTTTGCCAGTCTGTCTGCAAGTAATCTTCCAAAGATTTTGAGGTCGTTGTTTAAAACTGATATAGGGCGAAAATTTTGAGGAAGAGAGTGATCCTTAAGTGGTTTAGGGATTAGGGAAAGATTAGCTAGAAGCATCTCATTGGGGAATTGTCCACCATTAAGAATGTGATTAAAAAGGTTAGTCAGGTGAGGGGTTAGGAGGGGGGCAAATTTTTTATAATATGAAGAAGAAAAACCATCCGGGCCTGGGGCTGTGGAGGTTTTTACAGGGGGCGTTCAACAATTCTATTTGCTGTGGGGTAAGAGAGGGTAGTCTAATGTCATCCATCCACAATCTGGAAGACTGGTCTGTAGGAGGCTGAGGGCTCGAAAGGAGGTCTTTATAAAATGTGGAGAATATTTTAAGTACTTCTTGAGGGTGTGTGATCATATTTCCTTTGTGGTCTCTGAGTTTGTATGTATGTGGGGGTTTGTGTTCATGATTAAGTTTTTTGGCAAACATAGATGAGGGAGAGTTGCTATGTAATAAAAATTTAGCCTTGGAAAACCTTAATGATTTCTCTGTGTTTGCTGAGAGGATAACATCTAACGCTTTACGCTTGTCCTGAATTTGTTTGGTAATTTCTGATGAAGTAGTTATTTGCAATTTAAGGTATAGGTCATTAAGTTCTTTAGTGAGGCATTTGATGTCTGTGAGTCTTTGTTTATTTCTGTTTGCAGCGAGGCTGATTAAATGGCCTCTTAGGACTGCTTTATGAGCTGCCCAAATCATAGTGGGAGGAGTATCATCATTGACATTGTCAGAAAAATAATTTTCAATTTGTGTTGTGATGGTCTGTGTCAGTGAGGCATCTGTTAGGATAGTATCATTTAGTCTCCAATTATATGGTGATGGTTTGAGACCTACTTGTGAAGTTTCAAAAAATGTAATGTCATGATCTGACCATGGGCATGGGTGTATTGTAGCGTTAGAGGAGTTAGCTAATAGAATAGGCGTGCAGTAGATGTAATCTAGTCTAGCGTAGACATCATGGGGATGTGAGTAATGTGTGTAAACTTTTGCACCTATGTTATGCGCCCTCCAGGAGTCAATTAGTTGAAATTTATTAAGGGATCTGTTTAAAGATTTAGGGAAGGCTTTGGTGGATGGGGAAATTTTGCTTCTGTCTAGTGCTGGATGTGCTGTTAGATTAAAGTCACCACCGACGATCAAATGGGGAGAGCTAAGTTTTTCCAGAGATTCAAAAAAGCCCTGGAAAAAAGAAGAATGGGATTCATTTGGTGCGTAAATTGATGCAATAGTAATTTCTTTGTTATTTATCTGACCTTTTATAATGATATAGCGGCTATCTGGGTCTTTATAAATATGTTGTGAGTCAAAAATGGTAGTGTTACGTATAAAGATAGCAACTCCGCGGGTTTTATTGTGGTATGTAGTATAATAAAATTGGTTATATGTTTTGTCAAAATAGTTTGGATGTCTAGAGGAAGAGAAATGGGTTTCCTGTAATAGGATGATATCTGCACCAATTCTTTTGTAGTGTTGGAAGGCCTTTTTCCTTTTGTGGGGTGTATTGAAGCCATGAACTTTATGAGATATTACTTTAAGTACCATTGGTAATTTGTAGAGAGGTTTGCTTATGAAATAAGACTTTCCCAATTACATATATTGAAAAATAAATGAAAAGCCTATATATAAAAAGTATATAAACGTATGAGGGAAGGTTAAGACTTAGCATTTGGAACAGGAATGTCACCTTATACCATATTAGTATAGAAACCATGGTCAAATGTGTATCAAATTTAAAGCATGAGTATTTGAGACAAAAAAAATTATAACGTTGGATCATTAGATGAGAATGAATAGCATTACTGTAACTTCCATTTTTAAATCTATATAAAGTATCGACCATAAAGGTGAATTTGGTGAATACTGTAATAAAAAATAACAAAAACAAAGGGACAAGAGATATCTTGTCACAACATTTTTCATTTGAATCAGGAGGACAAACGCGTCCTGATCCTGCGAATGCCATCAAGTGCATCATCCTCCAAATTAAGGACGTAGCAATTAACCGCATGAGCAGGTGGGGAGACAATCCAGCGACGACGGACTTAGCGGGCTATTTGAATACACTGGAACAAAAACAATTAAATACCAACCAGAGGGGTAAATGTAACAGCAGAGGAAAACACCCTCTATCCTTGGGGGATGAAAAATAAGGAGATTGTATCTCATTTTTAACAGACCCCAAGTTCACCCAGCAAAAATTTACCATCCTAAGCACTGCTAAAAACTCACTTTAGCCACATATATACCTTTTAGCGATAGTAAATAAAATAATTTAAAAAAAAAGGGGGGGGGGAAGGAAAATGAGGAGATGGAGGGAAGGGAGGGATGGAGGGGAGATATGGGGGGAAGGATAGGAGTAGGGAAAGGAGAGGGTTTGAGATAGAGATGTGGTAAGTTTGTTCCTCCATTCGTTTTTTAGGGATCTTGATGAAGTCCAGGTACCAGATGAGGGGGAAGTTCAAATGTTAACAAACTGATGAGTAGGACTGTGCTCAGGATGATCCATCCAAACAGGGATTAGGAAAACAAACCAAAATTCAGTCCTGAAAGGACAACTAAACAAGTGGGGCCATGTGTGAAGAGAAATAGCACTTAATCAAAGTGGTCAGGTGGCTTGGTTCTGGAAAGGTTGCCGCCATCTTCTCTGTTCAGCTGTGTTGCGTCTGGAAGACGGAGTCGACCATATTGGGGAGGGTCTTGGAGTAGTTGGAAATCTGTTCGGTGGTTCTGGATCAAGTAGGCCCAGTTTGACTAGCAGTTCTTTGCCTTCAATTACATTATACACGGTGTATGTAGAGCCATTATGAGGAATTGTAAGCTTGAATGGAAATCCCCATCTATATCTTATGTGAGCTGTTTGTAAGATGTTTGTGACTTCCTTCATTCTGCGTCTTCTATCTAGAGTGGCTGGGGAGATGTCTGGATAGATTTGTAGCCTATTGCCCTCAAAAGCAATGTTTGGAGTGGTTCTGGAAGCACGCATGATTTCCTCTTTGGTAAGAAAATCCTTCATGCACATGATGATGTCTCTAGGTGGTTTGTCAGGTAGGGGTTTGGGGCGCAGGGCTCTGTGTATACGGTCGCATATGAATGCTGACATTGGTTTGTCAGGGAGAAGATTGTGGAAAATTTTGGAGACCGTTTGCATCAGATCAGTGACTGTTTCAGGGACACCTCGCAGTCTGATGTTGTGGCGTCTGTTCCTATTATCCAAATCTTCCACCTGTGCTTGCATAAAGGCGAAGCTATCTGCCAAGGATTCATAGTCCTTTCTTAAATCGTTATGAGCAAGTGAAAGTTCATCGTGTTTAGTTTCTAAGATGTCCGTGCGATTTCCTATATTGGCTATTTCCTGAGATAGGGCCGTAGTAGCTTTATGTACCTCACTCTCTATCTTATTAACCAGCTTATCAAAGATTGTGGTAAGGCTGGCATCCAAATCAGCTTTAGATAATGGGGATGAGTACTCACAGTTCCCATTGTTGAGAGAGTGGATGGATGGGTTGGAGAGCTGTTTCGTTGCGGCCGCGTGTGTGCTGACTCCGGCGCCATCTTGGGACATCTTTCCGGCCTGCTTGCCTGCAGCGTTCAGAAGATAGTGGGTTAAGTGGTGTTGTGAACGGCGAAAATGCCCGGTTCTTCTTACCGGCATGCACGGAGGGTTCCCCGAGGGGTATGGAGTATTTTCGGCGGCATGTTGTATGTCTGGCTCTGGTTATTTTAGCCCGCTCTGGCCGGGTCAGACGGAGCTGTGGCTACTCACGTCCTTCCCGCATCGCGCCGCGCATGCGCCCCTTGCATTTATTTTCTGTGTCCACTGATTAGTCAGCGCTGAATTTATACATATTATTTTTTTGATTATTATTTAAGCACTACTGCCATGGATTCACTTCTTTACCATCATGTAAAAAAAACCAAATATGTCAAAAGTTGAAATATGCATACAAATACTCTTCCTATAGCAAGTTCATTTTCATTGAGAACATTTTATAATTGGGGGTGGAATAATGCTTACTTTGTGATGCTTTTAGTTTTCTATTGACAGAGGGTGTTCAGATGTAGAGTTGTTTTGATGTTTTTCTGTATCACCTGTACTTTGGCCTGATGAAAGTTAATATTTACTTTGCTAAATGAACAGTGTCTACTTTACTTTTATAACTCAACCCTACTGAATTAATTAATATAACAGATTAACTGGAGGTCTACAATTTCTCAAAGGCATAATGATTTAGAAAGAATGTACTAGAGTTAGGTGAAAATGAGTTTGGGCCAAACATTGGCTGTTGGCCCATTCGATGAACACCTGAATTGTCAGGGCGACCATTTGTTCAGCTCGCCAAATGACCACAATGCACTGCGCCGCTGCACAGTGCATTGGAAGCCCTGATTGGCTGAAGCAATGAAAGCTTTGCCCAATCAGGGTACAGAGCACTGCCAGAGCCATGTTTGGAAAAAGTAATGATTGTGCCCAATCATGGCTCATTGCTCTTAGTCCCACCCCACACTATAAAACTATTCTCCCTGTAGCGGGCATTTGCAGTGCGATATTGGCATGGAGAGAGATAGAACAGGGCTCTGTTCAGTGCTACTAGCGAGTTAGTGTGCTATAGTATACAAAAACTAGCCCAAGTGTGCTATTGCGATTCTTTTGTCAGTGTAGAATGTGAGTTTAGTGTGAATCTAGCGATAGTGCAGTGTGAGTGTAGTTTGACCATTTATTTTTACTTTAGTGTCAGTTTATTTTGTCAGGGCAGGATTTCTGCAGTAAATTTCAGTGCGTTTAGTGAAGTTTAAAGCAGTATATTTCAGTGTGTTAGTGCACATTTAACGCAGTGTATTTTCACTACGTTACTGCACGTTTAACGTAGTATTTTTCAGTGCTTTATTGCATGTTTAACGCAGTATATTTCAGTGTGCTACTGCACGTTTAGCGCAGTATTTTTCAGTGCATTAGTGCAGTTTAACGCAGTATATTTCAGTGCGTCAGTGCATGTTTAATGCAGTATATTACAGTGCCCTACTGCACATTTAACGCAGTATATTTCGGTGCATTAGAGCATGTTTAATGCAATATATTTCAGTGTATTTGTGCCCATTTAACGCAGTATATTTCAGTGCGTTACTGCATGTTTAACACAGTATAGTTCAGGGCGTTATTGCACGTTTAACACAGTATATTTCAGTGCATTGGTGCCTATTTAATGCAGTATATTTCAGTGCATTACTGCACATTTAACACAGTGTAGTTCAGGGTGTTAGTGCATGTTTAATTCAGTATATTTTAGTGTGTTACTACGCGTTTAACGCAGTATATTTCAGTGCGTCAGTGCAGTTTTACTGCAGTATATTGTAGTGTGTCAGTGGAGTGGGTCTGTGTAGTGTGTACTCAAGTTGAAATGCACCATACACCACTCTCCATTGATTAAAGTGCATTCACATACACATTTCCACATCTTTATAACACTTTGTTAATAATTGCCTCCCCCCTTCGTGTCTGGGAGACAAACAAGGAGAGCAGATGTTCCCATGGCACTATAAAGGGGCCAGCTGCATCTGTATCAACAGGCAAAGGTGAACATGGTCCGTCCTCAGGCAGGGCATCATTTCCTCTGCTTAGTGATGTTGCTCATGCTATCCAGCCACAGCATGCAGAGGTGGTGGTGGACTGGCTTACTAAACCATCCTCATCCTCTGTTGCCCAAGCAGAGACTAGTGCGCAGTCCACTGCAGCTGCCAGAGTGGCTTATTTTGCCTCCTTGTCCACAGCTACTCCAATCATATCCACAGCATCAGGCATGGAGGAGTCAGCTGAATTATTTGAACACAGCATCAGTCACTTGCTCCTTGACAATGCACAGCCATTACTTAATTCAGATCTTGGTTCTGAGGTTGAGGAAGGTGGGAACATGAGCCTACAAAGAGGGGAGAACACTGGTACACAACAAATTGGCAGTGATGTTCCCCCAGCCTCAGCGTATTGCCAAGTTGGCTGCAGTGGTAATGAGGATGGAGGGATGATGGGGATGAGGTCACTGCCGGATAGAGGAAGAAAGTGAGGATGAGGCACAACCCAAAGGGGCAGCCCTCATGGAAGAGTAGAGAGCAGCCTCCCTATTTCACCAGATTGTGGAGCTGTTATCTCCCAGCCCACTTCCCACAGCTCAGCTGTTTGGGCTTTTTTTAGCACGTGTGCAGCTGATTTCACTCTTGCAATTTGCAAACTTTGTATCAAGCATGGCAAAAACACCAGCTATTTGGGTACCACATACTTGACAAGACATTTAACCTCCCACCACTCAGCCTGTTGGCAAGAGCACCTGAAAGCCACACAAAAGGGACACAATTCTGCACCCCCTCACTGCTCATCTTTCTGGTCTACCCCCGCTATACCTCATGACCTCTCAGCAGCCTCCACTGACAGGGATGATGGTATAGCACAGGGTGTCCCAGGTCCTTTGCAGCACGTCTGGCAGTAGCACACCACCAGCTGTAGAGTATAGCAGGCAAATTTCTCTGCTTCATCTGCTGCAGTGAAAAAAAATACAGTCAATACCACCCACATGCCCAGCATCTAAATTCAAGCTTGTCCATCTGACCTGGTGCATGGGTTCTTCACACTTTCAATATATACTACTGATTTTATCCACAGAAGTATTAGCTCCCTGCCACAGTTATCCCAGTATGTCCACGTGTCTCTACCTCAGCTCCCATGCCAGATATCCCGAGCAGCTCTGATCCTCTGTTCACATCTATGAAGTTGACGTGAGTTCTTATAGGGATGCCTATAATAATATACCCATCACTTGCCCTTATTATTTAGCTACAACATTATACCATATGGTTATGTCTCTTTATAGATTACCATTGCATTTGCCACTGAAGCATTGGTATACCCCAACTAAATGCGTCGGGTCTACATAAATACATGATGTCCATACAGATGATTTTATGTATTTTATATTGTTCCACTCAAGAACTTTAAATACCATCCAGCCCTTCCATTGCTATATGCTGTGCAGGATTTGTCTTCACCCCATGATATGCCCAAGTACCATGGCGTTAATATGTATGGTAATATGTATATGTGTTTTTTAACATTCCTTGCGTTTATGTGATCTTGTGTATGCACCTTTTGTCATTGAGTATGCTATAGATGACCTCATAAGGTACAGTAAAATAAAGCAGGCCAGAAGAGTCTGTAGCCATTTCAGGCGGTCATACACAGCCAGTACTCAGTTGGCTGAAATTCAGCGGGAATTCCACCTGCCCATTAACCACCTGATTTGTGACATGCTCACCAGGTGGAACTTGACTTTGGCTATGCAGCAGAGGCTGCACATGCAGCAGAGGGCCATCAATGAGTACCTGTGTGAGTATGGCACAATGACAGGCTCGGGCCGGCTCAGCTTTTTTTCCCCAGACCAATGGCTGTTGATAAAGGATGCATGCACTGTACTGTCACCATTTGAGATGGCCACAAGGATGGTGAGCCGTGACAATGCATGCATCAGTGACACAATTCCTGTTGTGTTCCTGCTAGAGCAGTATCGCATACCAGGTGCTGGAGGCCAATGGAGACAGGGCTTCCTTTGCATCTAAGTCCCAGACTCCCCTGAAGGTGAACAGGAGGAGTCGGGCACAAAGTAGCATAGGTCGCCTGTGAAGTTGCCTGCAGAAACCTCAGGAATGCAACTGTTGTGATGAACAGAGTCTGCAGACAGGTGGCACCTGTGAGGTGAGACAGGTCTGTAAAGTCACTAAGATAATAGAGTAGTCAACCTGAGCCGAGATCAGAACCAGGTAAAAAGCAGAGCAGTCGAAGTCAGGTGGAAGCCGGGTCAAACACAAGAAGCAGGCAGAGGTTATCTGAGCCGGGGTCAGGAACTGGAGATAGGCAGACAGGTTGGGGTCAAGCCGGGTCAGAAATTAGGGAACACAGGAGCAATGAATCACAGGAACACAGGTAACAAGCTGAGATCAGACAGCAACTTCAAGCACTGATAGAATTCCTTATAAAGGCCCATGTGATGTGCTGCTGGCGACGCTGGGCCCTAGAACCCTTCTCCTAGTGTTGGTGCCCTGGCAGATGCTGGGTCCTAAAGACCTCCTCCTGCTGTCAGCGCCCTGACAATGCCCCCCCCCCCCGATGAGCAGCCTCCAGATGCCCATTTGGGCAATTTTCTCTGAGTATTTGGCCCAAAATTCTCGGAGGAATCTGGGAGCATATACATTGGCTTTGGGTTCCCAGGAGCTTTCTTCGGATGGATTTCCTTTCCACGTGATTAAGTATTGGATCTGCCTACCTCATTTTCTGCAATCTAGAACAGATTCCACCCTGTATTCTGTTTCCCCTTCAAAAGTTACCAATGGTGGAGGTGGTTCCATTCTACCTGGAAAAGGATCCGGAATGGCCGGCTTGAGCAGACAGGCGTGAAAGACTGGGTGAATTTTGTATGAATCGGGCAGAAATAACTCGAAGGCCACTGGGTTTATTACACGCCACTGGGTTTATTACACGCCATATATTGGCCATTGGAAAATGGCCAATATATCTCGGCCCCAACTTCTTCGAAGGACACGATAACTTCAGGTTGGCTGTTGATAGATATACTTCATCACCGACTTTCCTGTAAAAGAACTTCTTATAGTTGGACTGAGCCTTTTGTATACATTCTTGGAGGGATTGGTAATTCCGTTACAGCAGGCACTGTTGATTCTCTTCTATAGTCTCTGGTATGAATCCAAACAGAAAAGGAAGAAAATAACTGTACACCGCTCCCTCCTTCCTCCCAACTCAGCGCTAAGGGTTTCAAGCTAAAAACAATAAAGGCAATAAAATTGTAATTGTACAAAACACATATGTGTATCAGCCACCACTTAAAAACAAAATAAATAATAACATGTGAAAAAAGATTCCCACTGTTTGAAAAAACAATCAGTTTAAAAAATTATATCAAAGTGGTGCTCATGTCAAATAAACTAGCTAGCATATGTATATACACATATACAATAAAACAAAATAAATACACAAAACTTGATATCAAAAATGGCAGAAAAGCAATAAGTAAGTGAAAGAAAATAGAGTCCGTGATGAGTCTAATAATTGGATTTAAGGAAATCTGCCGGCGAGTGCACCTATCACCGCAATCCTCCACACTGTGCTCCACACACCCCTCTGGGGTTTAAACTCACCAAAATGATGATATAATCAGGCCTCAAAAACTTCCATAATATCCTGCCACCATACACGGACTCGATCACACAGAAAAGTCTCAAAGTATCAGACAATTCAGGAACATAAGGAGAAATAAACTCCACATAGAGCAGTTCAGTTTTTACTTTTTATTGTGTGTCTCCAAATTAATATTGTGTAAACATCTTCAAAACAAGTACTGGGTTCCAAAGATGATGGGATAGCTTGATTTCAGTATACCAATCTATCTAATAATCCTTCCTGGAAGGTCGGAGGTGTTGGAAGTGCTGCGGGAACACACTCAATCCACTCACCGCTTAGCACTAACTCCTTCCGGTTTCCCAGCTAAATCCCTGGAACGCAGCATAGGATATGTCTTCTTCCGGACGCCGTAAGATCACACTCTGACCGTTTCGTCATTCCGACTTTGTCAAAGGGCGTGATCTATGGCGCGATGTCCCCGAATATATTGCAAACTTTCTCAATCCCCTTTTACTCTTTGTAAAACCTGAAGTCTCCATATTAAACAGATGCTCACTGGAGGCTGCAGGTTAAGCCATAAACAGTTAATTACTCTAAATGGCAACTACTGACAACAGAACTAAGGACCATTACAATCCACATTAAGTATAATTTCATAGTAAAAGAGTAGGTATCAAACAATATTCAATATTTGTAATGTGTCATTAAAATATCATCTTAAATATTTAATTCCCTCAAATAGATCCACTATACGGATATCTGGTATAATTTGCATAAAAATCATAAATCAATAAATATATATAACCTATCCACCAATTTCATATACGGGGCTGGAAACTTTATTATCAAAGAAGGAAAACTGGTTAAAAGTATTTAAAACTACTAAAACAGATACTTTTATTACACCCATAGGTAGAAATTAAAAAGGCTTTTTTATAAAAACAGAAAAGATCTATAAAAATCAATACACCCCCAAATTAATTCTATATTAAGAATTACTAAATAAATGAAATCATTCTTAAAGGAACACTCTGTTGCTACCAATACACATAAAAATGGACCATAAAGTGAACACTATTCAGCACACTGACCCCGAAATATAAAATATTTCCTACATCTAATAGTCACTTATAAAACACATGAGATCAAGATCTACATTTAACCCTCTAAGGGTAAGACTATCTGTCAAATAGATCCACTGAGTTTCTCTCTTTGAGAGTTCTCTCACCATATTAGAACCCCTCCGGGTTTAATGTGATCAAAACCCCAAAATTTTAGACCAGAGGGGTCCTGATTGTGGTGTAATTTAAAATGTAGGGACATGTTATGATCCTTTAAACCAATACGAATATTATGGACATGTTCTGCTATTCGAATCTTTAAAAGGCGTTTAGTTCTCCCAATATACATTAGCCCATACGGGCATACCAAAGCATACACTATGTGTGTTGTGCTACATGCGATGAAATGCTTGATGGTAAATTCCTTATTATTGGAGGGAGATACAAATCTTTCTACTCCTCTCAAAGGTCTATTGACTTCCTTACACACTTTACACTTCCTACAGGAAATAAAGCCGTCCCTATCCCAAAAGGATGGAGGCCGGCTAGGAGGGTCAAGTACCTTTTTTACTACAAAGCCTCCATAATTTGGAGCTCTACGGTAAATAAACTTTGGTTTAGTAGGGAGAACGTTATTCAGGGTTTTGTCCAGACTGAGAACATGCCAATGAGTTTTAAAAATAATCTCCACTTCTCTATACTGGGAGTGAAAAGAAGATATAAATCCCCACCCATGATCACTATTCCTTACCTCTGAGGATACATCTTTTAGACACTCTTCCCAGGGTACAGATCTAATCTCCTCAACAACAGTGTCGGTATAGCGGAAGGGTGGAATCCATAGTTGGCCCAGAATGGGGACTGGTTGGTAGCAGAGTGTAGCGAGTTGTTATAGGTGAACTCCGCCAGTGGAAGCAGGGAAGCCCAATTGTCTTGGGAAAAGGCTGAAAAGCAACGTAGGTACTGCTTCAAGATTTGATTTGTACGCTTGGTTTGCCCTTTACTCTGGGGGTGGTATGCCGAAGAAAGGCAGAGTTCCACACTCAGGGCTTTACAAAGAGCCCTCCAGAATCTGGAGGTAAACCATACCCCTCGATCTGAGACAATGTTGTTGGGCAGACCATGGAGTCTCACAATCTCTCTGATGAACATGTGAGCTGTCCCTGTAGCTGAAGGTGTGCCTACCATGGGCAAGAAATTGGCCATCTTTGACAGGCGATCCACCACCACCACCAGGATGATAGTGAATCCTTCAGAGGGCGGAAGATCAATGATAAAGTCCATGGAGATCATCTCCCATGGACAGTTAGGGACATTTAAGGATCTCAATAATCCCCAGGGCTTAGTCTTGTCACCTTTGCTGCGAAGGCACACCATGCAGGTTCTAACATAGGCTCTGCAGTTTTGATCAAGGTTGGGCCACCAGAAGGACCGTTGGATAAGCTCACTAGTTTTACGGGCTCCAAAGTGGCCAGCTAATTGGTGGTCATGGAATATTTTGAGAACTGGAAGCCTTGCTTCTTGGGGTATGAAGACCTTATCTCGATGCCACAGTAATCCATCCTGTCTCCTTAGAGAAGCATGCTCTGTTTCAGGGCAAGATGCAGAGGCCTGTTCAATAGTCGATCTCAAGCAAGGCAGAATAAACAAAAAGTTCTGGGCAGAGAGAATGGTGCTCGGGGTAGCAGGTTCAGCACATTCAAGGAACATCCGGGATAGGGCATCTGCCTTCCCATTCTTAGATCTGGGTCTATATGTCAAATGGAAGTTAAATCTTGAAAAAAATAAGGCCCATCTGGCATGCTGGGGCCTTAGGTGCTTAGCAGATCTCAAATATTGTAAGTTCTTATGGTCAGTAAAGATCATGACTGGGTGAGTAGCGCCCTCCAACAGATACTTCCACTCTTCAAATGCTACTTTAATTGCCAGGAGTTCTCTGTCGCCTACATCATAATTCTTTTTGGCTTGGCTTAATTTTTTGGAGCAGAAGGCTGCTGGGTGTAACACGGCCTTTGGGCCCAGACGCTGAGAGAGGACAGCTCTTGTAGCAATTTCAGAAGCATCAACTTCAAGAATGAAAGGAAGTGCTGGGTCCGGGTGTTGCAATACTGTAATGGAGGTAAACAAGATCTTCAGACGTTCAAAGGCTGCCTGGGCTTCCTAGTTCCAGAGGAAACTGGTATGTAGGCGAGTAAGCTGAGTTATTGGGGAGATAATGGTCGAGAAGCCTTTGATAAACCTCCGGCAGAAGTTGGCGAAACCAACAAATCTCCCTTTCTATCAGAGGGTGCAGGCAATTCAAGGATTGCTGAGACCTTTTGGGGGTCCATTGAAATCCCCTCAGTGGTTATTATGAACCCTAAGAACTGGATGGACTGCTTCTTGAATTCACACTTTTCTGCTTTAGCATACAAGTTATGACTTCGCAAGGTGTTTAGTACTTTCTTGACATGGTCCATGTGACATGGAGTTCAAGTGAGGCTGAGAAGATCAAAATGTCATCCAGGTAAACGATCAGAAACAGGTCAAGGTACTCTCTGAAGATATCGTTCATGAGATGTTGGAACGTTGCAGGGGCGTTACATAGCCCAAAGGGCATTACAAGGTACATAAAATGACCGAAGTGTGTTCGGAAAGCCGTCTTTCATTCGTCCCCTCTCTAATGTGGACCAGGTTGTAGGCCCCTCTCAAGTCCAGCTTAGTGAACACTCAGGCTGTTCGGAACCTCTGAAACAACTCTGGAATGAGGGGAAGAGGGTACCTGTTCTTGACAGTGATCTTGTTGAGCTCCCTGTATTCAAATACATGGCCGGAGGGAGTGGTCCATCTTCTCAACAAAGAAAATGCCTGCTCCTGCGGGTAAGGAGGAGGTACGAATTAAACCCTTGGCCTGGTTCTCATCAATATATTGCCTGAGAGCTTCCAACTCAACCTTGGATAATGGGAAGATGCACCCAAAAGGAATCTCTGCTCCAGGAAGCAACACAATGAGGCAGTCGAAGGGCCGGTGCGGAGGCAGGGTAAGCTGAGGGAACAAGCTGACTGGTATCTGTTGAAGGTTGAATGGTTAGGCACGCAGTGGGGTCGACTTGTATGGGAATGCCACAGTATTGGCGACAGTAGCTGTAGGAAAAGGTGACCTCCCATTTTCACCAGTTGATTGATGGGTTGTGGGCCTGCAGCCAAGGTATCCCCAGGATGACTGGGAAAATGGGAGATCTGATAATATCAAAGCGGAGAAATTCCTGATGAACAGTGTCTGAGGTTGCAAGAATGGGGATAGTCTCTTGCATAACAGGCCTTGAGCTAGGTGGAGTGCCATCAGCGAGGTGTATGTCCATTTTTTTTTTCTTAAAAAGGAGAGGAATGTGTAAGTCTTTTGCAAGGTTAATATCTAAGAAGCAGCTGTATGCTCCTGAGTCAACGATTGCCCGTAATTTGACCTCCTTTCCAGCCACCTGCAAAGAGATAGGAAATTATGTGAGTAGACACAGCTGGAGGTATGAGGGATATAGGTGCCTGGACCTACATGGCCGAATGGAACAGTTACGTAGAAAGTGGCCTGCAACTCCACAATAGATGCATAGGTTGTTTAGGTGCCTACGTTCCCTTTCTTCTGGGCTCAAAGAGGGTCAGAGTAGACCTATCTGCATAGGCTCTACATCGGATGTATTGGAGGTTGGAGGAATGGAGCCAGGGACTTCTGGGGCCGGGACTTTGGGTAGCACACAAGTTAGCCTAAAGTTCTGGGATCGCTTGGAGCGCCGCTCCCGCAGGCACCTGTTAGACTGAATAGAAACTTGAATGAGAACCTCAATTGTAGCGGGAGCCTCAGACTTGGGTAGCTCATCCTTGAGGGTTTCAGACAGGCATAGATGAAATTGGAATCTTAGGGCTGCATCATTCCAACCTGTAACAGCTGCCCACCTACGGAACTCTCTGATGTAGTCTTCCACTGCTCATCTGACTTGCACAAGGGAATGAAGAGCTGATTCGGCAGTGGCGGTTTTCTGCGGGACGACTCTTTTCAAGCAGGTTATGAGCCCAGGATTGTGGTTTATCAGATAGGAGGGAGATGATGAACCCCACTTGGACGGTCTCAAGTATGAAACTTCTAAGCTGCAGGGCGAAGTAAAGTTTTCAGGCATTTTTGAAGGCCCTAAACCTTCGTTTGTCCCTGGAGAAGCATTCTGGAATGGGGACTCTGGGTTCTGGGAGAGGCAGTAACACAGCAGGTGGAGCAGCAGCAGCTGAACTGGAGAGTGCTGTTGCAGAGGTGGAGCTTGTGGCTGGGTCGGGTTTGGCGGGAGCCATTGAAGTAGAGAGGGTATGGAGACGTCCCTCGAGCTGGAAGTATCCATCTTGCAGGTTTTTGACGGCTTGTGTTAGGGCTGTCATCTTTTGACACAGCGCTTCCAGTGCAGAAGCACCTCTCTTGGCCTCAGACATAGTGGCTGACTGATACTATCACCTACCAGGTGCTGGAGGCCAATGGAGAGAGGGCTTCCTTTGCAGCTAAGCTCCAGACTCCCCTGAAAGTGAGACAGGAGGAGTCAGGCACAAAGTAGCACAGGTCGTCTGTGAAGTTGCTTGCAGAAAGCTCAGGAATCCAGCTGTTGTGATGAACAGAGTCTGCAGGAAGGTGGCACCTGTGAGGTGAGACAGGTCTGTAAAGTCACTGAGATAATAGAGTAGTCAACACAAGCCAAGATCAGAACAAGGTTTAAAGCAGAGCAGACCAAGTCAGGTGGATGCCGGGTCAAACACGAGAAGCAGGCAGAGGGTATCCGTGAGACGAGCAGGGGTCAGGAACTGGAGATAGGCAGACAGGTTGGGAACAAGCCGGGTCAGAAACTAGGGAACACTGGATCAAGGAATCACAGGAACACAGGTAACAAGCTGAGATCAGTCAGCAACTTTAAGCACTGATACACTTCCGAATCCTTATAAAGGCCCATGTGATATGCTGCTGGGGACGCTGGGTCCTAGAGCCCTTCTCCTGTTGCTGGTGCCCTGACAGATGCTAGGTCCTAAAGACCTTCTCCTGCTGTCAGCGCCCTGACAAGCAGACTCTGTGTGGCATTATGGATAGGGCACTCGAGGCAGAGCAAGCGAGAGGAAGAGGAGAACTTCCTTTTCTCTCAAGGCCCGCTTTATACAAACACCATTCTTGCCATGCCACAGAACACACAAGAGGAGAGGGAGGAGGAGGATTCTGGCAGTTTTGGAGGCTTTGAAGCAGACCAAGACATACATCAACCCTTAACAGATGGTTTTCCATCCCCAGAACCCTTGGAAGTAGTATGTGGCTGGGAGTAGGCAGTGCCAGATACTGTAATCCAGTGTCTGCTTCTCATGCCTCCCCAATTTGCGGTGCATGGGTTCCCTCATTCTTCAAAGCCTGTGAAAGGACCCGAGAATACGTGGCATCAAGGAGAAGGATTATTATTGGTTGGTAGCCCTCCTTGACCACCGTTATAAGGGGAAAGTCGTGGAACTCATCCCGTCCCCACAGAGAGAGCAGAAGATGAAATCTCTTGAGGACACCTTAAAGAGGAGTTTATGTAATGCCTTTCTGCACTCTGGTAGGTTACAGTCTAGTGGAAAACGTAGTTTTGAGGCTTCTGTTGATCAAGCGGTGGAAAAGGGGGCAGCCTCAGTGATGTATTTCAAATTTTTTTTAGTCCTCGGTGCCCAGGGCTGTCAGCTTCCATATCCCATCAGCAACATCTGCATCATCTGGTGGGAGATTATCTAGGGGCCAAAACAGACATGGACAGCTTTCGAGCTGACGATCCACTGGGATACTGAGTCGTGAGAGTAGACCACTGGCCAGAACTTGCTCAGTGGGCAATTGAGCTACTGGGCTGCCCTGCATCCAGCGTGCTTTCCGAACAGTCATTCAGTGCTGCCGGAGGTTTTGTGACAGATAAGAGAGAGCGTCTGTCCACAGACTCTGTGGATCGGCTGACATTTATCAAAATAAATCAGTCCTGGATTAGCGGCAACTATTAAGGACCTGATGCCAATGTCGCTGATTAAGTGCTTTCTGGATCTTGAATCTCTGAAAGACTGTCTAGGCTGCCTAGCTTTGTGGGTGTTAATTTCCTCTGGAATACATTTTTTGGTGTAGGTTTCATGGGCACAATTAACACCCAAGGACCAATTTTTCCACACCTGTTTGACAGGTGCATATCATTTCAATTTATGACAGCAAGGCCAATTCTTGCTTTCATCAAGAGTACCTCTATAGGGTTACAGTGTAAGGCACCACCAACACCAAAAGCCCAATTTTTCCGCACCTGTTACTTCTATCCAAAGTCCTGTTCCTCTGATCTCTGTTTGATTACTGTGTTTGACCCGGCTTATCCTGACCATGCTTGCTCTCCACCTGTCCTGACCTCGGCTTGCCTTAAGACTTTGTTATATCATTCATCTGCCTGATATCCTGTTGCGAACCTCTGCCTGCACATTGACCATTCTCTGCCTGCCATTTATGCTCATCTCTGATAATCCGTTGCTGACGTGGCTTGTCTGACCCTGCATTCAGTTATCCGTCTGTCCTGCTCTGCATGGAGCCTGGTGATGCCGGTCCTCCACCCGCTGTGTGTCTGCATCTACTGTGCCTGCTGCCATCCACTGCTTCAGCCATCCAGCCCAGCTCTGGTGGCGCACCTGCCACACACCTCTCTGACCAACAGAGGATCTCGCAGGCACTCTTACCTCACTTTCTCGCTTTCTCGCGGCCACTGTCGCAACTCCAGTAGCCCTTGAGCTGGGGCTGTACAAGTTGTCTCCCTCTACACGTCAGGCTCTGCCACAAGGTACATGACAGTGAGTACCGCGCTGGATCAGACACCTGGATGCCACTACCCCACCCAGCCTCAATGAGGCCAAAAGTTTTAGGCCTTTCTTGGAAGGGTTTAATTCAGGGAAAATGGACTAATGGGATCTTTATTGATTTTTAAATGTTTTTCTTTCTCCCAGCTTTTCTTTCCACTTCTTTCTTTATTCCATCTTTTTGCTAAAGATCAGACTACAATGACCTATCTATTTGAGGTTGTATTATGTATATTCATGTTTACAGAATGCTACTTTGATTCCACTCATTTGGGTGGATTACTTAATTATAATCTTGATTATTCATATGCGATTTCATTATGTTGTTATTTGCAGGTCAATGTCTGTGTGCCTCATCTGACGTCCTTTATTTAGTCTGTGGTCATTTACATGCACCCGGTACACGTAGGCTCCCACTATTCTGGGAGCCTTCTTTCCTCTTGTACTGTGGCTTTGTTTTTGCTGCCTGCTTAAACTCCTACAGTTCTTTGAAGATGTTTTGTGTGTCGGGGGCGTTTTGAAAATATATTTTTTCCTTATGGGGAGTGACGATGTCCTTCTCCCCTTTTATCCCAGCCACTATACTGATGATTATGTTTGGTTTTTAGATCGCAGAGTTGTCTCGATCTCTGCTTTCCTTTTTCCAATTCAATCATCATGAGCAGTGATACGGCGGCGCTCACTGTTAGCAGTGAGGTCTCTGTCTTTATTTGACTTCTCCAGTAGGCAGAATGGGAGCCATCACAATAACAAGTGATGCTCTCCGTCTACATTTGGGATTGGCTGATGTGATCAGGAGGGCGGACTTGTCTTGTACAGCCGGCCTCTCTTAGAGTCATCAGCTGTTTAATTGATTTTCAATACAGCGACGTGTGGGGAGTGACGTCATTGCCTATACGGCATACGGCGCTTCTCTGACCCCACGAGACTCTGTGTTTAGCTGGGCTATATAAGGAGAACGCCGGGAACCCTCGAGGCGCCATCCTTTTTCACAACAAAACTTGTGTTGCTTGATGCTGTGACAGGCAGGCTGGAGGATTCGTTTCTCTGGGCTATATAAGGAGAACGCTGGGAACCCTTGAGGCACCATCCTTTTTCACAACAAAACTTGTGTTGCTTGATGCTGTGACAGGCAGGCTGGAGGATTAGTTTCTCTCCTCCCTGCAGTGATTTCTTTTTTCCTGGGGAGCCTTTGGAGATCTTTTTGCCTATGGTAAGCACAATGATTCCTTTCTATTATGCTTTATTTGGATACATCCTATTTTATTGAATGGGTTATTTTGGGTTTTGTATTTCTTTCTACTTGCAGTAGGCTCAACTGATTGTGGTGTGGTTCCTTCTCCCACTCCTTCTTTTTGAAGCTTCAGTCTCTATTATCTATATTGAACTAATATTTATTCATCAACATTTGTTGGATGCCCCACTGCAATACTGACATTATCCCCTCTGTTGTAATTATTTTTTTCAGATATGGGTCTTTTAGAATGTTTCCTCCAATTTGGCTCTTCAACCTGGCCCTCAGGGTGGCTCATAGTATCCCCACTGGAGTACTTCTATCATAAGTGGAGGGGAATGTTTCTCTTTTGTCCTGCTTATTTTTTATTTATTTTTTATTTATTTATTTTTTGGTGGGCTCTTTAGTCCCCTTAACCTACCTCCTTCCCCCTTATTTGTAGGGGTGTATAGGGGGTTTGTCTTTATTGTACAATCTTTTGTCCTATTTTTGATTATGGATCCAATTATAACTTCTACCATATTATTTGTTGAAAGGTAATCTCATCATTGGTTCATATTTCTCCTTTTAGACGCTCCCTGTTGCTATCTTGGGTTCCTCCAAACTGCAACTATACATCTACTTTGACGCCTTAATTGGATTATAATATCTGGGGGCTCCTTTGCATGTTTAAAGGCCAATACAGACTATATGGATGTCGGATTCTGTACGGTAACATTGTTTGGCACGTAAGTTTTGGCATATCCCTGGGAGGGCCATACAAACCTGTCAGTCCTATAAAGCATCTGAATTGTTGTTTATAAATAAAATGTTTTGTATTGATATTATGTTTTTGTAATTCTAGAAATGGCAAATTGTCCCTGATGAAGACTATAATTTTTTATATCCTCAAAACGCGTCGGACTGTCATTGCCATAACTGTTAATTACCATTTATAATTTTGTTATTTCTTTTTCGTTTGATATATTTTTTTTGTTGTGATCAATCTTTTTAAAAAATTTTTGTACTTTAAATAAATTCTTCTTTTAACATACTTTTCTATTAAGAATTTCCTTCAAACTCATTTTTAATTGCCTTTAAAATCCCATCACTGAGGTTCAGCCCTTTTCTACATATTCAGGGATGTTGGCAATCTTTTTGCATCTTTATTTGGGAGTTACTTTTTTTCAAAAAATAGCTTTATTTACATCCTGGTTTTGTGGAGTGTGTAGAGAGGAGTGTAGGATAATGTACCATTCATTGTCTTTGGTTTTGGCAGCAGTAGTTACTGCTACTGCTGCAGTCATTATAAAAAAGAGGTCACTGAGCAAATACTACTCGGTGTATGTATACACCACAATGAAAATTAAATAAAATAAATAGAATACAGGTATTGCTTTCTATGTTCATAAAAAAAGGAGAGAAAGAAAAAAAATATTGAATTCAAAAATACATGATTAGATGTGAGCAACAAGTGAATGCCTCAGAACACTAAGGCAAAGTGCAACAGTGTAACAAATGTCTGTGCAAATACAATAGAACATATACAGTGTAGAAAAAATATTTAAACAGTGTAATAATAATACCAAGCTTATGTATTCCAACAAAAGTCCATATCCATACAGGAACAGTAATTAATAAAGTTTGTGCATACTTTATAGCACAAAAACGTAGTGATGAGTGTCCCCAAGTGCTGAGTGAATATTAGAACCAAAACTTTGCTGCAGTGACTAAGGTGCGTAGGCAGACCTCCACCATTCAAAACTGCTTACCAGAAAAAGTTGGTCTCTGGGTTATAGGAGACCTAAAGGACGGATGGCTGCAACCCCAGCCAGGGATCTGTACAGCAGGCACCTAGTTACCATCCGAATCCCGGAACTCTCTCCGCCAATCATACCATAGTAAGTAGGGTATGTCCCCATAAAAGAGATAAAAAGCTCCACATAGCATAAAATCTAAGGTTTTATTGTGTAAAGCAGTATAGATTGCACTTACAAGATCAGTTGTATATACAAGCATACAGGAACGCCGGCCGGCTACAAAACTACCCGTGTCTTCCGGGTGTACAGATCGCGGTGTCGTCGGGACGTAGCTCCTCCTCCCTACGTCATTTCGTCACAACAGGACGTGGTCACGGGTTCTATTTATTTTATTTAATTTTCATTGTGGTGTATACATACACCGAGTAGTATTTGCTCAGTGACCACTACTTATCTTCATAATCTTTCATAATCTTTCATGATGCTGTAGGCACCTGTTTGTTGCCACTCTCATTTTTTTTCAGCGCGGCTTTTTGAATTTTATTGGATTTTATGGTTTACTACTTTTAGTCGCAGCTCATCTTAATTTTATCTGTGTTAGCGCAGTATTTATTATATATTATAAGAAAGAAGAAAGCCAGGCTGAGGAGGAGGAGGATGATGATGCTGTCAACCAGAAGATACTGGGTACACCCTGTAATTGCAAATAGGGAGGAGAGAGGACAGTTCAAGATGATCTACAATGATCTACGTCAACATAATGAAAAATTTTTCAACTACACTCGTATGTCAGTTGACAGGTGAGCAATTTTACTTTTTCTCCCCATTCCTCCATACCTGCCTTTATGCTACATCCCCCCTCCATCCCTCACCCTACATCACTCCCCCCTCCATCCCTAACCTTCACCATGACCGGTATCCGAACATCCCTCCCACCCCAATATCCCTCATCCCGCTATCCCTCCCCCCCTACTATACGTCACCCATCTATCCCTCACCCCCACTTTCCCTTACCCCCTCCATCCCTCACCCTCCATAACCCAATACATCCCTCTGCTCTGTATCCAACCTCCCTCCCTCTCCCTACTTCTCCCCCTTATCCTAATTTTCCCCTCTTTCACCTCACTTCCTTATCTGATACCTCCTCCCTTCCCTTATCTATGTAATCTTACCTCTTCTCTGTATATATTTAAATTTCAGTTTCAACGAATTGCTTCAACTGATCTACAGCAGTGTGGAGCATCAGAACACCACTTTCCGAAATAGTGTGGAGCCAGCTGAGCGATTACTTGTCACCTTAAGGTAACATATTTAATAAAAAGCCAGATAGACAGCTTTTTTATTTGTCATGGCACCTGATCCACTCTTGGCCTCACATATTTGATGTAGGTGTTGCGTACACTACGCCACCTCGTCTTTACTTAACTAAGAGCAAAAACTGAAAAAAAGTAAGCACACAATTAATTATCCTTCTCCTTCTTTACAGGTACCTAGCTATGGGCAATCCTTTCGCCAGTTTACAATACGAATTCAAGTTGGGCAAATTGACCGTGAGTTCTATTGTGCATACAACCTGTGCAGCTATCTGGCTAGTTTTAAAGGACTTGGTGATGAAGAAGCCGACTAGGGAAGACTGGGCTAAAATTGCCAAAGTTTTTTGGGAGCGGTGCAATTTCCCAAATTGTGTGGGTGCAATAGATAGAAAGCACATCAGAATAATCAGCCCACTTCGTAGTGGCTCAAAGTATTTTAACTATAAAAAATATTTTCATTTGTCCTAATGGCAGTGGCTGATGCCAATTATTCCTTTACCTATGTGGATATAGGATCATATGGAAGTAGCTCTGACTCCAGCATCTTCTTGCATTCTTCTTTTGGAAAGATGCTTCAAGAAAACTCACTGTACCTTCCTGATAATCTCCCACTTCCTGGAACAAATCAACCTCTGAAGCCTTATGTCTTTGTTGGGGATGAGGCATTCCCTATTTCTGAGCGCCTTCTACGGCCATATGCAAACAGGGGACTGTCCAATGCAAAGAGGGTATTCAATTACAGACTGTCAAGGGCAAGACGTGTAGTGGAGTGTGCTTTTGGCATACTTGCCAATAAGTGGCGTTTCCTGCACTCACCTAACAGCCTTAGTATGGAGCATGCCAACATGGATCAGAACCCGTGGCAACTACAGTGGGGAAAATGTGCGCCAGGACTTCACAGAGTACTTTATGTCAGCAAATGGGAAGCTATCGTGGCAGCTCGATGCAATAGGTTAAAATGCTGTACTCTGCTTCACATATTTGCATGGTGTCAATTTTCATCGTTAAAAATAAAAAATGTAATTTGATACTGTTCACGTGTCATTATTTTACAGGGTGTGTTGTGTACATATCGATCTTCCAATACCATATCCTCACTACAGATAACCTTAACCCTTTCCGTAACCCTAATCGTAAAATGTAGCCTAACCCAGACGTCTCCAATCAGTGCAATAATAGACAAATACACATCGATAAGCAATATACTTACAATTGGGTTTATAGGTTCCAGGAGATAAGCTGCACCGGTCATGGTACATGAGATGGATGATTTGCGCCATAGTAAGCAATAGTAAGCAATAGAAGCAATGCAGACAGATATTACACCATAGTTTGTCTTCCCCAAATTTTTTTTTATTTTTTTAATTTGTAATCTTCATGGAATTACATACTTTTTGAAAAATTTTTGGGAAACAATCAAACTTCAAACATTGTAAAGAACCACATAACGAGGAGATAATAGTCTGTCTCCTTCTTCCCTTTCTCTCACCCTTCGTGTTTTCTCCCCCTCACTCGATCTCTTCCTTCAAGTCAAACTTAGTTTGACCCTCTAACTTTCTCAGACCGTCTCACTTCCTCTGACCCTCTCACTTTCTCTGACCCTCTGACTTCCTCAGACCCTCTAACTTCCTCAGACCCTCTAACTTCCTCAGACCCTCTAACCTCCTCAGACCCTCTCACTTTCTCTGACCCTCTCACTTTCTCTGACCCTCTCACTTTCTCTGACCCTCTCACTTCCTCAGACATTTTCACTTCCTCAGACATTTTCACTTCCTCTGACACTCTCACTTCCTCTGACCCTCTCACTTCCTCTGACCCTCTCACTTCCTCTGACCCTTTCACTTCCTCAGACCCTCCAACTTTTTTAGACCCTCCAACTTTCTCAGACCCTCCTACTTCCTATCCGTTTCTATAGTCTTTATGGACATACTGGACATTTTCACTTTTCTTGTCCAAAAAGAAGCACCTAAACCTCCACCTCACTCTCGTACTCTCTCTCTTCCTCCTACTTTTGTACATGTATCCCAGTGCATAATCCACGCAGACCTCAAAAGTTGGTATGGACCAAAAAAGTTTTACATAACTTAAGCAAATGCAATATGGTTAATAACATGAAAGAGGCTGTGCCGTTTAACAGGTAGGCATCTATCAATTCAAAATAATAGTAACACTCTGTTTCTCAGGTGTTGCTAGCCTCAAAGGTACAGGCGGGGATATCACTCTATCCGGTGGTTCACTCGGGGGCCCATATTGCATAATCGCATCACAGCCCTTTACATTTTGGTCAGAGGTGGGATACATGACCTTACATTGATGGTCAGTGGGATTGGTTGTCAGTGGGATAAATGCCCTTACATTGGTCGTCAGTGGAATTGCTGGTCAGTAGGATGCATGCCCTTACATTTTGGTCAGAGGTGGGATACAAGCCCTGACATTGGTGATCACAGGTGGGATGCAAATCCACTAAAAAATACAAAACATAACGTAAACAAATCCAATATGGATTAACAACATGAAAGTGCCAGTGCCATTCAACGGGTAGGCATCTATCAATTAAAATATGTTGTAACACTCTGTTGCTCAGGCGTTGCTTGCGTCAAAGGCACAGGCAGGGATATCACTCTATCCGGTGGTTCACTCGGGGGCCCATATTGTGCATTTGTGGGAGGCTCAATTGAATTAGCTTCAAGTGATTGATTTCTATATGGATAAGGACTTGGAATGATTGGTTTGAGCTATTCCATAGGTCTTGACACAGGTGGATAGTGGTTTGGCATGGATGGCATTTGCTTGTAGAGCTGTGGTACTCTGCTTTGTTATGGGAAATGGTGAGGAATTGAGTCGTGTGGTCTTAATTCCATTTCTCTTATCATATCCGGGGTTCTAGATGGAGTGGTCATTAAGGAAGCAATTGGTGGAGGAATGGGATATGGAATTCTTGATCTGGGGGTCTCATATATGGTTGAGTGGTCAGAAAAACTAGAAGGATAAGGGTTTGATGCAGGCTTTGAAGCAGAAGAAATGGGTGTAATTATTTCAGTGCTAGTACTCTCGTGCATTGGCTCTGAAACATGGCGTGGCATAGTGAAGTAATGTATGCAATGTTGCACTACAATCCTCATGTTGAAGTAATGGTCTGGCAAGACCTATTTGAGAAGAGGCACCAAACTTAGGGCAAACATAATATGAGGGCATCGCTGGACATCGATTTGTTCAGTGATCCTTGACACTATATTGAGTAATTTATTTGTCTTGTCTTGGTCTCCCACCTGTTCTGCTGCCCTGCTGCTTCGCTTCCTGCGTGAGGTAGATGTTTGCCTTTGCCTTCTGTTGGAAGGTGTAGAAATGTCAGTATCCTCATTATCTTGCTCCTGAGTAGATGATTCATGTACCTCGATTGCGTCACCCTCTACCTCCATAGATGATGAATCCTCTATGTTTGTGCAAGCAAATGATACTCCCTTATCCACATCAACAATAGCAGCATGCTCCTCTCCCTCTTCCTCCTCCTCTTCCCAACTTGCTTCTGTGCTGAAATACAAAAGTTGATACTTGAAATTCTAACTAAAGATGATAGCGGTAGAAGCGAAGGTTAGGGGGAGGACAGGTAAATTAGAGAGGGATGGTAGAGAGAGGTATTCTTGTATGTAAATTTACTTCCTTAATTCTAGAACTGGCTTGAGAAAATCCAGATATCTGGCAAAGGCATAGGGACACTTTGGGGCGGCACCAGACCCACTTTGTGCCTCACGCTCCAGTCTCTGGTGTCTTTGAAGTGTATCCTTGAGGCTTCGCCACCTAGTACGTATGAGTTCTTCTGTAATCAAATAAAACATAAACAATTAATTGGTGGTGAGTGGGAACAATGCTCATTACACAGCTGGTCAGTGGGATTTGTGGTCAGTGGGATGCATGCCCTTACATTGGTCATCAGTGGGATACATGCCCTTACCTTGTTGGTCAGTGGGATACATGCCCTTACATTGGTGTTCAGCGGGATGCATGCCCTTACATTGGTGGTCAGTTGGATGCATGCCCTTACATTGGTGGTCAGTGGGATGCATGCCCTTACATTGGTGGTCAGTGGAATACATGGCCTTACATTGGTGGTCAGAGGTATTTGTGGTCAGTGGGATGCATGCCCTTACATGGGTGGTCAGTGGGATGCATGCCCTTACATGGGTGGTCAGTGGGATGCATGCCCTTACATTGGTGGTCAGTGGGATGCATGGCCTTACATTGGTGGTCAGAAGGATTTGTGGTAAGTGGGATGCATGCCCTTACATGGGTGGTCAGCGGAATGCATGCCCTTACATTGGTGGTCAGTGGGATGCATGGCCTTACATAGCCTTACATTGGTGGTCAGAGGGATGCATGCCCTTACATGGGTGGTCAGAGGGATGCATGCCCTTACATTGGTGGTCAGAGGGATTGGTGGTCAGTGAGATGAATAAATATGTACTTACGTTTATGTTTGCGAACTTGTGGTGTGAAGTCTTCCCAGTCTGAATACAAAGTTTTACTAATTTCTTCCCAGCCTCTGCTCTTCTGGGCATTATTTTTATATTCAGGTATACGGCTGTCCCATATATATGGCCTGTCACAGACAAGCCTGATGAGCTCCTCATGCTCAGTGCTGTTCTGACGCCTGGGGGCCATCTTATCTGTTATCGGTAGCTCTGAAGAAAATTGTTTAACGATTGAAATGCGTCAGCTGGACGCCCACACATGCACAGCAACCACCTGGGAACGATTTCCCAATTATTTCCCACCTCCTTGTTTTATCCCTATTCTCTGTCCTTTGGCTGATCCCTGGCACCATCCACCACTGGGACCCTGTGCTCCTCTATGTGTGTTACTATGGACTATCTCTGGGCCAAGAGCGTGTGCTGCTAGGTGTCCCTATTCAAAGTATCCTGTCCGGCTCAGTCTGTCCTAAGTTCCGCTACAGAGCCAGTTCACGTGTGCTCTGCTTCCAGTGCTGTACGGCTGCAGTGTTCAGTCCGTCCCGTAGCAGCGTTCACAGGGCAGTGTCAGACTGTGCTACAGCGAGGAATTACGGGCTGTTCTCATGACAAACCCACTACAGGATCTACTGAAATACCAGCCATCACATCCCTTCCGGAAGACACCTATCGTTTTGGCACCATCAGTGGTTCCCACCTACAAGGTATTGTCCATCCATAGTGGAAATCTACAAACAGGTGAGACAAGCGGAACTTTTCATCATCTTTGAGAATGCTGTCCTAAGAAATGTTATGACCAGAAGTGCCCATCCTGAAATGGTGTATCTGATGTATGCCAGGAACCCTGTTTTCATTTGGGCAAGTGCTGTAGATTCAGCTATTGACATTGCACAGGAGTATATATGAATACTTGATCATCATTAACAGCCGCAACGTGGAAAGTCTGATATATTTCCTTCCTTCTATTCCCATACAGAGATTGTCTTATATATACCATCTTGTTCACATACTCAGGAGAAGGGTATAATATTATACAACCCTGATAATATTAGATACAGGCTGATCACCTAGGATAGGGGAAAATTAGGAGTGAATGAGGAGTGAGACGGTGGTGTGTCTGTTTTTGTTTTGCTGTGTTTTTCACAATGGTGGAAGAAATGTATTTCTTATATGTCTAATTATTTGGATATTTTTAAAACATTGAATAAAGAAAACCGTTTTGTATCTTTTCAAGACCTGAGTGTACCTCCTTGAAGAATCTCTTTTTAGACCTTTAGTCTAGTTTTGTTACATTGTCATTTATGATTCAGAGGTACTGGTCTATGTGCTGCGTTTTCTGCAGTCAGCATACAGACAATTGGTCAGTGAACGTCATTGAGCAGACTGTTTATTTTGAGGTGTGGTTACACACATACTGTGACACTCTCATTGTTAGGTGAGACCTGACTCCCCCCTTTTCTATTGTCTTACCCATCTTATCTGTTTGCATATGGACATGAGACAGGAAACAGGAAGCGAGGGGGCAGTACTGGGAGGAGGAGCTGGAGGTTACGAATTTGCACATATGTGAACCATCAATGCGATTCAAGAACGATTTACATTGATGTCTATAGAGACTAAATTTGCAACGCAGTAAACTCGCACAAGACCCTTTTTTTATTGCATCACATTCGTAGAGGAATCGCAACGCATGTATGTGAACGACCGTCATTGAAAACAATGACTTTAGGGATGACATGCAAATTTAAAGTGTTTTTGAAGCATCACATTCGTTATGAACTCGCATCAGTGTGAACCGGACCTGAGAGTGGAGAGAAGGAGTCCCTAAATGCTTCAAAGGTGCCAGTGTGCAATTGGCCAACAAGACAGAGTTTTGCATAATCCATCTGAAGGTTCCAGATGAGGGTCCTACCAGCTCCAGTCAAGCTGAGTCAACTACAGAAGAGGTTCCCTCCCCGTCACCCCTGGCAATGATCGGGCCAGAATTTTTCACCGCCATGGGAGAATTTGTATCAGAATTACAGAAGGGCAATCCAGCGTGTTCTGGGGCTGGATACCGGAAGCTGAGGACTTTCTCTGGAGAACAGCCTGTGCCCACTGGAGAGGAAGAATATGAAGTCTGGATGGAACAGGCTATGCAGGCCCTAGAAGAGAGGGACCTGCCAGAGGCCCAAAAGAAGCAGCGCATCAGTGAGAGTTTGCAGGGAGCCGCTGCTGAGGCTATCAGGAACTTAAAGGTTTAGTAACACAACCTGTGCAGCTTATGACTACCTGGCCATGTTATTGGAGGAGTTTGGGGGGGACAGAGAAAGCAGCTGACCTGATCTATCAATTTGAACATGCCCTTCAACGCCAAGGTGAACACCTGTCTGAATACATTAGACGGCTGAACAAGATGCTATACCAGATTGTGATTAAAAAAAAGGACGATGCCTTCTGCCATAGGCCAAGCCAGAATACAGCAAATCCTAAAGGGGGCCCTACGCTCCGACCCAGTCTGGCTTCAGCTGAAGACCTCTGCGGGTGTTATGTCACTAAAATACCCTGATCTCATCAAAGTAGTGAGAGAAGAAGAGACCATGACAAGCGAGTAGCTGTTTGCCCAGCCTCTACAACCCTGGCTGAAGTCGGATCCATGGGGGCAGTGGAGCAAAACTCTGAAATAGCATGATGGCACAGCTGATAGAGATGATGACCAAACCGTTGGATCTCAAGTCTGAGATAGCCACACTGAAGATGCAGGTATCCCAGATGATGGAAGTGATGAACCAATTGACAGCAAAACATACTGAGTTGTCCGACAAGGGTGTCACGGGCAGAATGTACCCCTAGACATGCCTACTGTGTCTGGCCAGAGGCCAACGAATCAAGACGTCTGTCTAAACTGTAGGGGTATAGGTCACTACCAGCGAGTATGTCCTAGTCCACTGAGGAGGACAGAAGACTGGCATGGAATGCAGAGAAGTGACCCAAGGATGGAGAGAAGATCTGGGCCTTCAAAAAGAACTTTCCCTGAATCTGCAAGGGAACAATGGAGAACACCTGCAGTTTATGCCATCTCAGTGAGCAATGCTTACCAGCCTCCAAGATGTCAACGGAAACGGAATTCTCAATGGCAGAAGAGGAAGGGAGCACGAGTCCAGTCACACAAACCTGTGATTCCAAATGTTTCCACCAGACCTCCTGCCCAGTTAGTAGGCCCTTTGTCTGTAGTGCCTGTCTTGGTGGAAGGAATCTACACAAGAGCCCTTCTTGATTCAGGTGCTCAGGTGACCTTGTTGACTAGAGGCTTTTACAAGAGGTATCTGTCATACATACCCCTGCGGAAGTTGGAAGATATAGAGATCCAGGGTATTCAAACAGAGGATTACCCTTGTGATGGATATCTGCGGATCAAGTTCTCATGTGATCCATTGAGGACTGGGAAGCCTCAAGACTTTGACACGCTAGCTATTGTGTCTTCGGTTGCCAGGGTCCACAGGCAGTCGAGTAATCGTAGGGACCAACACAGATCTGGTGAAGCAGCTGTTAGCCCCTGTTGTCCCCAGATGTGATCCATTACCCTCACTGCCAGAAGGAGGGCCAGAAGTGTCTTCCTCTCCCACAGTGGATGAAGAAGGACCCATAGCAGAAGTGGAAGAAATGAATCTACAGGAGGCAGAAGTAATCAAACTGAAAGAAGAGGCTAGTGAGCCTACCGTGTCTAAGCCAGTGGAACAGAGAAAACGAAGAGTTAAGCATCTCAAGAGACCAACCTGTGATGTGTTGGGTGAAAGCTCTGAGGAAGCTGTTTTCACCTCAAAAAGGAACTCTTGAGGTGCCTGGTCCTTCCACCACACATTTAGTCGAGGACAACCCCAATTCACCCCCTGGCACATCTAGCTGGGCCACCCAAATTCAGGTAGCCTGTAGGCAGATCAACCTCCCCTCTCATGACAACTCTGTGTCATGATATGAGCTGTTTGAGTTTGGGCTCTTCTTATGCAAATGCAAATAGTCTGATTTCCTGTGTACACTAACTTGCTTTCTCCGCTTGGATATAAAAAGCATGTAATAGGTCACAGATTTTTTACTCCTTTTGGGGACCAAAGGTTCTTTGGTGGGGGGAGTGTGTATCAGGTACCTCTCCAGGCTGATTGAATCCATGAGGGAGAGAGCTGCCTGATAGCAGCTGCGTGGGATTTTTCACCCCCCTTCCTCTTTCTCACACACACAGAGACACATAGAACTGCTTGCTCTGTAGCCTCCCTATCGGAAGAGACTGAGAGCCAATCACCAGGAAACAGCAGCAAAGCATTGTGGGAGATATAGTTTGCAGGAGGAAGTGACTCTGTTAGCTGGATAAGCCCTGAACTATTACAACTGAATTTGTGTTCATTGTGTTCATTCGTGGCTCTTTATTGTGTACCGTTACTTATCTCAGTAAACTTTTTTGAGTGGTTCAGTGATATTGTGTGAATTTTTTTATTGCTAACGTCACATTGCAGTATGGAACCCAAGGTGTGAGAGGTAAGTGAGGATCTGAAAAATGTATTCTGTTCCAAGTAAACTTAAAGAACAGAATTGTGTTGTGTATTATTATCAGGTTATTCCATTAACCATCTTGCTAGGTGTAAAAAATCAAAACAAACAATAATTGCGCTATTACAAAAGTAATTAGAAAAGCAGCTGCTGGCATGCAACACAGTGGTAGGCAATGTATGAGAAAAATAAAATAAAAAACATGCAGCGCTCACAAGTGTATACAATTCTGGGATTGAGTGTCCATAAAGAAGTGTAAAAGGGAAAAACTAAACTCATAAAGTGAAAAAACAATGTGTATCAAATAAGAAACAAAGTCCATAAGTGTATAAATAGTCCTAAGCACACATAAGGGTTCGTGGGCGTGACTGGTGTCGTGCGTCCACGCACAGTGGGAGCCGGGGAGGACTCTATATGGAGAGACACCCTGCACATAGATCTTCTCGTAACACAGTAAACACTGTAAATGGTAGGAATGGGTACCTTACCGGAAAAGGTGGACACAGTCACCATATAGTGAAGTGTCAAACAGGCTTGGGGGATACACCGATCCCAGCGATCTCCAGCTGCAGGGGTCCTCACAGTAAATCGCATCCAAGATCCAAGTCGATGGATGGTGATGTGGGGGTTCCTGGTCTTGCGAGGTCTCCCTTTCAGATGGAAGGGGTTTGGAGGTAGAAATAGTTGGAGCTCAGCAGGATCCCAAACATAAAAGGGGTTGCTCACGCCGTTAAATGACCTGTTACCACGCAATTTTATCCGATTTTTACCTTTGTGATCACATTTTACCCTATGAAGTGCACTGTGTAGCACATTTTTTTCCCAGCTTTCAATAAAGCTTTTCGTTCCAAACGGATTCATGCCCTATGTGGAAGTTTTTTCTTATCTCCTTTTATGTTTGGGATCCTGCTGAGCTCCAACTATTTCTACCTCCAAACCCCTTCCATCTGAAAGGGAGACCTCGCAAGACCAGGAACCCCCACATCACCATCCATCGACTTGGATCTTGGATGCGATTTACTGTGAGGACCCCTGCAGCTGGAGATCGCTGGGATCGGTGTATCCCCCAAGCCTGTTTGACACTTCACTATATGGTGACTGTGTCCACCTTTTCCGGTAAGGTACCCATTCCTACCATTTACAGTGTTTACTGTGTTACGAGAAGATCTATGTGCAGGGTGTCTCTCCATATAGAGTCCTCCCCGGCTCCCACTGTGCGTGGACGCACGACACCAGTCACGCCCACGAACCCTTATGTGTGCTTAGGACTATTTATACACTTATGGACTTTGTTTCTTATTTGATACACATTGTTTTTTCACTTTATGAGTTTAGTTTTTCCCTTTTACACTTCTTTATGGACACTCAATCCCAGAATTGTCTACACTTGTGAGCGCTGCATGTTTTTTATTTTATCTTGCTAGGTGTGCCAGAGGGGCTGGGATAGTTCTTTGGGGTTGAGAGGCAGAGTAACGGACTGAACCAATAAAAGCAGCTCTTTCGGGGGGGCTGCTACATAGGTATCCAATCACTTTTCTACATAAAGAGGGCCTAGGCTATAATAAGATTGCCAAGACCCTGAAACTGAGCTGCAGCACGGTGGCCAAGTGGTTTAACTGGACAGGTTCCACTCAGAACAAGCCTCGCCATGGTCGACCAAAAGAGGTTGAGTACACATGCTCAGCGTCATATCCAGAGGTTGTCTTTGGGAAATAGATGTATGAGTGCTGCCAGCATTGCTTCAGAGGTTGAAGGGGTGGGGGTCAGCCTGTCAGTGCTCAGACCATAATGCCGCACACTGCATCAAATTGGTCTGCATGGATGTCGTCCCAGAAGGAAGCCTCTTCTAAAGATGATGCACAAAAAAGCCTGCAAACATTTTGCTGAAGACAAACAGGCTAAGGACATGGATTACTGGAACTCCTGTGGTCTGATGAGACCAAAATAAACTTATTTGGTTCAGATGGTGTCAAGCGTATGTGGTGGCAACCAGGTAAGGAGAAAAAAGACAAGTGTGTCTTATCTACAGTCAAGCATGGTGGTGGGAGTGTCATGGTCTGGAGCTCCATGAGTGCTGCCGGCACTGGGGAGCTACAGTTCATTGAGGGAACCATGATTGCAAACATGTACTGTCACTTACTGAAGCAGAGCATGATCCCCTCCCTTTGGAGACTGAGCCGCAGGGCAGTATTCCAACATGATAACGACCCCAGACACACCTCCAAGATGATCACTGCCTTGCTAAAGAAGCTGAGGCTAAAGGTGATGGACTGGCCACGCATGTCTCCAGACCTAAACCCTATTGAGCAATGGAAGGTGGAGGAGTGCAAGGTCTCTAACATCCGCCAGCTCCGTGATGTCATCATGGAGGAGTGAAAGAGGACTCCAGTGGCAACCTGTGAAGCTCTGGTGAACTCCATGCCCACTCACTTTTGTTGCCAGCGGTTTAGACATTAATGGCTGTGTGTTGAGTTATTTTGAGGGGACAGCAAATTTACACTGTTATACAAGCTGTAGACTCACTACTTTACATTGTAGCAAAGTGTAATTTCTTCAGTGTTGTCACATGAAAAGATAAGCTCTGTAAACACGATCAGAAAATTGTGCGAAAAATGCAGATTTCGGAGTGATCATACCATAATCTGATCGTTAGTACAGAGCTTTCAAGAGCCGATCGGGACAGTTCATCCGATATTATTTGATCGGACATGCATGAAAATTTTATTGGTACGATGCCAGATCGTACGATTTTCATTTAATCAGTGCAGCTGTCGTTCAAAAATGCAATACAAATGCATTGCAACACATGACATCGCTTCCAATTTGTTTTTTTCTGTCGTACGTGAATTTTCGTAACTTTAGTACACTCTTTAGATTTGATCTGAGATTCACATGCGAAAATCTCATTGTGTGTACATGGCATTATGATAAAATATTTACAAAAATGTGAGGGGTGTACTCACTTCTGTGAGATATTATAGATACACACTAGTATGGGTATAATTTGAGCTTTATATAATAAAAGGTCAATAATAGCACATACATCCAATGTATAAACAGGGATATCAACAATAAATTCCTGGTAGAATTTTGCACAAACACCAGATATGTATAGTTATATTAATAAAGCTACCTCCAGATGAATGTTGCAGCAATGTACTTATGGGGAACTTCAAATTACAAAAAGAGAATTTGAAATGGGAATGAAGATATAATACAAACATTCTGCACTGTAGCCTAAATAGAACAACATTTTACGTGTCAGAATAAAGCATCTTTTCTCTCAAGCCTATGATCAAAGGTATCGCTGAGTTGACAAATTTGCTTAGACTTTTTATCTCCTAATCAATTACCTAGTTGGTAAGCATACATGTGGTCTCCCCCCTCCACATCTAAAATGCTATTGTTTTTTTTTTGTGTATTATATTTTACCTATCTGATTGATATGTTTCTTCATAGACAAAATCTGAAAGTATTCCTCCTGAAGAAGCAAAATTGCCTGCAAAACATGTAGAGGATATTAGTCATATTACGATGATCTCTATCTACCACGTCTTGGTTTGCTATATGAACTAGGGTGTTGCAATATTGTTTTGCATATGTAATATACACTATATACCAAAAGTATTGGGATGTCTACCTTTACACGCACATGAACTTTAATGGCATCCCAGTCTTGGTCCATAGGGTTCAATATTGAGTTGACCCACCCTTTGCAGCTCTAACAGATTCAACTCTTCTGTCTTCTGGGAAGGCTGTCCACAAGGTTTAACAGTCTGTCTAATGTTTGACCATTCTTCCAGAAGCATATTTGTAAGGTCAGATGTACCTGTACAGAGGTATGGGCTGAAAGCCAGAGGACTCGTCTGCAAGAGCCCGCATTGCATCCGTGATCTACTGATCCTGGGTGCAATGCTCTTCAGGCTCCTGCAGGAAAAATAATAAACACATATTTTTCAGCAAAAATATGTGCATTTATTTATTTTTTTCTGGAAAAGTGAACTTAGCCTTTAATTCACTAAAGGAATATAGACTGTTCACCCAGAAAAAATAAGTGTGAGGAAATGAGAAAAAAAAAAAGATTTTTGCTGACATATATTTGGGAATTTAAAGTGAACACAACTTTACCTTATTTAAAGTGGTATTTAAGGCAAAAAAACAAAGAACATGTCATACTTACCAGCTCTGTTCAGCGGTTTTGCACAGAGCAGCCGTGATCCTCCTCATTTCTGGTCCCCCACTGGCACCCCTGGCCCCTCCCTCCTGCCAAGTTCCCCCAGAGCAAGCAGCTTGCAATGTAAGCACCCAAGCAGGCAAACTCCAGAGCCGCTGATCTCTCTCCTCATTGGCTCACTGGCTGTGATTGACACTGTGAGACTGCTGTCTCAGTCAATGAGGAGGGAGAGACCCAGCAGAGCCGAGGTTCATGTGCACAGTGTTGGAGAAAGATCAAGCTCAGGTAAGTATTAAAGGGGGGGTTTGGGGGCTGCTGCACAGAGAAGGTCTTTTACCTTCATGCATAAAATGCATGAAGTTAAAAAACCTTGAGCCTTTAGAACCACCTTATCCTCTTAAGGACTGCCCCATGTATATATACTGTGGCAGGGCCTTAAGCGCAAAATCACGTACCTGTGCGTGTTTTTTTTCTTCAGCTCTGGGGCATGCACGTGTGCCGCTGAAGCCCTGCTCCCACTGTGATTGGACACAACGGAAGCCAATCAGCAGGTCTGGTGGGTCCGATGTCCACCGGAAACACGGCAATCTTTCCGAGAGAGACAGAATGGCGGTCTGCCTATGTAGACAAGGCAGATCGCCGTTCTGCTAGTCTTATGCTATATACACACGATAGGATTTTCAGACAACAAAACCGTGGATTTTTTTCCGAAGGATGTTGGCTCAAACTTGTCTTGCATACACACGGTCACACAAATGTTGTTGGAAATTCAGAACGTCAAGAACACGGTGACGTACAACACGTACGACGAGCCGAGAAAAATTAAGTTCAATAGCCAGTGCGGCTCTTCTACTTGATTCCGAGCATGCGTGGACTTTTGTGTGTCGGCATTATGTACACACGCTCAGAATTTCTGATAACAAGTGTTGTTGTCAGAAAATTTGAGAACCTGCTCTCAAACATTTGTTGGCGGAAATTCCAACAACAAATGTTCTATGGAGCATACAAACGGTCGAACTTTCCGACAACAAGCTCACATCCAACATTTGTTGTCGGAAAATCCTATCGTGTGTACGGCCCATTAGTCTTCCCTTAGTTAACCCCCCCCCACACAGTAAGAAAGCACTCCCAGGGAACACAGTTAACCCTTTGATCACCCCTGATGTTAACCCCTTTCCTACCAGTGTCATTTTTGCATTGACAGTGCATTTTATTTTAGCACTGATCAATGTATTGGTGTCACTGGTACCCAAAAAGCGTCACTTAGTGTCAGATTTGTTCGCTTCAATGTCGTAGTTCCACTAAAATTCGCTGATCGCCGCCATTACTGGTAAAAAATAAAATTAAAAATTTAAAAAAGTCAATAAATCTATCCAATAGTTTGTAGATGCTATAACTTTTGCGCCCACCAATCAATATACGATTATTGAGATTTTTTTTACCAAAAAATAGCAGAATACATATTGGCCTAAATTGATGAAGAAATTAGATTTTTTACATTGTTTTATTGGATGTGTTTTATAGCAGAAAGTAAAAAATATTTTTTTTTCTAAATTGTTGGTCTTTTTTGTTTATAGTGCAAAAAATTAAAACCACAGAGGTGATCAAATACCACCAAAATAAAGCTCTATTTGTGGGAAAAAAAGGACATCAATTTTATGTGGGTACAGTGTTGCACGACCGCGTAATTGTCAGTTAAAGCAATGCAGTGCAGTATCTCAAAAAATGGCCTGGTCAGGAAGGGGAATAACCTTCCGGAGATGAAGTGGTTAATACCATTCACTTTGCAAAGTGAACAGCCTCTTATATTTTAGGGCTCATTTACACTTGCGGTCAGGGAGCAGTAAAAAGAGAGGGTAGTAAAAACCAGAAGGTTCCTAAATCCTCATTTTGTTTCCAGGTATATAATTATGAACAGTGTGTACAGTTGGGGTCTGTTTAGGCAGACTGTATCTCTGAATGATGCCTGCTTAGGGGGACACAGCCATTTTTGACAATATTTATGGGGTTACGGCAGGTAGAAAAGCATATTATATAGGCAGTCCTCACACTGGTCCTGTTGTTGACACAAACAAGGGTTTGCCAGATGATAAATAAAGCAAATTATTAAACTGGAATGTTCATGATAAAGAAACACATAGCATTTACCAGCTAAATGTGAGTACAGTAAATACTCCTTACAGGAAGAGAACACAGTTTCTGAAAAAAAGTCCATTTATTTTCCATTTAGATATCACCAGTGTTAACATTCTATAGAGCACTTGATATATTGTACACTCTTCTCACTGTTTTATGTTTTTGAAATCTCATTCAGGTCATTTTCTGCAGTTTTTACATGAATAACAATGGTTAAAAATCTGTCACTATCACTACTGCTAATATAATTAAAGAGAGGGGGTGTGAGGATATGAGTGATATATGAGTAGCAAGGGGGTATAAGACACCGATAACCATCAATATAGAGGATTTTAAGCATGGCCAAAGGTAAAGGTAGAATTGAATGCTAAAATTGACCATCAGGTGTGCAGTATAGGGCTTTTGTCACCAATAGAACGTTCCTAATATTGCACAAAGATGTCATTGGAGTAGAAATCAAGGAAAGGATCCCTATCAAAATTTGCCCTCATTTTGATTTTAAATTAATAATGATTATAAAATGTATTTTAAAACAGAAAATTAGCCTACATACGCCTTTGTTTTGCTGGACCTTACCTGGCTTAGAATATTGGGACATGTTGTAAATAAGCTCATATGAGATGTTTTTATTTCTACTAATTAAAGGAAAAAAAATGTATTTATACCTATATAATGATATGTTACTTCCTTATTTTGGCCACCTATAGACCCAAAACCAAGGTCTCCTATGGCAAAATGGGCCCTGACTTTAATGCAGTGTTGATCTACCAAGGAGGATGTTGAGTAACTGATGATACAGATTGAAACATTTTGGATCTTAGGGTACTGAGATAGTTGAGAACATGCTTTTACATAGCTTTCACACAGGAATTGTTACTTACAGTATGAGACCTGCTGTAGGGAACGCAGGAGAGAGATAGGAAGGGTATTCAAAACAGCATGGTAGAGTCCATTAAATGTCACAACTAAATAAAAATACTATAGATTGCAGTTATTCACTCTGGCAAAGAGACACTTAAGAGGGATAAATGATTACAATGTACAAATGCAACAAAGGTGACTTCAGTAACTGTAGTAAACCATTAAAGGGGTTGTAAAGGTAATTTTTTTTTTTTTTTTTAATAACAAACATGTTATACTTACCTTCACTGTGCAGCTCGTTCTGCACAGAGTGGCCCCGAACCTGCTCTTCTGGGGTCCCTCGGCGGCTGTTTCAGCTCCTCCCCGCAAGCATTAACTACCTTAATGCGAGCTCCCTCGCATGGTGGTTAGTGCTTGCGGGTGCGCTCCCGTGATACAGCCGGCGGCTATAGTCGCTCACTGTATCACTCGGCCCCGCCCCCCAGCGCGTCGCGTCATTGGATGTGATTGACAGCAGCGCTAGCCAATGGCTGCGCTGCTTCCAATCCATCCACTGTAGCCAATCAGCGGCCAGGGTGAGCGGAGGAATAGATGTCGGGAACGCGAAGCTGACTTTCGAGGCGTCAGGTAAGTAAAACGGGGGGGCTGGGGGCGGCGGTATTGTCAGAAGTTTTTTCTATGCATTAAGGTGAAAAAATTTTTACCTTTACAACCCCTTTAAGACAAAGTATGCATTGTGGAAAAAATAAAAATTATACTCACCTGGGGGATGTAGCATTAGTCTTATGCAGCATCTCTCCCCCGCTGCTTCTAAGACTGCTGATCGCTAGGTTCCCAGTCTTCAGTCTGGAGTGCTGGGCTGTGCAGGGGACAGGAGAGGCTGACTTAGGTTCTCAGCAGCTCCCTAAGAGTGTGAGCCATCTGCCTATCCAGTGGAGATCAATCCAGATCCTTGACCAGCTGAGTGATGTCAGCCGACAGCGGACTAAAAATGGGTCACAGGAGTGCAGAAGGAACTGCAATCCTGTGACCCAAAGGAGAAGTACGGCCAAAATCGCCTACTTCTTCAACTCTAGGGTCTCCAAAGAGGTCACGTGACCACGATTTGAGTTTGCTGGAAGGGTTTTTTTTTTTACGGTTAGAGCAGTTTCAGTGGAACTTCACCCAAAAGGGGACAATCTGATTGTTTGCATTCCCCCCCCCCCCCCCCCCCACTGCGACATTTGGCACTTTTTGGGGGAGAGCAGGTGCCTGGTTTTGACAGGTACCCGCTCCATCTTCCGGTCAGATCGCCGTGGTTCGGCCCCCCCTCCTTCCCCCAACAGCCTTCTGGGACACATCACAGGTCCCAGAAGACTGTGGGACCATTCACAAAGCGCAGTGCGGCAGGAAACCGGAAGGCTTCACTGCCGGTTTCCTTTACCTAAGATGCCGGCGCCTGTACCCAAAGTCAATTGAAGAATTAGCTCGGATGAGGACATCACTGGATCAGGTAAGTGTCTATTAAAAGTCAGCAGCTAAAGTATTTGAGGGTGCTGACTTTATATTTTTTTGGAGAGACTGGAGCTCCTCAAATGTGGAACTTTTTCCTCCAGAAAGTGGTATTAGTTGAGTGTGGACAATTTCTAAAAAAAAAAAAAAAAATAGATTCCTTCCTCAGGAAGCAGAATATACATTGGCTATGGTAGTTGTTTGAGGGAAAAAAATGACACATGTATACACATGTAGGTTGAACTGGATGGACCTGTGCCTTTTTTCAACCTTAAATCAAAGAAAATTTTGATAAAGTGTAATGCCCCGTACACACGGTCGGATTTTCCGCCGAAAAATGTGTGATAGCACCTTGTTGTCGGAAATTCCGACCGTATGTGGGCTCCATCACACATTTTCCATCGGATTTTCCGACACACAAAGTTTGAGAGCAGGCTATAAAATTTTCCGACAACAAAATCCGTTGTCGGAAATTCCGATCGTGTGTACACAAATCCGACGGAGAAAGTGCCACGCATGCTCAGAATAAATAAAGAGATGAAAGCTATTGGCCACTGCCCCGTTTATAGTCCCGACCGTACGTGTTTTACATCACCGCGTTCAGAACGATCGGATTTTCTGACAACTTTGTGTGAACGTGTGTATGCAAGACAAGTTTGAGCCAACATCCGTCGGAAAAAATCCTAGGATTTTGTTGTCGGAATGTCCGAACAAAGTCCGACCGTGTGTACGGGGCATTACAGTTCAGTTTTTGTTATTTTAAACCGCTTAGCTACCAACAAGGAGAAAATATTCCCATCAAATTTTAGTGTGTTTGCACTGTTCGCATAACATTATAATTGCTGTCTGTTATTATCTTTTGTGGTATGTGCTTTTTAAGTAAGGTAGACAGGGGCGGACTGACCATTCGGTCACTCGGTCGCCGACCGAGGGCCCGCCGTCAGGAGGGGCCCCATGAGTGGCTCAGTCAGCAGCAGAAAAAAGCCGCCCGCCGCACCGCACGAAAACCCCGTCCTCCTGTCCTGGATTATTACTGCTCCCAGCGCCGCTGCCGAGCAGGGCTCGGCTTAGGCTGAGAGAGGCTCTGTCAGCAGGGAGGAGCGGGACAGGGAGCTCCACTGACGCTCTGACCCTGCCCTGCCACGCCCCTCCCCATGTAGTCTGAGTCTGTATCTAATTAGAGCGTCTCTCCTGCACTTTTGAGAGCTCCGCTCTGGACCACAAAAAGCCCCGCCGCCTTAACATCGAAAGCTCCGCCCCTACCGCCGAAAGCCCCGCCCCCTACCGCCGAAAGCCCCGCCCCTACCGCCGAAAGCCCCGCCCCCGGACCTCAGAGCGGGAGGTGAGCCCTTCTGCCTACCGTATATACCTGGACTGTAGACCCCTTTTTTTTGCTAAACCATCCCTGGAAATGTTGTTTACCCCCCTGTAAAGCTGTGCATTGCTGAAAGTTTAAAATTTAAAACTGGCTACCTGGTTATTTCCTATAGTCGCATCCCCAGTCTCTGGTTATTTCCTGTAGTCGCATTCGCAGTCTCTGGTTATTTCCTGTAGTCGCATTTGCAGTCTGGTTACTTCCTGTAGTCGCATTCGCAGTCTCTGGTTATTTCCTGTAGTCGCATCCCCAGTCTCTGATTATTTCCTGTAGTCGCATTCGCAGTCTCTGGTTATTTCCTGTAGTCGCATTCGCAGTCTGGTTACTTCCTGTAGTCGCATTCGCAGTCTCTGGTTATCTCCTATAGTCGCATTCGCAGTCTGGTTACTTCCTGTAGTCGCATTCGCAGTCTCTGGTTACTTCCTGTAGTCGCATTCGCAGTCTCTGGTTACTTCCTGTAGTCGCATTCGCAGTCTCTGGTTACTTCCTGTAGTCGCATTCGCAGTCTGGTTACTTCCTGTAGTCGCATTCGCAGTCTGGTTACTTCCTGTAGTCGCATTCGCAGTCTCTGGTTACTTCCTGTAGTCGCATTCGCAGTCTCTGGGTACTTCCTGTAGTCGCATTCGCAGTCTGGTTATTTCCTGTAGTCGCATCCCCAGTCTCTGATTATTTCCTATAGTCGCATTCGCAGTCTGGTTATTTCCTGTAGTCGCATTCGCAGTCTCTGGTTATTTCCTGTAGTCGCATTCGCAGTCTGGTTACTTCCTGTAGTCGCATTCGCAGTCTCTGGTTATTTCCTGTAGTCGCATTCGCAGTCTGGTTATTTCCTGTAGTCGCATTCGCAGTCTGGTTATTTCCTGTAGTCGCATTCGCAGTCTCTGGTTAGTTCCTGTAGTCGCATTCGCAGTCTGGTTATTTCCTGTAGTCGCATTCGCAGTCTCTGGTTATTTCCTGTAGTCGCATTCGCAGTCTGGTTATCTCCTGTAGTCGCATTCGCAGTCTCTGGTTATCTCCTGTAGTCGCATTCGCAGTCTGGTTATTTCCTGTAGTCGCATTCGCAGTCTCTGGTTACTTCCTTTAGTCGCATTCACAGTCTGGTCATCTCCTATAGTCGCATTCGCAGTCCTGTAGTTGCATTCGCAGTCTCTGGTTATCTCCTGTAGTCGAATTCGCAGTCTGGTTATTTCCTGTAGTTGCATTCACAGTCTGGTCATCTCCTATAGTCGCATTCGCAGTCCTGTAGTTGCATTCGCAGTCTCTGGTTATCTCCTATAGTCGCATTCGCAGTCTGGTTACTTCCTGTAGTCGCATTCGCAGTCTCTGGTTACTTCCTGTAGTCGCATTCGCAGTCTCTGGGTACTTCCTGTAGTCGCATTCGCAGTCTCTGGTTACTTCCTGTAGTCGCATTTGCAGTCTGGTTATTTCCTGTAGTCGCATTCGCAGTCTCTGGTTATTTCCTGTAGTCGCATCCCCAGTCTCTGATTATTTCCTATAGTCGCATTCACAGTCTCTGGTTACTTCCTTTAGTCGCATTCACAGTCTGGTCATCTCCTATAGTCGCATTGGCAGTCCTGTAGTTGCATTCGCAGTCTCTGGTTATCTCCTGTAGTCGAATTCGCAGTCTGGTTATTTCCTGTAGTCGCATTCACAGTCTGGTCATCTCCTATAGTCGCATTCGCAGTCCTGTAGTTGCATTCGCAGTCTCTGGTTATCTCCTATAGTCGCATTCGCAGTCTGGTTACTTCCTGTAGTCGCATTCGCAGTCTGGTTATTTCCTGTAGTCGCATTCGCAGTCTCTGGTTAGTTCCTGTAGTCGCATTCGCAGTCTGGTTATTTCCTGTAGTCGCATTCGCAGTCTGGTCATCTCCTATAGGCGCATTCGAAGTCTGGTCATCTCCTATAGTCGCATTCGCTGTCTGGTTATTTCCTGTAGTCGCATTCGCAGTCTCTGGTTATCTCCTGTAGTCGCATTCGCAGTCTCTGGTTATCTCCTGTAGTCGCATTCGCAATCTCTGGTTATTTCCTGTAGTCGCATTCGTAGTCTCTGGTTATTTCCTGTAGTCGCATTCGCAGTCTCTGGTTATCTCCTGTAGTCGCATTCGCAGTCTGGTTATTTCCTGTAGTTGCATTCGCAGTCCTGTAGTTGCATTCGCAGTCTGGTTATTTCCTGTAGTCGCATTCGCAGTCTCTGGTTACTTCCTTTAGTCGCATTCACAGTCTGGTTATCTCCTATAGTCGCATTTGCAGTCCTGTAGTTGCATTCGCAGTCTGGTTATCTCCTGTAGTTGCATTCGCAGTCTCTGGTTATTTCCTGTAGTCGCATTCGCAGTCTGGTTACTTCCTGTAGTCGCATTCGCAGTCTCTGGTTACTTCCTTTAGTCGCATTCACAGTCTGGTCATCTCCTATAGTCGCATTTGCAGTCCTGTAGTTGCATTCGCAGTCTGGTTATCTCCTGTAGTCGCATTCGCAGTCTGGTTATTTCCTGTAGTCGCATTCACAGTCTGGTCATCTCCTATAGTCGCATTCACAGTCCTGTAGTTGCATTCGCATTCTCTGGTTATCTCCTGTAGTCGCATTCGCAGTCTGGTTATTTCCTGTAGTCGCATCCCCAGTCTCTGGTTATCTCCTGTAGTCGCTTTCGCAGTCCGGTTATTTCCTGTAGTCGCATTCACAGTCTCTGGTTACTTCCTGTAGTCGCATTCGCAGTCTCTTTTTTATCTCCTGTAGTCATTTATGATATCTATGGCTATGCATATTTATTGAATCCATATTGAGCACTATATTTGATTGGCTGTTTGCTTCTGCTTAGGCCTGGCACACACGCACAATCGCACATGATGATGACTTCATCATTATGTGCGTGATTGTGATTGTGCGTGTGTGCCAAGCAGAAGCAGCCAATCAAATATAGTGCTCAATATGGATTCAATAAATAGTGGGAAGATTTTTCCTTCCATTGGTGGTCAGTGGGAAGAATGTTCCTTACATTGGTGATCAGTGGGAAGAATGTTCCTTACATTGGTGGTCAGTGAGAAGAATGTTCCTTACATTGGTGGTCAGTGGGAAGAATGTTCCTTACATTGGTGATCAGTGGGAAGAATGTTCCTTACATTGGTGATCAGTGAGAAGAATGATCCTTACATTGGTGATCAGTGGGAAGAATGCCCCTTACATTGGTGGTCAGTGGGAAGAATGATCCTTACATTGATGGTCAGTGGGAAGAATGTTCCTTACATTGGTGGTCAGTGGGAAGAATGTTCTTTACATTGGTGGTCAGTGGGAAGGAGGAGGAGGACACACCCAAGGAGCTCTCTGAGAACCAGCCTTTTTTCAAGCCTGGGCCTTGCCTGCTAGCTTGGCCCAGGAACAATGCCTGATCCTGGGGGAGGCCCAGGGAGGGATCCCCCTGATGACATGGGGCCTAGTGAGGAGGAGGTGGAGGATCTGACTGTGGGTCCAGGCCCTGGTATGGATGCGAGTATCTTCAGACAGAAGATTGTTGATCGCTTTAGGCAAATTGGAAGGGCTGAAGAGAAACTTCAAGTTTTGAAAACTAACCATAAGAACTTCAAAGCCAAATACTTCCAGGCCTGGAGTAGAAATCGCACAGCCATGAAGCCTGAGTTACAGGATTTGGAGGAAAAAGTAAAGCAGCAAACTTTATTGTTGGAAAAATTAAAAGCCAGAAGTGGAGCTTTTAAAGAAAAATTTGAGAATGAGAAGAGATTTGCCAGCCAGTCGTCAGTAAGTTGCATGGATCAGCAGCCTCAGGTTATGGATGACCCGGGTCCATCTGCCTCTGCACCTCTCCCCCCATGTAAGGCCTTGGAATCGCCAGCGGCAACCAGCCAGGGGGTTGAGAGTGAGCATGGCACCCTGACCTTCATCCAGCAGATGGAGTCACCCCTGAGAGCAGACAAGGTTTCCATATCTGATGATCCATCAGAAATCCCTGAGGATGAGAGGAAAGATAAACCAGGGAATGAAGATGGACCTGCACCAAACACCCTGAACATGGATGTTTCTACTCCTGCATTTGCTGAGACCAGTAGTTCCTCTACCAAGTTTGCTGCATGTGTTTCACACAGTATGGCTGACACCAGCAAAGAGATTGCCTCACCTGAGCCTCTCTGTGTTCCAGCAGAGCTGATTGATGCTGATGGGGGAGGGGATCAGCACATTGCACCATGTGCAGTGGAAGCCATGGAAGTGTCAGACCAGCCTGCTGTAAGTCCTGTCCTGATGGAAGAATACAGGCCAGCTGAAGATTCCACCAGCACAGCAGTGGGAAAGGACACTGTTGGGAAGACTACAGGAACTGTGAATATACCAGCAAGTATTAAGAATGACAGTAATGATAAAACTATGAATGTGGTGGGTGGTGGTGAAGGGGTTAATACTGCTGGGAAAAATAAAAATGACATTGCTCTCCCTGCTCAGCAGAGGAAAGACTCAGCGATTGTGCAGACCAAATCTGTACAATCGATATCTGCCAGAAATGTGACAGACGGTTCAAAGCACACAAATGCTTCTTCTGCTGGGAGAAATGTGGGCAGTTATGCGTCCGTTCTGGGGAGTCGCACCAAAGAGGGTGGAGGGAATTTTAGTGGTCACAATTTGGGGGGGCTTGGTGGTGGGATGGTTGGTGGGTACAGGAGGAGGAATGTGGTTCAATTGAAGTGGGAGGGGGAGGGGACCCCACCAGTAAGGGGGAGGGTGGCTGAGTTGGTTCTGGAAATGGGGTTTAAAGCCTTGGATATCTTTGCTTTGATTTGCCCAGTGGGGAGTTATGAATTTGATTTGTCCTTTGTAAAGCCTGAGGGTTTGGATTTATTTTGGGAGCGATATAGGAGGTCCAAGGGCCTTCCGCAGTGGAGTGGTTTGGTGCCAAAGGTGATTTCCAGGCAGCCTCTGATAAAGTCGGTGACGATCCTGGTGCGTAACGAATCCATACCAGAGGCTGATTTGATAGTATGGCTACGCCGATATGGTGAGGTCCTCGCTCCACTGCGGAAGGTCCTTGATGAGCATGGGATATGGACAGGGGCCTGGACAGTCTCACTAAAATTGGGGGTGCTTGGAAATGTAGTTCAACACCTTCCCTGTTCAGCTTTTCTGGGGAGAGATAGGCTGACTATTTTTTACCAGGGTCAGCCTAAAGTCTGTAACAAATGTGGAGACAAAGGCCATTTTGCATCTACTTGTACCCGTAAGAAATGCTCACTGTGCCAGGATCTGGACTATTTGGCTAAGGATTGTACTGAAATTCGGTGCAATTTGTGCCAAAAGCTGGGTCATCCTTATAGTCAGTGCCCGGAGGCATTACATAACTTGCCAGGATTGGAGGCTGAGTTGCAGAGACTTGATAAGGAGGATGAGGCCGCTAAAACTGTTATTGCCCCTCCTGTTTCTGTTATATCTGTTCCAGATTCTGTTTCCCCTAGTAATGTGGTCCCTGAGTCTGTCCCTCCTGTGTCTGTTACATCTGTTGTTTCGGATTCTGTTTCCCCTAGTAATGTGGTCCCTGAGTCTGTCCCTCCTGTGTCTGTTACATCTGTTGTTTCGGATTCTGTTTCACCTAGTAATGTGGTCCCTGAGTCTGTCCCCCATGTGGTGGTCCCTAATCCTACTGTACGTAGATCCTCCAGACTGGCAGAAGCTGCTGGGGGGGCAGGTTTGGCGGATCTTCCCACTCGGCCTCCAGTCCCTGTCCCTCAGCGGCACAAACGTGGTCAGGGGAATGTGGGGGTGCTGGATGGGGGTGGGGCTGATAGAAGGGTGTCCATATCCTATGTCTCACCCTCTGTTGAGGGGGATTCGGATGATGAGGGGTGGGAGAAGTTTAGGAGGAAGAAAAAGAAGAAGAAGAGGAAGACAAGTAAAGTGGTCATTTCTTCCTCAGGGTCGGACCCAGGAGGGGTTTCTCTTGGTAATACCTTTTCAGTTTTGTCAGGTGATGATATGTCTGATATATCTTTCTCTTTATCATCCATGGATGAGGGGGAGTCACGTAGTCTGAAGAGAGCTGTTTCTGGTGATGAGAGTGTGGCAAAGGTTAAGAAACGACTACCCCAATCATCCTGATGGCAGTTCCCACTCCGATAAAGGTGGCGACCATTAATGTCGCCAGCATTAAATCTGCAAGAGCTCGTGATATTGCCTTATTTTTGCTCAGCGAGTTTGATGCCGAGATTTTATTTTTGCAAGAGACCTGGCTCAATACTTTGGCCGATGTCCATCTAGCAAAAAGGGAGTGGAGATGCGGTCCCTCCTTTTGGTCTCTTGCGGCTGAGCCCTGCAGCGGAGTTGCGGTCCTTTTTAAAACCGATATGGTAACATGCCGGCGGGTAATTGAGGTAGAAATGGGGAGATGCATGGTCTTGGACGTCTCTGTTGGGGGGCAGGACCTGCGCCTGATCAATATCTATGGACCGCAGTCAAAATGGGGCAGGAAATGCCTCCTCACAGAGATCAAGCCCTTCCTTTTTACGTCCCAGCAGGTTGTCTTTGGAGGTGATTTTAACACCATAATTAGGCCTGAAGACAGGAGAGGCTCCATAGACAGGCTGGGTTACGATAGCGTTTTTCTTAGAGATATGGTAAGACAAGCAGGCCTGGTAGATGTGCATATTAAGCACTGCCCTGGCAGCACGGGATTCACATTTCAGAGAGGGAATAGTCAGAGTAGGATAGATAGGTTTTTTTTAAAGGAGAACTCTGCTTTCTCGGCTCCTGAGTTGAGGGCGGTGGAGTTCTCTGACCACTGTATGCTGTCTGTGACTCTGAATGCCTCGGACACTCCACCCAGGGGAAGGGGTACCTGGAAACTGAATTCGGCTCTCCTGGAAGATGTAGAGGTAAGACAATCCTTTGAGGATTTTTTTCAGGCACAGGTTTCTATTCTGGACTTTTGCAGCAGTAAGTCAGAGTGGTGGGAGCTTGTGAAACAAAGGACAATTGGACTTTTCAAGGCCATAAGTAAGAAGAAGCAGCTTGGTATGTACATTGCCTACCAGCATTTGCGGAGGAAGCTTGATCGTCTTGTCTCGTATAGAGGAGATCCAGGGGAGATCTCTGAGGTGAAGTTTCTTCTTAGGAAGTGTCAATACGACCGGCATGCCTCCTTGGTTCTGGAGAGGGATTATGGAAAATATCACTCGCCTGATCCTTACCAGAACTGTAAGCAAGGCATAGCAGTTAAGACGGTCATAGGCCTGAGGGATAGTACGGGTTCCCTGGTGAAGTCCAGATCAGGGATCCTGGAGATCTTCAGGTCATATTATGCAGACCTTCTGGGAAGAAAGGACCTTTGTCAGGACAGGATGGAAAGCTTTCTGGATTCTACTCCAGGATTGGGAAATGGTACATTGCCTTTGATGGATTTGACAGAACCAATTTCAGTGGATGAGGTAGTTCATGCTATAGAGAAGCTGGCTACCAAAAAATCGCCTGGGCCAGATGGGTTGACAGCTGAATTCTACAAGTGTTTTAAGTCCATTCTGGCTCCCTTTTTAGCAGAGGTTTATAACAGCTGTCTAGAAGAGGGTTCGCTCCCTCCCTCCATGAGGCAATCCGCTGTGATTCTTCTGTCAAAAGGTAAAGACCCCTCAATGATTGAGAACTGGCGCCCCATCAGTCTTCTTAATGTTGATAGATCCTGGCGAAGATTCTTTTTTGGCGCTTGTCGTCAGTAGCAGGCGATTTGTTGTCCAGTCATCAGCACTGCTCGGTCCAAGGTAGAAGTACCTTTTCAGCGGTTTTAGCTGTCCGGGAGGCTTTGGAACGATGCAGGGCTGCTGGATGGAGAAAGTACTTGCTGGCATTGGATCAGGCGAAGGCTTTTGATAGAGTCAATCACGAGTACCTGTATTTATTTGCTACTTGGTAGATACGGCCTGCAGGGGAGGTTTATAGATTGGCTGAAGACATTATATAGAGGGGCTGAGAGCTTCCCACTGGTTAATGGTTGGGTTGGACGGCCTTTTGAGGTTGGCTCTGGTGTGCGCCAGGGATGTCCTCTGAGCCCCCTGTTATATGTATTCGCAATCGACCCCTTCATAAGAAGGCTAGAGAGTGGATCTTTGTGCGGGGTGCCTTTGGGCATTGCTGGTGTGCCGCCTCTGAAGGTCGTGGCCTATGCCGATGATGTGTCTGTTATTGTCTCTGGGACAGAGGAGGCGCAGGAGGTGGTCTCTATGATAGAGCAGTACACGGAGGCTTCTGGTTCTAAAGTCAACCATGAAAAGAGTGAAGTTTTCTGGATGGGTGAGGAGGGTGAAAGCTTCGAACTTCCGGATGCCTTCCCAGAGCCCCAGCAGGAAATTAAAGTGTTGGGCATCAAATTTGGTCCTGGTGACTATGGTCATCGAAATTGGGAAAGCAGGTTGAAGTGTGCCAATGCCAAAGTAGCAAGCTGGAAGAAATGGAAGCTTTCCTTAAGGGAGAGGGTTGACTTGATCAAAACGTACCTGGTCCCAATCTTTTTGTATGTCAGCTTCGTCTGTATCTTGCCAGCATCTCTCTATGCAAGGGTGTACAGCTGTTTTTTCCAACTGTTATGGGGAAGTAGGCTGAACCTGATCAAACGCAATGTAACTTACCTGTCTAGGCGGGAGGGTGGCCTAGGAATGGTCAACCCAATAGTTTTCTTTTCTCTGCTCTTTTTAAAGTACAATCTTGGTAACATGCTAGCAGAGAACCCGCCGGGATGGGTGGGCATTTTTCAGTCTTGTTTTAGGCCTTTTCTGCGATGCTGGGAAGATGGCGGGCCAGTGAAAAGTCTGAGAGTCCGACATGGCAAGCTCCCGGCTTATGTTGCCCCGTGTCTGAAAATACTTCGGCAGTGGCAGGTGACAGTGGAGGATATCAAGTCCCTCCCCAGGAAGCTTCTGGAGAAGAGGATTTTGAGCTCTGCTTTTAGTGTGTCACTGGCCTTAAGGGATTGCCCAGGCTCTGTAATGAGGGAGGGGTTGTGTTTAATCAATTTAGAAAGAATCCCCTTGAAATTTAGGGATCAAGCCTGGCTCGCTTTCCATGGAAGGCTCTATGTCAGAGGGAACTTGAAGCATCGCCCTGTGGATGATCGGGATTGTCCTAGAGCGGAGTGTGTTGGTAAAGTGGAGTCTATGGACCACTTTTTGCTGCAGTGTCCCTTTAACATAGAGGTGTATAAAAGGGTGGGGAGGGCTCTAGGCATCCCCTTTTTCTATCGCATGAGTTATGCGGAGTGGGTGTACGGGACATTCCCGGCTTGCTGGGATTTTGATTTGGATACACTGTTTTTAGTTAGTATAGTTGTCCGTTACTTCACATGGAATGCACGGTGCCAGATTACCCTGCGGAAAAAAGTCCTCTCTGTTGAGGTGGTGGTGCACGATATTCTAGGTGAGGTTGGGAAAATTCGGGGTCTTGAGAGGGGCAGGGAGCCTCGGGCGGTCTGGAAAAGGGCGTGGAGGAATATCAGACCTGCCTTTGGTGAACTGCCCATCTCTGGGTGAGGTGCTCCTTTTCTTTTTCTGTTTCTTTCACTCCCTTAGCTTTTGTTGGTTAGTATCTTCTTTTTGAAGAAGGGCTGCATGCATAATGGGTGCAGGTTTGTTTCTTGACCTCACAGTTTAGATGTCTGGTGTATTGGTGTGAGTTGTAGTGAGATTATCCCCAATAATGACATATTCATGATGAGTTTTGTTTTTGCTGTAAAGTCATTTTTTGTTTGAGAGCAGATTTGCTATATTTATTTTCATTTATGTAAATATGTATATATGTATGTATATTATATATAGTGATTTTATGCTTATTGATTGCAAGACTTTTAATAAAGAAAAATTGGGAAGAATGTTCCTTACATTGGTGGTCAGTGGGAAGAATGTTCCTTACATTGGTGGTCAGTGGGAAGAATGTTCTTTACATTGGTGGTCAGTGGGAAGAATGTTCTTTACATTGGTGGTCAGTGGGAAGAATGTTCTTTACATTGGTGGTCAGTGGGAAGAATGTTCCTTACATTGGTGGTCAGTGGGAAGAATGTTCCTTACATTGGTGATCAGTGGGAAGAATGTTCCTTACATTGGTGATCAGTGAGAAGGAGGAGGAGGACACACCCAAGGAGCTCTCTGAGAACCAGCCTTTTTTCAAGCCTGGGCCTTGCCTGCTAGTTTTGGCCCAGGAACAATGCCTGATCCTGGGGGAGGCCCAGGGAGGGATCCCCCTGATGACATGGGGCCTAGTGAGGAGGAGGTGGAGGATCTGACTGTGGGTCCAGGCCCTGGTATGGATGCGAGTATCTTCAGTCAGAAGATTGTTGATCGCTTTAGGCAAATTGGAAGGGCTGAAGAGAAACTTCAAGTTTTGAAAGCTGAATATAAAAACTTTAAAGCCAAATACTTCCAGGCCTGGAGTAGAAATCGCACAGCCATGAAGCCTGAGTTACAGGATTTGGAGGAAAAGGTAAAGCAGCAAACTTTATTGTTGGAGAAATTAAAAGCCAGAAGTGGAGCTTTTAAAGAAAAATTTGACAATGAAAAGAGATTTGCCAGCCAGTCGTCAGTAAGTTGCATGGATCAGCAGCCTCAGGTTATGGATGACCCGGGTCCATCTGCCTCTGCACCTCTCCCCCCATGTAAGGCCTTGGAATCGCCAGCGGAAACCAGCCAGGGGGTTGAGAGTGAGCATGGCACCCTGACCTTCATCCAGCAGATGGAGTCACCCCTGAGAGCAGACAAGGTTTCCATATCTGATGATCCATCAGAAATCCCTGAGGATGAGAGGAAAAATAAACCAGGGAATGAAGATGGACCTGCACCAAACACCCTGAACATGGATGTTTCTACTCCTGCATTTGCTGAGACCAGTAGTTCCTCTACCAAGTTTTCTGCATGTGTTTCACACAGTATGGCTGACACCAGCAAAGAGATTGCCTCACCTGAGCCTCTCTGTGTTCCAGCAGAGCTGATTGATGCTGATGGGGGAGGGGATCAGCACATTGCACCATGTGTAGTGGAAGCCATGGATGTGTCAGACCAGCCTGCTGAAAGTCCTGTCCTGATGGAAGAAAACAGGCCAGCTGAAGATTCCACCAGCACAGCAGTGGGAAAGGACACTGTTGGGAAGACTACAGGAACTGTGAATATACCAGCAAGTATTAAGAATGACAGTAATGATAAAACTATGAATGTGGTGGGTGGTGGTGAAGGGGTTAATACTGCTGGGAAAAATAAAAATGACATTGCTCTCCCTGCTCAGCAGAGGAAAGACTCATCGATTGTGCAGACCAAATCTGTACAATCGATATCTGCTAGAAATGTGTCAGACGGTTCAAAACACACAAATGTTTCTTCTGCTGGGAGAAATGTGGGCAGTTATGCGTCTGTTCTGGGGAGTCGCACCAAGGAGGGTGGAGGGAATTTTGTAAATATTAGTGGTCACAATTTGGGGGGGCTTGGTGGTGGGATGGTTGGTGGGTACAGAAGGAGGAATGTGGTTCAATTGAAGTGGGAGGGGGAGGGGACCCCACCAGTAAGGGGGAGGGTGGCTGAGTTGGTTCTGGAAATGGGGTTTAAAGCATTGGATATATTTGCCTTGATTTGCCCAGTGGGGAGTTATGAATTTGATTTGTCCTTTGTAAAGCCTGAGGGTCTGGATTTATTTTGGGAGAGGTATAGGAGGTGCAAGGGCCTTCCGCAGTGGAGTGGTTTGGTGCCAAAGGTGATTTCCAGGCAGCCTCTGATAAAGTCGGTGACGATCCTGGTGCGTAACGAATCCATACCAGAGGCTGATTTGATAGTATGGCTACGCCGATATGGTGAGGTCCTCGCTCCACTGCGGAAGGTCCTTGATGAGCATGGGATATGGACAGGGGCCTGGACAGTGTCACTAAAATTGGGGGTGCTTGGAAATGTAGTTCAACACCTTCCCTGTTCAGCCTTTCTGGGGAGGGATAGGCTGACTATTTTTTACCAGGGTCAGCCTAAAGTCTGTAATAAATGTGGAGACAAAGGCCATTTTGCATCTACCTGTACCCGTAAGAAATGCTCACTATGCCAAGATTTGGGCCATTTGGCTAAGGATTGTACTGAAATTCGGTGTAATTTGTGCCAGAAGCTCGGTCATCCTTATAGTCAGTGCCCGGAGGCATTACATAACTTGCCAGGATTGGAGGCTGAGTTGCAGGGGCTTGATAAAGAGGATGAGGCCGCTAAAACTGTTATTGTCCCTCCTGTTTCTGTTACATCTGTTCCAGATTCTGTTTCCCCTAGTGATGTGGTCCCTGAGTCTGTCCCTCCTGTGTCTGTTACATCTGTTGTTTCGGATTCTGTTTCCCCCAGTAATGTGGTCCCTGAGTCTGTCCCCCATGTGGTGGTCCCTAATCCTACTGTACATAGATCCTCCAGACTGGCAGAAGCTGCTGGGGGGGCAGGTTTGGCGGATCTTCCATCTCAGCCTCCAGTCCCTGTCCCTCGGCAGCGTAAACGTGGTCAGGGGCCTGTGAGGGTGTTGGATGGGGGAGGGGTTGAGGGAAAGGTGTCCATATCCCATGTCTCACCCTCTGTTGAGGGGGATTCAGATGATGAGGGGTGGGAGAAGTTTAGGAGGAAGAAAAAGAAGAAGAGGAAGACAAGTAAAGTGGTCATTTCTTCCTCAGAGTCGGACCCAGGAGGGGTTCCTCTTGGTAATACTTTTTCAGTTTTGTCGGGTGATGAGATGTCTGATCTATCTTTCTCTTTATCATCCATGGATGAGGGGGAGTCACGTAGTCTTAAGAGAGCTGTTTCGGGTGATGAGAGTGTGGCAAAGGTTAAGAAACAACTACCCCAATCATCCTGATGGCAGTTCCCACTCCGATAAAGGTGGCGACCATTAATGTCGCCAGCATTAAATCTGCAAGAGCTCGTGATATTGCCTTATTTTTGCTCAGCGAGTTTGATGCCGAGATTTTATTTTTGCAAGAGACCTGGCTCAATACTTTGGCCGATGTCCATCTAGCAAAACGGGAGTGGAGATGCGGTCCCTCCTTTTGGTCTCTTGCGGCTGAGCCCTGCAGCGGAGTTGCGGTCCTTTTTAAAACCGATATGGTAACGTGCCGGCGGGTAATTGAGGTAGAAATGGGGAGATGCATGGTCTTAGACGTCTCTGTTAGGGGGCAGGACCTGCGCCTGATCAATATCTATGGACCGCAGTCAAAATGGGGCAGGAAATGCCTCCTCACAGAGATCAAGCCCTTCCTTTTTACGTCCCAGCAGGTGGTCTTTGGAGGTGATTTTAACACCATAATTAGGCCTGAAGACAGGAGAGGCTCCATAGACAGGCTGGGTTATGATAGCGTTTTTCTTAGAGATATGGTGAGACAAGCAGGCCTGGTAGATGTGCATATTAAGCACTGCCCTGGCAGCACAGGATTCACATTTCAGAGAGGGAATAGTCAGAGTAGGATAGATAGTTTTTTTTTTAAAGGAGAACTCTGCTTTCTCGGCTCCTGAGTTGAGGGCGGTGGAGTTCTCTGACCACTGTATGCTGTCTGTGACTCTGAATGCCTCGGACACTCCACCCAGGGGAAGGGGTACCTGGAAACTGAATTCGACTCTCCTGGAAGATGTAGAGGTAAGACAATCCTTTGAGGATTTTTTTCAGGCACAGGTTTCTATTCTGGACTTTTGCAGCAGTAAGTCAGAGTGGTGGGAGCTTGTGAAACAAAGGGCAATTGGACTTTTCAAGGCCGTAAGTAAGAAGAAGCAGCTTGGTATGTACATTGCCTACCAGCATTTGCGGAGGAAGCTTGATCGTCTTGTCTCGTATAGAGGAGATCCAGGGGAGATCTCTGAGGTGAAGTTTCTTCTTAGGAAGTGTCAATACGACCGGCATGCCTCCTTGGTTCTGGAGAGGGATTATGGAAAATATCACTCGCCTGATCCTTACCAGAACTGTAAGCAAGGCATAGCAGTTAAGACGGTCATAGGCCTGAGGGATAGTACGGGTTCCCTGGTGAAGTCCAGATCAGGGATCCTGGAGATCTTCAGATCATATTACGCAGACCTTCTGGGAAGAAAGGACCTTTGTCGGGACAGGTTGGAAAGCTTTCTGGATTCTACTCCAGGATTGGGAAATGGTACATTGCCTTTGATGGATTTGACAGAACCAATTTCAGTGGATGAGGTAGTTCATGCTATAGAGAAGCTGGCTACCAAAAAATCGCCTGGGCCAGATGGGTTGACAGCTGAATTCTACAAGTGTTTTAAGTCCATTCTGGCTCCCTTTTTAGCAGAGGTTTATAACAGCTGTCTAGAAGAGGGTTCGCTCCCTCCCTCCATGAGGCAATCCGCTGTGATTCTTCTGTCAAAAGGTAAGGACCCCTCAATGATTGAGAACTGGCGCCCCATCAGTCTTCTCAATGTTGATAGAAAGATCCTGGCGAAGATTCTTTTTTGGCGCTTGTCGTCAGTAGCAGGCGATTTGTTGTCCAGTCATCAGCACTGCTCGGTCCAAGGTAGAAGTACCTTTTCAGCGGTTTTAGCTGTCCGGGAGGCTTTGGAACGATGCAGGGCTGCTGGATGGAGAAAGTACTTGCTGGCATTGGATCAGGCGAAGGCTTTTGATAGAGTCAATCACGAGTACCTGTATTTATTTGCTACTTGGTAGATACGGCCTGCAGGGGAGGTTTATAGATTGGCTGAAGACATTATATAGAGGGGCTGAGAGCTTCCCACTGGTTAATGGTTGGGTTGGACGGCCTTTTGAGGTTGGCTCTGGTGTGCGCCAGGGATGTCCTCTGAGCCCCCTGTTATATGTATTCGCAATCGACCCCTTCATAAGAAGGCTAGAGAGTGGATCTTTGTGCGGGGTGCCTTTGGGCATTGCTGGTGTGCCGCCTCTGAAGGTCGTGGCCTATGCCGATGATGTGTCTGTTATTGTCTCTGGGACAGAGGAGGCGCAGGAGGTGGTCTCTATGATAGAGCAGTACACGGAGGCTTCTGGTTCTAAAGTCAACCATGAAAAGAGTGAAGTTTTCTGGATGAGTGAGGAGGGTGAAAGCTTCGAACTTCCGGATGCCTTCCCAGAGCCCCAGCAGGAAATTAAAGTGTTGGGCATCAAATTTGGTCCTGGTGACTATGGTCATCGAAATTGGGAAAGCAGGTTGGTGTGTGCCAATGCCAAAGTAGCAAGCTGGAAGAAATGGAAGCTTTCCTTGAGGGAGAGGGTTGACTTGATCAAAACGTACCTGGTCCCAATCTTTTTATATGTCAGCTTCGTCTGTATCTTGCCAGCATCTCTCTATGCAAGGGTGTACAGCTGTTTTTTCCAACTGTTATGGGGAAGTAGGCTGAACCTGATCAAACGCAATGTAACTTACCTGTCTAGGCGGGAGGGTGGCCTAGGAATGGTCAACCCAATAGTTTTCTTTTCTCTGCTCTTTTTAAAGTACAATCTTGGTAACATGCTAGCAGAGAACCCGCCGGGATGGGTGGGCATTTTTCAATCTTGTTTTAGGCCTTTTCTGCGATGCTGGGAAGATGGCGGGCCAGTGAAAAGTCTGAGAGTCCGACATGGCAAGCTCCCGGCTTATGTTGCCCCGTGTCTGAAAATACTTCGGCAGTGGCAGGTGACAGTGGAGGATATCAAGTCCCTCCCCAGGAAGCTTCTGGAGAAGAGGATTTTGAGCTCTGCTTTCAGTGTGTCACTGGCCTTAAGGGATTGCCCAGGCTCTGTAATGAGGGAGGGGTTGCGTTTAATCAATTTAGAAAGAATCCCCTTGAAGTTTAGGGATCAAGCCTGGCTCGCTTTCCATGGAAGGCTCTATGTCAGAGGGAACTTGAAGCATCGCCCTGTGGATGATCGGGATTGTCCTAGAGCGGAGTGTGTTGGTAAAGTGGAGTCTATGGACCACTTTTTGCTGCAGTGTCCCTTTAACATAGAGGTGTATAAAAGGGTGGGGAGGGCTCTAGGCATCCCCTTTTTCTATCGCATGAGTTATGCGGAGTGGGTGTATGGGGCATTCCCGACTCGCTGGGATTTTGATTTGGATACACTGTTTTTAGTTAGTATTGTTGTCCGTTACTTCACATGGAATGCACGGTGCCAGATTACCCTGCGGAAAAAAGTCCTCTCTGTTGAGGTGGTGGTGCACGAAATTCTGGGTGAGGTTGGGAAAATTCGGGGTCTTGAGAAAGGCAGGGAGCCTCGGGCGGTCTGGAAAAGGGCGTGGAGGAATATCAGACCTGCCTTTGGTGAACTGCCCATCTCTGGGTGAGGAGCTCTTTTCTTTTTCTGTTTCTTTCACTCCCTTAGCTTTTGTTGGTTAGTAGCTTCTTTTTGAAGAAGGGCTGCATGCATAATGGGTGCGGGTTTGTTTCTTGACCTCATAGTTTAGATGTCTGGTGTATTGGTGTGAGTTATAGTGAGATTATCCCCAATAATGACATGTTCATGATGAGTTCTGTTTTTGCTGTAAAGTCATTTTTTTGTTTGAGAGCAGATTTGCTATATTTATTTTCATTTATGTAAATATGTATATATTTATGTATATTATAGTGATTTTATGCTTATTGATTGCAAGACTTTTAATAAAGAAAAATTGGGAAGAATGTTCCTTACATTGGTGGTCAGTGGGAAGAATGTTCTTTACATTGGAGGTCAGTGAAAATTATATAAAGTAAATAATAATAATTAAAAAAAAATGTAAAGCACCCCCATGATCCCCGCACATGCTCTATATGAAAAGCTTTATGTAGGATGAGCACATGTATGTAAACATGTGTCTATAGACGCAAATGCTGGACATGGGAGCGCACCTGAAAGGTAACCCCCCCCCCCCTTCCCCAGGAGAGCGCTTCTCCTAGGGAGTTATCTGATGTGGGGAGGAGCCGCGAGAGCCACCCCCAGAAGACCTGGTTCGGGGCCACTCTGTGCAAAACGAGCTGCACAGTGGAGGGAAGTATGATATGTTTGTTATTTAAAAAAAAAAAAAGAGCCTTTACAATCACTTTAATTTTGGAAATGTACCGTTGTTGCACTTTCTTTAATGTAATTCTGTGACGAACGCATGTAGTGTGGGCAGTGCAAAATGTAGGTGGGAATTTGTGTGGGTGTGGCTTGAGTGTGGGTGGGAACACATGAGCGGGGACAGGGGGCCCCAGGATCTCCTATTGCCCGGGGGCCCCATGAGTTGTCAGTCCGCCCCTGAAGGTAGATTCATTCTTTTGAAAACTGCATATTATCCTCCTAATAAAAGAAGCAACATTTTTCTGACTAGAATGATCAGTTCTGTAATTAATCACTGCAAGTGAAGACATGCAGGCTAATATTTACTCAAAAGGCAGCAGACACATGGGTCATAGTGGTATTGGTTGTCTTTGTGTTACTCTGAGTAGAAATCGCTTTGCTTCATTCTCTGTTTGAACTAAACTTGCTGATATTTGCAAAAGGTATATTTGGAGAGTAATATATTTTGGAGAGAAGCCAGCTTTCAGCATAGTTATTTTATTAATGTGTCCTGAATCTACTTACATGGCACATTGTTCCATCAGGTGCAGAATTATAAATAGAACATACGCATTGTCATTAATTGGTTGCTGTATTTTAGAACTTTCTCATGCCATTGACATATTTATGAGAGCTGGATAAATGTTTGGCTCGATTCAATTAGGTAAAGGAGTGTATTAGAACTGCGCTTAGAGAATATGTGTAGTTTCTGGCACTTCACTAGACATATAGTGCATAAGCATGAATAAACCATAGTGCAGCTCCGAAGGATAAAAAGCATATACAGATACACCTCATGACTGCTGAGGTGCAATAAGCCCAGGTCCCAACCATCACTTGTCATACCTTACCCCTTCTTCCAAACCAATAAGAACCACACATACAACCAATAACGTTGGAAAGGGCAAGGCCACAGCTTTATTTAAAATCAACATTAATATTAACCTTTTGAACCGTGCCAGTCACAGTTGTACTGTGAGCACTCAACTACCAATGTAAAAGGGAGATGAAGGAGGGGCCTGTCCTTACCATCAGTGCCGGACCGGCCGTCAATCTCCCAATTACCATCCGGGCATCAAAGGGGTTCCATATTTGCTGGCAAGGTTACCAAAACCACAACACGCTGTGACATACCATCAAAATTAGGGCGGGAGGGTGGGCAGCTCTTCCATTCTTCCGTCCGAAAAGGACCATAATCCCCTGGGGTGCCAAACTCCTGAGCTCAGGCCCAACCCTTTTCCCCTTTTGTACCAATCCTGAACTATCACAACTTTCCTGCAACTCCTCCCTGGCCATGCCCCCATCAGTCAGGGCTCTCTCTCCCGATGGGCTCAAGAGGCTCTCATGACTGCTGAGGTGCAATAAGCCCAGGTCCCAACCATCACTTGTCATACCTTACCCCTTCTTCCAAACCAATAAGAACCACACATACAACCAATAACGTTGGAAAGGGCAAGGCCACAGCTTTATTTAAAATCAACATTAATATTAACCTTTTGAACCGTGCCAGTCACAGTTGTACTGTGAGCACTCAACTACCAATGTAAAAGGGAGATGAAGGAGGGGCCTGTCCTTACCATCAGTGCCGGACCGGCCGTCAATCTCCCAATTACCATCCGGGCATCAAAGGGGTTCCATATTTGCTGGCAAGGTTACCACTGACGGACGCCCCACCGCAGCCAGCACCTGTTCCACCCCCCTCTGAAGTCCCAGGTTAAATATATCCATGCCAATGTCGTTGAGGTGAACACCATCCCTCCTCAACAAGTCATTGTTGTTTCCCTCCAAATCTTTGTGACGGACAACGACCCCCCCGATCCTCCGAACAAATTTTGACACCTGGGCGTTGACCTTTCTACGAAAATTTTCTAAACGGGGTCCCGGAACTTCTCTGGCCCAAATAGAACGAGGGACAATCTCTGACCATACGAAAGTCACACTGGTAAACATTGCAAGGCATTGAGCAATATCACCTTTCATGGCAGCAATAAGATCCACGGACCGGGTGTAACCTACGTCGTTCCCTCCGGCGTGAACCACCAGGACAATGTGACCGGACACGCGGGTACGGAGGTGCCAACATTCCCACAGTACCTGATGCCAACGCAGCCCGCGCAGGCCCAGCCAGCGAATCCTTGCCACGTCTGAAGAGAGTCCCAAATTTCTCCCATAGTTCCGGATCTCTGCGCGACGAGCCGCCCAGAAGACAAAGGAATCGCCCAAAATCCAAACTTGAGTCGGGGGAAAACCTGCAATTAACACAAAAGGTGAGGGCGAACATACAGCGAAAAACGAGACGACTCCCATCTACCCAGCCGCTGAAGTTCCATATCGGAAAACCCTAAGCCAGAAGCGGCGGTGGCAGCGCCTATGCGAAAAGAGTGAGTTGAAAATTCGCCCGCTGGTAAGCCTAAAGCCTCGAGGCAAAAACGAAAAACTTTTAAAAATTGGAAGCGACTCAACGAGGAGGAGTCAGCGTGCACGAAAAAAGTGGGAGACGGGGGGCGCGCGGAAAGAAAAGGAACGGCCAGAGACACAGGACAGAATGGGCCGCCACAGTGGTGCAGCACCACTCGGCGGCCCCTGCCAAGGCTGTCAGTCTTCGAGGAGCGCAATAAAATGGTGACACTGCGCTCCGACAGGACGACATCCTCCGATCGAATACCCCCAGTTGAAGACCTGGATTTTGCGACTAATTCCCCGATGCGAAAAGCCCCAAAAAACGCCCATGAGAAAGCTACTCGGAACAGCAAAATCTCAAACTCGGATGAGCACACCTCCGGCAACATGGCCAAAACCTCCGATAAAATCTGTAAAGAAATGGGGCGCCTGGAATCAGGCAGATGAGTGATGCGTTTCCAGCCCCTCAATATCCGACGCACTGGAAAGGCTTTTGTGACATCCCCCCACCCCAGAAGCTGAAACCAAAAGGATAAGGCGGACATGGCCGAAGAGACAGTGGAACCCGACACTCCCTTATCCTGTAACTGGACCAGGTAAGCAAATAGGATCAAACGTCTATCATCCGGAGATGAAATAGAGAACTCACCGCCCGACGCTTGTGACCACTCGTGCCAGACCCGACAATACGACGCCCACGTCCTCGGAGAAAGCGACGACCGAAGCAGTTCTAACAATCCCCGGAAACGAGGTTCCACAAGTGGGCCGGACAGGGGAGGCCCTCCAGCGAAGCCGACGGAGCCAGGGAACGAAAACGGGGGTACTGTTGGCGGGAAAGATCATCGGCAATGTCATTAGAAACTCCCGGAACGTGTTTTGCCCTAACATAAATGTTAAATTGCAAACATTTTAAAACCAAAAAACGCAACAGTGACACAACTGGGGGGGAACTGGCCGATTGCTTGTTCACTACCTGCACTACGCTCATATTGTCTGACCAAAAGATCACCTGACGATTGCGCACTGCTCACCCCAAAGTTCCACCGCTACTATGATCGGGAAAAGCTCCAAAAGGGTGAGATTGCGCAATAAGTCCATGCGGGCCCATGAGGCCGGCCAACATTCCGCAGACCACTCCCCCCGAAAGAAGGCACCGAAACCACAGGAGCCTGCCGCATCAGTGTACAACTCCAGCTGTGAGTTCGGTACCTCCTCCCGCAACCAACAAGACTGACCGTTGTAGGATTGCAAAAAGGTCAGCCAAATATCCAAATCCGCCAGCATGGGCTTGGTGATCCGAACGTGGTGGTGCGGGGCCGTAACGCCCTTCGTGGCCCAAGACAAGCGCCTGCAGAAAGCCCTCCCCATGCGTATGACCCTGCACGCGAATACAAGGTGTCCCAGCAGAGATTGCAGCTGCTTCAGTTGAAGCTTTTTCGACCCTTTCGCCAAACGCACCAGGGATAGAAGCCTGGTCAGCTTCTCCCTCGGCAGGCGAAAGACCATGGCCACTGTGTCAATCTCGATACCCAAAAAGGATAGTACCGTTACTGGACCCTCGGTCTTGTCAACGGACAGTGGGACGGCGAAACGCCGACAAACATCTTGAAAAACAGAGAGTAAGCATTGACACTGCCCACTGTCCGAGGGACCCACAAAAAGGAAATCATCCAAGTAGTGCAGCATGGACTGAGATCCGGCCTCCCGGGCTACCACCCACTCAAGGAAGCTACTAAATAACTCGAAAAAGTAACACGAAATGGCGCAACCCATAGGCAGGCACATATCGAAGAAATAGCTTCCCTGAAAGTAGCAACCCAGGAGGTGGAAACAATCCGGGTGAACCGGGAGAAGGCGAAAAGCGGATTCAATGTCCGCTTTTGCCAAAAGAGCGGAACGCCCCGCTGCCCTGACGAGGTGAAGAGCCTTATCAAATGACGCGTAATGCACCCGCGATTCCTCGCGATCAATTCCGTCGTTGACAGAGGAGCCGGAAGGGTAGGATAAGTGATGAATTAAACAAAATTTACCACTCGCTTTTTTGGGGACCACGCCTAGAGGGGACACCCGCAGGTTGTGAAATGGGGGAAGATCAAAGGGGCCCGCCATGCGCCCCAGTTCCAGCTCTTTCTGGATTTTTTGGGCCACTACGGATTCAAATTCCACTGCCGATTTTAAATTAGCCGACATGGTAGGAGCGTTAGACGGGGAAAACGGTATCCAAAAACCTCGATCCAGGCCATCCTTTAGAATCAGGGCCTCCCTACGAAGGGGGTAAAGGTCTAGCCAGGGCAACATCTCTAGGACGTTCACCGGCGTCCTCCGGCTTAGGAAGGTCTGTCTTGGCTCCCGCTCTGGAAAGTGTCTGTTTTCCCTTCCTGAAGCACCGGCTGGAGGGGTGAGCGCCCCCACAGCTAGAGCACTCATGCCTGAAACGACAGGCGGAGTACCACTTACAGTGGCTTTCGTTGAAAAGCCAACAGACACCTTTTTTGGGGGCGGCCGACGCTCCGGATTGAGGAGCGCCGACCGCGGACTGAAAGGACGCCGGCCTATGAGGGCACATTAGCAATAACCATAGGCTACCATCCTGACAGTCGAAACGAAGCTCCTTGCGCGCAGCCATCTTCTGTCTAAACTGGGTATCATACTGGAACCAGCATTGACCCCCATAAACCTTGTACGCTCCCCAGATAAGGTCCAGATAGCAGAACAAGGAGGTCGCCAACTCTGGGTAACGCTCACAGAGCACACCCGCGTAGGCGCAAAAACCCTGCAGCCAGTTCCCAAATGTTCTGGGAAGCTGCTTGACTTTATCGCCCTGTGTAGTGACGTCCACCCGACGGGATTTGTCGACCGTTTCCCTGTCCGACGGAACTAGAGCGAGGAAATCAACGAAATCCCGACGCCATATTCTTTCCTTCGTCTCCTCCGGTATGTGGGCACCCGTGGGAGCTACCGCCCACAAGGCCCCTCCGGAAGGAGGGGAAAGATTTGCCGCCGCGCCCGAAACGCCCATGCTAGAGAGAACCGACCTGACCACCGACACTATACGGTCTTCAGGGCCCGATACGGAATCATCAACAGACCTCCCCCAAATCAGTTCACAATCATACTCACTGATCCTTGGAGGCATCACCGATGGATGATCGACGGGCGAGGCGGTGTCCCATACGACTCCGGGAGACTGCAGGCTGGAACGGCCAGCACCGTGAGGAGCCACGAGGCCGTGTATGTTCGGGCCGTCCCGGCCGACTGATAGATCCAAAGGCGGGGGTCCCTCCCCAGACGCTGAAGGGGCCCCTTGGCCGAGGGCAGGGACAGTGCAGGTGCAGGAGCGTCTCGGGATTCTATCCGGCTGATCCGGGGCGGAAGCTGCCGCCAGCCCGGATCCGGAATCTCCCGCCCAGCCGGGCGCAGGGAGACTGGCGTTACCCACCATGTTGACCCCGTAGGAGGGGTTAAACCCAAGGGACTGGAGAGGGGGAATCCGCGAGCCCTCCGCCCGACTGGGCGCTGGGGGGCGTCCGAGAGCACAGGGGGGAATGGCATCCGTGGGGGCCGAAAAACCCGCACCCGCCCTGCCAGGCGCAGAGGGGGCACATCTCATCCGGGATGGTAAATGACATGGCGCGGCCTGGGTCTGGGACCTGTCCGCCACCCGTCCGGGCGCAATGGGAGTCCCGTCCTGTGAAAAACCCGTTCCCGATGGCCCAGAAGCTGCCGAGGGCCCCGCCCATGAAGGCGCAGGGGGACCGTGCGACCTGGCCACTCTCGGGCGATTCGCGTCCCGGGATGAATTACCCCCCACCCAGCCGGGTGCTGAAAGGGCCACATTATGAAGGGCGCCCTGGCCATAGGAATCCTGGGCCAGCTGCGACCCCACCCTGTAGGGCGCAGGATGAGGCAGCTCGCACCCATATGTTCCCCCATGCATGCCCCCACCATCACCCCCCGCCCAGCCGGGCGCAGAGGGGTGCTGGGGACATGCATTGCCTGTGCTGTGCACGGCCAGATCGAATCCTCCCGCCTGGCCAGGCGCAGGGAGCGAGCTGGCCGCTAGGGGGCGCCGGTATCGAACCGAGGCGCCGTCGACGCTGCCCGAGGGAACGAAAGCCGCCGCTGGAGCGGGCGAACAGCTCCGGCCCCCTCCAGCCGCCCTGCGAGAGGACAGCCTGGCCGAGGAGCGGAGCGGCCGCACGCCCGCCGCCCCCCCGCTGCTAGCAGGGGCGGAAGCAGGTACGGACCAACTCGAGGCCGTGGGCTGGAGTGCTCCAGCTCCATCCAGGCCTCGCACCATACCCAGGGAAAGGGAGGAGGGGGAGGGGGGAGCTGCGGAGCGGGGGCTACGGGAACGGGGACACCGAGGGGGGGGCCGCGAGCTATTCCTGATGGCCGGGGAAGGCGACCGACGAGGGGGGGCACGCCGCGAGCGGGCGGCCGACCCCCGCTTCCTGGCTGCTGGAGCCCTGGGAGCCCGAACCGGAGAGGGATGGATGGGGGGGGAGGGGGGGAGCAGTGAGAGGCCGCAGAGGGGCTGGGGCTGAAGCGAGACGGTGGACGGGCACGTCTGCGGGCCCTGCGTCCATCCGACTCGGGCGGAGGAACAGGGGAAGGGGCAGTGGAAGGGGCAGGAGAGGGCACCCCAGGGGATAAGAGGGCAAAGAGCCAGTCGGCCTGACCCCTGAGGGCCAGCTCACGGACCTTAGCCAGGAGGTGATCTGTGTCCATAGCTGGAGCCGCAGGGTCAGGTCCGAGCTCTTCCATTCTTCCGTCCGAAAAGGACCATAATCCCCTGGGGTGCCAAACTCCTGAGCTCAGGCCCAACCCTTTTCCCCTTTTGTACCAATCCTGAACTATCACAACTTTCCTGCAACTCCTCCCTGGCCATGCCCCCATCAGTCAGGGCTCTCTCTCCCGATGGGCTCAAGAGGCTCTCATTTAATGACTTACCTGTTTAACGACCACTCGGACTTACGACCAGCTCTCCCCCACCCGAACAACACTCTATACATCATTGTATTGTACAGTACAGTATTTTCTTTTGTGTTCTGTACCTATGCAAATTAAAACAACGTTATTGAGCTGGAGTGTTGTGTTTTAGACCTTTTTTTCACAATACAGTACAGTAGTTAAGAATGCCTAAAATATTGATTACTTGTGGCTCCTCATTTAACAACCAATTCGTTTAACCACTTCCCGCCCGGTCAATAGCATATTGACGTCCGGGAAGTGGTTGAGTTATCCTGACTGGACACCATATGACGTCCAGCAGGATAACATGCCAGCCCTTGCCCATGGGAGCGCGCAGCGCGGCGATCGGCGGCTGCGCGTGTCCCTCGAACACAGCGCTTCCCCGATCTAGGTAAACAGCCAATTTTATTGGCTGTTTACCCCGTGAACGGCTGTGTCAAAGTCACAGCCGATCACCTGTCACAACAAACTCGGCGGCGCGCTCCCTGCGCGCCGCTGAAGGCATCCAGAGCGGTGATCGAGGAAGGCAAGTGTCCCTTGGACACAGCGCTTCCCCGATCGGTAAACAGCCAATGAAATTGGCTGTTTACCAGGTGACCGGCTGTGTCCAATCACAGCCGGTCACAAATGTAAACAAGTCAGTAGCTGTTACTATCTGACCCCTGCTCTCTCCTCACACACCGATCGTGAGAGGAGAGAGCAGGGATCAGTGAGTGAATCAGTGTCTGTCTGACATCACTGTATTGTTCTGTACTGTGCACAACACGGCCCCCCTCAATAAAGAGGACCTGTCGCACAGCCCAGCCAATCAGCCCATCTGTCAATCAGCCCATCTGTCAATCAGCCCATCTGTCAATCAGCCCATCTGTCAATCAGCCCATCTGTCAATCAGCCCATCTGTCAACCAGCCCATCTGTCAACCACCCCATCTGTCACAGGCCCACCGCCATCGGTACCGCCACACAGGCTACCAGTACCGCCATCGGTACCACCACCAGTAACGCCACTAGTACCTCCATCAGGCCCACCATCTATACTGCCACACAGGCCGCTACCAGTATCGCCACTAGTGCCGCCATCGGTACCACCACCACCCGTACCACCGTCTGTACCGCCATCGGTACCACCACCACCCATACCGCCACCTGTACCGCCATCACCACCTGTACCGCCACCACCACCCGTACCGCCATTGGTACCATCACCACCTGTACCGCCACCGGTACCGCAATCACCACCTGTACCGCCTCCACCACCCGTACCGCCACCGGTACTGCCACCACCACATGTACCGCAACCGGTACCACAATCACCACCTGTACCGCCACCACCACCTGTACCACCATCGGTACCACCACCACCCGTACCGCCACCGGTACCGCCACCACCACCACCACCACCCGTACCTCCATCGGTACCACCACCCATACCACCATCTGTACCACCACACAGGCCCGCCAATAAGAATTGCCATAATGTCCCAAAGGGTTTACACACCTAAGGAGGCATATGAGATTCTTACCATGTCGGATGATGAGAGCAGCGGGGAGCTCACATCATCTGGTTCGGAATACGAGCCAGTGGAGGATAGTGGATCAGAGTCCGAGTCCGCGGAGGAAACCGTCCCTCCCAAAAGAATGAGATCAGGACCAAGATCAGGACCAAGATCAGGAGAGCTGCCCACCACCAGCAGCGCCAGACCCCAGGAAGAGGAAGAGGAGCCCAGTACAAGCACTGGAATTACCACCAGCAGCGCCAAACCCCAGGAAGAGGAAGAGGAGCCCAGTACAAGCACTGGAATTACCCGCCCAACCCGAAGAACCCAGCCCCAGTCCTACCTTCCGGATGCCCTGGCAAACCCCTTATGGGGCGTACACACGGTCAGACTTTTCACCTGCAAAAGTCCGGCGGACAATCCGACCGTGTGTGGTCTCCATCGGACTTTCGACGGACCGTTTCGGTCGGAAATCCGGCGTACTTTAGATTTGAAACTTGCTTCAAATCTTTACGTCGTAACTCCTCCAGGCTCAGTTCCTGACGAAAAGCCCGTTCGTCTGTATGCTGGTCCGACGGACCAGATACGACGGAGGAGCAGGTTACTGCATCTCGCGCTCGCTGCAATAGGAAAAACAAATTTTCCCATTGCGGCGAGCGCGGGGGGCATCCCAGGCCCTTAGGTCTGGTATAGAACTTTAAGGGGAACCCCCTACGCCGAAAAACCGGCGTGGGGGTCCCCCCAAAATCCATACCAGACCCCGATCCGAGCACGCAGCCCGGCCACTCAGGAAAGGGGGTGGGGACGAGCGAGCGCCCCCCCTCCAGAACTGTACCAGGCCGCATGCCCTCAACATGGGGGGGTGCTTTGGGGGAGGTGGCACCTTGCGGTGCCCCCCCAACACAAAGCACCTTGTCCCCATGTTGATGAGGACAAGGGCCTCTTCCCGACAACCCTGGCCGTTGGTTGTCGGGGTCTGCGGGCGGGGGGCTTATCGGAATCCGGGAGCCCCCTATAATAAGAGGGCCCCCAGATCTAGGCCCCCCCACCCTATGTGAATGAGTATGGGGTACATGGTACCCCTACCCATTCACCTAGGTAAAAAGTGTCAATAATATAACACAACACAGGTTTTTAAAACAATTTATTAAACAGCTCCGGGGGGGGTCTTCTTCCGTCTTCGGGGGTCCCTCCGGTTCATCTTCTCCCAGCGTCCGGTTGGTTCTTCTCCACTCTCTCCGGCCTCTTCTCCCGGTGTTCCAGGTCTTCGGCCGGCCCCTCCGCTGTCTTCCGGTAGCTCTATTGCCAGCGGAGGTCCAGACTTCTGGGCTTCTGGGCTTCTTGTCTTCTCTTCTCTTCTCTTCCCCCAGATGTTGACACAACGCTCTCTCCGGCTGGACTGGTCTCTGAGGGCTCCGTTGTGACTTATATAGGCGGAGACCCCGCCCCCATATGATGTCACAGTCCCTGGGCATGCTGGGACTCTGACGTTTAGGGGGCGTGGTCGACATCTGGGGGAAGAGAAGAGAAGAGAAGACAAGAAGCCCAGAAGCCCGGACCTCCGCTGGCAATAGAGCTACCTGAAGACAGCGGAGGGGCCGGCCGAAGAACTGGAACACCGGGAGAAGAGGCCGGAGAGAGCGGAGAAGAACCATCCGGACACCGGGAGAAGATGAACCGGAGGGACCCCCGAAGACGGAAGAAGACCCCCCCCCCCCCCGGAGCTGTTTAATAAATTATTTTAAAAACCTGTGTTGTGTTTTATTATTGACACTTTTTACCTAGGTGACTGGGTAGGGGTACCATGTACCCCATACTCATTCACATAGGGTGGGGGGGCCGGGATCTGGGGGCCCTCTTATTATAGGGGGCTCCCGGATTCCGATAAGCCCCCCGCCCGCAGACCCCGACAACCAACGGCCAGGGTTGTCGGGAAGAGGCCCTTGTCCTCATCAACATGGGGACAAGGTGCTTTGTGTTGGGGGGCACCACAAGGTGCCCCCTCCCCCTAAGCACCCCCCCATGTTGAGGGCATGCGGCCTGGTACGGTTCTGGAGGGGGGGGCGCTCGCTCGTCCCCACCCCCTTTCCTGGCCGGGCTGCGTGCTCGTATTGGGGTCTGGTATGGATTTTGGGGGGACCCCCACACTGTTTTTTCGGCGTAGGGGGTTCCCTTTTAAGTTCCATACCAGACTTAAGGGCCTGGGATGCCTGCGACGGGGCTCGCAAGGTTTCAATCTCGCCAAAAAAAGCGGCGAGATTGAATTCCTTTTCTAGTCCCGTCGTACCCGAGTCACGTTCAAAATGAACGGACTTGTCCGTGTGTGGGAAAGTCCGTTCATTCTGAAAGTCCGGCGGAAGTCCGTCGGGAAGACCGGATTCCGGAAAGTCCGGCCGTGTGTAGGCAAGTCCGGCCGTGCAGAAAGTCCGGCAGTAGTCCGCCGGAAGTCTGGCGGCAAGTACGTCGGACCTAGCTTTCTAGAAAGTCCGACCGTGTGTACGCCCCATTATGGTTGCCTGCCAACTCAGGACCTGCTATCATCCCCCCTTTCATCGCACAGCCAGGTGTGCAGCCCAACACTACAAATTTTTCTGAATTCGATTATTTTTCTTTATTTTTCCCACAAGATTTTCTGCAGAATATGGTGGATCAAACTAATTTATATGCATCCCAATTTATTGCTGCCAACCCCAATTCTTCCTACGCCCGCATATTCCAGTGGCGATGTGTCACACTGGATGAATTTAAATTGTTTTTGGGCCTAACTTTTAATATGGGGCTTACAAAAAAGAACGAAGCCCATGCATATTGGTCCACCCACCCCATCCAACACATGCCCATATATTCCGCTGTCATGTCCAGGACAAGATAAGACATGATTATGCGTTTTCTCCACTTCAGTGACAATTCCCAGTGCCCTCCCCGAGATCATCCCAACCATGACAAATTGTACAAGATACGCCCCCTAATCGATTCCTTTTCCCAGCGATTTAGAGAAGTTTTCATCCCAGACCAAAAAATTAGTGTGGACGAGTCCCTCATACATTTCACTGGCCGACTGCACTTCAAGCAGTATATACCAAGCAAGAGATCCAGGTATGGGGTGAAGTTAAATAAATTATGCGATCGAGCCACTGGATATGTCTTCACATTCCGGATCTACGAAGGCAAAGATTCCCAGCTCCAGCCCCATGATTGCCCCACATATATTGGAACCAGTGGGAAAATTGTCTGGGAGCTGGCATACCCCCTATTCGACAAAGGATACCATTTATATGTTGACAACTACTATACCAGCCTGCCCCTTTTTCGTCACCTTTATAGTAAAAAAACCCCGGCCTGTGGTACCTTCAAAAAAAAACGTAAGGGATTCCCACAAAATCTGTTGGCAAAAAAATTAAGAAAGGGAGAATCGGCATTCATGAGGAACGAGGAGGTGTTGGCCATGAAGTGGAGGGACAAGAAAGATGTCCACATGCTCTCTACCATCCACAATGACACCGTGGTAGAGATCCAAAGAAGACGCGGCCCCATTGTAAAGCCGAATGTGTCCACGACTACAATATGTACATGGGGGGGTGGATTTAAACGATCAGATGCTACAGCCCTACTTATCAAACAGAAAGTCCCGTTACTGGTACAAGAAAGTTGCCTTTCACCTTTTTCACATGGCCCTTTTTAATTCGTTTGTCTGCTACCAAAAAGCAACTCAAAACCAACAAGTTACCTACCTCAAGTATTTTGAATCGATCATCACTGCCCTCATTTACCAACAAGGTCCTGCCCCAGGAAGCATTCACTCGGATGCTGTGAGTAGACTTCACGAGCAACACCTTCCCTATAGCATTCCCCCCACAGAATCTGGAAGAAGACGCGGAAAGAAATGCTGTGTATGCAGCAGAGGAGGAGTAAGAAGAGATTCCAGCTATTATTGTCCCCAATGTCCCTCCCAACCTGGCCTGTGCATCGGAGATTGCTTCAAAAATTATCATACATTCATCCAATATTAGTTCCCTGTATTATTACCAGACTGCCATTTCCCCATTTGCCTGCTACCATGTTAATTAACTGACCCTGGCCTGTTTACCGACGATGTCTTTGCTTGCCGTTTCTGCACGTTTCTGACTTGCACGTGTACCAACCTCAGCCTGTTTACCGACGATGCCTCTGCCTGCCGATTTTAAACCACGTTTCTGACTTGCACATGTACCAACCTCAGCCTGTTTACCGACGATGCCTCTGCCTGCCGATTTAAACCACGTTTCTGACTTCCACGTGTACCGACCTTGGCCTGTTAATCGACCATGTTTTTGCCTGCCACTTGGACTGATCTTTTGGCCATCTACTTTAGTACACAGGGGTCTCACATCTGTGAGGGGCTTCAGAATAGCGTTCTGAGTAGAGAAAACCAGTTTTTCGTTTTCTGTGCTCCCAGAACAGGGTCTGGTTGCCCGGAGGCTTCAAAGCGATTTGGGTGGGAGAAGCCTCTACCCCTGTCCCCCTGGCCCTAAGCTTGATGGTCCTTTCTGCTGCCTGGACAAATACTTTGGCTGTGCTGACCATATTGCTGCCTGTAAAGACCCATGACATTATGGACCATGTTTCTTCCTGCTGTTTGGACCAATACTTTGGCTGTGTTGACCATATATCTGCCTGCTGCCTCTACTGACTTTGGACAGTATTTCTGCCGGGACACCTCTGCCTGCTACCTGGACCTGTGCTTTGACTGTGCTCTGGCTGTGCTCTGGCTGTGCTGACAGTATCTCTGCCTGTATGTACTATTGACAGTATTCCTGCCTGCTGCCTGGATGATTGCTTTTGCTGTCGCTGACCTCATTCCTGCCTGCTGCCTGGACCGATGCTCTCCTCTGTGGACCACTGCACTTCTAAAACCACAGGTAATCTTTTGTTATTTGGTATGTACCTGCTATGTGTTAGAAATATGAAGGGCCTTCAAAAATGTGATCGGTAGTCAGAAAATGATATGTGTAATTAATGCTGCTAGAATGCCTGGAGGTGCTACTTGGATTTTGGGCCTCTGTATGTGGCCAGGCTGTGTAAAACTCTCAAACATGTGGTATCGCCATACTCAGGAGGAGTAGCAGAATCTATTTTGGGGTGTCATTTTTGCTATGTACATGCTATGTGTTAGAAATATCTTATACAGTGCCTTGCGAAAGTATTCGGCCCCCTTGAACTTTTCAACCTTTTGCCACATTTCAGGCTTCAAACATAAAGATATAAAATTTTTATTTTTTGTGAATAATCACCAACAAGTGAGACACAATTGTGAAGTGGAACGAAATCTATTGGATTGTTGAAACTTTTTTAACTAATAAAAAAATGAAAAGTGGGGTGTGCAAAATTATTCGGCCCCCTTGCGTTAATACTTTGTAGAGCCACCTTTTTCTGCGATTACAGCTGCAAGTCGCTTGGGGTATGTCTCTATCAGTTTTGCACATCGAGAGACTGAAATTCTTGCCCATTCTTCCTTGCAAAACAGCTCGAGCTCAGTGAGGTTGGATGGAGAGCGTTTGTGAACAGCAGTTTTCAGCTCTTTCCACAGATTCTCGATTGGATTCAGGTCTGGACTTTGACTTGGCCATTCTAACACCTGGATACGTTTATTTGTGAACCATTCCTTTGTAGATTTTGCTGTATGTTTGGGATCATTGTCTTGTTGGAAGATAAATCTCCTTCCCAGTTTCAGGTCTATTGCAGACTCCAACAGGTTTTCATCCAGAATGGTCCTGTATTTGGCTGCATCCATCTTCCCTCAATTTTAACCATCTTCCCTGTCCCTGCTGAAGAAAAGCAGGCCCAAACCATGATGCTGCCACCACCATGTTTGACAGTGGGGATGGTGTGTTGAGGGTGATGAGCTGTGTTGCTTTTACGCCAAACATATCGTTTTGCATTGTGGCCAAAAAGTTCGATTTTGGTTTCATCGGACCAGAGCACCTTCTTCCACATGTTTGGTGTGTCTCCCAGGTGGCTTGTGGCAAACTTTAGACAAGACTTTTTATGGATATCTTTGAGAAATGGCTTTCTTCTTGCCACTCTTCCATAAAGGGCAGATTTGTGCAGTGTACGACTGATTGTTGTCCTATGGACAGACTCTCCCACCTCAGCTGTAGTTCTCTGCAGTTCATCCAGCGTGATCATGGGCCTCTTGGCTGCATCTCTGATCAGTCTTCTCCTTGTCTGAGCTGAAATTTTAGAGGGACAGCCAGGTCTTGGTAGATTTGCAGTGGTCTGATACTCCTTCCATTTCAAAATAATCGCTTGCACAGTGCTCCTTGGAATGTTTAAAGCTTGGGAAATCTTTTTGTATCCAAATCCGGCTTTAAACATCTCCACAACAGTATTACGGACCTGCCTGGTGTGTTCCTTGGTCTTCATGATGCTCTCTGCGCTTTCAACAGAACCCTGAGACTATCACAGAGCAGGTGCATTTATACAGAGACTTGATTACACACAGGTGGATTCTATTTGTCACCATCAGTCATTTAGGACAACATTGGATCATTCAGAGATCCTCGCTGAACTTCTGGAGTGAGTTTTCTGCACTGAAAGTAAAGGGGCCGAATAATTTTGCACGCACCACTTTTCAGTTTTTTATTTGCTAAAAAAGTTTAAAATATCCAATAGATTTCGTTCCACTTCACAATTGTGTTCCACTTGTTGGTGATTCTTCACAAAAAATAAAAATTTTATATCTTTATGTTTGAAGCCTGAAATGTGGCAAAAGGTTGAAAAGTTCAAGGGGGCCGAATACTTTTGCAAGGCACTGTAAATGGACAACTTTGTGTAAAAAAAAAATGCATTTTCATTTTTTTTCCACATTTTCCAAAAACTTCTGGAAAAAAATGAACCGTTCAAAAGACTCATTATGCCCCATAGATTATACATTGGGGTGTGTGCTTTCCAAAATGGGGTCATTTTGTGGACAATTCCATTGTTCTGGTGCTCCAGGGCCTTCAAAACTGTAATAGGTGGTTGAGAAAGGATATGTGCAATTTATGCTTGTAAAACGCATGAAAGTGCTACTTCAATGTTGGGCCTTTGTATGTGGCCAGGCTGTGTAAAAGCCTCACACATGTGGTATCGCCATACTCAGGAGGAGTAGAGGAATGCATTTTGGGGTGTCATTTTTGCTATGTACATGCTATGTGTTAGAAATATCTTATAAATGGACAAGTTTGTGTAAAAAAAAAATGCATTTTCATTTTTTTTCCACATTTTCCAAAAACTTCTGGAAACAAATGAACCGTTCAAAAGACTCATTATGCCTCATAGATTATACGTTGGGGTGTGTGCTTTCCAAAATGGGGTCATTTTTTGGACAATTCAATTGTCCTGGTGCTCCAGCGCCTTCAAAAGTGTAATAGGTGGTTGAGAAAGATATGTGCAATTTATGCTTGTAGAACGCCTGAAAGTGCTACTTCAGTGTTGGCCCTTTGTATGTGGCCAGGCTGTGTAAAAGTCTCACACATGTGGTATCGCTATACTCAGGAGGAGTAGCAGAATGTATTTTGGGGTGTAGTTGCAATTATGCATATGCTGTGTGAGAGAAATAACCTGTTAATATGACCAGTTTGTGTAAAAAAAAAAAATCTTAATTTTCCCAAGCATTGTGGGAAAAAATTACAGCTTCAAAAAACTCACCATGCCCCTTAGTAAATACATTGGACTGTCTACTTTCCAAAAAGGGGTCATTTTGGGGGTATTTGTACTTTCCTGGCTTGTTAGTGTCTCAAGAAATGAGATAGGCCTTCAGGTGAGATAGTACATCAGTTGTGATCAATTTTCAGTGATTGGCACCATAGTTTGTAGACTCTATAACTTTCACAAAGACCAAATAATATACATTAATTTGGGTTATTTTTACCAAAGATATGTAGCAGTATAAATTTTGGCACAAATTTATAAAGGAAAAATTACTTGTTTGCAAAATTTTACAATAGAAACGAAAAAAAAGTAAGTTTTTTTCAAAATTTTTGCTGTTTTTTTGCTTATATCGCAAAAAATGAAAAACCCAGTGGTGATTAAATACCACCAAAAGAAAGCTCTATTTGTGAGAAGAAAATGATAAACATTTTGTTTGGATACCGTGTAGCATGACTGAGTAATTGTCATTTAAAGTGTGAGAGCGCTGAAAGCTGAAAATTGGTCTGGGCGGGAAGGTGCATAAATGCCTGGTATTGAAGTGGTTAAAGACCTGGTCGTTGGAACGGAACCTGGTCATTAAGTGAGGAGTACCTGTATAGAGCAAAAACTAATGGTTCAGAAATATCACTCTCAGCACCACAAAGTTAAAAATAAACCACTCTGATTAATGTGAGATATCTATGGTGGTCCAAACGTGATAATTAAATGATAGTGAAATGCAAACAGAAAATTCATAGATAGTTACATAGTTGGTGAAGTTAGAAAAAAGACACAAGTCCATCAAGTCCAACCTGTGTGTGTACTTTTATGTCAATATTACATTGTATACCCCTGTTTTGTGGTCGTTCAGATACCTATCTAATAGTTTTTTGAAATTATCAATGCTCCCTGCTGAAATCACTGCTTGTGGAAGAGAATTCCACATCTTTACTGCTTTTACTGTAAAGAACCCTCTACACAGTTTAAGGTTAAAACGCTTCTCTTCTAACTTTAGTGAATGGCCATGTGTCTTTTTGTTCCCTTGCTCGGAAAAATAGGATTTTTTCATCATACTTACCTGTAAAATCCTTTTCTTTGAGTACATCGTGGGACACAGAGTTAGGCTAATATTCATTACCTGCTGGGTTATACTTCATCTCCAGGTGAATGGACACTGGTAGACCAAAGGTCTTTAGACAGGAAGTGATCCCCTATATAACCCCTCCCACACAGGAATTACTTCAGTTTTGTAGCAAGCACTGAATCCTCAAAAAGAGGGGAGGGACCGCTGTGTCCCATGATGTACTCAAAGAAAAGGATTTTACAGGTGAGTATAAGGAACAAATCCTATTTTCTTTTTCATACATCATGGGACACAGAGTTAGCCTAATATTCATTAGCTGCTGGGATGTCCTAGAGCAATAGCCTTGAGGAGAAGGAGACACCCTGCCAAACAATAGCCATCAGACCTTATACAGCAGCCCCGCAGTACACTGCAGCCGAAAGCCGAATCCTCAGCTGCTTGAACATCCACTTGATAAAATTTGTGAATGTATGCACTGAAGACCAAGTAGCAGCCTTACAAATCTGAGCCACAGATACCAGATGGCTAAAAGCCCATGAGGTTCCTACACCCCTGGTAGAATGAGCTCTCACCCTAAAGGGTGGAGTTTTACATTTCAGACCAAAGGCCTGAATGACCAATTGACGGACCCAATTGGCAATGGAAGCTTTGGAAGCTGCCTGCCCCTTCTTGGGTCCTTTTGGTAAGACAAAAAACGAGTCTGATCCTTGGATCTCCGCAGATCTAGACAAATAAACCTTGACTGCCCAGACAATGTCCAAAGAATGCAGTCGTCTCTTTTCTGCTGAACTAGGCTGAAAGAAAAAAGAAGGCAAAGTAATTGTTTGTTTAATGTATTATATAGGTGCCATGTATAGAAAATTACAATAAAGATTTTTTCTTAAAAAGATAATTTTATTCTTACAAAAGTATTATACATAGAGACAAAATAGGTACATAAAAAACAAAGCAGAGTGTTTTTTTTTTTTACAAATACTGGCCACGGTATCCCATTTACATCAAATAGTTATTGGTGCGTATTGCGTCCCTAGATGCTTCACCAGCATTGGCTTCCTCGGGGGATTCCATAGTCACTAATACAAACAGAGGCTTAAAAGGGAGCCCAAGAAGGCTCACACACCCGGGCTAGTTCAAATATTGTGGCAGGGGGGCCCTTGCGCGGTTGCAGGGGGCATATAAGGACCAGGACAAACTCTGCTTATCAAAAAGCATAGGTACAGGTGCGCCAATAGTCCTATATATGACAAGAATGCTTCCAGCATGGGATTAATCACCTGCAGTAAGTGGAAGCACAGAACAGTCTCCCCTGTTGTCCACCTCTGGCCAACCCCAACATTGACAAATTTCCTGGAACACCACTGAGTGTAGGGACCATTCCCCCAGGCAGAGCTAATGGCGGCTGAGATAATCTGCCTTCCAGTTCTCTACTCCCAGGATATGGACTGCTGATAGAATCGGCACATATCCCTCTGCCTAGGCTAGTATGTGGTTCACCTCCTTCAGAGCTGAACAACTCCTGGTACTGCCTTGGTGGTTTATATAGGCCACTGCAGTGGCATTGTCGGACTGAACCCTGATAGGGCAGTCATGAAGCTCCGCCATCCAGGACCGTAGGGCTAGACGTACTGGTCATAATTCCAGGATGTTGATGGGCAGGATCTGTTCTGTCCTTGACCATTTCTCCTGAGCTGTGAGCTCTTCTAGGGTCGCTTCCCAGCGTGAGAGACTGGCATCTGTAGTCAGTACTCTCCAAGTTACCAGGAGGAAGTATCTTCCCTTTCGCAGGTTCTGATCCTGCAACCACCAGTTTAGGCTTAAGCGCGCCCGAGGAGATGAGAACCAGGGCTTGTCCTCTCCTGTTTCAAGCCAACAAGATGTCTTGCTGTAGAGGACTGGACTGGGCATAGGGCACCACCTCAAAGGAGGATACCATCCTCCCTAGAAGACTCATACAGAGCCGAATGGAGGGTTGTCTGGTGCCTCTTATCTGACGCACCTGATCCTTCAGGGCACAGATCCTTGCAGGTGGCAAGAATACTCTTGCTTGGACCATATCTAGGATCAGATCTAAATACTTTAGACTTTGAGCTGGTCTCAAGGTTGACTTTTCGGTATTTATGATCCAGCCTAAGCTTTCCAAATACTGCACTGTGCATGTTATGCTCTGTTCTAGAACTGGTAGTGAGTGATCTCTGAGCAGGAGGTCGTCTAGATACCCGAGCACCAGGATCCCTTGGGCCCTTAAAAGACCCAGTACTGATGCTAGGACCTTTGTGAACACCCAGGGAGCTGTAGCAAGCCCGAAGGGTAGAGTCCCAAACTGAAAATGACGTTCCCTCTTGAGGCTGAAAGATAGGTACATGTAAATATGCGTCCTTTATATCGATGGAGGCTAGAAAGTCTCCCATCTGGAGTGAGGCTACTACTGAGCAGACAGATTTCATCCGAAAGGATTGCATCAATAGATACTGGTTCAGGGATCTTAGGTCCAAAATGGGCCTTGTGTCCCCATTTGTTTTTTGAACCCTAAATAGGTTCGAAAAAAAACCTGTGCCCCTTTCAGGTACAGGAACCTCTACAATCACTCCTTGATGCACTAAATGATGTAGTGCCTGAAGCAATAAGTCTCTTTTTGGAGGATCCGAGGGAACGCTGGATCTTACATAGTTACATAGTAGGTAAGGTCAAAAAAAGACACAAGTCCATCAAGTCCAACCTATGTGTGTGATTATATGTCAGTATTACATTGTATATCCCTGTGTGTGGCGATCGTTTAGGTGCTTATCTAATAGTTTCTTGAAACTATTGATGCCTCCCGCTGAGACCAACACCTGTGGAAGGGAATTCCACATCCTTGCTGCTCTTACAGTAAAGAACCCTCTAAGTAGTTTAAGGTTAAACCTCTTTTCTTCTAATTTTAATGAGTGGCAACAAGTCTTGTTAAACTTCCCTCCACAAAAAAGTTTTATCCCTATTGTGGGGTCACCAGTATGGTATTTGTACATTGAATATCCCCTCTCAAGCGTCTCTTCTCCAGAGAGAATAAGTTCAGTGCTCGCAACCTTTCCTCATAACTAATATCCTCCAGACCCTTTATTAGCTTTGTTGCCCTTCTTTGTACTCGCTCCATTTCCAGTACATCCTTCCTGAGGACTGGTGGCCAGAACTGGACAGCATACTCTAGGTGTGGCCGGACCAGAGTCTTGTAGATCGGGAGAATTAATGTTTTATCTCTGGAAATAATCCCCTTTTTATTGCATGCCAATATTCTGTTTGCTTTGTTAGCAGCAGCTTGGCCATGTAGTATTTGCCATGTAGTTACCCACCCCATTAACTTGTTCAGATCTTTTTGCAAGGTTTCCACATCCTGTGGAGAAGTTATTGCCCTGCTTAGCTGAGTATCGTCTGCAAATATAGAGATTGCACTGTTTACCCCATCCTCCAGGTCGTTTATGAACAAATTAAACAGGATTGGTCCCAGCACAGAACCCTGGGGGACCCCACTACCCACCCCTGACCATTCAGAGTACTCCGCATTTATCACCACTCTCTGAACTCGCCTTTGTAGCCAGTTTTCAATCCATGTACTCACCCTATGGTCCATGCCAACGGACCTTATTTTGTACAGTAAACGTTTATGGGGAACTGTGTCAAATGCTTCCTTTATCTAGATGGCAATTCACATCCTCATAGAAGGTTAATAGATTGGTTCGGCAAGAACGATTCTTCATAAATTTACTGCTAATGATACTGTTCTCATTACTAAAATCATTACTAAAATCTTGTATATTGTCCCTTATCTTCCCCTCCAAAAGTTTACACACTATTGATGTTAGGCTAACTGGTCTGTAATTCCCAGGGATGTATTTTGGGTCCTTTTTAAATATTGGTGCTACATTGGCTTTTCTCCAATCGGCTGGTACCATTCCAGTCAGTAGAATGTCAGTAAAAATTAGGAACAATGGTCTGGCAATTACTTGACTGAGTTCCCTAAGTACCCTCAGGTGCAAGCCATCTGGTCCCGGTGATTTATTAATGTTAAGTTTCCCAAGTCTAATTTTAATTCTGTCCTCTGTTAACCAAGGAGGTGCTTCCTGTGATGTGTCATGAGGATAAACACTGCAGTTTTGGCTACTGAAGCCCCTTAATACCCTCGTGAAGACTGAGGAATAGAATAAATTCAATACTTTCGCCATCTCCCCATCCTTTGTAACCAGATGTCTTTTCTCATTCTTTATGGGACCAATATGGTCTGTCCTCCCTTTTTTACTGTTTACATACTTTTTTTTGCTCTCCTCCGCTATGTGTCTTTCATGTTCTATCTTAGCCATCCTTATTGCACCCTTACATTTCTTGGTGCATTCTTTATAAAGTCTGAATGCTGAGGATGATCCCTCAACCTTGTATTTTTTGAAGGCCTTCTCCTTTGCTTTTATATGCATTTTTACTTCCAGGACTTTTGTTCGCTCTTTTAAATTTATTACCCAATGGGATGCATTGGCTAATGCCCTTAATTAATATGCTCTTAAAGCAAACCCATCTTTCCTCTGTGTTCTTTGTTCCTAAGATTTTATCCCAATGTATGACTTCTAGCAAGGTTTGTAGTTTAGGGAAGTTGGCTCTGTTGAAATTCAGTGTCTTGCCAATTGACCTGTGATCGCTGTTACCTAAACTTCCCTGTATTTCCACATCCATGATCAGGTCTGTATTGTTGGTAATCAGTAGATCCAGTAACACTTTATTTCTAGTTGGTGCGTCTACCATCTGATCCATAAAATTGTCCTGCAAGACATTTAGGAACTGGCGAGCCTTGGACGAATGCGTGGTTCCCTCCAGTCTATGTCTGGATAATTAAAATCCCCCATTATGATAACACTTCCCATCCTTGCTGCTAATCCAAATTGTGATAGGAGATCTGTCTCCCCTCCCTCCCTCAGGTTATGGGGCCTATAGCATACTCTCAGTATTATTTTCCCCTTAGCTTCATTCCTTTGGAGCTCTACACATAAGGATTCCACCTCCTCCCTAGCTCCCTTAGTGATGTCATCTCTCACATTCCCTTGTACATTATTCTTGATATATAGGCATACCCCTCTACCTTTTTTACCCTCTCTATCCTTGCGATAAAGGGTATACCCTTGAATGGTTGCTAGCCAATCATGAGAGCTGTTGAACCAGGTCTCTGAAATTCCCACAAAATCCTCCCCGTACAACAGTATCTCTAGTTCACCCATATTGTCCGCCAGGCTCCTGGCATTGGTGATCATGCCACGTAGTTTAGACCGGTCACATATTATCCTCTTATTGGGTGTTCCAAGATTGCAACTAGGACTTGCTACTATAAAACCTCTGAGGGGGAACCCCCCGCAACTCCAGCTTGTAACCGCGGGATATAGTTGAGGTGACCCACTCGTCCTGATTTATTGTTCTCCAAATGTCCGCAAAGTGCAGCAGCCTTCTCCCCACCCAACTGAGTGTGGGGTCCACTCAAAAGGAGGGCTTGGTGCTGGGTTTTGGAGAATTTTGGAGCCACTGCTTTTTCTGGCCCTGGACGCGCGGCTTGCCCCTGGCCCTATAGCCCTGTTGGCGGCGGAACTGCCTCGGCACTGAGACATTTTGAGGAAGCAGTCCCTGAGGTTTTAAACAAGGGACGCCTGGTGTTTTTCTTCACAGGAAGTAGAAAACTCTTCCCTCTGAAAATCTTTTGGATATATTTGTCCAAATGATGACCAAATAAATGTTCCCCATGAAAGGGGAAACCTGCCAATAGCTTCTTACAAGGAAGCTCGGCTGACCAGTTCTTAAGCCACAAAAGTCGGCGCAAATGTACAGACAAGAGAGCCAAACAAGAAACCTGCTGTATTGAATCCTTTAAGTCGTCAACAGCAAAAGACAGTGCTCGAGGAATATATGCCTTATTTTCAGGCAGATCATCCTCCTGGTTAGGCCTGTCAGGCCGTCTGACCTGATCCTTTAAGGACTGGCAGATACCAATTGCTGCAACAGCTGACTGAATAGCTGAACTGGCCAAAGAAAAGGAAGCCTTTAATAATGACTCCAATTTCCTGTCAACAGGGTCTTTCAAACCCTGTGCATTATCTACCGGACAAGTCAAGTTCTTGTTTAAGGAAGAGACTGCTGCATCTACGGCTGGCATGCTCTACTTCTTAACAAACTTTTCATCCATGGAATATAAAAGGGAAAACCTCTTTAGGAGGAAAAATAAATTCTGTCAGGATGTTCCCCATCAGCATACACAGCCTGTTCCAACAGATGGTGTAAGGGGAAAGCCTGTGTGGCTTGATGAGGCCTCAGGGATCCCAAAGAGGACCAGAGAGGCTGAGTAATCTCTGCAAGAGGCAACTTAAAGGCAGAAAGAACCATTTTGGTAAGAATCAGGATCAAAAGCCTCTGTGATTGAGAGGCAGACACTAACTGGATATCTTCTTGTCCAGATTGCTCAGAAGCAGACTCATCCGCCAGGGCATCCACAGAATCCTGAGATTTAAGCTCTTCCCCATCCTCAACCCATTCCTGCTCCAGACTAGGAGGCTCCGGAGAGGGGGATCTGTCACGCTTCTTGCCACCCTGCAGGATGGAGGCAATCATGCCAGCAATCCTGTTCTCTAACCCGGCTAGGGCCGAGGATAGTTCATCCTTAGTGATTATGGGTGAAGCAGCAGGATTGACTGTAGGCACAATCTCAGATAGGCGCAGCGGCTCAGATTGCCCGGAAGCCTCTGGTCCTTCAGGGGATACAACACTAGGGATACGACTAGGTTCACCAGGAACTACTGATGACATAGATGTGCCCTTCCCTGTAGTGTTAGTCCCGCTCCTCTTTTTTGAAGACATTTACTAGCCACAAAAAGGGAGTACCTGTGTGTAGTATTAACACACCTCAGAATGGAGATCCTTTAATAGGGCTCACCAAGCCCCTATGCAACATACCTGCTAAGCACCTTTAGCCTGCCAAGCAACACCTGGTGACTCACGTGACTCGGGTAAGGAGAAATGAATTACTGCAAATTCCTGGTTCAGAGCTTGCTCTGTGTCCCACAGCTGCCTTCTGGATGCACCGCATGCTTGGCATACACAGCTTAAATAATCTGGCTGTGCACTAAAACATTCTGCGCATGCATACGCATGCAGGTGTGCGCATGCAGGTGTGCGGTCCCGGTGAACAGGCATGGCCATATTTGCGTATGACGCAAATCTTCGTGCACCCAGATAAAGGCTACGGCGCTTGTGTGGCAAAGCCGCGTGCACCATGGCCGCCAAACAAACTGCTGAGCCCAGCGGCGCTTTTGCGAACGCACGTGCACTATGGCTAACCAAGGCAAAATGGCGCACTGTTGTGCACCATTATACAGTTAAAAAACAGCCAGACATAATAAAAAAAGGTACACCCACAGCTAGCCCAAAAACTCCCCCGTATGGTCACCGCACACAGGTGTCCAGCCTCTAGCTAGCTTGACTGATTGTTACAATCACTGGGACACCCCACAATAATAATAAAGGAGGTTTCACTTACCCATCCAGGCGCAGGGCCGTTTAGAAACTAAGAGCCCAATCTTCACCCTTCGCGATGGGTTCCTGTCACTTGAGGACCTTCAAGGACTGGGTACCCTTTTCATGTTTAGGGTCCACTCTCTTGGACATGTACAGCACCCTGCAGGAATGCCTTATCGCTGTAGTGCCCAAGATTCCACTTTGCAGGGTCCAGTGCCCAGAGGCCGCATTACAGGCAAAACCTTGCAGGATCTTGAGTCTTCCTTGTGAGGCTCAGGTACCATTTACCTAAGCATATAAAGTCTGTGTCAAATGGATCAGATCGGTCAATCCTTTGATTCATTTAAGAACCCTTTGAGGGACTAGAGACCTGGAGCTCAGAGAGCTCAAACAACCGTGCCATCCACCTTGCAGACACTGGTAAAAAACTGAAGTACTTCCTGTATGGGAGGGGTTATATAGGGGATCACTTCCTGTCTAAAGACCTTTGGTCTACCAGTGTCCATTCACTTGGAGATGAAGTATAACCCAGCAGGTAATGAATATTAGCCTAACTCTGTGTCCCATGATGTATGAAAATAAAGTTTTATCCCTATTGCGGGGTAACCAGTATGGTATTTGTACATTGAAATCATATCCCCTCTCAAGCGTCTCTTCTCCAGAGAGAATAAGTACAGTGCTCGTAATCTTTCCTCACAACTAAGGTCCTCCAGTCCCTAATTAGCTTTGTTGCCCTTCTCTGAACCCTCTCCACTTCCAGCACATCCTTCCAGAGGACTGGAGCCCAGAACTGGATGGCATACTCCGGGTGCGGCCGGGCCAGAATCTTGCAGAGTGGGAGACTTATCGTTTTATAGATATTAGATAAAAAAACAATAATTCCGGTAAACAATAGTCTTGTCGAAAAATTCGTCCAATAAAAAGTTTGGATTAGTGTCACCCGTGAGGGAGCAAAATATCAGAAAATCCACCACCAATCTGTGGTCCACCACCAAGGTGTGAAGCCAGCACACTTACCAGCAAATGTGGACTCATATAATTGCAGAGGAAGTAGAGGGGAGATGTTGCTGGAAGTGGCAGCAGAGGAGTTTTACACGATGTGCGGATGCTTGCTGTTTCCTTCACATGTATCTGTGAGCTGCCAATTTGCCTGATTAGGTTGGTCATGTGTCGGGAGCCTGTCCTTTGAGCATTGATTCCTTCTATCTACTTTTGGGTCAATTGGATATCCCTAACAACCATTTGGAAGTGTTGGATGCGGTTGGAGTGATTTCCTTTAACTGCGTGTCTGACTCAATACTTCTCAATAATCTGATCTCTACAGAACATTGGTACTGAGTCAGCTTTAACAGCTCTTGATGATGTAATATTGAGAAGGTGTAAAAAGCCCAGAACAAAATGACTTCCACATCGCTGGTTCTTCCTATAAATGAGTATACAATATGGGTGTGTTTAATAACATGGTACAAAAACCTGTAACTAAATAACTTTTATCTACTTAGTTTCACCAGAATGTTGAAAGCAGATTTGTATGTGGTTACAACAGATTTTGTGCACTAGAATAGCTCCTATATTGTTTTATTATGCAATATTATGGTGCACATTCTTACACAATATTTTAGAAATCAGAAATAAACTGGAAGAGGTCTGAATTCAAGTAATAGTTGGGGAGCGTGACACAGCTATATCCTGTTATTATTGGAAAATAAAAGTATGCTGACCATTTAGAACCTAGAAGAGCTAAAAAATATTTTTTAAACCATAGCAATGGTAGAATAAATTGCAGAAATATTGTACTTTCACCAAATTTACTATTCAACATTCAAGCTGCTATTTGCCTTGAAGTTCAGGGAGACACATTTATTGCTTACATAGTATTCAATTTGCCTTGTGATAGCTATCACCCATTACCAAAGCTGCATTTCAGGAACCACCATGACTGGCTTCATGAACCTGCTTTTTCTTTCTGTTAATGGCCACATATAGAGAATTTAATCAATATTTTCTTTATCTATTTATTATGGTCATTTATATATGAGAATTCCATTATTATGCTGCTAACAGGAACTACTTACCTCCTAAAAATCCTGTTGTTGAGCTTAATAGCTAAGGCAGAAATGTACCCACTCACCTCACTTTACTTTCCGCAATACAGCTAAGAAAAGGTTTTAATCAAATATACTTCAGAGTCTGAGTTGAGAGGCTGTGCTTATCTTTTTAGAAAACTCCTAGTGCTCTATGAATCCTATGCTATGGTGCACTCTGTATTGCATAATAACTCAATTTGTGTTGAAAAAAAATACATTCCCCTCTGGGTGATCTATGTGCATTGCAGGGAGTCTAACAAACTTTGTTGCAGATTCCTACATTTTGTTATTCTAAAGAAATAGCTATTTGTCTGTGTTCATGTGTAAAGTGAATCTGAATGAGAGTGACTCTAATTATTAATCAGCTGCTGTCCTTGCCAGGCTCTGATGAGGAAAATTGCAGGTTCTGCATCCCTTCAGATGTGATTTCCCTTTTGGGAGTATCTTACCAAAAATGACTTTTTATGTTGCAGAGGATGTCAAAAATCTGACTCGTATCTTAGTGCAGACTTCTGGGAAAATCAGTAAGTCAATCACACAAGCAGGAAATTACATTTCTGGGGGTGTTCCGTACACCATCTGTGTACAGAACACCTCCAGTTTCCGATATTGCAGTGAATGTTACAGAAAATTACAGCACTGCAGATTGAAAACAAGAGGTAATTTTTAATAACAAGTTACAATATGGCTTGTCACAACTGTATATGCTATGTAAATGTTTTTTTTTTTATTCATTGTAGGTTTTTCACTTTCATACTCGTTTATTAGAAATTGTTTTTACTTTTTTTAACAACACAATTACACATAAACACTTTACAACCACCAACATTTACAGTTACAATTTTGATTGTCTCCAGATCAAAATAATTACCATACACCCCTAGTGCATTATGAACAAAGCATTATATATATATATATATATATATATATATATATATATATATATATAATATACAATATACAGTATAAGAAAGCCAGTATGGTGACCTGAATTTATGAGAGGAGTCGTGGGGGGGGGGGTATATAAGCAGGCCACTCACCTGTGGTCCTTGTCGGTTCTAGTGTGCAATGCGTTATGTTACCAGGCCGACTCTTTCAGCTCACTTTGTGTTCGTGAGTCTGTGTATTCGAATTCCAGTGTGTTGCAGCTTCCACGTTCGTGGTTTTCGTCAATCGATTCTTGCTCACTGTCGCAGGTAGGATTCATAAACCTTTTTCGTATCAAGCATTTTTGTTTCGACCTTTCATGTTCCCGACTTATGAATCGTTTGTATGTTCCTGAGCTCAGTCTATCACTTAACCATCGTACCACTCACCGTAACACCCATAGCCATCCATTTGTACACGCGTATGTACTCATACCTCTGCTTTGCATACTCTGACAGCTCATTTCACACACCCTACAGCCTGATTTGAGTCTAGTCGCTTCGGCGGCACAACTATTCGAATCGTGTCCAGTCGTACCATACAGCTCGATTCGGATCTAGTCGTGTCAGTGGCACAACGGTCCGAATCAGGTCCATTCATACAATCTACAGCCCGACTCGAGTCTAGCCAAATCGGCGGCACAATGATCCGAATTGGGTCCATTCATACTCTACAGCCCAATGTGAGTCTAGTCGCGTTGGCGGCACAGCGATTAGAATTGGGTCCAGTCATACACTACAGCTCGATTCGGATCTAGTCGCGTCTGCGGCACAATGGTCCAAATCAGGTCCATTAATAGAAACTACAGCCCAACTCAAGTCTAGTCACATCGGCGGCACAGCGATTCAAATCCTCAGCATGACACAAAATAAATCCATTTTGTCACAGCTTCCTGCAGCCCGGTCTCCATCGTGAAGCATCTGTCACAAGCTACCAGTCATTACTCAGTCCATCCATTCGTACGTTCATACGTACTCACAATCTTAGACCCTATACAACTTCATTATCTCCGTCAAGAGTCAGCATTATTCGTTTATCTTTACACACTTTTGATCATGATTAGCGATCAATCACGATCACAGCTCATTCCCACATGCCCTAATTTTCTGCTGTCCTTGTTTTCACCTTCCTGGTGAGGCTACATCTTGCAATCGCTGCAGGCACGTCTCCAGTGGCACACAATCCGGCCACTCAGCATCTCCAGTGGCACACAATCTGGCCACTCATCATCTTGAGTGGCTCTCGGCCGCTCACCATTTCTGTCTGTCATTTCTCCTTTAGGTCAGTCGAGTTCAGGTTGTTCCATCCTGCACCAGGTAGGAAGTTATTTCCTCAGTTAAAAAAAAAAAAACACACAAATAGACATAGGGCTCACATCTTCACCAGGGGGCCAGTCACATATCAAGGGGCAGGTTAGGTCAATTTTTTACCAGGTTAAAACTGGACTTTTTGTCAGCTGCTACAGGTTCCCAGTTGACTGAGTTCTCAACCTCCACCAGGACTTCGCAACTAGGGCATTGAGTCAGGCGTGTAGTACATGGGTTTCACCCTCATATTACCCCGCAGCACCCTTTCACTATGTTCACTTCACATACACGATTTGGGGCTGCTCATCGGGCGTTAGTTACTGTCACACGTTTCTTTGCATTACACTCTGTTTTTGAAGGGTGAACCTTTACCTATGCAGACAAGGTCGCTAAATATTGAGCTTGCTGACAGTGCAAGTGTTAGCAGGCCGAGCACATGTCACGAACTACAGAACACAACATTCCTACTTAGGCCGTACCAGACTTCAGCTTCTTGTCCCAGTATGCCCTGGGGCTCTGGCCCACAGGTTTGTGCTCAGCACAGATGGGCACCCAAGCTATTGGTTACCTGGCCAGTCACCTCCTGGCTCACCTCGGTTGAAACAAACTCTTTTGAGTTTTCTAAATTTCCACTAAACGTTGTTCAACGCTTCAGAACGCAAACCGGCTTTTTCACTGCACCTGTCGTTCCTTTTTTCTATCCTTCTCGTATTCCTTCTTGTCTATTTTCTGTACGCAACTCCTTTGTCCCTTCCTACCTTTTATGACTCCTCTTAAAGCATGCATTCCCCCTCTCCTTGCCTTTTATGACTCCTCTGAAAGCATGCATTACCCCTCTCCTTGTCTTATAGCTGTAGCCATGTCACAGGCTGGCAGCGAAGACTTCGCCTCTGTCTCTCTGTCAACCTCCATGGGTTTGGAGCGTGGCAGAATTTAGTCCCTTAGGGGATGGACCATCCCCAAGCTCACAGTGGAGCTGCAATGTAGGGACATTCCCTACCCCGCCACAGCCAGGAAAGCTGAGCTCTTCAGGCTGCTCTTCCCACTGCCAGTGGCAGCTGAGCCCACCACCCAGCAGGCATCCCTTCAGTTGATCTCCTTGGCTATCGCCCAGCTCCACTCCATGGTGACCACATTGTCCACAGAAGTCTCCGACATTCAGGCTAGAGTAGGAGTCCTGGAAATGTGCCCAGTTGTGGCCCTCCCGGACTTGTTGGCTGTTTCTGTCCTGATGCCTCCACCTGCAGGTATGCCAGAGATTATCACTACCATCTTTCCTGTTCATCTTTTCACAGCTAGCATTAAGAAGGACATCTTGGACGGCAAGGACGTTAATCTGGCTTCCCTCCTCATATCGGTCCATGATGTGGCCGAGAACAAATTATATGCCTGGGGGGATGTCTTAGTGGTCCCCTAAATCTAAAGACCCCAGGATCAGCCGCAAGCTATCCTTCATGGAGTTCGTGCTGGCCTTTGGGATGTTTAGGGATGTCCTTTGCTCAGCCAACCCCAGCAGGAGGGAAGAGCTGGACTTGTACCTCCACACAGTGGTGGACCTAGGTTACAAGTATGGGGGGGGTTCTTTTTACGATTACCACTGGTCATTTACAGCTAAAGCGGCAGCCAGGCTTACGCAGTTTCAGGACAGCACCAATTGGAATATCGTTGATATAGAGCTGTTCTGCTACCACTTTTCAGATTTACGCTCCCCACTCTGTGCCATTTGCCAGTCCTCCACCCATATTGCGAACTGGTGCTCTAATACAGGTGCTAGAAGCCCCCTCAACTTCCCTTCCACCTCTGGTTCCGGACAGGGCTTGCCAGTCCCCGCACAGCCACCCAAGGTGGACAAGTTGAGATGGCCTATCCTGTCAGTGAGGGGGCACATCAATTTGCAACAACTATGGGACATGCAACTTTAGCCAATGCCGGCTGCTTCATATTTGAGTCTCGTGCCAAGGCAGGGGCGCATGTCTGTCCAAAGCAGACATTTCAGACACATTCAAATTACTGCCCATTGAGCCATCCCTCTGGTGGTGGCATGGCATCGAATGGAAAGGTTTGTATTACTTTGTCACCAAGTTGGCTTTTGGCTCTAAAAGCAGCCCGTGGCCATTTGACACCTTCCCCCAGTCTCTTACCTGGATCCTGTTGCACCAAGCACAATGCCAGAAAGTAATTCCCTACCTTCCTGCTGATTGAACGGCCCGGCGAGGCCCCATTAGACTTGGACAGATTAAGATTGGTATTTGGCAATCTCAATGTGCCCATAGCAGAGCATAAAATGGAAGGCCTGGCACAGTCCATCACCTTTCTAGGTATCACTCTAGACACTCGCTCCATGCAGGCCAGTCTACCTCCTGACAAGTTGGCCTGAATCAGGTCGGTTATTCACGCCTTTACCCTTTCACAAGGGTGTACCAAGAGACAGATACAATCCCTGTTAGGGATGCTTAGTTTTGCCATGAGGATCGTCCTTCAGGGGCAGTCCTTCATTTCACGCCTCTTGGTTTTCCTCTCTCAAACTACAAGACCCAGATCAAGTTTTCAGGCTGGACACAGCAGCAATAACGGATTTGACAATGTGGGATGAGTTCCTCACTAACTGGAATGGCATATCTATATTTATTCCATTAGCATCAGCTTCATCACCTCATGTAGTCACAGACACCGCAGCCTCCACAGGCTTTGCTGCATTTTTTGGTCATCACTGGTTCGCAGGGCAGTGGCCACCATAGATCCTTCTGATCCCCGGGTTTAGGCAGTCATCCTCACTTTTTGAACTCTATCCCATCATGACAGCAGCTCAGGTCTAGGGCCATACTTGGACAGGGCAACCGGTGGTCTTTGCCACAGACAATCAGGCCACGGCCGAAATCTTAAACAAAGGCAGATCCAAGTCACTAGCCATCATGTGCTTCCTGCATAGGCTGGTGCAGTTGTCCCTGCAGCATCAATTCAGTGTGCACTGTACCTATCTCCTGGGCAAGTGCAACGTCGCAGCAGACGCACTGTCCTGCTTTAACTTCACGTTATTCTTTCTGCAGGAACCCGAAGCCGACGCGACCACTTCTCCTTTCCCACCTTGGTCGCAGCTGACAATGGGTTAAAGGAACACCTTCACAACGCGAGCCATCTCATTAACCAGTCATTGTCCCGCAACACACTGAAGGCCTATCACAACACCTATGACAGGTTTCTAGTCTCATACCCCAGGGCAGCAATAGGGGACATCAAGCACGTCCTGGCCTTTGTATCGTTTTGCCGCTCACAGCTGACCCTATCTCATAACACCATCAGGCTGTTCTTAGCCAGCATCCAGCATTTCTTGTCCTTACAGGACCCCAGAAAGCCATCCCTGTTCGCAGCCCACACAGTTAAATCCATCCTACGCGACCATCCAGAGACGTCAGCCTGTAGCCACTAGCAAGCTCTTACCCATCACAAGTGCCACCTTCAGGGACATGTCTGCCATCCTCTTATGTTTCCAGTTTGGGTTTTTACCCAGCCTGGTCACCCAAGCAGCCATCTACCTGGCCTTCTACGGCTTTTTGTGGCCTATCGAGTTCACCTTTAGTGGCCCTGGCTGCCAGATATTGAGCAGACGCCACCTGGCTCACCTTCAAGATCACTTTGTTCTACACCTTGCAGTGTCAAAAACCCAACAGTCCAGCCCCGGGGTTGATGTCAAGCTTTTCCAGACCCACGTCTGTACCCAGTAACAATTCTTGACCAGTTATTGTCTCATGTGCCCAGCCAGTCGAAATCCAGCCCGCTGATACCTTTTCCTACCAGCCCCTTGAGTGGTAGCCAGTTCATCAGACACGTTAGGATCCTCTTGTTTAATTTTGGCCTTGACCCCGGCTGGTATTCTGAACACTCCTTTCGGATTGAAGCGGCTTCAGCCGTATCTCAGCATGGGGTGCCAGACCATGTTATCAAGAAGTTAGGCAGGTGGAAATCTGCCTGCTTCACCCGGTATATTCCGAACCCTCAGGTAGAAATTTTGAAAGCCTTCAGCAAGCTTGCTTAGTAAATGTCACCAGTATATTTGCCCCCTTTTTTGGCATAACGACCAGGGCACACCTCATGTCTGTGTTATGTTGTAAGCATTGTGGCGTCTTTATGTGGTTCATATCTGTCTCATTGCAGGGCTTCGACCATAAATAAGAAGGCCAGTATGGTGGCCTGAATTTATGGGAGGAGTCCGGGGGGATATATAAGCAGGCCACGCACCTGTGGCCCTTGTCGGTTTTAGTGTGCGTTACCCTCCCACCCATTCCCCTTTTTAGCACACTCTCTCCACAATTATTCATTATTTATCTTGGGTATGCCCCCTTTTTTGGCATACCGACTAACTGACCAGGGTACACCTCGGGTCTGTGTTATGTTTTAAGTCTTGTGGCATCTGTTTCGGTCGTAAGGCTTTGACCTTAAATATATATACACGCACACATACCCTTATATATACATATATATTGTGTGTGTGTGTGTATATATATATATATATATATATATATATATATATATATATATATATATATATATACATACATACTCAAATGAAAAAACAAAATCGTACATACAGTGCCTTTTAAAATTATTCATACCCCTCATTTTCTCATGTTACAACAAAAAACGTAAGTGTATTGTATTGGGATTTTACGTGATAGACCAACACAAAGTGGCACATAATTGTGAAGTGTAAGGGAAATGATAAATGGTTTTCAAAATGTTTTACAAATAATTATGTGAAAAGCCTGGCGTGCATTTGTATTCGGCCCCCTGAAGTCAAAACTTTGTAGAACCATATTTCGCTGCAATTACAGCTGCAAGTCTTTTTGGAGATGCCTCTACCAGCTTTGCACATCTAGAGAGTGATATTTTTGCCCATTCTTCTTTGCAAAATAGCTCAAGCTGATCTGTCTCTGGGACAGCTAGCTAAACCCTCTTATCCCAATAACTGGAGATACCATATTTCTTTGATCTCAGTTTTATTAGAACAAGCCAGGTGAAACTACAAATAACATAAATAGACTTCAATAAGTATAATATTGCATACAATACAGCATACATTGCATAAACAACGATATACAGTACAAGATGAGATAATAAAAACTTACTGTTTAAGTTCTATAAGGAGTGATGGCGACAGATTGCGAACGACATGACTTGCTTCCTGCAATGTGTTGAAAAGAATGGTGGATGGCTCACTTCCTGCCTAGATTCCACCCAGAATTCCCTGCTTGCTGACAGCTTCCTCAACTACACATAAAGTAAACAATTAAACAGAACTGCAGCAATACCAAAAAGGAACGCTAGATGGAGCCTGCACACCACATATGATTGTCTTAAGTAAATTACACATTTTGCATGTAAATTTAACAACACAGGTACAAATAGCCAGTATAAAACATCAGCAAGACATCTGGTGGACAGAACACTCCCCGCCTGACATCAAGTGATGTCACTAACAGAGTCCTCTGTAGAAAGCAAAAGAATAAGTTCGGTCACTGGTCTCAAGAATACTTTAACCTCATTCTGTTTAAAGGTCTTGGCCTCAACCTTACGGACACGATTATCCTTGCTTGGCAGTACTTTGGTGAAACCTAAAGGCCACATTTTCCTTAGTGTCTGGCAATCTTTCATGAGCACAACATCACCAGGTTTAAGATTAGGCTTTTCAGTGTGCCACTTTCTCCTTACTTGTAGAGTAGATATATATTGTTCCCTCTACCAGTTCCAGAAGGTATTGGCAAAGGTTTGTATCTGTCTCCATTGATGTTTATAAAGATCCTTCTCACAAAACTCTCCAGCTGGAGCACCGGCAATACTAGTCTTTTGTGTGAGTAACATGGCAGGTGTGAGGACCACTGGATGTTCAGAGTCACTTGAAATGGATGTCAAAGGTCTGGCGTTAATGATAGCTGTAATCTCTGCCATAAATGTCACTAAACATTCATGAGTAAGCCTTGCAGTTCCTACTTATAGGAAGATAGAGTCAAGAATTCTGCGGGCTATGCCTATCATCCTCTCTCAAACACCTCCCATGTGAGAAGAGTGAGGTGGGTTGAAGATCCACGTGCAGTCTTGTTCACTCCAGTATCTTTCTACTCTAAGAACATCCAAGTTAGAATGAATTTGAAGTTCTTTTACTGCTCCTACAAAGTTAAACCCTCTGTCAGAGCGAATGAGTTTCACTGGGCCTCTGATTGCAATGAATTCAGCTAGTTCTGTGGCTAATACTGCAACACAAAGTTCCAGCCTGGGTATGGTGTGTTCGGGAAGTGGTGCAAGTTTCGCTTTCCCCATTACAAACCCCTTGTGGCATTGTCCTTTAGTGTCTATGGTTTTCAGGTAAGCTACAGCAGCAATTGCTTTAACAGAAGCATCCGAAAACACACAAAGTCTTTGCATCTGAACGTCAGCAGATGGCAGAGGAGCATATGGGTCGTGGAATTTTAAGGTTGGATAGAGCTGTTAGTGAGTCCTTCCACTCTAGCCATAGGTTCTTCTTGTCGGTGGGGAGAGGGTGGTCCCAATCTAGTGACTCACAGGTTAAGTCTCTCAGTAGTGCTTTACCCTGGATGGTGACAGGTGCTGCAAAACCTAAGGGATCATACTGGCTGTTTATGGTAGACAGGACACCTCTACGGGTAAAGGGTTTTTCTTCTGTGTTTACTTGGAAAGTAAACATGTCAGATCTTAAGTCCCAAAGCAAACCAAGGCTGTGTTGCATGGGAAGTGAGTCTGTGCCTAGATCTAAGTAGACTTCTCTACTGTTGGAAGCAATCTTGTGGAGTCTTAAGTTGGAACACGCAAGCATTGCCTGAGTTCTTTTGAGGAGACTGATTGCAGCTTCATTGGTAGGTAGTGATTTCAAGCAATCATCTACATAGAAATCCTTGTCCACAAACTGTCTGACATCTGACCCATACTCTGACTCTCCCACTGTAGCAGAATGTCTGAGGCCATATATAGCAACTGCAGGGGAAGGACTGTTGCCAAATATGTGCACCCTAATGCGGTATTCTGTGATGTCTCCAGGGGGGTTGTTGTCCCTGAACCAGAGAAACCTCAAAGTTTCGGTGTTCTTCTTTAACAAGAAAGCAATAGAACATTTGTTGTATGTCTGCCATGAATGCGACTGAATCTTTGCAAAAGAGAAGAAGTACTCCTAATAGTCTGTTGTTAAGGTCAGGGCCAGAGAGAAGGACATCGTTTAGAGAGACACCCTCATGTTTGGCGCTGGAATTGAACACCACTCTAATCTGCCCTGGCTTCTTAGGGTGATAGACCCCAAATATGGGTAAGTACCTGCATTCCTCTGAGTCTTTGAGGTTTGGGGCCATTCTGGAATATTTTCTCCATGAAGGAAAGGAAATGTTCATTCATCTCTGGTTTCCTTTGAAGATTGTGTCTTAGGGGTGAGACGTTTATATGCTAGTTCTCTATTGTTAGGTAAACGTTGTCTTTGTGGTCTAAAGGGAAGAGGTGCAACCCAGCTATTAGTCCCGTCTTTCTCTATACTCCTTTCCATAACTTCGAGGAAGAGCCTATCCTCAATAGACATTGCTACCTGGTTATCTTCCTTTGTTCTCTGGAACACTGTGCTTCCTAAGTCGCTTTGGTCGTTGCCATAAGTATTGCTGTCACAGAGGGGACATAGGAAGGAAAGAGGTACAGGCTTGTTGTGTGGTAGCTCCTTTATGAGGATGTGATTTTGACAGGGTTGGAAAAGAGTAGGACGACCATTCTCGAGGGTACTAGTGAGCAGGTTATTAACAGATGCCGGTTTGTGTGCACCTCCCAGGCAAACATCACCTATAATGACCCACCCGAGATCCAGTTTTTGGGCATATGGGGCATTTTTAGGACCGTTGATCAGTTTTCTTACTTTGTGGACTTGCAAGATATCCCTCCCTAGGAGTAAGATTATCTGAGCCTGATCATCTAGTTCTGGTATGAGATGTGCTATGTGGTTCAAGTGAGTCTGGTGAGCTGCTGCGTCTGGTGTGGGAATCTCTGCTCTGTTGTCTGGCATCTGGTTGCACTCTATTATGGTCAGTAAGGGTAGGCATGTCTTACCATCCATAGATTCAATTTGTAGACCGTCAGCTCTTCTCCCCGCCGTTTCCACTGTACCTGCACAAGTCCTAAGGGAGTAAGGACTGCTGGGGCCTTTAAGGTTTAGAATGTCAAAAAACATAGATCTAGCTAGTGACTTGTTACTCTGATCCTCCAAGATGACGTAGAGCTTGACTGCTTTGTTCCTGCATTCTTTTGGGTAAACTCTCATGAGACAGATTTTAGAGCAGGATCTGCCACCTGTACTTTCTTTGCAGACTTCAGTGCACTGTGAAGTGACTGCTATGGCACCTGTACTAGAGTCTTTGGTCTCCCCACCTTGCTCCTTGTCCCTATGAACAGGTGGAAAAGTTCTTGGAGTAGGCCTTGGGTGTAGAGATGTGTTGTGCTTTGTGCTGTCACATTCGGTACATTTGACACTGACCTTACAGTCCTTGGCGAAATGTGTGGACGAAGAGCAGCACTTGTAACAGATGTTGTTCTCTTTGAGGAAAGCTTGGATGGTCTTTGTCCTGAAGGCTCTGCATTTCAGAAGAGAATGTGACATCTTATGCAGAGGGCAAAACTTAGTAGGGTTGCTGTCTTGATCCTCTGGCTGAGACTCTGCAAATCTGTGGGAAGAAATGTTAGTTTTGTGCACTGCTACTGGAGCTCTGAGTTGTTTAGGGCCAGAAGAAGTGGTATAAGACATTGGAAAAATGAAGCTGGGGTCATCTTTCATTCCTGCTTGTCTGTCTACAAAGTCCACAAACTCACTGAAGGGTGGAAAAGGCACATTGTGTTCTCGTTTGTAGTTACAGCCATGAGTAATCCATCATTTGTGTAACTCATAAGGAAGTTTTTGTGCTAAGGAGTTAATACCTCCTTCTGCTTTAGCAACTTGTAACTCCATACACAGGTCACTGAATTCTCTGAGTCTTTGGTAACCTCTGCTAGGTATTTTTGGGAAGTCTTCTATCCTTTTAAACAGTGTACTCTCTATAGCCTCTGGTGAGCCATAACATCTATACAGTTTTTTCCAGATGTTTGTAAGGCCTATCTCAGGGTGGTTTATATTAATGTCTCTGATCCTCTTGGCATGTTCAGCAGAATCATTGCCAAGCCACTTTATGAGGAGTTCTATCTGTTCCCTGCAGGATAGATCTAGACCTTGAATGACACTCTGGAAAGCGTATCGCCACACCCTATAGTGTTGAGGGCGATCAGTAAATTTGACGAGTCCTTGGGTAACTAATTCTCTTTTGGCCAGGAACTTGGCAAAGTCTACAGTAGCCTGATTGGCATTGGGGTAGGCTGCTGGTGTATTGTGGTGCGGTGTAAAGGCATACCTGGTAAAAGTCTCTTCTTTAGGTGCACTGGGTTCAAACTTGCTTAAGGTTGGCAGTTCGTATCGGCTCGTTGCATACACCTTTGGAGTGAAGACTGCTGTTTGATCTTTGTATGAAGGCTGGGTACCTTGTGGAGTAGAAGGTTTGGTTGGAACTGGAAAGTCTAGAACTCTGTCAGATTTTTCTTGCTTGTAGCGCTGGGGTCCCAGGTCGTCTTGTTGCTGCTTTATTTGATGTGACTCACTGACGTAATATTTAATTTCTTGTGGGATGCTACTTGGGTCACAGTGCTGGTAGACATAATCTGACGTGCATTGCGAAGAATCTTCTTGGTCCTCTTCTAGACCTGGTATGCTGCTGCCTAGTCTTGGTTCATCGTAGACGGCTGCTTCTAAAGCTTCTGCTTCTGCAATGGCGGCAGCAGCGTCTCTTTCTACTGCCAGCTTCTCCATGTTAGCTTCTAAGATAGCTTGCTGCAATTTCAGAGATGCTTCCTGCTGGGCTAGCTCTTCTTCCAGGCGTATTCTTTCCATCTCTCTCTCTCGTTCCATACGTACTCTTTCTTGCTCCAAGCGTACTCTTTCTTGCTACAAGCGTACTCTTTCTTGCTCCAGGTGTACTCTTTCCTTCTCTCTCTCTTGTTCCTGTCTCACCTTTTCTGCATCAAGGCAGGCCTTTTCTTTTTTCATCTGCAACTTTTGGTCTCCGAATGCGGCCCTGGCTTTTGCTGCTTCGGCTTTTGAATGGGCGATAGCTGCTGCATTTGCGACAGATGACTTAGATGAGCTTGCTCGTGACTGTGTTTTGTAAGAAGACGTCCCACTGTGAGACATGGTTGCGGGGAAGAAGCTGTCTTGCTGCATAGAGACCATTCTAGTGTCGTTGCTGCTTGACAGAGCGCGTCTCTGTGTAGCGTGGCTACTTGCTTCGACTGCTGCAGGCCAAAAAGGGGGTCTGACCCGGAGTAGCGAACAGAAAAGGTATGCCACATCCCATATTATAGAAAAACGAACAATGGGTTCCCCTGAGGTGGGATTTTTAAGGCATTACCAAAAAACGTTCATAGTATGTATGAAAAAAGAAAATTTTATTACAAAATACACACACATAATACAAAAATATACCAAGTGACAAAATCAACTCAAGCATAAAAAATACATAGATACGAATGCATCAAGAACAGCATGTGGGGGACAGAAAATAATCACACTGGACGAACAGTTAAGCATAGGATGGGGTAGGTCTCACTAAACCGACGCGTTTCGGAAAGTCCTTCGTCAGGGTTTGACAAGTGAGGTTTATCATCTGTTTAATATTACAGAAGCAAAAAACATAGAGTAGTTAGCATTACATATACATGTGACATAATATGTCCCCCCATACCTCATATGTGAGAGTGAACTCACTTACCCAATGCAAGTGTTACAAAGAGATTCAAAGCAAATAATCAGCTCTACTGTGGTATCCCAGGCCGTGTGTAATTCTAGGTGATCCAATTGTGAGTAGATGGAGTACTAGAAGAGGTTCATGTGGAGGACACCATTTCCCTAGATGCTGAGACACGTCACGTCCAAATTAGGGCGCAACGTCTGTGCATGGGCTGGGGTCCACAGAAATCTTCGGACCTAAGACCAAGCAAACAGTATCATGAGGAGTGGCAAAGAGTTGGGGGTGAACACCCCCATCAGACTGGTACAGAGAACCTGTCAATGTGTAAAGGCTAATGGTCAAAGAGAAACATACCTGGGATCTGGAGCCACAAAGAACACCTACAGGGTGTACCGTAGGGGGAGGGGAGGAGGGCACGGAGGGTACCTTGCTGACCATCAGACAGACATCATAAAAGAGATCTGGTGTTGGAAGAAAGAGGGGGGTCTGCTGCAGGCCTGTATTTTTAAGGCTTCTGACTGTATGGGTACTGCGTAGCCCCAAACATGTATATAAAATATATGGGTAAGTGCAGCGCAATATTGAAGAAAAGATAATGATCCAAAATACATCTAAAATAGCCTATAAAGTGTCCTTAGAACAAATCCATGATGTATGGGAATACAATGATGTAATCGGTCTTCTAAAGCTTCACCCAGAAATACATATGGTGTGCTTACCAGATTCTGTGGACCTCTGCAAGCAGGGGTCAAACTCACATATATTCCCACGGAGATGATGGTATTCCTGAAGGAATCTCTGGAGAACTCAATGAAGCCTGGAAATTCAGCTGTCTGAAGGGGAATAAACCAGCCGTCCAGCAGGAAGATATCAGAGATGTGTGAAACCAGGTCAGCAGAGGAGTACATCAGTAAGGGGAGAACCACTCCAGTGTGTGGAAAAAATTGAAAATACAATCTAAGTGTACTCTGTTGTTTTATTGAAAAGAAGTCACTGACAAACAGTAAAAAAAGCGCTTAAACAAAGACCACAACAGGTCTGATGGTGCTTTGGTATACAAATCCTTAATGGCAGTTCAATCCTTAATGACTCTCCTCTGTTTGCCTGCATAGATATCCACAGTTGGATAAATAACATCATCACCGTGGGGATTTATGTGAGTTTGACCCCTGCTTGCAGAGGTCCACCGAATATGGTAAGCACACCATATGTATTTCTGTTTGAAGCTTTAGAAGAACGATTACATCATTGTATTCCCATATAGGGATGAGCCGAACACCCCCCTGTTCGGTTCGCACCAGAACTTGTGAACAGGCAAAAAATTTGTTCGAACACAGGAACACCGTTAAAGTCTATGGGACATGAACATGAATAATCAGAAGTGCTAATTTTAAAGGCTTATATGCAAATTATTGTCATAAAAAGTGTTTGGGGACCTGGGTCCTGCCCCAGGGGACAAGGATCAGTGCAAAAAAAAGTTTTAAAATTTTTTGGGAGCAGTGATTTTAATAATGCATAAAGTAAAACAATAAAAGTGTAATATCCCTTTAAATTTCGTACCTGGGGGGTGTCTATACTATGCCTGTAAAGGGGTGCATGTTTCCCGTGTTTAGAACAGTCTGACAGCAAAATGACATAGTTACATAATAGGCGAGGTTGAAAAAAGACACAAGTTCATCAAGTCCAACCTATGTGTGTGATTATCTGTCAGTATTACATTATATATCCTTGTATGTTGCGGTCATTCAGGTGATTATCTAATAGTTTCTTGAAGCTATCAATGCTCCCCGCTGAGACCACCGCCTGTGGAAGGGAATTCCACATCATTGCCGCTCTTACAGTAAAGAACCCTCTACATTTCAAAGGAAAAAAAGTCATTTAAAACTACTTGCGGCTATTAATGAATTGCCGGTCCAACAATACACATAAAAGTTCATTGATAAAAACAGCATGGGAATTCCCCACAGGGAACCCCGAACCAAAATTTAAAAAAAAAAAAAAAGACGTGGGGGTCCCCCTAAATTCCATACCAGGCCCTTCAGGTCTGGTATGGATTTTAAGGGGAACCCCGCGCCAAAATTTAAGAAAAAAACGGCGTGGGGTCCCCCCAGAAATCCATACCTGACCCTTATCCGAGCACGCAACCTGGCAGGCCGCAGGAAAAGAGGGGGGGGACGAGAGAGCCCCCCCTCCTGAACCGTACCAGGCCACATGCCCTCACATTGGGAGGGTGCTTTTGGGGTAGCCCCCCAAAACACCTTGTCCCCATGTTGATGGTGACAAGGGCCTCATCCCCACAACCCTTGCCCAGTGGTTGTGGGGGTCTGCGGGTGGGGGGCTTATCGGAATCTGGAAGCCCCCTTTAACAAGGGGACCCCCAGATTCTGGCCCTCCCCCCTGTGTGAAATGGTAAGGTGTACCCCTACCATTTCACAAAAAAACTGTCAAAAATGTTAAAAATGACAAGAGACAGTTTTTGACAATTCCTTTAATTAAATGCTTCTTCTTTCTTCTATCTTCTTTCTTCTATCTTCTATCTTCCTTCGGTTTCTTCCTCCATCTTCTTCCACTTCAATTTGACAGAACACAAGCTCTGTCAAATTGGATGGAGAGCTTCTGTGGACAGCAATTTTCAAGTCTTGCGATAGATTCTCAATTGGATTTAGGTCTGGACTTTGACTGGGCCATTCTAAAACATGAATATGCTTTGATCTAAACCATTCAATTGAAGGCTGTATGTTTAGGGTTATTGTCCTGCTGGAAGGTGAACCTTCGGCCCAGTCTCATGTCTTTTGCAGACTCAAACAGGTTTTCTTCTAAGATTGCCCTGTATTTGGCTCCATCCATCTTCCCATCAACTCTGACCTGCTTCCTTGTCCCTGCTGAAGAAAAGCATCCCCACAACATGATGCTGACACCACCATGTTTCAAGATGGGGATGGTGTGTTCAGGGTGATGTGCAGTGTTTTCTGCTACAAATTGCGTTTTACTTTTAGGCTAAAAAGTTCAATTTTGGTCTCATCTGACCAGAGCACCTTTTTCCATATTTTTGCTGTGTCCCCCACGTGGCTTCTCGCAAACTGAAAATGGGGCTTCTTATGGCTTTCTTTCAACAATGGCTTTCTTCTTGCCACTCTTCCATAAAGGCCAGATTTGTGGAGTGCACAACTAATAGTTGTCCTGTGGACAGTATCTCCCACATGAGCTGTGGATCTCTACTGCTCCTCCAGAGTTACCATGGGCATCTTGGCCGCTTCTTTGATTAATGCTCTCCTTGCCTGGCCTGTCAGTTTAGGTGGACTGCCATGTCTTGGTAGGTTTGCAGTTGTGCCATACTCTTTCCATTTTCTCATGATTGATTGAACAGTGCTCCGTGAGATGTTCACAGCTTGGGATATTTTTTTATAACTTAACCTTGCTTTAAACTTTTCCACAACTTTATCCCTGACCTGTCTGGTATGTTCCTTGGCCTTCACAATGCTGTTTGTTCATTAAGGTTCTCTAACTAATTCCTAAGGGGTTCACAGAACAGCTGTATTTAAAGTGGGATTAAATTACACACAGGTGGACTCTATTTACTAATTAGGTGACTTATGAAGGCATCTGGTTCCACTATATTTTAGTTAGGGGTATCAGAGTAAAGGAGGCTGAATATAAATGCATGCCACACTTTTCACATATTTATTTGTAAAAAAATGTTGAAAACCATTTATCATTTTCCTTCAACTTCACAATTATGTGCCACTTTGTATTGGTCTATCACATAAAATCCCAATAAAATACATTTACGTTTTTGGTTGTAACATGACAAAATGTGGTAAATGTCAAGGGGTAGGAATACTTTTTCAAGGCACTGTAGTAACTCGCTACTGTATATATAAACATTCCCTCAATTTCCTTGTTATACTATTTCTATCTCTGTATGTAACCCATACCATTTCCCCAGTTACCCTATTAACCTAAATTCAATTTTGCACTTTATTCAGATATTACCCAATACTCCTTGCTTTATTATCCCATACCTAGTAATCTCTCTCTAACTTATCGTAGAGGAACCACCTACATAGTATTCAATCTTTTATTCTAGATTTTTATAAATTTACCTGGGTTACCTCAGTTGGTATACCTTGGGGCTGATTTACTAAGAAGAATGCGTTGCGCCAGTTCCTACCTTAATTGGTGCGCTGGAAAAGTCTTTAACTGAACGTGGGAACGGGCGCACAAAACAATAATAAATATGTAAACTGCAACTGTCGCTAGGGTAACTGCGGTTTTCTCATTGATAATAGCGCACACCCAATACAATTGGTTAATTACATCTCATTGGATGGTGTTCTCAGTTAATTAACCCTTTTGATGCTAATCTCGTTCCTATTACTTCTAATATATCATTGAAATGTGTTTTTTCCTATTTTTTACCCTAATCTTTCAATACATTACAAAGAACAGAGAAGTGTTTCTAAACCCAATAAATTTATATTTTCAGATCTTGATCTTTAAAAGTGACCATACACTGCAATCATTTCAATCTTAAAACAATTAGATTTAGTGCAAGAGCCTCTTTGATTTACTATAATTTGAATTAATTGTTGCCTATTTTGCCGAAATATCGAGTTGTACAGAGTTGGCCAATCAGATTGCATAGTGCATGACCATCTTAAGTGCCAAATTTGGAATGTAGATGTGCCATGACCCACTTGTATTTTCCTAACGATATTTCTTGGGCATTATACAAGGCACATGAAAAACCACCTTTTTTCAAGACATCCTAGAGTGATCAGGAATCTTCAAACTACAGCTCTCCAGCTGTTGTGAAACTACACATCCCATGAGGCATTGTAAAACTGGCATTCACAGACATGGGAATTGTAGTTCCTGAACAACTGGAGGGCCATAGTTTGAAAACCCCTGTGCTAGACCATTATTATGTCTCCAGAATTGAGAGTGTGGTATCTACCCAACTTCTCTCTGCTGGTGGACACAAGAAGCTACATCTATAGATATATATTTGGGCAGCACAGTGGTGTAGTGGTTAGCACTTTCACCTAGCAGCAAAAAGGGTCGCTGGTTTTGTATCCTGCCCGCAACACCATACATACCTCCATGCACACAGCAGCAGTTGCACATCTCACATACACAGCGGTCGCGCATCTAGCTTCAGGGACCCAATTTTTAGGGTAATTATTAGTAAAGCAGATGCAGATTTCCAGGACTGGACTAAAAAATGTTTCTAGTGAAAGGCAACTGGTGTTTTAAATTAAACAAGGTCTAAATGTGGGCCATTGACGTATCACAGTTGAACCTAGGAATGTGTCTTTGCAAAGTTAAACTCAATGATATCCTTTCTTATTTTTGCTTGGGGATAGAGTGCAGAGGGATTAGAAGTCTTGTCAGTTTTTGTGGATGTCTGCACCCCTGATAGGGTGAAGACGCCATCCAAATTTTGCCACTTTCTCCTTTAAATGTATTCACTTCCTATCACATAGCCAAACAAGTAAGAGTAAAACCCTACCAATGTCTTTCCTTGGGGACACACAGGTCAATCTAATAGCTTCCTCGTTAGGTAAATTGCACTCTAGCATTTTGCTCTGTACACCCTAAATTATTAGGTATCTTGCACTTTGGGTTTTATTTACTAAAGGCAAATCCACTTTGCACTAAAAGTGCACTTGGAAGTGCAGTTGCTGAAGATCCGAGGGGAACATGCAAGGAAAAAAGAAAACAGCATCTTTGCTTCTACATGATTGGATAAAATGACCAGTGCTTTCCCTCAGATTTACAGAGAGTACACTTGTATTGCAGAGTGGATTTCCCTTTAATAAACCCCAAAATACCTAATAATTTGGGGTGTACACAACAAAATGCTAGATTGCAATGGGGACACTAGTTGGATTGACCTTTGTGTTCCCAATGAAAGACATTGGTAGGGTTTTACCCTCACTTCCTGTTTGGCTATGACAGGAAGTAAAGCCAATTTTCAGAAAAGAGACACAAAGCCCAACCTAAAAAAGACAAGCAGGGGTTCTAACACTCAAATGACCACAATTAGAATATGATTGTCTTGAGCTAGATTTTAGCTCAGTGCTCTAAATCAGTGCTTCTCAACCCTGTCATCGAGTACCCCCTACAGGCAATGTTTGCAAGTTTTCCTTCATCTTGCACAGGTGCTTTAAATCACAGTCAATGGCTTGGTATTTTGGACAGCTATTTTAGCTAAGATAAATTCCCAAAACATGTCCTGTCGGGGGTAATTGAGGACTGAGGCAGAGAATCACTGCTCTAAAATGGAATACTTACCGCTCTGTAATTTTCCTTTCCTGCTGACTATCCATTGCAGCATACGCACAATCCATGCATACGCTACCATGAAGGCACCAGGAAAGTATATATATATAGGAAGGCCAGTATGGTGGCCTGAATTTATGGGAGGAGCCCGGGGGGTATTTAAGCAGCCCGCTCACCTGTGGTGCTTGTCGGTTTCCTGTGCGCGATATACGTCACTAGGCCGACTATTCGAATGCCAGCGTCCGCTAGTTCTCGTCTTGCAAGTTCCCGCTTTCGCAAATTTCTGTGCTTGAGAGTTTCGAAGTCCGTGTTACCGATTCGTAGTTTGTACCGCGCGTCTGGCTTGGCTGTCGCAGGTAGGGTCCCGTCGGACTTTGTTTTTCACGCATTGTTAGATATCATGTCACTAAACCGTGATATCAAACTTACGAGTCACTCGCAATTTCACAAACGTAACCGCAATGCATACCACTCGCACTATCGTTATGTTACCATTTCTCGTTATCTGAAAAAACCGCCACGACGTAGACGTCGCTTCAATTCAGGCATGTCTAAATTATTACCAGGCGTCGGCAAACAACCGTAGCGATTCGCAATTTCTTATCGTACCACGTCAGTTCAATACCAATCATTTCTCATTTCTGAACATTTCTAAATACATTTCTAACATTTCAAACCATTTCGAATCATTTCTTTCATTTCAGTCACGTACTGCGCTCCGATTCAAATCCAGTCGCATCTAAAGATGCACCGACTCGCTCCGGTGTGCCCCAGTAGTTACGGCCTCATTTCAGTACATGCTCCAGAGTCACGTCATTATCAGTCGCTTTCGACTCACCGATTCGTACCTCTGTCATGGTTATCATTTCACTGCCACGTATCACGCCCCGTTACGAATTCAGTCGCATGGAAATGCACTGATTCGTCTCGGCGTGCCCCAGGTATTGACCACATTTCAGTACATGCTCCAGAGTCCGATTCGCAGTCAGTCGCTACAGCGTGGAAATAAGTACAGCGCTGCACCAAACAATATTGGAGAAGAAAAAAATATGTAGTATACAGTTAACAGCTGACACACCTCTAGACTAAGGATGAGCTCCGGCGTGTTCGCATGCTGAACGTGCCGAGCCCGCCAGGAAGCCGGTACAGCGAAGCGCTAATCACAATCAGTGAGACATTTCCCGATGTGCGGCTGCAGAGATCGGGAAATGTCTCCCTACCTGTGATTAGCGCTGCGCCGTGCCGACTTCCTGGCGGGCTCGGCACGTTCAGCATGCGAACACGCCGGAGCTCATCCTTACTCTAGACACAGGTGAAGGCAGAAAAATAATAAAAAAATGTAGTGTAGCGATATGTGTATATGTAAACAGTGAATGCGTTCTTCCTTTACAGGACAAAAACAATATTGAAACACTAGGTGATGCAAATTAACATTAGGAAGTGACTATAGTGAGTAAATGATGTGAATCAATAACATGAAATTAAACAATAAATCTAGAAAAACACATATATGTGGCAAATCAAATAATATAGTCCATAAAAAATTGACAATTATGTTGGTGATGAATAGTGGAATGGAAAACCACCACCAAAAAAATCCATAAGAGTTAAGTGCTTAAAAAATGAAAAAGTCCCAGGGTTTCCTCATAAACAGAATTATTCGCTTCTGTCAGATAAATAGGTGAGAAATCACAAATGGGTGGAAGATCTAAATAAGTGGCAGGACCATCACCGGAGCATCAAAAGAGGCTTACCAGAATTAGGTGACTTGGAAAGACATACGTCTTACAAGTCTAAGAAAGCTTAATGACCACCAGGTCTGGCGAGATGAATCGTCAAATTATCCTCAGCTTCCAAAAAGGGGGGGAGGGGTCTCACCACAGCTTTATTCGTCCCCAAGACAGTCCAACAGGCCCAATGGATGTTTCAAATATCATGCGAGAAAAAAAAGCTCACATGGCATGATAACGTTTAAAAAACATCAATTTATTAAAATAATAAAAAGAGAACACTCACATGGTAGGAGATCAAAAACAGCTCATATAGAATCAATCGCGGTAATCGTAAGGGGTCGCTACAGCGGCATGATCGATTCGCGCCTCTGTCATGGCAACAAAATGTTACACCTGCACTTATCGCACTCCGGTTCGAATCCAGTCGCATCTTCGATGCACCAATTCGTTACGACGTGCCCCAGGGCCCGGCCTCATTTCTGGACATGCTCCAGAGTCCGGTTCGTTGTCAGTCGCAGTTTGCAGCTCACCGATTCGTGCCTCTGTCATGGGAAATCATTTCACTGTCACGTATCACGTACTGATTCGAATCCAGTCGCATCCATGACACAACGATTCGTTCCGGCGTGCGCCAGGTATTTTCGGCCACATTTCGGTACATGCTCCAGAGTCCGGTTCGTTGTCAGTTGCAGTCGCGACATGATCGACTCGTGCCTCTGTCATGGCACGTGCCTCTACCATGACAAATCATTTCATTCATTTCATCATTTCACTCATTTCACTGTCACGTACCGCGCGCCGATTCGAATCCAGTAGCATCCGAGATGCACCGATTAGCCCCAGTTGTCTTGGCCTCATTTCATTCGTACTCCATAGTCCGACTCGTCATTTGTCACAGTCGAAAAAAAAAAAAAAAAAGAAAAAAAAAAAAAAAAAAATATATATATATATATATATATATATATATATATATATATATATATATATATATATATATATATATATATATACATATACATATATATACACATACATACATACATACATACATATACATACATATATATATATATACACAAAAAAAATAAAAAATGTTCTTAAATACAAAAAAAATTTATACCGGTGTGTATATATATATATATATATATAAATAAAGTAGTATAAATAAATAAATAAAACGTTTCGGCCTCAGCCAACACCTGCATCAGAACTTGGTTAGCTATCAGTCGCGGCATAACCAATTCGTGCCTTTGCCAGGGCAAACATTTCACTATTACATACCGCATTCCAATTCAAATCCAGTCGCATCCGTGATGCACCAATGCATTCCGGCATGCACCAGCGTTTTTTTCTTTTGCCTCATTTCAGTACATGCTCCAGAGTCTGGGTCGCTGTCAGTCGCAGCTGTGGCACGACCGATTCGTGCCTCTGTCATGGCAAAACGTTTTCATTCATTTCACTCTAATGCCCCGTACACACGGTCGGACTTTGTTCGGACATTCCGACAACAAAATCCTAGGATTTTTTCCGACGGATGTTGGCTCAAACTTGTTTTTCCTACACACGGTCGCACAAAGTTGTCGGAATTTCCGATCGACAACCACGCGGTCACGTACACCACGTACGACGAGACTAGAAAAGGCCGGTTCAGAACCAAGCGCGACACCCTTTGGGCTCCTTTTGCTAATCTCGTGTTAGTAAAAGTTTGGTGAGAGACGATTCGCGCTTTTTCAGACTCGTGGCTTTCAGACCGTTTTCTGCCATTCAGTTTGTGCTTGTGGGTTTGTATCTGCTCTTCAGTGCGTGCAAGCAAGTAGTCATTGTATTCTTGTTCGTTCGTTACTGGTTTTCAGGTCGCTCTTCACAGGCCTTGCTGTTCTTCAGTGCGTTCTGTTACTTCGTTCTGAGCAGCCGACCGTTTTCTAGCCATGTTTCGTATGCGTACTCCTCGTACAGTTCGTGCTGTGTTGGGGTCCTGACCTTGACACAAGTCCAGTCCATGAACAGGATGGGGAGGAGTTCATGGACCAAGAATTGGTTGCTTCAGCGTGACCAGTTCTGTCATATGCCTTTGCTCCGTGAGATCCGTGAGAATAATCCTGATGATTTCAGGAACTTTCTCAGGATGACGGACCCCGTGTTTCACCGTTTGTTGGCTTCGCTGACCCCCTATATCAGCAGGCAGGATACCTGCATGAGGCAAGCCATCACTCCGGAGCAGAGGTTGGTAGCTACCCTGCGGTATTTGGCCACAGGGAGAAGCCTGCAGGACCTGAAGTTCTCGACAGGCATCTCCCCCCAGACTCTTCTTTGTGGACATTTACTGCTTGTGTTTGTTTGAGCTGACCCTGACAGAAGGAGTCCAGAAAATGTCGTGATTGTGTAACCTTACAAAGCACTGTTGGCTGTTATTTACTAAATGCAAAGACACTTTGCACTACTACACTGAAACTGCACTTGTAGTGCAAAGTGGATTTGCCCTTAGGAAATTACCCCCATTTTCTCATCAAACAACAATTACATCACCCCAAAAATGTTGTAGCGTTGAGACAATAATCCACACATTCTTGATGAACAATCTTTTTAATACCTGCACAATCACATGTGCATTTACCCAAGGTTTTTCTGACAAACCGACATGTTTGTTGTATAACAATTTTTGTGGTGTCATTATCCAAAATCAAAATGTCCATTTTATAGAAAACAGGCCTGTGTAAAACCAACAAGAAAAGACACAAATCTTGATCTTACAAAGTTCACATTTGGTAGAACTGGAAGGCAATATCAGACATGAGTATTTAGGAACTGGGTTTGATATTGCGTTCAGATGGGGGAAATCACTCCAGGAAAAGCCAAATTTGGAAGATGCACACAAATTTCACAATGTCAACACGTGCTATCTGCCATCACGGGGGATCAAGGGACGTGTTTTGGGGGAGAAAGCCCTTCCTCACCGCTACTTTATTATTGAGGAAGGGGTTGCACCCCCAAAACGCGTCCATTGATCTCCCGTGATGGCAGATAGCACATGTTGGCACACTGTGTGCATCCTCCAAATTTGGCTTAGGGAAAAATCACAAAAAGATTTAGCACATTGTAGCACACAAAAGAAGAAAGTGATTTGGAGGGGCTTTAAACTCGCCCCAAAACATCAATGATGTTTTTATATTTTGGAATAACATCATTGATGTTTTGCTTGATGTTTTCCAATTGTAAATTACACCCCATGATCTCCCCGATCAGGATCAGGGCACTTTCGGATGTGAAAGGATCTTCATCCACACCCTCACGATCACCTAAAAAGAGAGGAACCCCAAAATAAATTAGGTTTGCCAAAAAATGCCGCCATCCATCTCTTATCTGAGCCTGTGGTCGCAGACACTCACCTGTTGTGGTGACTATTTCCACCACGTCTTCATCCTCCTGCTCATCTTGTGTTGGGGGGATTTCCCCTTCTTCCAGAGGGGGGGGGCTCTGGTCTCCTCGGATGAGGGGTGTCCTCCGAGTCTTTTATCCCCTATGTAAAACAAAAATGGTATAATTAGCACACAGATATTTGATGGCAGAACTATAAAGATGAAACATTGCTTGGAAGTGGGGTACAATTATCTATTTTAGCCGAGTTCCAAGATGTAGCTTTTTTAGTGTCCTTTGTCAAGCTGCAATACTTTACCTGTTTGGTACAAGCTTCACAGATGGAGACCCCCCTATAGTATACACTGGAGCACCTGTGTGGCCCCCTAATAAAAATGGTGTTCTTGTGTCCCACACTAGTGCTCCAGTGTCCAGATGTGAAAACAGCTGCTCAGTGTCCTCTCCTTACACACAATCTAGTTTGCATTTCATTCTAGTAACAAAGCCATCTACACAACCCAATTCTTTGAAGACAAGTATAGGGCGTCAAAATGGTGGCCAAATGCATATGGCCTAAACAATGGTATTTTATCGTCCGAAAGAAAAATGTGTGATCCGAACGAATAATGTGCCCATGAACATGAAAGTTCCCATTTTAAACTGTACAACAGTTCCTAAAAGCACATGGAGCAGCACGAACGTAATAAACACCAAAAAAATAGGAACACAGCACAACTACTTACTTTTTTGCAGCACTCTCTGGATCTTTCTGTACTGCTCATGTTCTCGTAATTTGAGGTCCGACCACCGCTTCCTGAACTGATCTTTCGATCGTCGTACCCCGAAATTCCGGTGCAGACTCCTAACAACTTTCGCCATGATCTTGACCTTTCGGACATTGGGGTTGAGGTAAGGCCCATACTTTCCGTCATAGTCGGCCCTCTTCAGGATGTCCACCATCTCCAACATCTCCCCAAAGGACATATTTGAGTCCTTTAATCTCCTTCTGGATCGGGACGTTTCAGGCTCCAGCCTTTCCTCCTCCTCCTCCTCGTTGCTACAGTTAGCACGATCCTGCTGTCTATCCGCCATGTGCTCTTCACCCACTGCGCCGAATGAAAAGGGGCGGGGAATAGACTAGAAAGAACGCCAGGGGCGGGCGGAGTTATACGCATGCGCAGTGTGTATAAAGCGTAACGCGCGCGTCTTACGTATGATCTGTGAGCGGAGGAAGGAGCCTCGGAGACGCCAATCGTGCTAACGAAGGTAGGATCTAAACTTGGGCCTATACTGCTTCGAAATGGAAGCCTATATTGTAACAAGATTAGGGGAGTTTGGCCTGACATTAGGGTTTGTCTTGTGTTGTGTCTTGCAGAGAAAATGGATGGGTTCAACGACCACAATTTCCTCCCCGTGTTCATTGACAAGTACAGGGAGCTGCCCTGTCTGTGGCAGGTGAGACATCCCCATTACAACCACAAACAGAAGAGGCAGGCAGCGCTGGAGAAACTGCTGGAGTTGGTGAAGCCGGTGGTCCCCACAGCAACCATCCCTTATTTGAAAGCTAAAATTGGTGGCCTGAGGAGCACATATCTTAGGGAGCGCAAGAAGGTCACAGATTCCCAGAGGTCCGGAGCTGCAGCAGATGACGTTTATGTCCCCAGGCTGTGGTACTATGAGAGACTGCAGTTTCTGTCAGACCAGACTGAGGTCAGGGAATCCCTCTCCACTCTTCCTTCCACGCTTCCTTCCATACCAGCTGAGGCTTCCGATGTCCAACCTGGGCCTTCCTGCCAGGAAGAAGTGGAGGAGCCCAGCTGGAGTCAGGTATAGCATTGTTCTACTGATTTCTGGGCAATAAATAAATGATGTTTACTAGATGTTATTATTGATCACTAATTGCTGATTAAAAAAAGTGTTTTACATATTAATAGACAGTAGTGGGCACCCAAAATTGGGACAAGAATGAAAACTGCTGGGCTCAGAAGGATAGTCTGTTATATTTGTTAACATTCAATTTGCAGCAGTCAGGAGGAGAAAATTGTGTGTGATTGATGAAAAAAATACTAAAACTATGTCCCTTTTTCATACACAGGAAGACCTCAGCCAGGAGGAGGTTGTGGAATGTGGCAGCCAGGAGGAGGCGGGGATTAGTGGCAGCCAGGAGGAGGCGGGGCTAAGTGTCAGCCAAGAGAAGCCTGGGACCAGTCGCAGCTTGACTGAGTCTCAGGTTCCTCCCCTCCGCCTGCCACATAAACGAGCCAGGAAGATGACTCCCAGTCCTGTGCAGGATTCAGCATACAGGCTGATCCAGGAGGCTTTGGCGTCCCTCCGAGCCTTCCCCAGTCCTGCAGAGGCCTTTGCCTGCATGGCTGCCACAAAATTGCAGGGCATGCAGGAGGGCCAACGCAGGCTCTCTGAGGACCTGATTTATAAAGTCCTTCGTAAGGGGGAGAGTGGGGAACTGACACCCAAGACGGATGTCATGGAGATGGACGATCCTCCTCCTCCTCCTGCTGCCACAACTCCACCACCACAGCCAAAGCCTGGAAGGAAGCGTGGAAGGAAGACCTGAGAGTGATTGCCCTGTGTTCAGTCTGGTCTGACAGAAGATGCAGTCTCTCGTATGACCACAGCCTGGGGACACAGATGTCATCTGCTGCTTTCCGGATCTCTGGGACTTCTGGACCAGACTGCCCTCCCTAAGATATGGACTCCTCAGGCCACCAATTTTGCTTTTAAATAATTGATGTCTGCCCTGGGGGTCCAAGGCTTCGCCCACTTCTGCAGTTTCTCCAGCGTTGCCTCCCTCTTTGTTTTTTTATAGTTGTGACCCCTTAATAAAAAAATTTTCGGTAAATTCTACTCTCCTGTGTGTGTTTTCATCCAAAAAAGACAGTTTGTTGGTGACGATTCAGGTACATTTCTAAAAACATAAAATGTGAAAATAACAAGGGACAACAACACCAAACAATCTCCTACAGATTAAATACAACAACATATAATGGTGTTGTGGGAACTTGTCACAAAAAACACACAAACATTTTCGGGAGTACAAATCAAAATCACCAAAAAAAAAAATTAAAAAAGAGAAACACAAAAAAAGAATCTACATTAAAGTAAAAAAAAAAATTAAAAAATATGTTGTCAGATGTGAGAAATCTAAATATATTGAGGGAATCCCGATAAATAGTAACGAAAGAAGTTTGTGAGAAGTGTGTGTGAATATGAGCATCAAAACTACTTAATTCTTGTTACATTATAAAGAAGAAGAGAGTGCGCTGTATTAAACCATTTTAAACATTGCAGCGTGACGAAAGTGCTGTATCCATTGCGAACGCTAAGTTTACCAGAACGAGCTGTCCCATGTCGGAATTTCTTCTGAGCATGCGTGGCACTTTGTGCGTCGGAACAGGCCACATACGGTCGGAATTGACGCGATCGGATTTTGTTGTTGGAAAATTTTATCTCCTGCTGTCCAACTTTGTGTGTCGGAAAATCCAATGGAAAATGTCCGATGGCGCCCACACATGGTCGGAATTTCCGACAACACGCTCCGATCGGACATTTTCCATCGGAAAATCCGACCGTGTGTACGGGGCAATAGGCAAACATTTCATTTATTTCGTTGTCGCATGCCACGCCCCGATTCAAGTTTAGGGCATCCATCAGGCATCGATTCATCCCGGCAAGCCCCAGTTGGCTTGGCCTTATTGGTGCAGTCACGGCACACCGATTCGTGCCTCTGTCATGGCACAAACATTTCATTCATTTTATTTAATGCCATGCACCTGTCGTTTAAACATGTTACAATTTACCTTTCAAGTCAGGTAGTCAATCCCTCCACCGGTTGTCATCTGTCATTTTCCTCTAGGTCAGTCAAATTAAAAAAAAAAGGGGGGGCCACATCCCGTCTTCCTTCGAAGCTCAGTCATGGTCCCGATTCATTCGTTGAAACCTTCGCTAACTACTATACCCCCTCGTAGTCACAGCACACATCCAAGTATAACTTCTTGCAATCGTAGCAAAAACGCATCCAAACACAACTTCTTGCATTTCGTTGCAAGCACACATCGAAACATAACTTCTTGCAATTGTTGTAAGCACACATCCCATCATGACTTCTTGCAATCGTTGCAAGTACGCATCCAAACAGAACTTCTTGCAATCGTTGCAAGCACACATCCAAGCACAATTTCTTGCAATCATTGCAAACACGCATCCAATCATAAACTTTTGGCGAACGTTGCAGGTATGCATTCAAGCATAACTTCTTGCAATCGTTGCAAGTACGCATCCAATTACAACTTCTTGCAATCATTGCAAGCACACGTCCAAGCCTAACTCTTGCAGTCTGGCAAGCACATGCAGCAATACAAACTTTTCACAGTCACTACAAACACATCTCCAGGGACAGGAACTCCCTTGCAATCGTTGCAAGCACACGTTCAAGCACAAATCTTACAATCATTACAAGACACGCATCTTAGCATAACTTCTTGCAAAACGTTGCAAGCATGCATCCAAGCATAACTTCTTGCAATCATTGCAAGCACGCATCCAGTCACAACTTCTTGCAAATGTTGCAGGGACACACCCAAGCATAACTTCTTGCAAACATAGCAAGCACGCATCCAAACACAACTTTTGTAATCGTTGCAAACACGCATCCAAGTATAACTCCTTGCAGTCCATGCAAGCACATGCAGTAATACGGACTTCTCGCAGTCACAGCAAACACATCTCCATTGACACAAACTCCCTGGCAATTGTTGCAAGCACGTATTTAAGCACAACTCTTGCAATCATTGCAGGGCTCGCATCTTAGCATGACTTATTGCAATCAGTACAAACACATTTCCAGTGGCACACAATCAGTCACACATCATTCTTCAGTGGCACTTAATCGGCCAGTTGTCTCCAGTGGCATCTTCATACGAGCCACTCATCAATTTCTGTATCATTTCTCGCCTAGGTCAGTTGAGTTCATGTTCCATCCCGCACCAGGTATCGTATTGCCACACACAGCTGGCTCCTCATAACACTATCAGGCTATACCTAGCCAGCATCCAGCATTTCTTGCCCTTACAGGACCCCAGAGAGTCATCCGTGTTCACGGCTCATACAGTAGGATCCTTTCTACGTGGCGTCTAGAAGCATCAGCCCATAGCTAACGGCAAACGCTTGCCCATCACAAGTGCCATCTTCAGGGACATGTCAAAACCTCAGACATTCTCCAGTCTAGTCATACAAGCAGCCATCTACCTGGCCCTCTGTGGTTTTCTACGGCCTAACAAATTCACTTGTACGGGCACAGGCAGCCAGGTACTATGTAGACACCACTTGACTCGCTGGTAATTCCATTATGTCCTTCAGCTTGTAGTCTCTAAAACTCAACAACCGGAACCGAGCTCTACAATAACCTCCTCCGAATTAACAAACTCCACGCAGGCCAGCCTCCCCCTTGACAAGCTGACCCGTATCAGGTTAGTTCCCCAAGACTTCACCCATACACGGTGTGTACTAAGAAGTAGCTGCAGTCTTTCCTGACTATGCAGACCTATCAATGGCGGAAGGTCCCGTACTACGTAGATTGGTGTATCAATGATTATACCATCTACGTCGCCCTTGTCACTCCAGGTAGTGACAGATGCCACAGCCACCACAGGCATCGCGGCAATTTTTGGCCATCTTCGGTTTACAAGTACATGGCCCCCAGAGATACTCCTAAACCCTGGGTTTACCCGGACTTCCTCCCTCTTCAAGCTACACCCGGTCATGGCAGCCGCTTAACTCTAGGGTCTTATCTGGACAGGACAGACCGTGGCTTGCCACCAACATCCGGTCCGAGGCGAGCCTCTTAATGAAGCCAGGTCCGCATCGCTCTGTTATGTCCTTCCTGCGCAGGCTGGTGTAATTATCTTAGCAACACCAGTTTAATGTCCACTGCACGTTCGTTCCAGGCTGCCATCTTCTGGGACATGCAATCAAGCTCCAGGATAGACATCCATCTTTATAAAATAAACAACGTCCGGGGGCCAGTAACCATACTCGACCGCCTACTGTCACTCCTACCGGAACACTCAAACTCTAGTCCCCTATTACCTTTTCGGGCAACCCTCGAGTGCCTGCCAGCGTTCTTCTACGGTGCCTACACCTCGACCCCAGTAAGTACTCCGGTCACTCTTTAGTATTGGGGCAGCCTTGGCAGCATTTCGGCATGGGTCCCAGACCACGTCATTAAGAGACTTAGCAGGTGAAACTCTGCCTACCTCGCCTGGTACGTCCCCACTCCTCAGGTGGAAACGGCACAAGCATTCACCAAACTTGCTCAAATAAATAAAGCCAAAACTAATAAAACTACACCCCTACCTGAATGTTTTTGCCCCCTTATTTTGGCATACCGACCAGCAGACCAAGGCACACTTTCAGGTCCATTTAATATGGTAAGTCCACACTTCCAGGTCTAATTCCGATGGTAAGTTTTATGTTAACTACAAATGTTATCCATATCGGACATAGGGCTCCTACCATAAGTAGGAAGGCCAGTATGGTGGCCTGAATTTATGGGAGGAGACGGGGGGTATTTAAGCAGCCCGCTCACTTGTGGTGCTTGCTGGTTTCCTGTGCGCGATACCCACCCTCCCGTCCCCATTTCAAGGCATTCATTTTTTTTTTTTTTTTTTTCTTTTTAAAAGAAAAGAAGACAGGAAAGTGTATTTTAGATAAATCACACCTTTTTTGTTTTGCCATGCCAAGCAGCCTAGTTAAGCTGCAGCTGGGAAATCTGTTGCATGAAAATTAACAAAACACATAAAACATGAAAATTTGCTATAAATTTTATTGGTCAACAAAACAGGACTTAGGAAAGAGCAAGGAAAGCAAAAAACACATTTATGTTAATTTGAGACACTAACAGAATATGGTTTTGAGGTCTGACCATTTTGCAGAGGAAATTAACAGGAGTGCGCCCACAAACGGACATCTATTAAGGATTTAAACATTAGTCACAACTAGGGATGAGCCGAACACCCCCCTGTTCGGTTCGCACCAGAACATGCGAACAGGAAAAAAGTTCGCTCGAACACCGTTAAAGTCTATGGGACACGAACATGAATAATCAAAAGTGCTAATTTTAAAGGCTTATATGCAAGTTATTGTCATAAAAAGTGTTTGGGGACCTGGGTCCTGCCCCAGGGGACATGGATCAATGCAAAAAAAAGTTTTAAAAACGGCCGTTTTTTCAGGAGCAGTGATTTTAATAATGCTTAAAGTCAAACAATAAAAGTGTAATATCCCTTTAAATTTCGTACCTGGGGGGTGTCTATAGTATGCCTGTAAAGGGGCGCATGTTTCCCGTGTTTAGAACAGCCTGACAGCAAAATGACATTTGGAAGGAAAAAACTCATTTAAAACTACCCGCGGCTATTGCATTGCCATCAATACACATAGAAGTTCATTGATAAAAACGGCATGGGAATTCCCCACAGGGAAACCCCGAACCAAAATTAAAAAAAAAAAAAATGAAGTGGGAGTCCCCCTAAATTCCATACCAGGCCCTTCAGGTCTGGTATGGATATTAAGGGGAACCCCGGCCAAAGTTTAAAAAAAAAAATGACGTGGGGTTCCCCTTAAATTCCATACCAGACCCTTCAGGTCTGGTATGGATTTTAAGGGGAACCCCGTGCCAAAAAAAAAAAAAAAACGGCGTGGGGTTCCCCCAAAAATCCATACCAGACCCTTATCCGAGCACGCAACCTGGCAGGCCGCAGGAAAAGAGGGGGGGACGAGAGTGCGCCCCCCCCCCCTCCTGAACCGTACCAGGCCACATGCCCTCAACATTGGGAGGGTGCTTTGGGGTAGCCCCCCAAAACACCTTGTCCCCATGTTGATGAGGACAAGGGCCTCATCCCCACAACCGTGGCGGGTGGTTGTGGGGGTCTGCGGGCGGGGGGCTTATCGGAATCTGGAAGCCCCCTTTAACAAGGGGACCCCCAGATCCCGGCCCCCCCCCTGTGTGAAATGGTAAGGGGGTACTTACCCCTACCATTTCACTAAAAAAGTGTCAAAATAGTTAAAAATGACAAGAGACAGTTTTTGACAATTCCTTTATTTAAATGCTTCTTCTTTCTTCCTTCATCTTCTTCTTCTTCTGGTTCTTCTGGCTCTTCTGGTTCTTCCTCCGGCGTTCTCGTCCAGCATCTCCTCCGCGTCGTCTTCTATCTTCTTCTCCTCGGGCCGCTCCGCACCCATGGCATTGGGGGGGAGGCTCCCGCTCTTCTCTTCATCTTCTTCTTCATCCTCTTCTCTTCTTCCTTCTTCTCTTCTTCTCTGTTTCTCTTCTTAATTTTCTTCTCCGGGCCGCTCCGCATCCATGCATGGAGGGAGGCTCCCGCTGTGTGACGGCGTCTCCTCATCTGACGGTTCTTAAATAACGGGGGGCGGGGACACCCGGTGACCCCGCCCCCTCTGACGCACGGGACATGACGGGACTTCCCTGTGGCATTCCCCGTGATGTCACAGGGAAGTTCCGTCAAGTCACCGTGCGTCAGAGGGGGGCGGGGTCACCGGGTGGCCCCGCCCCCGTTATTTAAGAACCGTCAGATGAGGAGACGCCATCACACAGCGGGAGCCTCCCTCCATGCATGGATGCGGAGCGGCCCGGAGAAGAAAATTAAGAAGAGAAACAGAGAAGAGAAGAAGGAAGAAGAGAAGAGGATGAAGAAGAAGATGAAGAGAAGAGCGGGAGCCTCCCCCCCAAAGCCATGGGTATGGAGCGGCCCGAGGAGAAGAAGATAGAAGACGCCGCGGAGGAGATGCTGGACGAGAACGCCGGAGGAAGAACCAGAAGAGCCAGAAGAACCAGAAGAAGAAGAAGATGAAGGAAGAAAGAAGAAGCATTTAAATAAAGGAATTGTCAAAAACTGTCTCTTGTCATTTTTAACTATTTTGACACTTTTTTTGTGAAATGATCTGGGGGTCCCCTTGTTAAAGGGGGCTTCCAGATTCCGATAAGCCCCCCGCCCGCAGACCCCCACAACCACCGGCCACGGTTGTGGGGATGAGGCCCTTGTCCTCATCAACATGGGGACAAGGTGTTTTGGGGGGCTACCCCAAAGCACCCTCCCAATGTTGAGGGCATGTGGCCTGGTACGGTTCAGGAGGGGGGGGCCGCACTCTCGTCCCCCCCCTCTTTTCCTGCGGCCTGCCAGGTTGCGTGCTCGGATAAGGGTCTGGTATGGATTTTTGGGGGAACCCCACGCCGTTTTTCTTTTTTTTTTTTGGCGCGGGGTTCCCCTTAAAATCCATACCAGACCTGAAGGGTCTGGTATGGAATTTAGGGGGAACCCCACGTCATTTTTTTTTTTTTTAATTTTGGCCGGGGTTCCCCTTAATATCCATACCAGACCTGAAGGGCCTGGTATGGAATTTAGGGGGACTCCCACTTCATTTTTTTTTTTTTTAATTTTGGTTCGGGGTTTCCCTGTGGGGAATTCCCATGCCGTTTTTATCAATGAACTTCTATGTGTATTGACGGCAATGCAATAGCCGCGGGTAGTTTTAAATGAGTTTTTTCCTTCCAAATGTCATTTTGCTGTCAGGCTGTTCTAAACACGGGAAACATGCGCCCCTTTACAGGCATACTATAGACACCCCCCAGGTACGAAATTTAAAGGGATATTACACCTTTATTGTTTGAATTTAAGCATTATTAAAATCACTGCTCCTGAAAAAACGGCCGTTTTTAAAACTTTTTTTTGCATTGATCCATGTCCCCTGGGGCAGGACCCAGGTCCCCAAACACTTTTTATGACAATAACTTGCATATAAGCCTTTAAAATTAGCACTTTTGATTTCTCCCATAGACTTTTAAAGGGTGTTCCGCGGCATTCGAATTTGCCGCGAACACCCCAAATTGTTCGGTGTTCGGCAAACTTGCGAACAGCCAATGTTCGAGTCGAACATGAGTTCGACTCGAACTCGAAGCTCATCCCTAGTCACAACATCTTGAGGAAGATTTTGCAAAATAATGCAGCACAGACAATTAAATCAACGTGAAACAACCTATAAACGACACACATTGACAACATCAAAAATATTTCTGTTTTCAAAGACATAACAAACAAAATACAAAAAGAAAATACATGCGTTACAAACTTTATAAGGACACCCAAATGTACTCTCTTGCCTTCCCACACACACAATCTTGCCTCTTTTCAGGGCAAGGGAAAGACTGCTATCTGCAAGCTTTATATAACATAGGTTTGTGTGCTAATGAGGCAATTGAAAACACATGCACAGTCCATGAAACACACAAAATGCAAGTTCACCCAGTGTAGAGACAGAACTTTCAAGTGGGTACACCTGTTTAGGGATGGGCGAACGGTTCGGCCCAAGCATAAGTTCGGGCCGAACTTTGGTTGTTCAGACGAACACCGAACAATATGCAGTGTTCGGGGCAAATTTGAAAGCCGCCGGAACACTGTTAAAGTCTATAGGACACTAACATGAAAAATCAAAAGTGCTCATTTTAAAGGTTTATATGCAAGTTTTTTTGGGGAGCAGTGATTTTTTAATGCTTAAAGTGAAACAATAAAAATGATATATTCCTTTAAATATCGTGCTTGGGGGTGTCTATGGTATGCCTGTAAAGTGGTGCATTTTTCCAGTGTTTAGAACAGTACCACAGCAAAATGACATTTCTAAAGGAAAAATTGTCATTTAAAACTGATCGCGGCTGTAATGAATTGTCGGGTCTCGGCAATATAGGTAAAACTCATTGAAAAAAACGGCATGGGGTCCCCCCCAGTCCATTGCCAGGCCCTTTGGGTTTGGTATGAATGTTAAGGGGAACCCCGAACCAAAAATTAAAAAAAAATGCCTGGGGGCCCTTCAGGTCTGGTATGGAAATTAAGGGAAATCCTGCGCCAATTTTTCTTTTAAAAATGGCGTAGGGGTCCATCCAAAATCCATACCAGACTCTTCAGGTCTGGTATGGATTTTAAGGGGAACCCTGTACCACAATTAAAAAATAATGGCAGGGCCGCTCCAAAAATCCATACTAGACCCTTATCTGAGCACGCAACTTGACAGGCAACTTGTCCACTTGTTGATGGGGAAAAGGGCCTCATCTCCATAACCCTTGCCCAGTGCTTGTGGGGGTATGCGGGTGAGGGGCTTATCAAAATATGGGAGCCCCTTTAACAAGGGAACCCCCATATCTTGGCCTCCCCTCCTATGTGAATTGGTAACGGGTACATTGTACCCCTACCATTTCACAAAAAAAGTGTCAAAAATGGTAAAAAAGACAAAAGACAGCTTGGGACAAGCCATTATTAAAAGATAAAAAAAAATGTCCAGCGATGTCCATTCGTCTTCTATCACGCTGCCAATGAGCCAAAAAAAGAAAAAAAAATGCAACACCTCCGCCTCCATGGGAGCATCCGCCGAGTGATGCTTCCCATTCGTGACAGTTCTTATATAGCTGAGGGTGACGCCACGGGGGCTTCCCTATGGTTTTCCATGGTGTCAGAGGAGGGCTGGGTCACCCTTTTAAATCACCGGGTGGCCCCGCCCTCAGCTATATAAGAACTGTCACCAATGGGAAGCAGCACTCGTCGGGAGCCTCCCGTGGTGGCGGAGGTGTTGCGTTTTTTTTTTAAATCTTTTTTCAGCTCATCGGCGGCATGATAGAAGAAGATGAATGGACATCGCTGGACATTTTTGTTTTTTATCTTTTAATAAAGGACTTGTCCCAAGCTGTCTCTTGTCTTTTTTACCATTTTTGACACTTTTTTGTGAAATGGTAGTACTCCGTTACCAATTCACATAGGGGGGGAGGCCAGGATCTGGTGGTCCCCTTGTTAAAGGGGGCTTCCAGATTCTGATAAGCCCCCCGCCCGCATACCCCCACAACCACTGGGCAAGGGTTGTGGGGATGAGGCCCTTTTCCCCATCAACATGGTCCCAAAGCACCCTGCCCATGTTGAGGGCATGTGGCCTGGTACGATTCTCTTGTCCCCCTCTCTTCCTGCAGCCTGACAGGTTGCGTGTTTGGACAAGGGTCTGGTATGGATTTTGGGGGGACCCCCACAATTTATTATTTTTTTTTTTGGTTTGGGGTTCCCCTTAATATTCATACCAGACCCAAAGGGCCTGGTAATGGACTGGGAGGGACCCATGACATTTTTTTTTCAGTGAGTTCAATATTGCCGAGACCCGACAATTCATTACAGCCGCAATCAGATTTTAAATGACTTTTTTCCTTCAGAAATGTAATTTTGCTGCGGTACTGTTCTAAAAATGGGAAAACTGCGCCACTTTACAGGCATACTATAGACACCCCCCAGGCATGATATTTAAAGGAATTTTTCACTGCTTCTGAAAAAACGTCCGTTTTAAAAAAAAAAATGTTTGCATTGATACATGTCTATATATACAAAGTAAGTACAGCTCTAATAAAATAACAACATATCAAAATTTTCAAATTTTCAAGTGAAAAAATATATAAAAAGGAAAACTAAAGCAGAGTTCCAATGAATATTTCAGTCCATGAATAAAGAGTAAAACAAGCATCCATCCATGTGCGATATCGGTGGCAAATTGTAAAGATTGAAATCGTGAAAGATCCTTCAAAGAATGTGCATCCAACTCCACACCCAAGTGAGAAGGTAGCCTACTTACCAGCTATCTGTGACTACTAAAACAGTAGTCTCACCCAGCACAGGGAAATCGGTCTCCCCAAGACCCTTAAAGATGTCTGGAGCCACAGCTAGGACGATGCCATTGCCAAAGAATTTGTAGATTTGCACAGCTTTTCCACACAGTACTACCAGCCAGCCCCCTGGGGCAGGACCTAGGTCCCCAAACACTTTTATGACAATAACTTGCATAAAAGCCTTAAAAATGAGCACTTTTGATTTTTCACCCAAAAAACACACTCTCTGAGCATGCTCAGAAACATCCAAGTGCTGTTCACACACTAAAAGCTGAAAAAAAAATCAAAGTCCCTGAGCATGCCCAGACCGACCCAAATGCATTTCACACATCAAAAGGCACAGGAAAAAAATCAAAGTAGCTGAGGATGCCAAATGCAACTAGCACAAAATGGGACAAACACCCCCCGTCCAGGGGGGCAAAAAAAGAGCCAAACATGGGCAAAAGTTAGACAACAAATACCATTGCAGTCTATGGGAACTGACTTGTTAATTTTGCTAGTCCCCACTTGGCTGGCTTATCTTCTAGTTATTGGCCTTAAAATGGGTATGGGGGCCCAGGGCCCATCCTAAGGGACATATATCAATGTCACCAATTTGGACAGCCCCAAAAACTAAACAAGGAAAAGTGCCTTTAAAAATGCAAAATTGCTTAAAAGCTAGTAACGGGGGAGGGGGGTTACATTGCCTGTAAAGTGGTTGCATCTGCAGCATGTATGGAAAATGCTGCTTCAAAGATGTACGGCTTTAGAGAAAACTTACAAATCTACATTGCAGCTGCAAGATTTTAACCCAAAACAAAAAAAATAGCCTGGCCCCCCCAATACATATAAAGCCATTTGGATATGTTAAGGCTTGAAATGAGAACCCCCACGTGAAAAATCCCACCCCAAACTAAAAAAATATTGTGCCCCTCCCACACACTAACAAACCCCTAGCCAAACACACAGCAAGCCAGCCCATGAAGGGGGGGGGGTGGATGCTTGGGGGCAGGAGGGGCTCTGGCACCCCAAAAGTCAACCACCTTGTTCCCATGTTCAGGGGTTGTGGGGGGCTGCAGACAGGGGGCTTTACGGAATGTGAAAAGCCCCTTTAAACTAGTGGGTAAAAGGTGCTTTGTGGTTGATATTAGGCTGAGTCCAACATGCCCCAAAGGCAGCCAGCTATGTTGAGTGCATGTGGCCTTGGAAGGATCAGGAGGGGGTTGGGCGAACGCTCTTCAGGCCCTGTTGTATGCTCTGAAAAAGGATGCGGTTTGGATTGGTGAAGGCAGCTCACAGCCTTTTGAGAATTAAGTGGAGTGTGGAGTTCCCCTTTAACCACTTCAGCCCCGGAAGGATTTACCCCCTTCCTGACCAGAGCACTTTTTGCGATCCACGCTGCATCGCTTTAACTGACAATTGCGCGGTCGTGCGATGTTGCACCCAAACAAAATTTACATATTTTTTTTCCCACAAATAGAGCTTTCTTTTGGTGGTATTTGATCACCTCTGCGGTTTTTATTTTGTGTGCTATAAACAAAAAAACAGCGCCAATTTTGAAAAAAAAGCAATATTTTTTACTTTTTAATAAATATCTAAAAAAAAGAAAATTTCTTCCTCAGTTTAGGCCAATATGTATTCTTCTACATATTTTGGTAAAAAAAATGCAATAAGCGCATATTGATTGGTTTGAGCAAAAATTATAGCGTCTACAAAATAGGGGATAAATTTAATGAATTTTAATTATTAGGTTTTTTTTTTATTAATAATGGCGGCGATCTGCAATTTTTATCATGACTGCGACATTGCGGTGGACATATCGGACACTTTTCATACTATTTTGGGACCAGTGACATTTATACAGTGATCGGTGCTATAAAAATGCACTGATTACTATGTAAATGACACTGGCAGGGAAGGGGTTAAACACTAGGGGGCGATCAAGGAGTTAACTGTGTTCCCTCACTGTGTTCTAACTGTAGGGGGGGTGGGCTCACTAGAACATGACAGAGATCACTGCTCCTGATCACTGGGAGCAGTAGATCCCTGTCATGTTGCTAGGCAGAACAGGGAAATGCCTTGTTTATATAGGCATCTCCTCATTCTGCCTCTCCATGTCACAATCGCAGGCCACCAGCAGACATTGAGTCTGCCGGTGGTCATGCCCACTAGCCCGCGATTTAAAGGGGATGTACAGGTATGCCAATTTGTGCAGCCGCGCCATTGTGCCAACGTACATCCTCGTGCGCTGGTCGGCAAGCGGTTAAAAGCAAAAATTTGCCCATGGAAATCCAAGAAGTTAGAGGGAGGAGACAAGAGCATTGGAGAATGGAGTGTGGAGTTACCCTTTAAGAGCAAAAGCTAGCCCAAAGAAATCATGTGCAAGAGAGGAGGAAGGTTAAATGCCCTTTCAGGAGGAGCTAAAGGAGCGAGAGTCTTTTTTCAACAAGGTGCATGTCACATGTTGGCAACATAACATACTAACATGACCTGTGTGCAAATCTTCTTAAAAAAATACATAAGGGTAAACCAGTGTAAAAAAAAAAAAGAAAAAAAATGTCAAGTTTAGAGGTGTGTCCGTTCAACCCACGCAATTGCATTTGCGTTACTTGACATTTACGAAGATTTTGGCTGTGCAGTGACTAAGCGCATTTGAACGAGCGCAATAGCCGCTTGCGCACGCGCCCTGTTCTCACGCAGTTTTAAACGCACTTGCAGGCACAGCAGGCTTTCTCTGAAAAATATATTTTCTCATTCTATTTTGGGCATATTTGTTACTTGGGCAGTTGTTACTAAACTTCCTCACATCACCCCACATCACCCCATAATATTGGCATCTCCATCTTCTGTTAATATTGAATTGAAGATGCCGTGCGCCATGTCCATAGTGGCGCAAAGATTGAATTCTCCCATGCGCCGAGATCACTATAGTAAATGGCTGATTTGCGCTCTGTTCCTGGCGCACCGCTTCGTAAATATGAAAATATGCGTTGCGCCTCGCCGTACGCCTCTACTGATGGCGCACGACTTTCATAAATCAGCCCTCATATGTTCTTTTTGTAAAACTTTTACTTCATTAACCCACAAGGAGTGAGTTGGGGGTTCTTGGATATCCATCTTTGCGCAATTAGTTTTCGTGCTATAAACAACAAGCGAATAGTCACTGTGCAAACCTGCGATGGAAAAAACTCCTCTATCCAGCCACCTCAGAACACATATCTTGGGATCCCTTGGGATACTAATCCTAAATACACCATAAATCGTATCCAAGACCAGGGTCCAACACCTAACCAATTTAGGGCACCTCTACATCATATGTATTAATGTACCCTCTTCATGTTCACATCGTGGGCATAAAGGATTATCTGTCCTATGTCAACTAAAAAATTTTTGGGGAGTTCAATATGAATGATGTATAATAAACAATTGGGTGAGTTTCTGTGACTTAGACAGGGACACTTGTCCTACGTTATCCAAAATGTCAGTCCATTTCTCATCATTTATATGAGCATCATCCATTTGCCACTGCGTTCTACATCTTAACCACTTGACGACCGCCTCACGCCGATGTACGTCGGCAAGGTGGCACGGACAGGCAAAATCACGTACATGTACGTGATTTGCCTTCTGCGGGTGGGGGGTCCGATCGGTCCCCCCCCCGGTGCTCGAGGCGGTCGCCATTTCTTCCCGGGCGATGAGAGGTGAGGGGGAGGCCATCCATTGTTGGCCACCCCCTCCCGATCACTCCCGGCGAATGAAAACGCTTCCTTTCCCTCTGTAATGTAAACAGAGGGAAAGGAAGTGATGTCATCCCTCCTCGAGTCGGTCTTTTCGATCCGGCGCAGAGGAGAGAAGACATCAAGTAAGTGCACCAACACTACACTAACAGTAGAACACGCCAGGCACACTTGTCACCCCCCATCACCCCCCGATCACCCCCCTGTACCCCCTGTCACTCTGACACCAAAAGCATTTTTTTTTTTTTGCATTGGTGTCAGTTTGTCAGTTACAAGTGTTAGGGCAGTTAGGTTAGCCCCCTTTAGGTCTAGGGTACCCCCCCTTAGGTCCAGGGTACCCCCCTAACACCCCCTAATAAAGGTTAACCCCTTGATTACCCCCCGTCACCAGTGTCGCTAAGCGATCGTTTTTCTGATCGCTGTATTAGTGACACAGGTGACGCTAGTTAGGGAGGTAAGTATATAGGTTCGCTGTCAGTGTTTTATAGCGACAGGGACCCCCATATACTACCTGCTAAAGGTTTTAACCCCCTGATTGCCCCCTAGTTAACCCTTTCACCAGCGATCACCGTATAAGTGTTACGGGTGACGCTGGTTAGCTAGTTTGTTTTTTGTAGTTTATTACAGTTTATTACAGTTTATTATAGTTTATTATAGTTTTAGGGCACCCGCCGTTTATTACCCTATAAAGGTTTAACCCCCTAATTGCCCGGCGGTGATATAAATTACATTTTTAGGGTCAGCTAAGGTCTGCGTCGCCCCAGGCAGCGTCAGGTCAGCGCCAGTACCGCTAAAACCCACGCACGCAGCATACACCTCCCTTAGTGCTATAGTATCTGAACGGATCGATATCTGATCCGATCAGATCTATACTCCCCAGCAGTTTAGGGTTCCCTGAAACGCAGTGTTAGCGGGATCAGCCCAGATACCTGCTAGCACCTGCGTTTTGCCCCTCGGCCCAGCCCTGCCCAGCCCACCCAAGTGCAGTATCGATCGATAACTGACACTTACAAAACACTAAGCACACATAACTGCTGCGTTCGCAGAGTCAGGCCTGATCCCTGGGATCGCTAACAGTTTTTTGGTAGCGTTTTGAATCAGTTGCTAACAGTCAGGAGCTTTTTTGCCTGTGAGTCTCACTAGTGTACCCCTAAATTTAGAGCCCAAAATGGCAAATCGAAGGTACACTAGTGAAGAGGCCTACACGTTTCTGTGTATGACAGATAGTGAAGAGGAAGTCACTCATCTGTCAAGTTCAGGCTCAAAATACGAACCTGTAGAGGACAGCGGCTCCATGACAGATAGCTCTGACGACAGAGTTGTGGTCCCTGCTAGGGCCAAGCGTACCAGACCCCGAACTTCTTCTTCTGTCCTTGAAGTGCAAGAACCGCAGGGCTCTCGTATGGAGCAGAGAAGTACAAGCGCCGCTATTCCTTCTGGTGAACTGGCAAGCACCAGCGGCCTAGTACACCCTGGTCGTACATCCAGCACTGCAGTATCACGTGGTGACGTGGCGAGTCTCATAAGTGCAGTTCAAGCTGGCGAGGTGGCAAGCACTAGTAGTGTCCCGCTGCCACCAAGAAGACAAAGACAGGCCCGTCGTGCCCATAGTGCCCTTCCTGCTGCATTCGCCAATCCGAATTGGGAACCCACCACTTCTGCAGCACCCGTACTTCCCCCTTTCACTGGCCAACCCGGAATTCAGGTGGAAACAGTTGACTTTACGCCACTGGATTTTTATTCACTGTTTTTCACCGAAGATCTCTATAGATCTATTGTGGACCAAAGCAATTTATACGCTGGTCAACACATCGCCGCTAATCCCCAGTCCTCCCTTGCCAGAGATTGGAGACCAATCACGGTCTCCGAATTTAAGATCTTTCTGGGCCTTTCCCTCCTCATGGGGTTGAATAAAAAGAGTAAGTTGCGGTCATATTGGTCCACTGACCCAATTTACCATTCACCCTTGTTCTCTGCTTCCATGGCCAGGGCACGATACGAGCAGATTTTGCGGTTCATGCACTTCAACGACAATGAACTCTGTCGTCCTCGTGGAGACCCTGCATACGATCGGCTCTACAAAATTCGGCCCCTCGTAAACCACTTCAACCAACGTTTTGCAGACTTGTTTACCCCCCATCAAGTTGTCTGCGTTGATGAGTCCCTGATTAAATTTTCTGGCCGCTTGTCATTCAAACAGTACCTTCCCAGCAAGCGTGCCAGATACGGGGTCAAGATGTATAAGCTCTGTGACAGGGCCACAGGCTATACATATAGTTTTATGGTTTACGAGGGCAAAGATAGTCACGTAGAGCCGACAAACTGCCCTGACTACATAGGAAGCGCTGGCAAGATAGTGTGGGACTTGGTGTCACCCTTATTCGGAAAGGGGTACCACTTGTACGTGGACAATTATTATACGAGCGTGCCACTTTTTAGTCACTTGTTTGATCAGCAGATTGGAGCATGTGGCACCGTGCGACCTAATCGCCGGGGCTTTCCCCAGCGGCTTGTAGATTCCCGTCTTAGGCTGGGGGAGAGAGCCTGCTTGAAGTATAATAATTTGCTCGCTATGAAGTGGAGGGATAAGAAGAATGTTTTCGTTCTCACCTCCCTTCATGCAGACACGACGACCCAAATTCCTATGGCGACTGGTGTTGTGGAGAAACCCCTCTGTGTCCACGAATACAACCTTAATATGGGAGGGGTGGACCTCAACGACCAGTTGTTGGCGCCATACCTAGTTGCCCGTAAGGCCAGACGCTGGTACAAAAAAGTGTCTGTTTATTTATTTCAATTGGCTTTGCTGAACGCTCATGTGCTATACAGAGCTTCAGGACAGACTGGATCCTTCCTTAAATTCCAGGAAGAGATCGTCAGAGCCCTTCTGTTTCCAGACAGTGCTCTACCTCACCTTCCCCAACCAAATGCAGTAAGCCGGCTGCATGAGAGGCATTTTCTTTATGCCATCCCGAGTACCCCTACCCAACGAGCCCCCCAAAAAAGATGTCGTGTCTGCAGCAAGCGCGGATTTAGGCGTGACACCCGGTCTTATTGTCCCTCCTGTCCTGGCAATCCTGGTCTTTGCATGGGTGAATGCTTTGAACGCTACTATACATTAGTTGAGTATTAGCGTAGGGTTCAGCACTGCACAGACTAGGCACACTAACACAGGGTCTCCCAAGATGCCATTGCATTTTGAGAGACCCAAACCTGGAACGAGTTACAAAAGTTAAAAGTTACTAAAAAAAAGTGTAAAAAAATAAATAAAAAATAAATAAAAAAAAATAAAAACACAAAAAAAAATATAAAATAAAAAAAACAAAAATAGTTGTTGTTTTATTGTTCTCTCTCTCTCTATTCTCTCTCTATTGTTCTGCTCTTTTTTACTCTATTCTATTCTGCAATGTTTTATTGTTATTATGTTTTACCATGTTTGCTTTTCTGATTTTTTATACTTTACCGTTTACTGTGTTTTGTTGGTAACCATTTTATTGTTTTCAGGTACGCCATTCAGTTGCAGCGCGGATTTATTTACCTTGACAGCAACAGCGTTTGCTCCCACGATATATAAAGCCGTGACTCCAGCGCTGTCGGAGGTGATTTCACCACCACAGTTACATACTTCAGCATATATGCCGAAGCGTGGGGGCAGAAGTGGTTGGAGGAGCGATTTGCTCCTGCCTTTTGCGGGAGGATGCCCCCATGCTTCGGCATATATATATTTTAGGCACAAGTTGCGTTAAATGTTTTATTTTTTACTATGTTTTTTTTTTGTATTTGCTTTGCAGGTATGGTAAGTCTTATGCCGCGTACACACGGTCGGACTTTCTAGAAAGCTAGGTCCGACGTACTTGCCGCCAGACTTCCGGCGGACTACCGCCGGACTTTCTGAACGGCCGGACTTGCCTACACACGGCCGGACTTTCTGGAATCCGGTCTTCCCGACGGACTTTCAGAATGAACGGACTTTCCCACACACGGACAAGTCCGTTCATTTTGAACGTGACTCGGGTACGACGGGACTAGAAAAGGAATTCAATCTCGCCGCTTTTTTTGGCGAGATTGAAACCTTGCGAGCCCCGTCGCAGGCCCTTAGGTCTGGTATGGATTATAAAGGGGAACCCCTACGCCGAAAAAACGGCGTGGGGTCCCCCTAAAATCCATACCAGACCCCGATCCGAGCACGCAGCCTGGCCGGTCAGGAAAGGGGGTGGGGACGAGCGAGCCCCCCCCTCCTGAACCGTACCAGGCCGCATGCCCTCAACATGGGGGGTGGGTGCTTTGGGGGAGGGGGGCGCCCTGCGCCCCCCCCCCAAAGCACCTTGTCCCCATGTTGATGAGGACAAGGGCCTCTTCCCGACAACCCTGGCCGTTGGTTGTCGGGGTCTGCGGGCGGGGGCTTATCGGAATCTGGGAGCCCCCTTTAATAAGGGGGCCCCCAGATCCCGGCCCCCCACCCTATGTAAATGAGTATGGGGTACATGGTACCCCTACCCATTTACCTAGGTAAAAAGTGTCAGTAATAAAACACAACACAGGTTTTTAAAATAATTTATTAAACAGCTCCGGGGGGGGGGTCTTCTTCCGTCTTCGGGGGTCCCTCCGGTTCATCTTCTCCCGGCGTCCGGTTGGTTCTTCTCCGCTCTCCGGCCTCTTCTCCCGGTGTCCCAGGTCTTCGGCCGGCCCCTCCGCTATCTTCAGGTAGCTCTATTGCTAGCGGAGGTCCGGACTTCTGGGCTTCTTGGCTTCTTGGCTTCTTGTGTTCTCTTCTCTTCTCTTCCCCCAGATGTTGACACGACGCTCTCTCCGGCTGGACTGGTCTCTGAGGGCTGCGTTGTGACTTATATAGGCGGAGACCCCGCCCCCATATGATGTCACAGTCCCTGGGCATGCTGGGACTGTGACGTTTTAGGGGGCGTGGTCGACCACGCCCCCTAAAACGTCACAGTCCCAGCATGCCCAGGGACTGTGACATCATATGGGGGCGGGGTCTCCGCCTATATAAGTCACAACGCAGCCCTCAGAGACCAGTCCAGCCGGAGAGAGCGTCGTGTCAACATCTGGGGGAAGAGAAGAGAAGAGAACACAAGAAGCCAAGAAGCCCAGAAGCCCAGAAGTCCGGACCTCCGCTGGCAATAGAGCTACCTGAAGAAAGCGGAGGGGCCGGCCGAAGACCTGGGACACCGGGAGAAGAGGCCGGAGAGCGGAGAAGAACCAACCGGACGCCGGGAGAAGATGAACCGGAGGGACCCCCGAAGACGGAAGAAGACCCCCACCCCCCGGAGCTGTTTAATAAATTATTTTAAAAACCTGTGTTGTGTTTTATTACTGACACTTTTTACCTAAGTAAATGGGCAGGGGTACCATGTACCCCATACTCATTTACATAGGGTGGGGGGCCGGGATCTGGGGGCCCCCTTATTAAAGGGGGCTCCCAGATTCCGATAAGCCCCCGCCCGCAGACCCCGACAACCAACGGCCAGGGTTGTCGGGAAGAGGCCCTTGTCCTCATCAACATGGGGACAAGGTGCTTTGGGGGGGGGGCGCAGGGCGCCCCCCTCCCCCAAAGCACCCACCCCCCCATGTTGAGGGCATGCGGCCTGGTACGGTTCAGGAGGAGGGGGGGGGGGGCGCTCGCTCGTCCCCACCCCCTTTCCTGACCGGCCAGGCTGCGTGCTCGGATCAGGGTCTGGTATGGATTTTAGGGGGACCCCACGCCGTTTTTTTCGGCGTAGGGGTTCCCCTTTATAATCCATACCAGACCTAAGGGCCTGGTATGCCCCGCGCTCGCCGCAATAGGAAGATTTGTTTTTCCTATTGCAGCGAGCGCGAGATGCAGTAACCTGCTCCTCCGTCGTATCTGGTCCTTCGGACTAGCATACAGACGAACGGGCTTTCCGTCAGGAACTGAGTCCGGCGGAGGTACGACGTAAAGATTTGAAGCAGGCTTCAAATCTAAAGTACGTCGGATTTCCGCAAAAATCCGACCGAAACGGTCCGTCGGAAGTCCGATGCAGACCACACACCGTCGGACTTTTGCAGGTGAAAAGTCCGACCGTGTGTACGCGGCATTAGGGCCTGGTATGCCCCGCGCTCGCCGCAATAGGAAGATTTGTTTTTCCTATTGCAGCGAGCGCGAGATGCAGTAACCTGCTCCTCCGTCGCATCTGGTCCTTCGGACTAGCATACAGACGAACGGGCTTTCCGTCAGGAACTGAGTCCGGCGGAGGTACGACGTAAAGATTTGAAGCAGGCTTCAAATCTAAAGTACGTCGGATTTCCGCAAAAATCCGACCGAAACGGTCCGTCGGAAGTCCGATGGAGACCACACACGGTCGGACTTTTCGCCGGACTTTGTCCGGCGGCGTCCGGCGGACTTTTGCAGGTGAAAAGTCCGACCGTGTGTACGCGGCATTACTGTTATACTGTAATGTTACTTTGTTTTATTGTTAACCATCATTTGCTTAGCAGGTACGCCATTCAGTTGCAGCGCGGATTTATTTACCTTGACAGCAACAGCGTTTGCTCCCACGATATATAAAGCCGTGACTCCAGCGCTGTCGGAGGTGATTTCACCACCACAGTTACATACTTCAGCATATATGCCGAAGCGTGGGGGCAGAAGTGGGTGGAGGAGCGATTTGCTCCTGCCTTTTGCGGGAGGATGCCCCCATGCTTCGGCATATATATATTTTAGGCACAGGTTGCGTTAAATGTTTTATTTTTTACTGTTTTTTTTTGTATTTGCTTTGCAGGTATGGCAAGTCTTACTGTTATACTGTAATGTTACTTTGTTTTATTGTTAACCATCATTTGCTTAGCAGGTACGCCATTCAGTTGCAGCGCGGATTTATTTATCTTGACAGCAACAGCGTTTGCTCCCACGATATATAAAGCCGTGACTCCAGCGCTGTCGGAGGTGATTTCACCACCACAGTTACATACTTCAGCATATATGCCGAAGCGTGGGGGCAGAAGTGGGTGGAGGAGCAATTTGCTCCTGCCTTTTGCGGGAGGATGCCCCGATGCTTCGGCATATATAAATGGTGCATGTATGCCCATCATTAGAAGTGGGTGGATGAAGGGAGGTATTCTAATGGTGGGCATACCTACCGATCAATATCTTTTTTTCGTTCAGCCCACAGGCTGCATGAAAAAAAAGTTTACAATATATGCCTAACAAGGACCAGCAACGTACTGGTATGTTGCTGGACTCTGAGTGGTTATACCAGAATGATGCCTGCAGGTTTAGGTATCATCTTGGTATCATTCTTTTCAGCCAGCGGTCGGCTTTCATGTAAAAGCAATCCTAGCGGCTAATTAGCCTCTAGACTGCTTTTGCAAGCTGTGGGAGAGAATGCCCCCCCCACGTCTTCCATGTTTTTCTCTGGCTCTCCTGTCCCAACAGGGAACCTGAAAATGCAGCCGGTGATTCAACCAGCTGACCATAGAGCTTATCAGAGACCAGAATGGCTCCAAACATCTCTATGGCCTAAGAAACCGGAAGCTACGAGCATTTCATGACTTAGATTTCGCCGAATGTAAACAGCGCCATTGGGAAACTGGGAAAGCTTTTTATCACACCGATCTTGGTGTGCTCAGATGCTTTGAGGGCAGAGGAGAGATCTAGGGTCTAATAGAGCCCAATTTTTAAAAAAAAGAGTACCTGTCACTACCTATTGCTATCATAGGGGATATTTACATTCCCTGAGATAACAATAAAATTAATAAAAAAAAATTAAAATGAAAGGAACAGTTTAAAAATAAGATAAAAAAGAAAAAAAATAATAAAGAAAAAAAAAAAAAAAAAAAAAAATCACCCCTGTCCCCCCCTGCTCTCGCGCAAAGGCGAACGCAAGCGTCGGTCTGGCGTCAAATGTAAACAGCAATTGCACCATGCATGTGAGGTATCACCGCGAAGGACAGAATGAGGGCAGTAATTTTAGCAGTAGACCTCCTCTGTAAATCTAAAGTGGTAACCTGTAAAGGCTTTTAAAGGCTTTTAAAAATGTATTTATTTTGTCGCTGCTGCGCGTTTGCGGCAATTTCAAAGCATGTCATGTTTGGTATCCATGTACTCGGCCTAAGATCATCTTTTTTATTTCATCAAACATTTGGACAATATAGTGTGTTTTAGTGCATTAAAATTTAAAAAAGTGTGTTTTTTCCCCAAAAAATGCGTTTGAAAAATCGCTGCGCAAATACTGTGTGAAAAAAAAATATGAAACACCCACCATTTCAATCTGTAGGGCATTTGCTTTAAAAAAAATATATAATGTTTGGGGGTTCAAAGTAATTTTCTTGCAAAAAAAAATAATTTTTTCATGTAATCAAAAAGTGTCAGAAAGGGCTTTGTCTTCAAGTGGTTAGAAGAGTGGGTGATGTGTGACATAAGCTTCTAAATGTTGTGCATAAAATGCCAGGACAGTTCAACCCCCCCCCAAATGACCCCATTTTGGAAAGTAGACACCCCAAGCTATTTGCTGAGAGGCATGTCGAGTCCATGGAATATTTTATATTGTGACACAAGTTGCGGGAAAGAGACATCTTTTTTTTTTTTTTTTTTTGCACAAAGTTGTCACTAAATGATATATTTCTCAAACATGCCATGGGAATATGTGAAATTACACCCCAAAATACATTCTGTTGCTTCTCCTAAGTATGGGGATACCACATGTGTGGGACTTTTTGGGAGCCTAGCCGCACACGGGACCCCGAAAACCAAGCACCGCCTTCAGGCTTTCTAAGGGCGTAAATTTTTGATTTCACTCTTCACTGCCTAGCACAGTTTCGGAGGCCATGGAATGCCCAGATGGCACAATTCCCCCCCCCCCCAAATGACCCCATTTTGGAAAATAGACACCCCAAGCTATTTGCTGAGAGGTATAGTGAGTATTTTGCAGACCTCACTTTTTGTCACAAACTTTTGAAAATTGAAAAAAGAAAAAAAAAATACATTTTTCTTGTCTTTCTTCATTTTCAAAAACAAATGAGAGCTGCAAAATACTCACCATGCCTCTCAGCAAATGCCTCTCAGCAAATAGCTTGGGGTGTCTACTTTTCAAAATGGGGTCATTTGGGGGGGTTTTGTGCCATCTTGGCATTTTATGGCCTTCAAAACTGTGATAGGTAGTGAGGAGTGGAATCACAACTTAACGCCCTTAGAAATCCTGAAGCCGGTGCTTGGTTTTCTGGGCCCCGTATGCGGCTAGGCTCCCAAAAAGTCCCACACATGTGGTATCCCCGTACTCAGGAGAAGCAGCAGAATATATTTTGGGGTGTAATTCCACATATGCCCATGGCATGTTTGAGCAATATATCATTTAGTGACAACTTTGTGCAAAAAAAAAATAAATAAAAAAGAATTGTCACTTTCCCGCAACTTGTGTCAAAATATAAAATATTCCATGGACTCAACATGCCTCTCAGCAAATAGCTTGGGGTGTCTACTTTCCAAAATGGGGACAATTGGGGGGGTTTTGTGCCATCTTGGCTTTTTCTGGCCTTCAAAACTGTGATAGGAAGTGAGGAGTGAAATCAAAAATTTATGCCCTTAGAAATCCTGAAGGCGGTGCTTGGTTTTCGGGGCCCCGTATGCGGCTAGGCTCCCAAAAAGTCCCACACATGTGGTATCCCCGTACTCAGGAGAAGCAGCTAAATGTATTTTGGGGTGCAATTCCACATATGCCCATGGCCTGTGTAAGAAATATATCATTTAGTGACAACTTTGTGCAAAAAAAAAAAAAATGTCACTTTCCCGCAACTTGTGTCAAAAAATAAAATATTCCATGGACTCAACATGCCTCTCAGCAAATAGTTTGGGGTGTCTACTTTCCAAAATGGGGTCATTTGGGGGGGTTTGTGCCATCTTGGCATTTTATGGCCTTCAAAACTGTGATAGGTAGTGGAGTGAAATCACAACATTACGCCCTTAGAAATCCTGAAGGCGGTGCTTGGTTTTCGGGGCCCCGTATGCGGCTAGGCTCCCAAAAAGTCCCACACATGTGGTATCCCCATACTCAGGAGAAGCAGCTAAATGTATTTTGGGGTGCAATTCCACATATGTCCATGGCCTGTGTGAGAAATATATCATTTAGTGACAACTTTGTGCAAAAAAAAAAAATTGTCACTTTCCCGCAACTTGTGTCAAAAAATAAAGTATTCCATGGACTCAACATGCCTCTCAGCAAATAGCTTGGGGTGTCTACTTTCCAAAATGGGGTCATTTGGGGGGGTTTTGTGCCATCTGGGCATTTTATGGCCTTCAAAACTGTGATAGGTAGTGAGAAGTGAAATCAAAAATTTATGCCCTTAGAAATCCTGAAGGCGGTGATTGGTTTTCGGGGCCCCGTACGTGGCTAGGCTCCCAAAAAGTCCCACACATGTGGTATCCCCATACTCAGGAGAAGCAGCTGAATGTATTTTGGGGTGCAATTCCACATAGGCCCATGGCCTGTGTGAGCAATATATCATTTAGTGACAACTTTTTGTAAATTTTTTTTTTTTTGTCATTATTCAATCACTTGGGACAAAAAAAATAAATATTCAATGGGTTCAACATGCCACTCAGCAATTTCCTTGGGGTGTCTACTTTCCAAAATGGGGTCATTTGGGGGGTTTTTGTACTGCCCTGCCATTTTAGCACCTCATGAAATGACATAGGCAGTCATAAACTAAAAGCGAATAAATTTTGGCCTAAATGTATGACTAAAATTGAGTTTATTGGATTTTTATTATAACAAAAAGTAGAAAATATCATTTTTTTTCAAAATTTTCGGTCTTTTTCCGTTTATAGCGCAAAAAATAAAAACCGCAGAGGTGATCAAATGCCATCAAAAGAAAGCTCTATTTGTGGGAAGAAAAGGACGCAAATTTAGTTTGGGTACAACATTGCATGACCGCGCAATTAAAAGTTAAAGCGACGCAGTGCCAAATTGGAAAAAGACCTCTGGTCCTTAGGCAGCATAATGGTCCGGGGCTCAAGTGGTTAACAACCTTGCTTTTGAGGATTTCTGCAACAATTCTCTCTCTCTCTCTCTCTCTCTCTCTCTCATTTTCCAGCACCGAGTTAACCCTCTTGGGCATGGAGTTCACCAGAGCTTCACAGGTTGCCACTGGAGTCCTCTTCCACTCTTCTATGATGACATCATGGAGCTGGTGGATGCTAGAGACCTTGCCTCCTCCATGACCCACAGATGCTCAATAGGGTTTAAATCTGGAGACATGCTTTGGCCAGCCCATTACCTTTACCCTCAGCTTCCTTAGCAAGGCAGTGGTCACCTTGGAGGCATGTTTGAGGTCGTTATCATGTTGGAATACTGCCCTGCGGCTCAGTCTCCGAAAGGAGGGAATCATGCTCTGCTTCAGTATGTCACAGTACATGTTGGCATTCATGGTTCCCTCAATGAACTGTAGCTCCCCAGTGCTGGCAGCACTCATGCAGTCCCAGACCATGACACTCCCACCACCATTCTTGACTGTAGGCAAGACACACTTGTCTTTGTCTTCCTCACCTGGTTGCCACCGCACACGCTTGACACCATCTAAACCAAATAAGTTTATCTTGGTCTCATCAGACCACAGGACATGGTTCCAGTAATTGGTGTCCTTAGTCTGCTTGTCTTCAGCAAAATGTTTGCAGGCTTTCTTGTGCATCATCTTTAAAAGAGGCTTCCTTCTGGGATGACAGCCATGCAGACCAATTTGATGCAGTGTGCGGCGTATTGTCTGAGCACTGACAGGCTGACCCCCCACCCCTTCAACCTTTGCAGGTATCTGTCCTGTGTGGTGAGTTAACGCCTGTGTGGCAAACTTCTAAAAGAGAGATAGGGACTGGGGCAGCACAAGGCTGCACCTGGTTGTTAGATAGGGAATCTACATGTGTAGTAAGCGGTCAAACTGACCAGGATTTTTTTTCATGTTTCTTTTTGTTTTGGTGTTATATTTTTCACTGCATATAGCATAAATAAACCGCACCTTTGTTTTTTTTCACCTGCAACGCTGTCTGCTGTGCCTGATTTTGTGTGGTGAACCCATCCAGGGGGTCACACACACCCGCTGCCGAGCTAACCCCCTCACAGTTGGTGGAGAATGCGGGCAGATTTTTTTTAAGGCCAGCATGGAGGAGATACTGAGACAGCTGGCGCTAGCAAATGCAAATAAGCAGCAGACAAATGCGGGTTTGCAAAAGAGCCTTGCAGCTTAACAGAGCCTCGCAGCCCAGCAGCAGACAAATGCAACATTGCAGCAGAGTCTGGAAGCTCAGCAGAAAGCTCACCAGCAGAGTCTGGAGGCTCAGCAGCAAGCTCACCTGCAGAGTCTGGAAGCTCAGCAACAAGCCCAGTAGCAATCTGAGACCCGCTTCATAAACCTGTTACAAAAGCAAGAGCAGAGACTCCAACAATAAATGGAGACATTAATGCAGCAACGTCCGCAGACCAGTGAGTCAAGTGGTTCCACTAATACCGCATCCTTTGGTGTGAGCCATTTACTGACAAAAATGACTGGAGAGGATGATCCGGAGGTGTTTTTGACCACATTTGAAAGGACTGATGAAAGGGAAAAGTGGCCTAAGGAGCAGTGGGCTGGACTGGTGGCCCCTCTGTTAAAGGGGGAATCGCAGAAAGCCTATTATGACCTAGATATAGTAAAAAATTCTGCGCTAGGACTACATATAAAATAAGCAGCAGTAAACAGTGCGACAACACCAATTAGATATAGAAAAAATAAACCGCGCTAAGTAAAAGTTAATATACAGTTGGTAAGGTGGAGGTTTTACCTATCACCTGCAAATAATAAAAATACAAAAATCAATATTTAAACACAAAGAAAAAGTCCAGATATTTCTTGAAGTGGAATCAATCTTCAAAATAGCAGGATGTTCAGCTTAATACAAGTAACGATCCAAAATGAGCTAAGATTGCCCTTACCAGAACATCAGTAACAATGAGCGGATGGCATTAAACCCAGCCAGGGCCTTTGGGATGAAAAACCAATCTGCACCGCCCGTTTTCAAAATGTAGTCGCCTCAATGGATACAGGAGAAAAAACAACACAAAAACTGGCCATAGTGTAGTATATCAGATGTTTAGCATGGACCAGCAGACATACCAACACCCTGGTGAGCACACAAGAACAAACAGAAAAAAGGAGAGGGGGGGAAGTGAAAACCCACCACCGTGGCTGTAGATCGCGCTTACCGACTCACGGTGGTAACCAGGCTCTATGTCAAACTAGGAATTGATCGATGGTTGACAGGGAACACTTGATTCATCCACATTAGCCAGGAATCCATACCATCAGTATATAACCCAAAATATAAATAATAAACTTTCCATGGTGAAATACGTTTAAAACCAGATTTAATGAATAAGGTAATGCACTTACAGAATAAAATAACTTGTATCGCATAGAGTACAAATCGTCGGCCGGCATAAAAACATGGAAGCGGAGCTCGTCCTACTTCCTGGTCACGTGGTAGCGTCGCTGCGTGCGTACCCAGATGCGTTTCGTCATCAAATGGACGTTTTCTGTGGGGACGAGCAGCGCAGTGAGCCACCACCATTATATAGGCATCCAAGCCTCGTTCTGAGGTGCAAGCATGAGGACGCCATCTTAGATGTGGTCAAAATGCCCTAACTTCCACTAGGGTGTGTGCATAATTGAAAATTGCACAGCTCCAGCGGAACAACTAACCCACCATGATGGATATGGGCAGTTGCCCAAACTTCAACAGGACGTGCAAGCAGCGCGCCTCTAATTAAAACGCACAGAAAGCACGTACCCGGAAGCATGTACAGCAATTTAGCAATAAACTAAAAGAAAGTATTTTCTAAAGGTGACTAAAATAAAAAATAATATTAAAAGGAAAATCATATATAAATGACTGGATTATAGAAGGCATGACCGAATACAATCGTATGTACCAAAATATAACCCAAATAAATAATGAATAAACCTCATAAGAGGATTAAATAAATCCCATCAAAAGTGTATTCCAACTACATAGTGTGTACATACAAATGTGAAGAAAATAAAATAAATATATAAATAGGGTAAAAACCCAAAATCTATTATACATATATATATATAGAAAAAAGCGATGAAGGCAAAAAAGAATGATATATGTTATGATGTGCATGTGTCAAAATGGTTACTGTAAATATCCACAATAAATAAATGAGCGTACCAAACAGACCAAAAATTGTGTGGAGAAACAAAAATAAATAAATATTATGTTCATTACTTATCTAAAAGTATAAAAGTCCATCATTATATGAAATATGTAGGCATAGTGTCCTCTAGCAAGCATCTCAGAACAAGTACACATCTCATATAAAAGCACAATCAGACAATAAAAGGAAAATTCAAAAAGTAAAATTCAAGAGTTGTCTATAAAAGCATTAACATCCATATCAATGTTCAACCCATAGGGGGCATAGGTCCTCAACCTATGGATCCAGCTCATCTCTAGCTGGGATATGCCCCTAATTAATGCACTACCCCTCCAATGGGGTCTGAACCTGTCTATCCCCATAAAGATAGTTTTGGAGGGATTCCTATCATGTACCAATAAATAGTGTTTGGACACTGAATGATTCCTAAAACCTGTTAAAATGTTAGTGATGTGTTCATTAAGTCGCACCTGGAGAGGTCGCTTTGTCCTGCCCACAACTTGTAGGCCACATGGGCACTGCAACAAATAAACGACTCTCTCAGTGGTGCAAGTAATGAACGGTTTGATATTGTGCGTTTCTTGTGTACTAGTGGAGGTAAAAATAGTGGTCCGTCTATGAGAACATGCATTTAGAGTACAGACCCTACATTTCCTACATTGGTAGAAACCAGTTAATTGGTCAAAAAAGGTTGGTTTTGTAATTGGAGGGTTCAGAATATTGGGGGCCAACTGATTCCGTACAGAGGACGCTCCCCTGAAGACTACTCAAGGCCTATCTGGCAAGATGTTGTTAAGAATTGTATCACTTTTAATTACATGCCAGTGCCTATATACTAAATTCTTAATACTGTTATGTTGTAAAGAAAAGGACGTGACAAAAGGGACACCCAAATCAAAATTATCCCTAACATTAGGGCCTCTTTCAGCTAGCAAAACATTTCTGTCGACGAGTTGTACATTCTCGAGGGTTCTATCAAGGGAATCCTTCGAATACCCCTTTTGTAAGAACCTATCAGTAAGGATCTTTGCCTGTGCAATAAATTCCACATGGCTGGAGCAGTTCCTTTTAATCCGAAGGTACTGACTCTTTGGGATCGACTCCAGCCATGGGCGGTGATGGCAACTGTTAACTGGTATGAACGAGTTTCTATCAGTTTCCTTGAAAAATGCTGGACGTGACCAACTTGTCACCATCCACAGAGACTTTAAGATCCAAAAAACTAATAGTAGTCTGACTTGTCTCATAATTCAGTTTAATCCCAATACAGTTGGTATTAAGGGTAGACAAAAAATTTTGCAAGGCCGGGAACTCACCATCCCATAGGAGGAGGATGTCATCTATGTAACTGGCCCACAGGACCAGTTGGGGAATGTCCTGGGCATAGATGACATCCTCCTCCCATTTCCCCATAAAGAGGTTGGCGAGGCTGGGGGCATATTTAGCCCCCATAGCCACCCCCACATCCTGTCTATAAAAATTATTACTAAAAAGAATTGTAGAAGTTCCCCATGGGGTTTTTAAGCAGCAAGCGAAAAGTTTTATAAAAAAATGTTTTTATTAGAAAAATACTCCGAACATACTTTAAAGATTACAAAGATTTAAAATATGAGCTCCGGTTACACATAGAAACAAGTATATAGGGTACATATATTGGTTATGCTGAAAATTTGTCACAAAATCGCACAATAAATCGCAAGGAGTGTGTGTGTGTTACCACTCCAAGCAGTGTCGTTAATGGTTATAGTAATGCTTGCCAATAACGAAGACCCCGAGACCCCAATGCATTTCGACATTTACATGGTCATTGTCTTCCTCAGGGGGTCCTTTAGGTTCTGTAGAGGCATCAAAGAAAAAAAAAAAAAAATATATATATATATATAATCATATATTCCTTATGTATCATTAAATATGGGTATTGCATAATGACTTGATATTTACCCTTGGTACCGTATACACTCTTAACCGGAGTTATCTTAAAAACTGGAAGGATCAGAGAAGTTCCCCTCTTCTGACGCTGGACTCCGTTACACCGCTGTCCCTACCTGTACCCCAAGGGGGAAACAGGACCAACCCGTGGGGCTTACGAACGATCACAGATGTGTAGCTCTCCTCCACACTTGGATGCAGGTAAAGAGCAGGACACCTATAGGTGCATCATAGTAAAAAAAGGGGGGGGGTTCTTACTGTCATATCTGACTTTCAAAAAACGATATATCACATATGTAAATTAGTTTGCTTAGGTATAGAGAAAGATTGAACACACTAAGTATCTGTGCTTTATTGTTACTCTGACGTATAGAGCCCCATGACCTGTGTATGTAGCTAAAGAAAGAGTAAATGAATATCTGTTAGCATGAATCTTAAACCCTACTATATTTACAATAAGTCTATCATATCCTCTGATAAGTGGCGTTCTATACTATAATTGCATTATAGTATAGGTATTAGGGCTGCTGAAATTAATCGCAGCATCGATGCATCGCGATTCGGGTGTCCCCGATGCGGCATCGATGCATGCGACCCGAATAATCTATTTCTGGCCCCGCCCCCTCCCGGGAGAGCGCTCCGTCCGTAAAGCTGTTATTAGTGTGTATATTGCGGTCATGTGACACTCGGCCGCGCCTCCCTCCTCTCAGTCTCTCCTGATGTCAGCTCCGCCCACTGACTGGAGCTATCAGGTCAGAAGAGAGGCGGGCGGGGCTGACATCAGGAGAGACGTGAAAGGAGGGAGGCGCGGCCGAGTGTCACATGACCGCAATATACACACTAATAACAGCTTTACGCACAGAGCGCTCTCCCGGGAGAATTCACTGCCCACCTCAGATGTGACAACTGGCGGAACACCGGCCGCACAAATGGAGATCGGGGGGAGATGGTGAGCAGGCAGATCGCCCTGCTCATTACAGGCTGCCACCGGCAGAGCAGCATGTGAGTACAGAGGGAGAGGGGGAGGGGGAGGGGGCGCTGTGACACAAGTCCATATCATAAATTGTCTTCTATGTGCCTTCATCACACCACAACTCTGCATTATTGTCCGCAGTCTGTGCCCATCTCCTGTGCCATGTCCGCCGCAGTCTGTGCCCATCTCCTGTGCCATGTCCGCCGCAGTCTGTGCCCATCTCCTGTGCCATGTCCGCCGCAGTCTGTGCCCATCTCCTGTGCCATGTCCGCCGCAGTCTGTGCCCATCTCCTGTGCCATGTCCGCCGCATTCTGTGCCCATCTCCTGTGCCATGTCCGCCGCAGTCTGTGCCCATCTCCTGTGCCATGTCCGCCGCAGTCTGTGCCCATCTCCTGTGCCATGTCCGCCGCAGTCTGTGCCCATCTCCTGTGCCATGTCCGCCGCAGTCTGTGCCCATCTCCTGTGCCATGTCCGCCGCAGTCTGTGCCCATCTCCTGTGCCATGTCCGCCGCAGTCTGTGCCCATCTCCTGTGCCATGTCCGCCGCAGTCTGTGCCCATCTCCTGTGCCATGTCCGCCGCAGTCTGTGCCCATCTCCTGTGCCATGTCCGCCGCAGTCTGTGCCCATCTCCTGTGCCATGTCCGCCGCAGTCTGTGCCCATCTCCTGTGCCATGTCCGCCGCAGTCTGTGCCCATCTCCTGTGCCATGTCCGCCGCAGTCTGTGCCCATCTCCTGTGCCATGTCCGCCGCAGTCTGTGCCCATCTCCTGTGCCATGTCCGCCGCAGTCTGTGCCCATCTCCTGTGCCATGTCCGCCGCAGTCTGTGCCCATCTCCTGTGCCATGTCTGCCGCAGTCTGTGCCCATCTCCTGTAGCATGTCTGCAGTCTCTGATCATCTCCTGTAGCATGTCTGCAGTCTCTGATCATCTCCTGTAGCATGTCTGCAGTCTCTGATCATCTCCTGTAGCATGTCTGCAGTCTCTGATCATCTCCTGTAGCATGTCTGCAGTCTCTGATCATCTCCTGTAGCATGTCTGCAGTCTCTGATCATCTCCTGTAGCATGTCTGCAGTCTCTGATCATCTCCTGTAGCATGTCTGCAGTCTCTGATCATCTCCTGTAGCATGTCTGCAGTCTCTGATCATCTCCTGTAGCATGTCCGCAGGCTCTGACCATCTCCTTTAGTATTGTGGAAGAGAGCCTGGAGCTCCTCTGCTGTCTCTTTTTTTCTTAAGAACAGATAGAATAAAAAAAATGGAGTCCTCCTGACTACTTGAATTTTTTTTTGATGAAAACCATGAGAACTTGCGGACTTGCGCTGTAATCGTGATGCATCGTGATGCATCGCGGAATCGAATCGAATCGAATCGTTGACTTGATAATCGTAATCGAATCGAATCGTGAGGCCAGTGAAGATGCGCAGCCCTAATAGGTATTAAACCTAAAGAGGATTTATAGACAAGCTCACAGCGGTGCAGCATGACCCACTGTTTGCATGTGTGCTTACCTCATAGAATGGTTGCCGTCTTACTCTGTCAGGGATCAGCTGAGCTGTCTAGATCTAGGCTGTCACTAGTTATACTCACTCACTTGTCTGTTATTGCTATCAGCTGTTCACAGCCTGCAATCCCAGCCTACCAAGGGGAGGGGCTGTGGGGAGGCATTTTCTTGCCTCCCCTCTGTGATCATCCCGACGTTCTGACAAGCGGAACGCTCCGGAAACCTCCGACACCTCCGCCGTAAAAAACGAGGCTGGGAACCAGGTGGGCGCCTGCGCAACCCGCACATCTCCGATTATGGCCGAAGGGTCTTCGTGCGCATGCGCTCTGCCTGGATCCCAGTCCGGTGGTGTGTACAGAATGCCGCCGGCAGGGAAAGCAAGCTCCACCTAGTGGTTGCTAACAACCACTGGTGTTTGCTACAGAGGGAGACGTAACAGACATCTCCCTACCCTGCCGGGAAGCCGCCGAGTTGGTGATTGTAAACCCCAGAGGTCAGGAGAGAGAGCGGGACGGTGATCCAGCATCTGGAGGAAAAAAGGAAAATAAAGAAAAAACTTCAGACATCAGAAATACATACATTTACACAAAAAAAGAGAGTATGCTTCAATGTTCAGGAGTTATACAAAGTTTAGAAGATATTTGTTCACATTTATACATCAACTGAGCGCAACATAAAGGGTATAAATTGTAACAACTGTACCCAGAAAGAGAGGGATGGATCCCAACTTTGTTTTTCATTTTTATAGAAATCATTCCCAAGGACTTTACTCCCAAAAGGGGGAAATAACCAGAGAGGATGGTCTAGCAAGGATTTAAAGGGAATCCACAGGCGCATTGTAGTCTTATGACTGTATGTGTTTTATTTTATTTTATTTTGTATATCTCATATTTTGATTATATCAGGTTCTTTTTTCAAAAAGACACAAGACAGCTGTCTAGATGTGCCCGATTGTTGCTATGAAAGCAAACTAAGAAAGGGTGACATAATTTATAAATTATATATGTCTCTTGGTATATCCGCCAAATGCTTGTCTGCATCTCTCTAGTTTGTCTTCCCTGAACTGAAGCCCTTGAGAAAGGGGGTATATGAAATAGATTCATTTAAACCAGGATATGAGGTTGCCCCCAATCTGTATATCCATTTTTGCTCAATTTTGCTCAATCTCCGCCCCGTGCGGGAATGTGAATTCGGTCTAGGGCGGCGAATGTCACTTTGGGCATTATGTAGTTGAAAATCGTATAAACATATGCCAGAAAATAAATAAATGGATCCAACTTTACAGAATATGCAATATACCCAAGCTCATATTTTAGCTCCTGTGTGTCAGAAAAAAGGGGGGGAAGGGGTGTTTAACCACCCAAAAAGAAAAAACTCTAACATCAACTGACTATACACCAGGGGCAAATTGGCTGCACACCCCTAAATGATTTTTTCTAAAAAGAATTGTAGAAGTTCCCTATGGGGTTTTTAAGCAGCAAGCGAAAAGTTTCATAAAAAAATGTTTTTATTAGAAAAATACTCCGAACATACTTTAAAGACTACAAAGATTTAAAATATGAGCTCCGGTTACACATAGAAACAAGTATATAGGGTACATATATTGGTTATGCTGAAAATTTGTCACAAAATCGCACAATAAATCGCAAGGAGTGTGTGTGTGTTACCACTCCAAGCAGTGTCGTTAATGGTTATAGTAATGCTTGCCAATAACGAAGACCCCGAGACCCCAATGCATTTCGACATTTACATGGTCATTGTCTTCCTCAGGGGGTCCTTTAGGTTCTGTAGAGGCATCAAAGAAAAAAAAAAAAAATATATATATATATATATATATATATATATATATATATATATAGTCATATATTCCTTATGTATCATTAAATATGGGTATTGCATAATGACTTGATATTTACCCTTGGTACCGTATACACTCTTAACCGGAGTTATCTTAAAAACTGGAAGGATCAGAGAAGTTCCCCTCTTCTGACGCTGGACTCCGTTACACCGCTGTCCCTACCTGTACCCCAAGGGGGAAACAGGACCAACCCGTGGGGCTTACGAACGATCACAGATGTGTAGCTCTCCTCCACACTTGGATGCAGGTAAAGAGCAGGACACCTATAGGTGCATCATAGTAAAAAAAGGGGGGGTTTCTTACTGTCATATCTGACTTTCAAACAACGATATATCAGATATGTAAATTAGTTTGCTTAGGTATAGAGAAAGATTGAACACACTAAGTATCTGTGCTTTATTGTTACTCTGACGTATAGAGCCCCATGACCTGTGTATGTAGCTAAAGAAAGAGTAAATGAATATCTGTTAGCATGAATCTTAAACCCTACTATATTTACAATAAGTCTATCATATCCTCTGATAAGCGGCGTTCTATACTATAATTGCATTAAGTCTATCATATCACCATAAAACTGGTACATTGTAGACTTTTGTATAAAGAGTGCGAGTGCTACAAAGAAAAAAGGAGAGGAAAGGTGTATATAGGCTAGACAGTGTGGATAAATGTGGTATTACATGGTGAAAAAAGCATGATGTGAAAAAGTAGGGACATCCTTGTGTGGGGGGAATAAGTGATTTACCAAGTGCGGAGCATGAAAAAATAAATAAAAAAGCCAGTGAGAAAAAACACATATAAAAATTATAAGAGAAAACCTCAATGCATGCGATTAAAAAAAATAAAAATAAATAAATAATTTGCCAAAATGTGAAAAAATAATGATTAGTGTGAGACAATATTATGAAGTGAAAAAAGGAAAAATAATAATGACGAGCATTTAAAAAGTGTAAATGTTGTGTGTCTATATGGATGGAATGGCAGTGAATAAATTATCATGTGTAGGTGCAAGTAGTTGATTGAAGGAATGAAATTAAAACCTTCTTATAAATTGAAACTGATGCTCAAAAATAAAGAGTAAATACTATAAAATGCATGTGAAAATGGCTAGTCTTAAGACTAAAGACCAAGAGAGGGAGAAGCTCACCTAATAGTTCCTAGTGGAGAAGTTATTGGTGTCTATGGCATACCACAGGTAAATGCACAGTGTCTGATAACCAGGTTTAGCAGACAGGTGCATAGGAGGCCTTTAAAAAAAAACAAAAAGAGGGTATTAAACCTAAAGAGGATTTATAGACAAGCTCACAGCGGTGCAGCATGACCCACTGTTTGCATGTGTGCTTACCTCATAGAATGGTTGCCGTCTTACTCTGTCAGGGATCAGCTGAGCTGTCTAGATCTAGGCTGTCACTAGTTATACTCACTCACTTGTCCGTTATTGCTATCAGCTGTTCACAGCCTGCAATCCCAGCCTACCAAGGGGAGGGGCCGTGGGGAGGCATTTTCTTGCCTCCCCTCTGTGATCATCCCGGCGTTCTGACAAGCGGAACGCTCCGGAAACCTCCGACACCTCCGCCGTAAAAAACGAGGCTGGGAACCAGGTGGGCGCCTGCGCAACCCGCACATCTCCGATCATGGCCGAAGGGTCTTCGTGCGCATGCGCTCTGCCTGGATCCCAGTCCGGTGGTGTGTACAGAATGCCGCCGGCAGGGAAAGCAAGCTCCACCTAGTGGTTGCTAACAACCACTGGTGTTTGCTACAGAGGGAGACGTAACAGACATCTCCCTACCCTGCCGGGAAGCCGCCGAGTTGGTGATTGTAAACCCCAGAGGCCAGGAGAGAGAGCGGGACGGTGATCCAGCATCTGGGGGAAAAAAGGAAAATAAAGAAAAAAGACATCAGAAATACATACATTTACACAAAAAAAGAGAGTATGCTTCAATGTTCAGGAGTTATACAAAGTTTAGAAGATATTTGTTCACATTTATACATCAACTGAGCGCAACATAAAGGGTATAAATTGTAACAACTGTACCCAGAAAGAGAGGGATGGATCCCAACTTTGTTTTTCATTTTTATAGAAATCATTCCCAAGGGCTTTACTCCCAAAAGGGGGAAACAACCAGAGAGGATGGTCTAGCAAGGATTTAAAGGGAATCCACAGGCGCATTGTAGTCTTATGACTGTATGTGTTTTATTTTATTTTGTATATCTCATATTTTGATTATATCAGGTTCTTTTTTCAAAAAGACACAAGACAGCTGTCTAGATGTGTCCGATCCCTTGGTAGGCTGGGATTGCAGGCTGTGAACAGCTGATAGCAATAACGGACAAGTGAGTGAGTATAACTAGTGACAGCCTAGATCTAGACAGCTCAGCTGATCCCTGACAGAGTAAGACGGCAACCATTCTATGAGGTAAGCACACATGCAAACAGTGGGTCATGCTGCACCGCTGTGAGCTTGTCTATAAATCCTCTTTAGGTTTAATACCCTCTTTTTGTTTTTTTTTAAAGGCCTCCTATGCACCTGTCTGCTAAACCTGGTTATCAGACACTGTGCATTTACCTGTGGTATGCCATAGACACCAATAACTTCTCCACTAGGAACTATTAGGTGAGCTTCTCCCTCTCTTGGTCTTTAGTCTTAAGACTAGCCATTTTCACATGCATTTTATAGTATTTACTCTTTATTTTTGAGCATCAGTTTCAATTTATAAGAAGGTTTTAATTTCATTCCTTCAATCAACTACTTGCACCTACACATGATAATTTATTCACTGCCATTCCATCCATATAGACACACAACATTTACACTTTTTAAATGCTCGTCATTATTATTTTTCCTTTTTTCACTTCATAATATTGTCTCACACTAATCATTATTTTTTCACATTTTGGCAGATTATTTATTTTTTATTTTTTTTAATCGCATGCATTGAGGTTTTCTCTTATAATTTTTATATGTGTTTTTTCTCACTGGCTTTTTTATTTATTTTTTCATGCTCCGCACTTGGTAAATCACTTATTCCCCCCACACAAGGATGTCCCTACTTTTTCACATCATGCTTTTTTCACCATGTAATACCACATTTATCCACACTGTCTAGCCTATATACACCTTTCCTCTCCTTTTTTCTTTGTAGCACTCGCACTCTTTATACAAAAGTCTACAATGTACCAGTTTTATGGTGATATGATAGACTTAATGCAATTATAGTATAGAACGCCGCTTATCAGAGGATATGATAGACTTATTGTAAATATAGTAGGGTTTAAGATTCATGCTAACAGATATTCATTTACTCTTTCTTTAGCTACATACACAGGTCATGGGGCTCTATACGTCAGAGTAACAATAAAGCACAGATACTTAGTGTGTTCAATCTTTCTCTATACCTAAGCAAACTAATTTACATATGTGATATATCGTTTTTTGAAAGTCAGATATGACAGTAAGAAACCCCCCCCTTTTTTTACTATGATGCACCTATAGGTGTCTTGCTCTTTACCTGCATCCAAGTGTGGAGGAGAGCTACACATCTGTGATCGTTCGTAAGCCCCACGGGTTGGTCCTGTTTCCCCCTTGGGGTACAGGTAGGGACAGCGGTGTAACGGAGTCCAGCGTCAGAAGAGGGGAACTTCTCTGATCCTTCCAGTTTTTAAGATAACTCCGATTAAGAGTGTATACGGCACCAAGGGTAAATATCAAGTCATTATGCAATACCCATATTTAATGATACATAAGGAATATATGATTATATATATATATATATTTTTTTTTTTTCTTTGATGCCTCTACAGAACCTAAAGGACCCCCTGAGGAAGACAATGACCATGTAAATGTCGAAATGCATTGGGGTCTCGGGGTCTTCGTTATTGGCAAGCATTACTATAACCATTAATGACACTGCTTGGAGTGGTAACACACACACACTCCTTGCGATTTATTGTGCGATTTTGTGACAAATTTTCAGCATAACCAATATATGTACCTTATATACTTGTTTCTATGTGTAACCGGAGCTCATATTTTAAATCTTTGTAGTCTTTAAAGTATGTTCGGAGTATTTTTCTAATAAAAACATTTTTTTATGAAACTTTTCGCTTGCTGCTTAAAAACCCCATGGGGAACTTCTACAATTCTTTTTAGAAAAAATCATTTCGGGGTGTGCAGCCAATTTGCCCCTGGTGTATAGTCAGTTGATGTTAGAGTTAAAAATTATTACTAAATCAAAAATAATTGTGGGAGGCGGCGTACCTTAATAAATCCATCAAAAATAATATTTGGGCCTGAACAAGGCCAGAATCCCTAGTTAAAAAATGCTCAACAGCCTGAAAACCCAATGCATGTGAAATGTTAGTGTACAGGGATGTCACGTCAGCAGTAACTAGCCACATCCCTGTACAGTACTGGACCCCAGCAAGCAATTGAATAATGTGTTTGGAATCCTTAACATATGAGGGCAACTTCTGTACTAAGGGTTGCAGGAAAAAAGTCAATATATCTGCCCACCCGGGACGTCAATGAATCAATGCCACTGACAATAGGACGTCCCGGGGGGCAGACAAGGCTCTTATGTAATTTCGGTAAGTAATAGATGGTAGGGGTGCGTGGGGCCGTGGGTATTAGATATAGGCCCTCCTTCTCCGTAAGAATCCCCATCTGCCTACCCCTCTTTACTAATAATCAAAGTGTTTTCAGATATTTAGCTTTGGGGTCAAATGGGGAGAAGTGTATAAGTGGAATTGTCATCTAGGATCCTATGCATTTCTTTCATATAATCTTGTCGATCCAAAACGACAATCCCCCCCCCCTTATCAGCTGGTCTGATAACTAATTCTCTGTTGTTGCACAGAGAATCCAAACCCTCCTGTAGGGTTTTGTTTAGTCTGGCCTTCTTAACCTCCAGTTGTTCTAAATCCCTAAGAATACCATCTCTGAAAACATGTAACGCTGGTACCAGTGTGCCTGGAGGGTTGAATAAGGATGCATTTCTCAACCCTGAGTGGATAATCCCCATCTCATTAACCCCAACATCACTAATGGGATGATTCGCCATATATCTTTTGATGCTCAATTTCCTGACAAATTTATGAACGTCCATAAAGGTTTGGATACCAAATATTATTTTTGATGGATTTATTAAGGTATGCCACCTCCCACAATTATTTTTGGTTTAGTAATAATTTTTATAGACAGGATGTGGCTATGGGGGCTAAATATGCCCCCAGCCTCGCCAACCCCTTTATGGGGGAATGGGAGGAGGATGTCATCTATGCCCAGGACATTCCCCAGCTGGTCCTGTGGGCCAGTTACATAGATGACATCCTCCTCCTATGGGATGGTGAGTTCCCGGCCTTGCAAAATTTTTTGTCTACCCTTAATACCAACTGTATTGGGATTAAACTGAATTATGAGACAAGTCAGACTACTATTAGTTTTTTGGATCTTAAAGTCTCTGTGGATGGTAACAAGTTGATCACGTCCACATTTTTCAAGGAAACTGATAGAAACTCGTTCATACCAGTTGACAGTTGCCATCACCGCCCATGGCTGGAGTCGATCCCAAAGAGTCAGTACCTTCGGATTAAAAGGAACTGCTCCAGCCATGTGGAATTTATTGCACAGGCAAAGATCCTTACTGATAGGTTCTTACAAAAGGGGTATTCGAAGGATTCCCTTGATAGAACCCTCGAGAATGTACAACTCGCCGACAGAAATGTTTTGCTAGCTGAGAGAGGCCCTAATGTTAGGGATAATTTTGATTTGGGTGTCCCTTTTGTCACGTCCTTTTCTTTACAACATAACAGTATTAAGAATTTAGTATATAGGCACTGGCATGTAATTAAAAGTGATACAATTCTTAACAACATCTTGCCAGATAGGCCTTGAGTAGTCTTCAGGGGAGCGTCCTCTGTACGGAATCAGTTGGCCCCCAATATTCTGAATCCTCCAATTACAAAACCAACCTTTTTTGACCAATTAACCGGTTTCTACCAATGTAGGAAATGTAGGGTCTGTACTCTAAATGCATGTTCTCATAGACGGACCACTATTTTTACCTCCACTAGTACACAAGAAATGCACAATAACAAACCGTTCATTACTTGCACCACTGAGAGAGTCGTTTATTTGTTGCAGTGCCCATGTGGCCTACAATATGTGGGCAGGACAAAGCGACCTCTCCAGGTGCGACTTAATGAACACATCACTAACATTTTAACAGGTTTTAGGAATCATTCAGTGTCCAAACACTATTTATTGGTACATGATAGGAATCCCTCCAAAACTATCTTTATGGGGATAGACAGGTTCAGACCCCATTGGAGGGGTAGTGCATTAATTAGGGGCATATCCCAGCTAGAGATGAGCTGGATCCATAGGTTGAGGACCTATGCCCCCTATGGGTTGAACATTGATATGGATGTTAATGCTTTTATAGACAACTCTTGAATTTTACTTTTTGAATTTTCCTTTTATTGTCTGATTGTGCTTTTATATGAGATGTGTACTTGTTCTGAGATGCTTGCTAGAGGACACTATGCCTACATATTTCATATAATGATGGACTTTTATACTTTTAGATAAGTAATGAACATAATATTTATTTATTTTTGTTTCTCCACACAATTTTTGGTCTGTTCGGTACGCTCATTTATTTAATGTGGATATTTACAGTAACCATTTTGACACATGCACATCATAACATATATCATTCTTTTTTGCCTTCACTTTTTTATATATATATATATATATATATATATATATATATATATATATATATATATATATATATATATATATATATATATGTATGTATGTATAATAGATTTTGGGTTTTTACCCTATTTATATATTTATTTTATTTTCTTCACATTTGTATGTACACACTATGTAGTTGGAATACGCTTTTGATGGGATTTATTTAATCCTCTTATGAGGTTTATTCATTATTTATTTGGGTTATATGTTGGTACATACGATTGTATTCGGTCATGCCTTCTATAATCCAGTCATTTATATATGATTTTCCTTTTATTATTATTTTTTATTTTAGTCACCTTTAGAAAATAAGTTTTTTCCGTTTATTGCTAAATTGCTGTACATGCTTCCGGGTACGTGCTTTCTGTGCTTTTTAATCAGAGGCGCGCTGCTTGCACGTCCCGTTGAAGTTTGGGCAACTGCCCATATCCATCATGGTGAGTTAGTTGTTCCGCTGGAGCTGTGCAATTTTCAATTATGCACACACCCCAGTGGAAGTTAGGGCATTTTGACCACATCTAAGATGGCGTCCTCATGCTTGCACCTCAGAACGAGGCTTGGATGCCTATATAATGGTGGTGGCTCACTGCGCTGCTCGTCCCCATTGAAAACGTCCATTTGATGACGAAACGCGCCTGGGTACGCACGCAGCGACGCTACCACGTGACCAAGAAGTAGGACGAGCTCCGCTTCCATGTTTTTTTGCCGGCCGGCGATTTGTACTCTATGCGATACAAGTTATTTTATTCTGTAAGTGCATTACCTTATTCATTAAATCTGGTTTTAAACGTATTTCACCATGGAAAGTTTATTATTTATATTTTGGGTTATATACTGATGGTATGGATTCCTGGCTAATGTGGATGAATCAAGTGTTCCCTGTCAACCATCGATCAGTTCCTAGTTTGACATAGAGCCTGGTTACCACCGTGAGTCGGTAAGCGCGATCTACAGCCACGGTGGTGGGTTTTCACCCCCCCTCTCCTTTTTGCTGTTTGTTCTTGTGTGCTCACCAGGGTGTTGGTATGTCTGCTTGTCCATGCTAAACATCTGATATACTACACTATGGCCAGTTTTTGTGTTGTTTTTTCTCCTGTATCCATTGAGGGAACTACATTTTGAAAACAGACGGTGCAGATTGGTTTTTCATCCCAAAGGCCCTGGCTGGGTTTAATGCCATCCGCTCATTGTTACTGATGTTCTGGTAAGGGCAATCTTAGCTCATTTTGGATCGTTACTTGTATTAAGCTGAACATCCTGCTATTTTGAAGATTGATTCCACTTCAAGAAATATCTGGACTTTTTCTTTGTGTTTAAATATTGATTTTTGTATTTTTATTAATATTTGCAGGTGGTAGGTAAAACCTCCACCTTACCAACTGTATATTAACTTTTACTTAGCGCGGTTTATTTTTTCTATATTATGACCTAGAGCCTGACCAAGCAAAAGACTATGTGGTGCTAAAAACCGAAATATTGGCAGGGCTGGGTGTCACCCTGGCCGTCCGGGCTCAGCGTGTACATAACTGGACTTTCCGGCTTCGAAAACCCCCCAGGTCTCAAATGTATGATCTCATTCACCTGAGCAGGAAGTGGCTGCAGCCAGAGACTTTGACCGCACCAAATATTGTGGAACGTGTTGTTATGGATCGTTTCCTGAGAGCTCTTCCTACTGCCATCCAAAAGTGGTTAAGCCATGGAGACCCAGAAACTGCAGATAAGCTTGTGGATCTGGTTGAGAGGTACTTGGCTACAGAGAACCTGACCACCTCTTCCAGGGACTCACAGACTTTCCACCCTAAGACCAGACCATCCCCAGTGGCGGGTAAGATGACTCCAAGGGGTGAGGGTGGAGAGAGTGAGAGGGTGGGGGTTCAACCTAATGTCTGGTGGGAGCAGCCCGGGAAGCCCAGGCCGCAAGAGGCAGCGAAAAAGATTATTTGCTACCACTGCTGGCAAGAGGGACATATTTCAGCCAATTGCCCAGTTGTGGATGAACCTATGCAATGTGACTTTATAAGGAACAGACGTCAGTCGCTGTTTGCGACAGTCGCATGCACTGCCATTCGGGGACCTGAGAAACATTTATGTAAAATGTGTATTAATGGTAGAAATGTTGATGTGTTGCTGGATTCAGGTAGTCTGGTGACATTGATAAAAGCTGAATTAGTTACTACAGAGGTCTCTGGGAATAACAAGGTGGCTGTTATTTGTGTGCATGGGGACACCCGATAGTATCCTGTAACTTCAGTGTATTTTGAGACCCACAAAGGTAACCTCTCTCATCAGGTGGGATTAGTGTCTCACTTACCACATGATGCTATTGTGGGAAGGGATTTTCCAATGTTCTGGGAACTCTGGGATTGTCCTGAGCCCCCCACTGGTGCCCCTATAGACCAGAAAGATGATGACCAGAATTCCTCTGAGAGTGGTGAGGACTCTCCTGAATTTCCCTTGTCGGTATTGGCAGGGGAAACTCGAGAAACTGGGGAGGAGCCAACATCCTCAGATGAAAACATGCCGTCTGTGGAGTTTTCGGATCTCGAGGTTCACAGGGAAAATTTTGCCACAGAACAGTTAAAAGACCCCACCCTAATAAAGGCACGGGAAAATGTGGTGAAAATAGATGGCGAGTTAGTGAACCCAGATAAGACTTACACTTACCTGTACTTCACTGTGGAAAGGGACCTGCTGTATCGAGTGGCTCAAAGGGCAGAAGAAACCATTGAGCAACTTGTGGTGCCCAAACCTTACAGAAAGTTGGTGTTAGATTTGGCCCATGGGTACATTCTTGGAGGTCATCTGGGGACAGAGAAAACCAGAGAGAGAGTATTGCAGAGATTCTATTGGCCTGGGGTTATGAAAGAAACAGAAAATTATTGCTCCTCCTGCACTGTGTGTCAGAAGTCGGCACCTATGCCACATTTCCGTAACCCGCTGGTACCTCTTCCTATCATTGAGGTCCCCTTTGAGAGGATCGCAATGGATTTGGTAGGTCTGATAATGAAGTCCACTAGGGGGCATCAGTACATTTTGGTTATATTGGACTATGCCACCCGTTTATCCTGAAGCGATTCCTCTTCAAAATACCTCGGCCAAAACCATAGCCAAAGAGCTATCTCTTGTTTTTAGTCGCGTGGGTATTTGTAAGGAACTGCTTACGGACCAAGGTACACCCTTTATGTTGCGGGTTATGAAAGAACTATGCAAGTTGTTCAAAGTGACACAATTATGTACATCTGTGTATCACCCCCAAACATATGGGTTGGTTGAAAGATTCAACAAAACCCTAAAACAAATGTTAAAGAAGGTAGTGGATAGAGATGGAAAGAATTGGGACTGTCTAATACCCTATTTGATGTTTGCCATTAGGGAGATACCCCAATCCTCTACGGGTTTCTCACCCTTCAAGTTACTCTAAGGGAGACAAAGAAATGGTGGAAAAAACTTGCGCTAATGAGCAAGACACAGTGAAAAAATTGCTTAGATTCACAAAATGCAGCTGCAACAAAATACTCCAAATATCCATAAAGTAAAAAGCATATAAATTAAAATTTGTGCGCTAGCAAAATATAATGAAGTAGTACAATTAGGAAGCTCCTTGGGATAATACCCGGAGCCACAATGTGTTTGAATCCTAACACGGAAAAAATACCAAGACAATAGATACAAGTAGTGCATTAAATCATATCTCCATAAAAAATAAAAAATGAATGAAAGAGTATATAAAAAAAAAATATTTGAAAAGAGGTGAAAGTTCTGAAGGTGCGATTGATCACTCAATCTTTTAAAAGACACCACATTCAGTCCATGAAAACAAGTTAGCAAAAATAAGTGAAAAAAGAAAAAAAGGGGAGACGTTCCTTTGGTGTATCACATCAAAAGCAGAAGAGTGAAAAGATGCGAAAACGCTTCCAAACCACCATTGATTGCAGGAGAGGAGTAATGGATGTGCCCTTACCCCATTCGTTGGACCTCCTCTATGGCGAGGTCGTACGGGCTTGCAGATATAACCCTCTGCGGGGACAGATGGAATATTGGTGTCCGGGTCCTGTTAGCGTGCACCACCGACTCCGAGCTGATCCGACTGATCCGACTGCTCCTTTATGCGATCCCTAGGGGTCAAATATGCCTTTGCACTTAGTGCCAATATGCCTTTCAAGAAATCCTCTGTGATCTTTAATCAAACAACACCATCAACGGCCGATATAAGTCTCATCCGCTGTGCTGCTTTCACATTTTGAGACCAGTCATGCATCCTAAGGCAAGCTCTGTAAGCCTGCGACCTATTATCCGGCCAGGGCCTTTATCCAGGGGAGATTCAGGGAGAACGATGTCCCAGCGAATCTTACAGAAGTGGTCAGCATGCAGCACAAGTCTCCCCAATCACGGGTTCAAACGAGTGGCCAGATTGGATACCATTCAGATGTTCCCCTGCCATACACAGCACTGGGAATGATTCCAGCAGCAGCAATTTAGCAGAAGGCTATAGTAAAAAACATCCACGAGCACCGAGCTCGTATCCTATCATCAGTCTGTGACAGTTTCCGTGCTCCAAAACTATCGTCACGTGACGATACGCGTGAGTTTTGGAGCACGGAAACTGTCACAGACTGATGATAGGATACGAGCTCGGCGCTCGTGGATGTTTTTTACTATAGCTTTCTGCTAAATTGCTGCTGCTGGAATCATTCCCAGTGCTGTGTATGGGAGGGGAACATCTGAATGGTATCCAATCTGGCCACTCGTTTGAACCCGTGATTGGGGAGACTTGTGCTGCATGGTGACCACTTCTGTAAGATTCGCTGGGACATCGTTCTCCCTGAATCTCCCCTGGATAAAGGCCCTGGCTGGGTAATAGGTCGCAGGCTTACAGAGCTTGCCTTAGGATGCATGACTGGTCTCAAAATGTGAAAGCAGCACAGCGGATGAGACTGCTTAGTCTTTTGATGTGATACACCAAAGGAACGTCTCCCCTTTTTTTCTTTTTTCACTTATTTTTGCTAACTTGTTTTCATGGACTGAATGTGGTGTCTTTTAAAAGATTGAGTGATCAATCGCACCTTCAGAACTTTCACCTCTTTTCACCTCTTTCACCTCTTTTCAAATATTTTTTTTTTATTTTACTCTTTCATTCATTTTTTATTTTTTATGGAGATATGATTTAATGCACTACTTGTATCTATTGTCTTGGTATTTTTTCCGTGTTAGGATTCAAACACATTGTGGCTCCGGGTATTATCCCAAGGAGCTTCCTAATTGTACTACTTCATTATATTTTGCTAGCGCACAAATTTTAATTTATATACTCTATGGGAGACACCCAAGAGGACTGCTGGATATTGCCAAGGAAACTTGGAAAAATTAGAGTTCTACCCACAGGAGTGTGATTGAGCATGTCGCCCTGATGCAAGATAGAATTGCACAGGTAATGCCAATTGTAAAGGAACATTTGGCCCAAGCGCAGTTAGCACAGCAGAGAGTGTACAACCGTGGGGCCAAGACCCGTACTTTTTCCCCGGGGGATAAGGTATTGGTGCTAGTCCCTACGGTTGAAAGCAAATTCATGGCCAAATGCCAAGGTCCATACGAAGCTATTGAAAAAGTGAGTGAGGTGAACTATAGGGTCAGACAGCCAGGAAGGCGAAAGCCGGAACAGGTATATCACGTCAATCTGCTGAAAGCCTGGAGGGATAGGTAATCCCTAGTCGCAGAGACTTTGTCACCGGTCCAGTCTGATTGCTTTGTTCCTGAGGTTGGAATCGCAGTCACCTTATCGAAACCCCAAAAACAGGAGGTTAAAGAGTTTGTATTTCGCAACAAAGAGATTTTCTCTGAGCTGCCGGGAGAAACATCTGGCGTAGAGCATGACATTATCACCCGCCAGGAGAAAGAGTAAAACTAAAACGTTATAGAATACCAGAGGCCGGACAGGAGGCAATACATGGGGAGGTTCAAAGGATGCTGGATCTGGGTGTGATAGAAGAGTCCCAGAGTGACTGGTCCAGTCCTATCGTGCTAGTGCCCAAACCTGATGGGAGATGGCGGTTTTGTAACGATTTTCGACAATTGAATAAAGTTACAAAATTTGACACCTACCCCATGCCGCGTATAGATGGGTTGATCGATCGGCTGGGAACAGCCCGATACATGACAACTCTTGATCTCACCAAAGGGTATTGGCAAATTCCCCTGGCCGAATCGGCCAAGGAGATAACTGCGTTTGTAACCCCAGATGGGGCGTTCCAATACAAGAGAATATCGTTTGGGTTACAGAATGCACCGGCAACATTCTAGCGGAAAACGGACAAGATTCTGAAGCCCCATCAGAAGTATGCTGCAGCTTACCTGGATGATGTGATTATTCATAGCACAGATTGGGTCTCACATCTGCCAAAAGTGCAAGCTGTCTTAGACTCTATCCGGGAAGCTGGGTTTAAGGCCAATACAAAGAAGTGTACCATTGGACAGGAGGAGGCCAAATATCTTGGGTACACTATTGGGAGGGGAGTGATAAATCCCCAAGTCAATAAAGTCGAGGCCATACAGAGTTGGCCACGTCCCAACAGCAAGAAGCAGGTACGAGCCTTTCTGGGAATCACTGGCTATTATCGGCGATTCATTCCCCATTTTGCTTCTCATGCTGTGCCCCTCACCAACCTGACAAAAAGGAAAGAGTCTGCCATGGTTAAATGGTCCCCAGAGGCTGAAGCAGCATTCCAGTCCTTAAAAACAGCCTTCTGTAGCCAGCCAGTGTTGTACTCACCAGACTTTTCTAAGGACTTTGTTGTACAAACTGATGCATCAGACGTTGGGTTAGGAGCAGTGTTGTCCCAGGTCTGGAACGGGGAAGAGCACCCAGTCATTTACCTCAGCAGGAAATTGAAGTCCCATGAGGTAAATTACGCCACGATTGAGAAGGAGTTTTTAGCGGTGAAGTGGGCTCTAGATTCCCTTCGGTATTATCTGCTAGGTAGGCACTTTGACCTGGTAACTGATCACGCTCCTTTAAAGTGGATGGCTCAAAACAAGGAGACCAATAGAAGGATAAATAGGTGGTTCCTGGCCCTACAGGAATTCAACTTTACAGTAAAGCATCGCCCTGGCATTAAAATGGGGAATGTGGATGCTTTGTCTCGAGTACATGCGTGCCTGACTGCGTGTGTTCCAACCCCAAGGTTGAAACAAGAGGGGGGGGTTATGTGACAGCAGGCAGGTAAAATCACCTGGTTATATCCAGGATGGAAAATATGTATGTCCTAGATTTAGGCTTTATGCTGACTTATACCACTAGGGGGGGGAGTGCTGGGAGTCCTGCAGGGGAAGAGTTAATGAGCCCAGCTGAAGTAAGTGGGCTCATTAAGACCTATAGAAAAAAAGCCTAAATCTAGGACATACATATTTTCCATCCTGGATATAACCAGGTGATTTTACCTGCCTGCTGTCACATAACCCCCCCCTCTTGTTTCAACCTTGGGGTTGGAACACACGCAGTCAGGCACGCATGTACTCGAGACAAAGCATCCACATTCCCCATTTTAATGCCAGGGCGATGCTTTACTGTAAAGTTGAATTCCTGTAGGGCCAGGAACCACCTATTTATCCTTCTATTGGTCTCCTTGTTTTGAGCCATCCACTTTAAAGGAGCGTGATCAGTTACCAGGTAGATGCTCCATCCTGGAACCAGTTCTGTGTGTGTAGACTGGGGAGTGTGGAATCTGTCCTGTGCGGTGAGTTAACGCCTGTGTGGCAAACTTCTAAAAGAGAGATAGGGACTGGGGCAGCACAAGGCTGCACCTGGTTGTTAGATAGGGAATCTACGTGTGTAGTAAGCGGTCAAACTGACCAGGATTTCTTTTCATGTTTCTTTTTGTTTTGCTGTTATATTTTTCACTGCATATAGCATAAATAAACCGCACCTTTATTTTTTTAACCTGCAACACTGTCTGCTGTGCCTGATTTTGTGTGGTGAACCCATCCAGGGGGTCACACACACCCGCTGCCGATCTAACCCCCTCATACTAGATATAGATTTAGATATATACAGTATTTCACAAAAGTGAGTACATCCCTCATATTTTTGTGAGTACACCCCTAAGTGAAAATGTCCACATTGGGCCCAATTAGCCATTTTCCCTCCCCGGTGTCATGTGACTCGTTAGTGTTACAAGGTCTCAGGTGTAAATGGGAAGAAGGTGTGTTAAATTTGGTGTTATCGCTCTCACTCTCTTATACTGGTCACTGGAAGTTCAACATGGCACCTCATGGCAAAGAACTCTCTGAGGATATGAAAAAAAGAATTGTTGCTCTAAAAAAAGATGGCCTATGCTATAAGAAGATTGCCAAGACCCTGAAACTGAGATGCAGCGCGGTGGCCAAGACCATACAGAAGTTTAACAGGACAGGCTTTACTCAGAACAGGCCTCGCCATGGTTGACCAAAGAAATGAGTGCACATGCTCAGCGTCATATTCAGAGGCTTTCTTTGGGAAATAGATGTATGAGTGCTGCCAACATTGCTGCAAAGGTTGAAGGGGTGGGGGGTCAGTCTGTCAGTGCTCAGATCATACGTTTCACACTGCATCAAATTGGTCTGCATGGCTGCTATCCAAGAAGGAAGCCTCTTCTAAGGATGATGCACAAGAAAGCCCGCAAACAGTTTGCTGAAGACAAGCAGACTAAGGTCATGGATTACTGGAACCTGTGGTCTGATGAGACCAAGATAAACTTATTTGGTTCAGATGGTGTCAAGTGTGTGTGGCGGCAACCAGGTGAGGAGTACAATGACAAGTATGTCTTGCCTACAGTCAAGCATGGTGGTGGGAGTGTCCTGGTCTGGGACTGCATGAGTGCTGACGGCAACGGGGAGCTACAATTCATTGAGGGAACCATGAATGCCAACATGTACTGTGACATACTGAAGCCGAGCATGATCCTATCCCTTCGGAGACTGGCCCCCAGGGCAGTATTCCAACATGATAACGACCCCAAACACACCTCCAAGACGACCACTGCCTTGCTAAAGAAGCTGAGGGTAAAGGTGATGGACTGGTCAAGCATGTCTCCAGACCTAAACCCTATTGAGCATCTGTGGGGCATCCTCAAATGGAAGGTGGAGGAGCCCAAGGTCTCTAATATCCACCAGCTCTGTGATGTCATCATGGAGGAGTGGAAGAGGACTCCAGTGGCAACCTGTGAAGCTCTGGTGAACTCCATGACCAAGAGGGTTAAGGCAGTGCTGGAAAATAATGGTGGCCACACAAAATATTGACACTTTGTCCTCAATTTGGACATTTTAACTTAGGGGTGTACTCACTTTTGTTGCCAGCGGTTTAGACAATAATGGTTGTGTGTTGAGTTATTTTGAGGGGACAGCAAATATACTGTACACTGTTATACAAGCTGTACACTCACTACTTTACATTGTAGCAAAGTGTTATTTCTTCAGTGTTGTCACATGAAAATATATAATCAAACATTTACAAAAATGTGAGGGGTGTACTCACTTTTGTGAGATACCGTATCTATATATATATATATATATATATATATATATATATATATATATATATATATATATATATATAAAAAACACTCTTCCCAAACTTAAAGCTGACCTCTAGGCAGATATAACAGGCAACAATTATTCCAGTACATTATTAACACAAGCAATGTAATTACCTGAATTTGACATAATATTGGCATCTTGCAGTCTCTGTATACCATAACTGGAGTGTGAGAGCAAGAAGCAGTACAAGGAGCCTATCAGTCCATGTGCTGAAAGGAAACATACTGATAGGAAGAAGAATCAGAGTGACTGAAAAATAAGCTTAAAGTGGTTGTAAACCCTTACAGACCACTTTTACCTACAGGTAAGCCTAGATTAAGGCTTACCTGTAGGTGCAAGAAATATCTCCTAAACCTACACGCTTTAGGAGATATTTGCAAAAGACAGGCACGGATGTCTATGGCGCATGCGCCGTAGACAACGGCGTGGAGGCGCACTGAGCGTGCCGTTTTTAACGGCAAATATGCTGTTAGTGGCGGCTCCCGCACGCCCGCGCGGGAGTGACATCTTCGTGGCTCCAGTCAATCACATTGCCGGAGCCGCGATACCTGGAAGGAAGATGGACGCTTCGTGGAAGAGGGGACAGCGGTGACATCGCAGGCTCCTGTGTCAGGTAAGTGACACATAATGGGCTACTATGTGATGCATAGTAGCTGATTATGCTTTACCTTTGCAGGGAAACAAAGAGGAAGTAAAACCCATCAGGGTTTACTTCCTCTTTAACCTTGTGCTTACATTCTTGCGGATGATATGGGCTCATAGGATGTGAGTAGAATTATAATGACCATCAGACTGAGGACAAAGTTCCATGGGGGAAACCTTACAAAAAAAGCTTTGTTTTGTTATTTTTTATTTTTTTTTGGCTTGAGTTCTGTTTAGTCAAATAATGTTTTTTTAAATATATTGACCTAAACCCATAATGTTTCCCGCTAATAACAGCCTGATCATATACAATACTGGATATACTGTATGAGATATATTATTTAAGATGATGTGCGGATAATACGGGGGGCGTGGCTTGACGGCTCGTGCGGATGGCTGCCTAGACTCACAGCTCCGCAGTATAACTGGCCAAAGCGACATTTCCAGCGGCTCTAGAGAAGGAGAAGTTACCCCACGAACAGCCATAACACTCCTACACAGTGAGTGACCATACTGAAGCAAAGGAAATCATCCAAAATCCCCAGGAAGCTGACGGATTACTATCCCTCACCAGACCTGGCAAGTGGCCAAAATGGCGCCGGCAGCGGCCGAGAAACAATGGCGCGGCTCTCCTCCTCACATTCCAGTCAGAGCCTTGTGCTGTCTCCAGGGCTCCACCGTTCATCTGACATACAGGGTGAGTGCTCTCCCCCCAACTCGCCCACTACGTCCAGCCCTGCTAAGACTAGGCTCAGAACGGATGAGCCTCAGCAATCCCTGCATGTCACAGCTCCCTGCCTGTTCTCTCTCCCTCCACCGCAGCCATCAACTGTATTAGATGCCTTCCCTTCCTCTGACCAACCACTCTCTGAAAACACTATGAAGAATATGCTGCTATCACTGAGGCAAACTCTATATATACTGACTTGTCCTCTGCTGTCTCCTCATTATCCATGACTGTAAATCAGCATGATCAAGTTATTACACACATGGAAACTAAAATGGGAGACTTACTCTCTGCCCATAATGAACTGGTAGATGGATTTGCGGATCATGACGATGAATTCCAATTTAATTAATCTGAAACTCGCAGACCTGGAAGATCACTCCAGACGAAATAATATTAAATTCCGTAATATCCCTGAGTCGATCCAACAATCTGATGTCGTTCAGGTTCTGCAATCCCTGATGCGGGCCCTTTTGCATGACCTAACAACCCGTGATATGGAAATTGACAGGGCCCACAGACTCCCCAAGCCTTCTCACCTCCCTGCTTCCACTCCCAGGGATGTTTTAGCCCACATTCATTTTTTCACTACAAAGGAAAAGGTCATGTACGCAGCCAAATGAGCAGCAAGACTCCCTGACCCTTTCACCAACATCACACTGTATGCTGACTTATCCAAAGCAACAATGGAAAATCGCAGGCAGTTGGCAACTATAACTAAAGCGCTTCAAAACCATAAAATCCCTTACAAATGGGGCTTCCCCACTAAATAACTCATTACGCACCAAAACAAAACTCACACAGTGCGCACCCTCCCTATGGGTCTCACACTCTTGAGAAACTGGCATATCATACCAGAGGAATCACCGTGCCCTTCCGCTCACCTTCCAAACCTCATGGAGACAGGAGGAGAACCTCCAGATGCCTGACGGCTGCAATTCATATCCTTCTCTGCACAAGCCAAACGGCTGGGATACTGCAGCGCCTTTATCCAGTACCTGCCTGCCTGCTAAGAGATCCCTGTCCCACGTTGTGGATATAAGTTCTCTTTCCCCCACCATCTGTTTGCAGTATTTTCTGCACATTGAGTCCAGGGCCCTTTTGTTACTGGACTCTCCCTTTTTAATCAAAGACCTTTCACCCTAACCCAGCACCAGCCAATCCCCACCCACCTTTCCGCCAAACTACACCCGAGTCTCTATTTTTTTTTATATAAGCGACAAATCACATTGTCCATACCACTTAGAGCAAAGCTAGCGATTTGATCCACACCAACCAATCGCCACCTTCACCTGGGATCAATCCATCCTACCTTTAATCCCCCAGAATGGCTTTCAAAATAGTTTCTATCAGTGCCAGGGGCTTAAACTCTCCACAGAAAAGATCTGCTCTTCTCAAAGAAGCAAACACCCAAAAAGCCGATATCCTCTTAGTGCAAGAGACCCATTTTGCCTCTGTTAAAACTCCCAGATTCACCCTAAAAAAATTACGACCAAGTTTTCTCAGCTTTAGACCAGAAGAAGAAAAACGGGGTCCTCACTGCCATACGGAATACACTACAATTTAAATGACATGAAATCCATCGCAGACCCCCACGCCCGTTCCCTGATCCTCATATGCGACATTAATCAAATCACCTACACTCTGATCAACGTCTATGGACCAAACAAACAGCAAATACGATTCCACAAACAACTCTACAAAAAAATACTACGACTCCGAAAGGGGAGGCTTCTTTTTGGAGGTGACTTCAACGTAATTGGAGATTCCACATTGGATACTACTTCCGCGACTAGAAACCATCGAACTGTTCTGAACCCCTTCCTCCAAGCAAACGATCTCTACGATCCGTGGAGATGCCACCACAGCAATGAGCGTGACTTTTCCTACTTCTCCTCTTCTCAACTTTCCTACTCCCATATTGACTTCTTCCTTGTTGACAAACTCACCCTCCAAGACGTGACGAACTCCGAAATTGGAACCATAACATGGTCGGACCATGCACCAATCTCCCTTACTGTGGGAAACTGCAGACCTAGAACAAACCGAATATGGAGACTTGATGCCTCCCTCATCTCTGATCCAAGCATAGTTCAAAAACTCAATATCGAACACCACTCCTATTTCCAAACGAACAATCAACCTGACATTGATAGGTTTGTACTTTGGTCGGCATATAAAGCCTACATGCGTGGCGTCCTAATTAAACTCCATAGTAATGTTAAAAACCAGAGGTCTTAGCAAGTTGACGAGGTCCTTTCCCAAATTACCCTTCTTGAAAACCAAAACAAAGTGAATCCCTCCCACAAACTAGCCAGTGTGCTCTTAGAACAGCGACAAAAACTCCGCTCACTTTTACTCTTTAAATTTGAAAACAACCTTAAATTAACTAAAACCAAATACTATGCCTTAGGCAATAAAGCTGGAGCCTTACTAGCCCGACAGATCAAGGCTCAACGCCTCTTCCCTTCACCATCCCACCACCAAACGAATCCTGACAAATCCACAGGATATCGCTAACGCCTTTAGCGACTATTACTCTTCTCTCTACAACCTTTCAACTGACACAGCTACTCTCCAATCAACTGACCAATGCATACAAAACTTCCTATCCACTATTGATCTTCCGCTTATAATCCATACACAACTAGAAGGCCTTTCCCAACCATTCTCAGATGAAGAAGTCCTAACAGCCATCAAGACACTCCCTCTCCATAAGTCCTCTGGGGAAGATGGCTACACCAACGTATTCTACAAAACATTTGACAAACTCGTCACCCCCCACCTCACTGACCTCTTCAACTTTGCTGCCACCTCTGGTTCTATACCGCTTGATATGCTGCGTTCAATCATCACCACCATCCCCAAACCAAAGAAAGACCCTACCTCCACTACCAATTACAGACCCATTTTGCTCCTCAACACGAATGTGAAAATATTTGCTAAGGTCATTGCTTCTAGATTGTCGAAATGTCTCCCTTCTCTAGTGCACACGGACCAGCTTTATGCCGGACAGGCAGGCCCCGGATGCAACTAGAAGAGTCATTGATTTGATTCATCAGGTCACCCACACACAAACGCCTTCTCTGCTTCTATCCCTGGACACAGATAAGGCATTTGACAGGGTCCACTGGGGATTCCTGAGGGCAGTGCTATCCAAATTTGAAATCACAGGGTGGTTCCAAAAGGCCATACTCTCACTTTACTCAAACCCCACGGCTAAGGTGTTAACTGACGGAACTCTATCTAAACCATTCGAGATCTCCAACGGCACTCACCAAGGCTGCCCGCTCTCCCCTCTCATTTTTTCTCTAATTATGGAACCCCTTGTGGCAAAGATTAGAGGGGACAAGCGCATCTTGGGCATTAAACACAATGACGTTGAACACAAAATAAGCCTCTTTGCCGATGATGTCATACTTTTCATCACAAACCCAGTCCACTCCATGCCTGCAATCCAAGACATCATTACTCAATTTAGCTCTGCCTCCTTCTACAAAATTAATTCCTCTAAGTCTCTGATCCTCCCACTTAATCTAACACACATACAACAGTCTCTCAACAAGGATCTCTTCCTTATTCTTGGACGAAGCACTCAATCCCATACTTAGGAATAAAATTAGCCCCCTCACTACCTCAACTCTATGACCTTAACTACCGTGCCTTCCAAAAAATGTTTCCCCAACTATTAAATCAGCTGCGCACAACAGGCCTATCTAAACTAGGACGGATCGCCTCCTTTAAAATGCTAATTCTCCCCAAGCTACTCTACCTATTTTGCACAGTAATCTTACCTGTTCCCCATTCTTTCTTCACCTCCATACAAAAACAACTTTCCAGATATATATGGGAAACTAAACCACCCAGATGCGCTCAATACATCTTAACCGGACATCACAAAAAAGGAGAGGTAAGCCTTCCCCACATACAAACCTACTATTATGCTTCCATCCTGGACCAGCTCTACTATTGGTGGCACCCAAATCCCAATAAATCCTGGTCAATCATAGAATCATCGCCTTTCAAATCAAATACACTATGCGATATGCTCCTTATCACGTCGGCGGGCCTTCCTCCTCACACACTGACTACTCCTCTGTCAATTACGGCCTCTCTGACAGTCTGGAAAAAAACTCAACCAGACGACAACCTTAGACCACCCGTGTCATATAATACAAATCCCTCTCAGAACACTAATGTCGCAATTACCAAATCTAAACCTGTTAAAATGGCATAAACAAAAGATAACTAATCTCTCAGACCTCTACAACACAAACAACACTCTAAAAACCTTTACGAACCTCCAAACTGAATACAACCTCCCCCACACGGAAGCCTACACACGGAAGCCTATACATACCTGAGGATCCGCTTTCTTCAACGGTCTAAAATCTCTATTACAGCCAACATTCCTGAACTAATCCACAACTTCTACGCACACACAACATACCCAAAACATGGCATCTCTACAATGTACTCTGCACTAAACGACAACCGGCCCTACTCCCAAATACCATCTCTCTCAAAATGGGCAGAAGAATTAAACATTACTGTCACCCCCGACATGTGGACACGTGCCTTTAAGCACACCTTTACAGCCCCCCACTGCTCTAATCACTGGGAATCATACCAAAAAACAATACACAGATGGTATCTCACACCCTACCGTCTCTCTAAATTCTTCCCTGGTCATCCTCCTACCTGCTGGAGGTCACGTGGAAGTGCTGGTACCATAGCACACGTCCGATGGTTCTGCAGATCCCTGAACTCATTCTGGAAACAAATATTTGCCCTAATCTCCATCATATCGCAGGTTCCAAAGACCCCTGATCCCTCGCTAGCATTATTACACCTTCGAATAGAAAAATTCTCACCTAAGATATAAGTAGTAATAGTCCATCTCCTACTCGCGGCAAAAATAAACATCACCAAACTCTGGAAAACCACAGATTCCCCATCCATTGCCAATACACTTACATATTTGAACCTTCAATGTGAAATGGAGAGATTAGTTGCTAGGAAAAATCTAAGAATTGAAAAGTTTCTGTATGAATGGCATGCCTGGCTCACGCATCCAAAATGTACTGTAACCACATGATGTACTCTCCCTGTTGTAACTTCCTCCCATTCTTGTATTTCCTATTTATTCTCTTATTCACCCCCATCTACTGATGTAGTAAGTTGCCTAACTAACTGGTGCTCCCTCACCCTCACCACAATCCTTCCCCTCCTCCAACCCAGCCCCCCCCCCGTCTGGAGTTGAGTTGTTATGTTAAAATGTTAAAATACTAAGCTTGCTATCTCTACATTACCTAACTCTACTTTGTTAGTTTCGGTTTTACTTGCTACAGTCGGAACATCCGACTTATTGTAACTAACGTATAACCTGTTCACTTTGTTGAAAAGAAAATAAAGAAATATTGAAACTAAGATGATGTGCGATTACTCCAGTGGCCATTTTCCTAGCTAAGACTTAAGATACTAGTAACACCCTGGCTAGGTCCACTTCTCATGAAGCGTAAAAATTTGAGTGGTATTAAATCCAAATCCAAAAATGTAAAATATTGCAGCTTACCAATCATTACATGTGGTGGCTGTATTAGTTTTCCTCTTTTAGGCTTTTACTCTTTGTTTTTACCTGGTAATCTGGCCCGTAACACACCTCCTGTATTAGAGCGTCTCCACTCTGGATGAAGGAGTGCAGTGGAACCTTTGGACAGCAGAATGTTTATCTGGGGGAAGGCAATGTTAGATCAACTAGCAGATTTAAATACACTAACAAATTGAAGCCAAACTCCAGCTAACACGTTTATAATCAGTTACAACAACAGTTTTTTTTTTACATAAAGGTTTTACATAATAATTTACATTAAAAAAAGCATATCATCATTGTAAGCACCCTGTCAGTGATAAATGGTTTGCCTCACCTCTGTAACTGATACATTCTGCTGGATTAGTGGATGAAACTTGCACGGTTTAGGAGATATTCACCCTGTATGCAACCGCTGATGTCAGCAGCGTATGTGCTCTGAAGGTCCAGTGTATTGTGCCGGAACCTCAGAGCTCCTTGACGGAAAGAAGGGCTCCCGTGAGCCCGCAAACCCGGAAGAAACCCCAGGGGAACATGTCAGCTCCCTCAGCTGTGACCAGGCGCTAATGCAGTGGGTTCTTTCTAAGGTAAGTATTTCATAATGTGGTAGTATGCAATACATACTAGCACATTATGCTATTGTCTTGCTTTTTTTTTTTTTCGTTTGTTTTTTTAAGCAGTTTACTACCGCTTTAAGTGTGTTACTTAAAGCAGAATTCCACCCAAAAGTGGAAGCTCTGCTTATCTGCTCCCCCCCTCCGGTGCTACATTTGGCACCTTTCAGGGGGAAGGGGGAGCAGGTACCTATTTTTGACAGGTACCCGTTCTCACTACCGAGAGATCTCGCCACGTCACAAAAGTGCAGCGCGTTTCACACATGCGCAGCAGGGAACCGGCCGTGAAGCCAAAAGGCTTCTCTATCAGTTTCCCTTACCAAGGACGGTGGTGGCAGCACCCGAGAGCCAATGGAAACATTGGCTGGGCATTGGCTGGGGTGCTGATAGGGGCGGCCAGTCCATTAAGGGCGCACGAGTGCCGCCCCCCCTATCCATCGCCACCTCCCCCTATCCATGTGTCCGGCCCTTTTCAGGACACCAGATGCATGGATTCCAATGCGGGGTGGGTGTTATTTTGAAACACTAATTAGAGCCAGAGGAATAGGCTTCAAAATAGGGTGGGCTTGGGGCGCAGAGAATGCTCTCACAGCCCACCCAGGTGTGTTACAACAGCGAATGAATATTCGCTATTGTAACACTGATCCTCCGGCCAATCAGGAAGCGGGTTTTGACACCCATTATCCGATTGGCTAAAAGGGCAGGCGATCCTATTGGACACCTAGGAAGAGGGAGGAGCGGCAACGCTGGAAGCCGCCGTTGGAGGAGAGGACACATAGCCACTGGCTGCCACCCACTACCCGCCTAGATGGGCTAAGTGCCGGACCGATCTGCAAACAGCGGGGGGGGGGGAGGTTGTTGGGTGGTTTGGTGCCGACATTGCTCGATTCCAGGACAGGACAGCAGATGCAATATGTGTAACAGCTGACTTTCAATTTTTTGCTGGGGGGCGAAACTCCACTTTAACCATCAGCGACCCTCAGGAACCTTTGCAGAAATGCTTAACATGCCTAAATTTCCCAAGGAGTGACCTAAGAAAAGAATCCCCCAGGTCAATCTTTGATAGCTTTGGAATTTTCCTAAAAGCTATACTTAAAGCGGGGTTCCGCCTATTTAGAATTCTGCAGCTACAAAAAGTGTAACTGCTGACTTTTAATAAACAGACACTCACCTGTGCTATGGTCCAGGAATGTGGCCGCCCGAAGCCTCGCTTCTCTCCCTCTCCTCTCTGTGGGGCATGCACTGCGCATGCGCGAGCCGCGCCACGCATTGTGAATGGTTGGGCAATCTTCTGAGACCTGTGACGGGTCCCAGAAGATTGCAGGGAGGGAGGGGGGAGAGGTGAACTTTGTTTGGCGCCGACCCCCCCCCAAAAAAAAATGGGTTCACAAGTACTTAAAGCGGAAATTCCATTTTTGGGTGGAACTCCACTTTAAACTGATCAGCCACCCGCCTTATGTTTATTAAAACATTATGATGATAAGACATTTTGTACCGTATTTCTGGTAATCCCTAAGCGAGGTTAAGAATGAGTTAAAATATGACACGTGTTTGATTGAAATTGAAGTGTAGCTATATTGTCGATGTAGCAATATTCTTGGGCATGTCACAGAACACTAGAATGTAGGATTCTGTTGCCAGGATCTTTGTAAAAACATGTTTTCCATACAACATAAAATACCTCTAATAATAGGTGTGTGCTTAACCCAGAGGCTTCCCTATAATGTTATAATAATTCATCCATATCTAAGTTTCAAAAGGCTTTTATATAAAATTACAGACTTCATATATAGGATGATCCAGTAGGTATTATTATTAATACCTTTGGCTAACAAAATTATTGCATGTGGGATAATAAATCAAAACTCTGACCACAGCTAATTTTTCATCTTATTATATATATTATATTGTTATATCTACAGATGACTGTAAAATGTCAGCAGACTAGATTTATTATTGATACAGCATAGAACATCTCGGGTTTATTTGAAGGTATACCAAATTCAGTCATAAAAATTTCATACAAAGGTTTGTTTTTGTATGTTTAAAAAATTGTTTTGAATATTTCCGATAAGAAAGTACTGCAAATGTGTCAGTTTTCTACCTATTTTTTTTAACTGTTATTGCTGTATATTATCTAGGCATGATGGGAATTGTAGTTCCTGAACAACTGGAGGGCCATAGTTTGAAGACCCCTGTGCTAGACCATTATTATGCTTCCAGAATTGGGAGTGTGGCATCTACCCAACTTCTCTCTGCTGGTGGACACAAGAACCTACATCTACAGGCAGGTCCATAAATATTGGGACATCAACACAATTCTAATCTTTTTGGCTCTATACACCACCACAATGGATTTGAAATGAAACAAACAAGATGTGCTTTAGCTGCAGACTTTCAGCTTTAATTTGAGGGCATTTACATCCAAATCAGGTGAACGGTGTAGGAATTACAACAGTTTGCATATGTGCCTCCCAGTTTTTAAAGGACCAAAAGTAATGTGACAATTGGCTGCTCAGCTGTTCCATGGCCAGGTGTGTGTTATTCCCTCATTATCCCATTTACAAGGAGCAGATAAAAGGTTCAGAGTTCATTTCAAGTGTGATATTTGCATTTGGAATCTGTTGCTGTCAACTCTCAATATGAGATCCAAAGAGCTGTCACTATCAGTGAAGCAAGCCATCATTGAAAAAACAAAACAAATCCATCAGAGACATAGCAAAAACATTAGGTGTGGCCAAATCAACTGTTTGGAACATCCTTAAAAAGAAACAACGCACCGGTGAGCTCAGCAACACCAAAAGACCAGGAAGACCATGGAAAACAACTGTGGTGGATGACAGAAGAATTCTTTCCCTGGTGAAGAAAACACCCTTCACAACAGTTGGCCAGATCAAGTGCACTCTCCAGGAGGTAGGTGTATGTGTATCAAAGTCAACAATCAAGAGGAGACTTCACCAGAGTGAATACAGAGGGTTCACCACAAGATGTAAACCATTGGTGAGCCTCAAAATCAGGAAGGCCAGATTAGAGTTTGCCAAACAACATCTAAAAAAGCCTTCACAGTTCTGGAGCAACATCCTATGGACAGATGAGACCAAGATCAACTTGTACCAGAGTGATGGGAAGAGAAGAGTATGGAGAAGGAAAGGAACTGCTCATGATCCAAAGCATACCACCTCATCAGTGAAGCGTGGTAGTGTCATGGCGTGGGCATGTATGGCTGCCAATAGAACTGGTTCTCTTGTATTTATTGATGATGTGACTGCTGATAAAAGCAGCAGGATGAATTCTGAAGTGTTTTGGGCAATATTATCTGCTCATATTCAGCAAAATGCTTCAGAACTCATTGGACGGCGCTTCACAGTGCAGATGGACAATGACCCGAAGCATACTGCGAAAGCAACCAAAGAGTTTTTTAAGGGAAAGAAGTGGAATGTTATGCAATGGCCAAGTCAATCACCTGATCTGAATCCGATTTAGCATGCATTTCACTTGCTAAAGACAAAACTGAAGGGAAATGCCACAAGAACAAGCAGGAACTGATGACAGTTTCAGTAGAGGCCTGGCAGAGCATCACCAGGGATAAAACCCAGTTTCTGGTGATGTCTATGCGTTCCAGACTTCAGGCTGTAATTGACTGCAAAGGATTTGCAACCAAGTATTAAAAAGTCAAAGTTTGATGGATGATTGGTAATCTGTCCCATTACTTTTGGTCCCTTAAAAAGTGGGAGGCACATATACAAACTGTTGTAATTCCTACACCGTTCACCTGATTTGGATGTAAATACCCTCAAATTAAAGCTGAAAATCTGCAGTTATAGCACATCTTGTTTGTTTAATTTCAAATCCATTGTGGTGATGTATAGAGCCAAAAAGATTAGAATTGTGTCGATGTCCCAATATTTATGGACCTGACTGTATAAATATATATTTGGGCAGCACAGTGGTGTAGTGGTTAGCACTTTCACCTAGCAGCAAAAAGGGTCGCTGGTTCAAATCCCACCCGCGACACCATCTCCCTGGAGTTTGCATGTCCTCCCTGTGCCTGTGTGGGTTTCCTCCCACACTCTAAAAATATGCTGGTAGGTAAATCAGATCATGTCTAAATTGTCCCTAATATGTATGAATGTGTGTTAGGGACCCACACAAATGCCACCCCATGTTAAAAAAAGAACAGTGATCGGGACATGATGGTGGTAAGAAATTAGCAGCAGTACAAGCAACTTCCTGTAGGGGCGTGATGTCATTCCTGTGTGCTGGCCACCGATTCCGGGAACCAGATATGCGCCACGGGTACATACCTTCTCGCACACAGCAGTTGCACATCTCACATATACAGCAGTCAAGCATCTAGCTGCAGGAACCCAATTTTTAAGGAAATTAATAGTAAAGCAGATGCAGATTTCCAGGACTGGACTAACAAATGTTTCTAGTGAAAGGCAACTGGTGTTTAATATTAAACAAAGTCTAAATGGGCCATTGACATGCATCACAGTTGAACTTAGGAATGTGTCTTTGCAAAGTTAAACTAAATTAAATCCTTTCTTATTTTTGCTTGGGGATAGAGTGCAGAGGGATTAGAAGTCTTGTCAGTCTTTGGGGATGTCTGCACCCCTGATAGGGTGAAGACACCTCCCAAGTTTTGCCACTTTCTCATTTAAATGTATTCACTTCCTATCACATAGCCAAACAAGTGAGAGTAAAACCCTACCAATGTCTTTCCTTGGGGACACACAGGTCAATCTAAAAATAGTTTCCCCATTAAGTAAATTGCACTTCTAACACTCTTGCTCTGTACACGCCAAATTATTAGGTATCTTGGACTTTGGGCTTTATTTACTAAAGGCAAATCCACTTTGCACTACAAGTACACTTGTAAGTGCAGTTGCTGGAGATTCGAGGGGGACATGTAAGGAAAATAAAAAAACAGCATCTTTGCTTTTACATGATTGGATAATAAAATCACCAGTGCTTCCCCTCAGATTTACAGCGAGTACACTTATATTGCAGAGTGGATTTGCCTTTAATAAACCCCAAAAGACCTAATAATGTGAGGTGTACACAACAAAGTGCTAGAGTGCAATTTGCCTAATGGGGACACTAGTTAGATTGACCTTTGTGTCCCCAAGGAAAGACATTGGTAGGGTTTACCTTCACTTCCTGTTTGGCTATGTGACAGGAAGTGAGGCCAATTTTAGGAAAAGGAACACAAAGCCTAACCTAAAAAAGACAAGCAGGGGGTTCTAACACTCAGTTGGTTTCCCTCAAATGCCCAAAATTAGAATAGGATTGTCTTGAGCTTGATTTTAGCTCAGTGCTTCTCAACCCTGTCCTCAAGTACCCCCAACAGGCCATGTTTGCAGGTTTTCCTTCATCTTGCTCAGGTGCTTTAAATCACAGGCAATGGCTTGGTATTTTGGACAGCTATTTTAGCTAAGATAAATTCCCAAAACATGTCCTGTCGGGGTACTTGAGGACTGAAGCTGAGAACCACTGCGCTAAAATTTAAAACTTACTGCTCTGTAATTTTCCTTTGTTGGTGACTATCCATTGCAACATACGCACAATCCATGCATATGCTACCATGAAGGCACCAGGAAAGTAACTTTTAGACAAATCACACCTTTTTTTGTTTTGCCATGCCAATCAGCCTAATTAAGCTGCAGCTGGGAAATCTGTTGCATGAAAATTAACAAAACACATAAAACATAAAAATTTGCTACACATTTTATTGGTGAAAAAAACAGGACTTGGAAAAGAGCAAGGAAAGCAAAAAACACATGTACTGTATGTTAATTTGAGACACTAACAGAATATGGTTTTGAGGTCTGACCATTTTGCAGAGGAAATTAACAGGAGTGTGCCCACAAACGGACATCTATTAAGGATTTAAACATTAATTAGTCACAACATCTTGAGGAAGATTTTGCAAAATAATGCAGCACAGACAATTAAATCAAAGTGAAACAACCTACAAACGACACACATTGACGACATCCAAAATATTTCAGGGGGAGGGGCGTGGCTTGGACACCACCGAGATGGCGGTGTAATCCCAAAACTCCGGCACTCGGTGGGCTGGTATAGCAGCTCACAGCAGCACAAGGCACCGAGTAATGAGCACTGCACAGCGGATTGCTTCCCCTACATCCCTGCATCATGCCCAGAAGACGGAAGATCACCCTAAAAAGCTGATGGCGTACTTTACACAGCCGCAACAGCCTCGTGGGCAAGATGGCGCCGGCTCCTCGTCCACCCCGCGAATGGCCCTTAGACCTCCACAGAGCCATGACGATCCTGCATACAGGAATGCCTACATCTCTGGGGAGACCTCACAGTCCTCCACACCTCTCAAAAGGAGCCCAGCAAAAACTAGCACGCTTCAGGATGGAAGATCCGGGGCTGCAGCATTATGAGGTAAGGTCTAATGCAGACTTACAGGAGGACACCAGAGAACTCCCTGACTTCATAGTCTCATTCCTCACACTGAACCAGCCAGTTCTGGACACAACATTAAAGGATATGCTTGTCTCACTGAGAAGCACTATCCATACTGATATGATGGCATGTATGAGGAAATTCAGGAAATGCTTGTCTTCCACCGGTCAGCTGCCAACTGGCCCACATATAAGTACATTCAACACTTGACACCCAACGTACCACCCAACATGTGCCATGCCAGTTAAAATACTCTCAATAAACGCACATGGACTAAACCGTCCGGCCAAAAGGGCGTCCCTATGGAGAGAAGCTGATTCATCCCACTGTGACGTATTATGCATGCAAGAGACACACTTTCACCACAAGGCTCCACCTAGATGCACACATAAATCCTTCCAACATTACTTCTCTTCCAACATGACTGAGTCCTTGCAATCAAGGACTCAGTCTCCTTCCACCTACTTTCAGAAATGTCAGATCCCTTTGGTCATTATCTTATCATAGTTTGTGATATCAACACTACCCGCTATACCTTAGTGAACGTTTATGTCCCCAACAAACATCAAATTAGATTTCTCAATGGGCTGTTAAAAAAAGTGAAACAGATACAGCAAGGATCCCTTATAGTGTTTGGGGACTTTAATATTGTACCAGACCCACGAATGGACTCCACCTCATCACCCTCTAAAAGAACACCATTTTTGACAACCTTTCGGTGATCACACAACCTGTACGACCCCTGGCGTTGTACGCATGCAAACTAAAGTGACTATTCATTCTACTCTCATAGACACTGTACGTATACCAGGATTGATCTGTATTTGATGGACAAGTGGTTGCTACAGAAGGTGACTCAAACTAAATTAACAATATAACATGGTCAGACCATGCTTCCGTCCTTCTCACTCACAAGTAATAAAAAACCCAACCACTACAAAAACCTTAGAGGGCCACTTGACCGATTACTTTCAGATCAATTCCTCTTCTACTGACAATTAATTTGTACTATGGAACGCCCACAAGGTGTATATCAGGGGTATATTTATCCAACTAGGTACTAGGATCAAAAAGCAGAGGCAGCAGCGACTCACTACCTTACTCTCAGAAATTAACACCCTAGAAGCTCAGAATAAAAAGAACCCTACCCCTCCCATCAGCGCAAAACTTACCAAATTGAGACCTGACCTTAGACTAGCTTTACTTCAATCTTTTGAACAAAAGGAAAAAAGGATGAAAATGTCCTTCTATTTTACCAGCAATAAAGCAGGGAAATCACTCACTCGCAAATTGCAAGGACAACGCTTTAAGACTAAAATAACACATCTTATTCACCCTAAAACTAAACAAAAGGTGTTTGACCCTCAAAGTATCGCGGATGCCTTTAGCGACTATTATGGGTCTCTTTATAATTTATACCAATGTTAAAATAGATCTAATGTCCCGTACACACAAGCGGAAATCCTGCCAACAAAAGTCCGATGAGAGCTTTTGGTCGGAAAATGCGACCATGTGTATGCTCCATTGGACTTTTGCTGGCGGAATTCCAGCCAGCAAAAGATTGAGAGCAGGTTCTCTATTTTCGTCTGTATGCAATTCGGACGCTCAAAAAATCACGCATGCTCAGAATCAAGTACGAGACGGAAGCGCTCGGTCTGGTAAAACTAGCGTTCGTAATGGAGATAGCACATTCGTCACGCTGTAAATTTTTGGATCTTTTAATGCAGCGCATTCTTTTGTTCTTTATAATGCTAGAAGAATGAATTTGTTTTGCTGCTGATATTCACACAGCGTTCTGACAAACGTATTTCTTTATTATTTCTTGTGATCTCCTGAATAATCTTTTTTGTTTTTAAAGCCAGATCTCCATAATAATGTTTAGCATTATTTTTTATAGTCATCTTTTTTTTATTTATTTTTTTTTTAATCAAGATCTCCTGTTTTTTTGATTATTTGTATTTTTTTTTCTAGTGATCTCCATAATTTTTTATTTTTTTTGTGTGTGTCAAGTTTCCACAACAACATTATTATCTTGTATTTTTAAAGCTCAAGGAGGTTGGTTGTTGTTGCCTGTTAATTTGACATTGTATTTTTGAAATTTTCCTGCCTACTCACAAACAAAACTGTCCTTTTTGAATAAAAACACATAGGCAAGTATTTTCATATAAAAAAATCTCCATTTATTCTGGCTCCTAACAAAATAAACAGGAAGGCAACGCTGGAGAATTTGCTTGAATTTGCGATGCCTTTGTACCCCAGGGCACACATCAACTCTTTGTAAATAAAACTTGGTAGCCTGAGAAGTCCATATAATAGGGAGCACAATCTGGTCCAGGACTCCCACAGATCAGGAACAGCAGCAGATGACATATATGTCCCCAGGCTGTGGTACTACCACAGCCTGCGTCTTCTGTCAGACCAGACTGAACTCAGGCCATCACTTTCATGTATTCCTTGCAGCCTTCCCTCCACGCTTCCTTGCAGCCTTCCTTGCAGCCTTTCTTGGAGGCTGTGGCTCCGGAGGTGGACTTGTGGCAGGAGGAGGAGGATTGGCGAGCGCACATAAGTGCATGTCAGTAATTTGACCCCTCAACCCCTTCTGAAGGGCCTGAAAAATAATATTCTCACACATGAGGCGTTGGCCCTCCTCCATTTGCTGCAATTTTGCAGCTACATAGCAACCATAGACCTCTTCAGCGTCGGGGGTGTTTTCAGGGCTGCATTAGCATCCTTAATGAGACCCAGTGCTGCCTCCTCCATGTTACTCCCTTTCCTGGCCCTTTTTGTTGTAAGGCGGACGGGAGGCACCTGGGATTGGGTGAGGCTACTGGGCCTGGCCACCTCCTGGCTGACACTTACCCCCGCCTCCTCCTGTCTGCCACATTCCAAAGCCTTGTCCTGGCTGAGGTCTTCCTGTGTATGAAAAAGGGACATAGTTTTAGTTTTTGGTTCATCAATCAGGCACAATTTTCAGCTCATGACTGTTGCAAATTGAATATTAATAAATAGAAAAGACTATCATTCTGAGCCCAGCATTTTTCATTCTTGTCCCAATCATTTTTGGCCCCTACTGTCTATTGATATGTCAAACACTTTTTGTTCAATCATTCAATCATACATAGCAACCATAGGCCTCTTCAGCGTCTGGGGTGTTTTCAGGACTGCATTAGCATCCTTAATGAGGCCCAGTGCTGCCTCCTCCATGTTACTCCCTTTCCTGGCCCTTTTTGTTGTAAGGCGGAGGGGAGGCACCTGGGATTGGGTGAGGCTACTGGGCCTGGCCACCTCCTGGCTGACACTTATCCCCGCCTCCTCCTGTCTGCCACATTCCAAAGTCTTGTCCTGGCTGAGGTCTTCCTGTGTATGAAAAAGGGACATAGTTTTAGTTTTTGGTTCATCAATCAGGCACAATTTTCAGCTCATGACTGTTGCAAATTGAATATTAATAAATAGAAAAGACTATCATTCTGAGCCCAGCATTTTTCATTCTTGTCCCAATCATTTTTGGCCCCTACTGTCTATTGATATGTCAAACACTTTTTGTTCAATCATTCATTTGTTATCAATAATAACATCTAGTTAACAACACTAATTTTCGGACAATAAATGTTCAAAAATACTACACCTGGCTCCAGCTGGGCTCCTCAACTTTTTCCAGGATGGAAGGCCCAGGTTGGTCCTCGGAAGCCTCAGCTGGGGATGAGGGAAGGGTGGATGGAAGTGTAGAAAGTGATTCCCTGGCTTCAATCTGGTCTTCCAGAAACCGCATCCTGTTGTAGAACCACAGACTGGGTACATCCTTTGCTGCTGCTCCTGATTTCATGGAAGTCTGGACCTTATTAAGCTCCTTCCTATATGTGCTTCTCAAGCTACCAATGTTCTTCTCCATAAACTCGATGTCTGCGTCGGGGACCTGCGTCCTCACAAATTTCAGCAGTTTCTCCAGCGATGCCTAGCTGGTTTATTTCGATATAAGGGGTTTTTAACCTCCCACAAATTTCTCATATCCCTGTATCTGTCTATGAACTGGCCCATGAATTCCGGGTCTTTGAATTGTTTCATATTTGCTGCAAGACAAAACACAAGACTTATCTTATATAGGCCTCAATCTCGAATCAGTATAGGCCACTGATGTTCCAAGTTAAAATGTTACCTTCGTTCTCATGATCAGCACTTCCTCTACTAACAGATCGTACATATGACACACTCGTGTTATCTTTATATACACTGTGCATGCGCACTGAAAACCAGATACAAACCCACAAGCACAAACTGAAGAGCAGTAATGGAATGAAAAGCACGAGGCTGAAAAGCGTGAATCATCTCTCACCAAACTTCTACTAACACGAGATAAACACGAGATTAGCAGAAGGAGCCCAAGGGGTGGCGCACTGGGTATTGAACTTCCGTTTTATAGTCCCGTTGTATGTGTTGTACGTCACCGTGTTCTTGACGGTCGGAATTTGGTGTGACCGTGTGTATGCAAGACAAACTTGAGCGGAATTCCGTTGGAAAAACCATCCAAGGCTTTTCCAACGTAAATTTTGCTTGTGTGCATAAGAGTTTATTATCTTTGGTCATTTATGTCAGCGTCTGTAACATTTATTAATATATGGCAAATATTGTTCACCTTTTCTATAATGACAAAGTTGAATAAAAATTATTGATAAAAAAGAATAAAAAAAATAATATTTCAGGGGAAAATACACCCCCCCAACCCAAAAAAATACAATAAACCAAAGTAAAAAAAATTGCTCTAAAACACATCTGCAAACAGACATAGCAAACAAAATACAAAGAGAAAATACATGTGTTACAAACTCTATAAGGACACCCAAATGTACTCTCTTGATGGCCTCCCACACACACACAATCTTGCCGCTTTTCAGAGGTAAAGAATGCTATCTGCAAGCTTTATATAACATAGGTTTGGGTGCTAATGAGGCAATTGGAGCACAAAATAAGCCAACCCCCTGTCCAAAATTAAGCACATCATCCAGCACGGTACAAAATTACAGATGGAACAAACAAAGAGCCTAACATTGTTAAAAGTTAGACAACAAATACTATTGCACTCTATGGGAACTGACTTGTTAATTTTGCTAGTCCCAATTTGGCTGGCTTATATTCTAGTTATTGGCCTTAGAATGGGTATGGGGGCCCAGGCCAACCCTAAGGGACATATATCAATGTCGGCAATTTGGACAACCCATTACTCTGCCTGTAAAGTGGTGCATCTGTAGCATGTATCCAAAATGCTGCTTCAAAGATGTACGGCTTTAGAGAAAAGTTACAAATCTACATTGCAGCTGCAAGATTTTAACACAAAACAAAAAATAGCCTGCCCTCCCCTCAATACATACAAGGCCATTTGGGTCTGTTAAGGCTTGAAATGAGAACCCCCACGTGAAAAATCCCACCCCAAACTCAAAAAATATTGTGCTCCTCTCACACACTAACAAATCTCTAACCAAACACACAGCAAGCCAACCCATGAAAGAGGGGTGGTTGCTTGGGGGCAGGAGGGGCTTGGGCACCCCAAAAGTCAACCACCTTGTTCCCATATTCAGGGGGACAAGGGCCTCTTCCACACAACCCTAGGCTGGGGTTGTGGGGGGCTGCAGACAGGGGGCTTTACGGAATGTGGAAAGCCCCTTTAAACTAGTAAGTACAAGGTGCTTTGTGGTTGGTATTGTGCTGAGCCCTACATGCCCCAAAGGCAGCCACCTATGTTGAGTGCATGTGGCCTTGTATGGCTCAGGAGGGGGTTGGGGGTTCGCTCTTATCACCCCTTTCCTAGCAGGCCCTGTTGTATGCTCTGAAAAAGGATGTGGTTTGGATTGGTGAAAGCAGCTCCCAGCCTTTGGAGAATGGAGTGGAGTGTGGTGTTCCCTTTTAAAAGCAAAAGCTAGCCCATGGAAATCCAAGGGGTTAGATGGGGGGGACAAGAGCATTGTAGAATGGAGTGTGGAGTTCCCCTTTAAAAGCAAAAGCTAGCCCAAGGAAATCATATGCGTTAGAGGGGGAAGGTTAAATGCCCTTTTAGGAGAAGCCAGATGAGCGAGAGTCTTTTTACATAATTTTAACAAAAAAAAAGGTGCATGTCACATGTTGGCAACGTAACATGCTAACATGACCTGTGTGCAAATATCCTTAAAAAATACATAAAGGTGAACCAGCGTAAAAATAAAAATGGCAAGTTTAGAGGTGCGCCTGTTAAACCCATGCAATTGCATTTACGTTGCTTGACATTTTTTGGCCGCGCAGTGAACAAATGCATTTGAATGAGTGCAAGAGCTGCTTGTGCATGCACAGTGCTTACATTGATCTTGCACAGTTCTAAACGTACTTGCAGGCACAGCAGGCTTGCTCTGAAAAAGTTACTTTCTTATTCTATTTTTGGCATATTTGTTACTTGGGCAGTTGTTAATAAACTTCCTCACATCACCCCACATCACCCCATAATATTGGCACCTCCATCTTCTGTTAATATTGAATTGAAGATGCCGTGCGCCATGTCCATAGCGGCGCACAGATTGCAGTCTCCCATGCGCCAAGATCGCTATAGTAAATGGGGGATTCGCGCTCTGTTCCTGGCACACTGTTTCGTAAATAGGAAAATGTGCGTTGTGCCTCGCCGTGCGCCTCTACTGATGGCGCACTGCTTTCGTAAATCAGCCCCATAGTGTTTAGAATGCCAGGGATGGGTTCCTGAGTGGGAGATACATTTCCCCACTATTTGAGTTGATGTCCCTTTTAAGGGAGAGTTCAGGAGAAATCACACCATACAGGGTGAGGGGTTTCTGGGGTAGTCTGGTCAGAGAGGAGAGGACTGATTTACATTGCTCTCTGGATTGGACATGGAATTCGGCGGCTCAGAGAAACTTTGAGTGAGAAAGAGTCTCCAAACCCTGATTACAAGGACTTTGGTCCCAAAAGGGTTAGCCTGTCTGCAGGGGAGCCCAGAAGGGAAACAGGAAATAGCCATCAGGTGCCTATGAGGTAGAGTAGAGCAGCACACAGCTGAGTGACTAGTGTCGACTAGCTGGTGATTGAAACACAATTGCTGAATAGGGATGAGCCGAACACCCCCCCCGGTTCGCTTCGCTGCAGAACATGCGATCAGACCAAAAATTTGTGCGAATACCAAAAGTCTATGGGACTCGAATGTGAAAAATCAAAAGTGCTAATTTTAAAGGCTAATATGCAAGTTATTGTTATAAAAAGTGTTTGGGGACCCGGGTCCTGCCCCAGGGGACATGTATCAATGCAAAAAAAAGGTATTCCCATTTTTTCTGGAGCAGTGATTTTAATAATGCTTAAAGTGAAACAATAAAAGCGTAATATTCCTTTAAATATTGTGCCTGAGGGGTGTCTATAGTATGCCTGTAAAGTGGCGCATTTTCTCGTGTTTAGAACAGTCCCTGCACAAAATGACGTTTCTAAAGGAAAAAAGTAAATTGAAACTGCTTGCGGCTGTAATGTAATTTTGCCCCCCCCCCAACCCATTACCAGGCCCTTCGGGTCTGGTATCAATATTAAGGTGAACCCCGCGCCCAAATTATAAAAAAAGGCGTGGGGCCCCCCAGGCCCTATATACTCTGAACAACAGCAGTATACGGGCGGTCCCCGAGTTACAAACAAGATAGGGACTGTAGGTTTGTTCTTAAGTTGAATCTGTTTGTAATTTGGAACAGGTACATTTTATAAGTGTAGCTCCAGCCAAAAAATCTATTTTTAAGCTTTTTGGATAACATAGGGAAGGGTTATCATCACCCCTGTAACATTTGTTTTGCTGTCTGTGCCCCTGTTCACAAGATTTCACCTCACTTTCTGTCCCAATGACAATTGGTTTTCGAAAATTTTGGGTTATTAGGGAAACAGGGATTGGTGATAAAGCATCAGTGGGGAGACACCTTTTTCCCATATTAACTCTTACAGGAGAGAATTTCCCTTCCTAGGGGTAGATTTCCTCTTAGTTCCTGTTGTTTCCCTCCATTTATAAGTCGGATGTTTGAAAATAGGGGACCGCCTGTATATACTATACGGCCTGCCCTATACACTCTGCGGAAAATTGGGCCTTAGGTGTTGGTGGTACCAGAACACTGTAAGTCCTCACAGTTACTCTTGGTGGGCGCTGGAACGGGCCCTGCTGTGAAATATTATATCAAGAATTGTAATGACATGCCCATGTTAAACAGGGGCAGAAAAATTGGGCCTTAGGCAGTGGTGGTGGTGGTGGCACAACACTGTAAAGCCTCACAGATACTTTTGTTGAGTGCAGGAACAGGCCCTGCTGTGAAATATTAGATCAAAAATTGTAATTACGCGGCCCTGTTAAACAGGGGCAGAAAAATTGGGCCTTAGGCGGTGGTGGTGGTGGTGGTAGTGGTGGCACAACACTGTAAAGCCTCACAGATACTTTTGTTGAGTGCAGGAACAGGCCCTGCTGTGAAATATTAGATCAGAAATTGTAATTACGCGCCCCTGTTAAACAGGGGCAGAAAAATTGGGCTTTAAGGGGTGGTGGCACAACACTGTAATGCCTCACAGATACTTTTGTTGAGCACAGGAACAGGCTCTGCTGTGAAATATTAGATAAAAAATTGTAATTACGTGCCCCTGGTAAGTAGGGGCAGAAAAATTGGGCCTTAAGCGGTGGTGGAGGTGGTGGCACAACACTGTAAAGCCTCACAGATACTTTTGTTGAGCACAGGAACAGGCCCTGCTGTGCAATATTAGATCAAAAATTGTAATTACGTGCCCTTGTTAAACAGAGGCAGAAAAACTGGGCCTTAGGTAGTGGTGGTGGTGCCCTGAACTGAAAATATTCTTAGAAGCTATCATCATGAAAATTGAGGAGGAATAGGATACTCACTCAGCATAATAGGATAGTCACTCAGCATATGCAGTCTTCAAGGGATCCCACATCCATAGAAAAATAATTCGGTAACATCAGCATCAGGTGCTTGGTAGCTGGTGATCCAAGACTGATTCATTTTTATGAATGTGAGCCGATCAACAGAGTCTGTGGACAGTCAACTCTCGATATGAGATCCAAAGAGCTGTCACTATCAGTGAAGCAAGCCATCATTAGGCTGAAAAAACAAAACAAACCCATCAGAGAGATATCAAAAACATTAGGTGTGGCCAAATCAACTGTTTGGAACATCCTTAAAAAGAAAGAACGCACCGGTGAGCTCAGCAACACCAAAAGACCCGGAAGACCAGGGAAAACAACTGTGGTGGATGACCGAAGAATTCTTTCCCTGGTGAAGAAAACACCCTTCACAACAGTTGGCCAGATCAAGAACACTCTCCAGGAGGTAGGTGTATGTGTGTCAAAGTCAAAAATCAAGAGAAGACATCACCAGAGTGAATACAGAGGGTTCACCATAAGATGTAAACCATTGGTGAGCCTCAAAAACAGGAAGGCCAGATAAGAGTTTGCCAAACAACATCTAAAAAAGCCTTCACAGTTCTGGAACAACATCCTATGGACAGATGAGACCAAGATCAACTTGTACCAGAGTGATGGGAAGAGAAGAGTATGGAGAAGGAAAGGAACTGCTCATGATCCAAAGCATACTACCTCATCAGTGAAGCATGGTAGTGGTAGTGTCATGGCGTGGGCATGTATGGCTGCCAATGGAACTGGTTCTCTTGTATTTATTGATGATGTGACTGCTGACAAAAGCAGCAGGGTGAATTCTGAAGTGTTTCGGGTAATATTATCTGCTCATATTCAGCAAAATGCTTCAGAACTCATTGGACGGTGCTTCACAGTGCAGATGGACAATGACCCAAAGCATACTGCGAAAGCAACCAAAGAGTTTTTTAAGGGAAAGAAGTGGAATGTTATGCAATGGCCAAGTCAATCACCTGACCTGGATCCGATTGAGCATACATTTCACTTGCTGAAGACAAAACTGAAGGGAAAATGCCCCAAGAACAAGCAGGCGTGGGGCCCCCAGGCCCTATATACTCTGAACAGTGGTATACAGGCGGTGCAAAGAAGACAGGGACTGTAGGTTTGTTGTTATGTAGAATCTGTTTGCAATTGTGAACTGGTACATTTTTAAAGTGTAGCTCCAGCCAAAAAATCTATTTTTAAGCTTATTGGAAAACATAGGGAAGGATTATCACCCCTATAACATTTGTTTTGCTGTCTGTGCACCTCTTCAGAAGAGGTCATTCTATCCCAATGACAAATGTTTTTTGAAAATTTGAGGTTGTTAGTGAAACAAGGATTGGTGATAAAGCATCAGTGAAGAGGAGACACGTTTTTCCCAGAATAACTCTTACAGGAGAGAATTTCCCTTCCTGGGGGTAGATTTCATCTCACTTCCTGTTGTCTTCTTCCGGTTGCAAGTAGGAGTCGTTTGTAAGCTGGATGTTTGAAAGTAGGGGCCTGCCCTATATACTCTGCAGAAATTGGGGCCTTAGGTGTTGGTGTTGCCACAACACTGTAAGCCCTCACAGTTACTCTTGGTGGACGCAGGAATGGGCCCTGCTATGAAATATTAGATCAAGAATTGTAATTAAATGGCATTGTTGAACAGTGGTACAAAAATTGGGCCGGTGGTGGTGGTGGTGGTGCTGGTGCCACAACACTGTAAGTCCACACAGTTACTCTTTGTGGGCGCTGGAACGGGCCCTGCTGTGAAATATTAGATCAAGAATTGTAATTACATGCACCTGTTGAACAGGGGCAGAAAAATTGGGCCTTTGGTGGTGGTGGTGTTGCCACAACACTGTAAGCCCTCACAGTTACTCTTGGTGGGCGCAGGAATGGGCTCTGCTGTGAAATATTAGATCAAGAATTGTAATTACATGTCCCTGTTGAACAGGGGCAGAAAAATTGGGCCTTGGGCACTGGTGCCACAACACTGAAACCCCTCACAGATGCTATAGTTGGAGCGCAGGAATGAGCCCTGCTGCAAAGTATTGCATCAAAAACTGTAATTATATGCCCCTGTTAAACAGGGGCAGAAAATTTGGGCCTTGGGCACTGGTGCTGGTGCCACAACACTGCAACCCCTCACAGATACTCTAGTTGGAGCACAGGAATGAGCCCTGCTGCAAAGTATTGCATCAAAATTGTAATTACACGCCCCTGTTAAACGGGGGCTGAAAAATTGGGCCTTGGGCACTGGTGCTGGTGCCACAACACTGCAACCCCTCACAGATACTCTAGTTGGAGAGCAGGAATGAGCCCTGCTGCAAAGGTCCAGAACCAAAAATGTTCTTACAAGCTATCAGCATGAAAATTGAGGAGGAAAAGGATTGCCACTCAGCATAACAGGATAGTCACTCAGCATCAGCATAAGGCAGTCTTGCAGGGATCTCACATTAAAAAAAAAAAACAATCGGTTACATCAGCATCAGGTGCTTGGTAGCTGGTGATCCAAGACTGATTCATTTTTATGAAGGTCAGCCGATCAACCGATTTGGTGGACAGGCGCACCCTGTGATTGGTTACAAAGCCTCCAGCAGCACTGAATGTGCGTTACGAAAGAACGTTTGATGCAGGACAGGCCAGTAGCTCAATTGCATACTGTGCAAGCTCTGGCCAGTGATCCATCCTCAAGACCCGGTAATCCAGAGGATTTTCGGTGGGAAAGGTGTCCAAGTCTGATCTTGCCCCAAGGTAATCCTGCACCATGTGAATTAGACGCTGGTGATGGTTGCTAGAACCGGCTGCGGACTAAAAAATTGTCTGAACGCATCGGTCAGACGGCCACCTTCTCCACTGCTCCTTCTTTGGCTGACCGAAGCCTCAGCAACACGTTGTCCAGGAGGACCAGGAAATTGTAACCTCCCAGGCTCTGGAAACATGTTGCACAAACCTTTCTGTGAGGCCCCCCGAAGATGTTTCATCCTCTGCTCCCTCTGCGATAGCAAGATAAGGTCCGCAACCTTACCCTTGTAACGTGGATCAAGGAGGGTTGCCAGCCAGTAATCATCCCTCCCCTTGATACCACGAATACAAGGATTCTTCCGCAGGCTTTGCAGGATCAGGGAGGCCATGGAGCATAGGTTTGCTGAGGCATTCGGTCCAGAGTCCTCTGGGTCACTAAGGACGACATTATCTGCAGCCACCTCCTCCCAGCCATGTACAAGTCTATGGGTTTCTTTGGACTGTAAATGATCCCATGAAGACTGCTGCTGATGCTGAGTGCCAGGCTCCACCTCCATGCTGACACAATCCTCCTCCTCCTCGTCCTCTTCCTGTGTGATTGGCGGGCACGCAGGAGCACTGTCTGGATAAAGGGGTCCTTGAGAGGTAAGGAAGTCCTCCTCTTCCTTCCTCTGTTCTGCCTCAAGTGCCCTGTCCATTATTCCACGCAGCGTGTGCTCCAACAGGTGGACAAGAGGGACAGTGTCACTGCTCACCATCCTCATGACCTCCTCAAATGGTAACAGTACAGTGCATGCATCCCTGATCATAGCCCACTGGTGTGGGGAAAAAAAACAAGCTCCCCTGACTCTGTCCTGGTGCCATAGTCGCAAAGGTACTCATTCATGGCCATCTGCTCCGTGTGCAGCCGCTGCAGCATGGCAAACGTTGAGTTCCACCTGGTGGGCATGTGACAGATTAGGCGGTTCTTGGGCAGGTTAAATTCCTTTTGGAGGTTAGCCAGCCGAGCACTGGCATTATATGACCTGCGGAAATGCACACAGACTTTCCTGGCCTGCATCAGGACATCCTGTAAGCCCGGGTACCTGCCCAAGAACCGCTGCACCACCAACTTAAGGATGTGAGCCAAACAGGGCACATGGGTCAGTTGTCCCTGTCGGAGGGCGGAGAGGAGGTTGGTGCCATTGTCGCAAACCACCATACCTGGCTTAAGCTTGCATGGCGTCAACCACCTCTGAACCTGCCCCTGCAGAGCTGACAGAATTTCTGCCCCAGTGTGGCTCTTGTCCCCTAAGCACACCAGCTCAAGCACCGCATGACATCTTTTTGCCTGCGTGCTTGTGTAGCCCCTTGAACGCCTATGGAGCACCGCTGGTTCCGAGGACAAATTAGCACAGGAAGGCCCAAAGGTGACAAAATACCAGCAGGGAAAAGCTCTTCTGACAGCTCCAAACTGCCAGGAGACACCTGCTGTTGGACCTCAGTACTGCACGCCAAATGATCGATATTACCAGCGGAGGGGACCTTTCCTGACAGTACCCCCCCTCGAAGGAGCGACCTCTGGACGCTCCAACTAGCCGTTGCTGGGGAAAGTCCATGGATTCCAGTCGGGCCGCGGGCACCTCAAGATGGGCAGCAGCCACTTCAAGCTGGGCAGCGGGCAGTGGCACATCAGGCTGGGTAGCAGACAGGAACACACCAGGCTGGGCAACGGACAGGAACACATCAGGCTGGGCAACAGACAGGAACACACCAGGCTGGGCAACGGACAGGAACACACCAGGCTGGGCAGCAGACAGGAACACATCAGGCTGGGTAGCAGACAGGAACACACCAGGCTGGGCAGCAGACAGGAACACACCAGGCTGAGCAGCAGACAGGAACACACCAGGCTGAGCAGCAGACAGGAACACACCAGGCTGGGCAGTGGACAGGAACAAATCAGGCTGGGCAGTGGACAGGAACACATCAGGCTGGGCAGCGGACAGGAACACATCAGGCTGGGCAGCAGACAGGAACACATCAGGCAGACAGGAACACACCAGGCTGGGCAGCGGACAGGAACACACCAGGCTTGGCAGCGGACAGAAACACACCAGGCTGGGCAGCGGACAGGAACAAATCAGGCTGGGCAGTGGACAGGAACACATCAGGCTGGGCAGCGGACAGGAACACATCAGGCTTGGCAGCAGACAGGATCACATCAGGCTGGGCAGTGGACAGGAACACATCAGGCTGAGCAGCGGACAGGAACACATCAGGCTGGTCAGCGGACAGGAACACATCAGCCTGGGCAGCAGGTTCCGGGTCGTCGAGCTGAGCAGCGGGCAATGAGACATCAGACTGGAAAGTGGGCACGTCAGGCTGGAAAGCAGGCTCATGGAGAGTGATGGATGAAGGGCGCGTGATCAGTTGCTCACATCAAAAAGTAAAAAAATGTATTCAAATGAAAAAGCCAATAAAGGCAAATAAAAGCGATTAAATAATGCCAATACTACGTATCAATACAAACAGGTAACAAAATATAAAAAACATGGAAATTTAAAGATAAAAATGGGTTAAAAGTATCATGAGCCTATATTGAGGCGGGTGTTTAGAGTTGGCTGACGCGTTTCCAGGATAACCTCTTCATCAGAGCCTTTGAGAACCAGGGCGCAGTCTCTATGGGCCAGTAGGCCAAAATCATTACATCAACATAATGGCTGGTTGGAAAAGATGGCCTGAAATGGGGAATATGGTTTTCTGTGTTCCATACCAGTCCACGTATAAGCGTTCTATGTGGTAGTAGAAGGTGTGTGTGTTCTCCTTTAGATTTGTAGAGAAGGGATTGTAGGATGGTGTGGACCTGTCACTGGCTGGATGAAAGGGAGATTATTCAGCCTGTCTGCGTCCTCCTGGGAAAGTGCTGTCCTGTATTAGAGAGGGTGGAGGGGGGTGAAGATCTCTTGAGGGGTTACTGCAGCCAAGTGTGTCTGCAGCTGTCTCTCTGCCTCAGATAAAAGAGTGATAGCAGGGAAAGCGGGCTCATCAGGCCGGAAAGCGGGCTCATCAGGCCGGAAAGCGGGCTCATCAGGCCGGAAAGCGGGCACATCAGGCTGGAAGGCGGGCACATCAGGCTGGCGAGCGGGCACATCAGGCTGAAAAGTAGGCACTGGCACCACCGGCGGGAACACTGGCACCTCTGCCTGGAACACTGGCACCTCAGGCTGGAACACTGGCCCCTCCGGCTGGTACACTGGCCCCTCCGGCTGGAACACTGGCCCCTCAGGCTGGAACACCTCCGACTGGAACACTTGCCCCTCAGGCTGGAACACCTCTGGCTGGAACACTGGCCCCTCAGGCTGGAAAACCTCTGGCTGGAACACTGGCCCCTCAGGCTGGAACACCTCCGGCTGGAACACTGGCCCCTCAGGCTTTAACACCCCTGGCTGGAACACTGGCACCTCCAGCTGGAACACTGGCACCTCAGGCTGGAACACCTCCGGCTGGAACACTGACACCTCCGGCTGGAACACTGGCCCCTCAGGCTGGAACACTGGCCCCTCAGGCTGGAACACTGACCTCTCAGGCTGGAACACTGACCCCTCAGGCTGGAACACTGGCACCTCAGGCTGGAACACTGGCACCTCAGGCTGGAACACTGGCACCTCTGGCTGGAACACTGGCCCCTCAGGCTGGAACACTGGCCCCTCAGGCTGGAACACCTCCAGCTGGAACACTGGCACCACTGGCTGGAACACTGGCACCTCAGGCTGGAACACTGGCCTCTCAGGCTGGAACACTGGCACCTCAGGCTGGAACACGTCAAGCTGGAACACTGGCACCTCTGGATGGAACACTGGCCCCTCAGGCTGGAACACTGGCCCCTCAGGCTGGAACACTGGCACCTCAGGCTGGAACACTGGCACCTCAGGCTGGAACACTGGCACCTCAGGCTGGAACACTGGCACCTCAGGCTGGAAGGTGGGTACCAGGATATCAGGCTGGAAAGCGGGCATCAGGACATCGAACTGGATAACAGGCACTGGGACATCAGACTGGATAACAGGCACTAGGACGTCAGACTGGATAGCAAGCACTGGGACGTCAGACTGGATAGCAAGCACTGGGACGTCAGACTGGGTTGCAAGCACTGGGCCGTCAGACTGGGTAGCAAGCACTGGGATGTCAGACTGGATTGGATTAGCTGGTGCGGAGGCAGGTTGGGTTACTGGCAGGATTGTCTTGGTTGGAAAAAACTTTCGTTTTTTCTTGGGTTTAGTCACTGAGGCTCTGTAGGTGGGGGGTGCAGCAGACTGGAAAGGAGGATTGGGATATGGTGGAGAAGAGATAACAGTAGCTGGGGGAAGTTTTTGTGGATTAGTAGGCAGCTGAGAAGAGGCAGGTGGGTTGAATGCAGGATAGGTACAGGGAGCAGAGACAGGATATGAGTATCTGGTTGGGAGCAATGTATACTGAGCTGCAACTGAGTTTGGCGTGAGTGATGGGGAGACAGACTTGTGGGCAGGTAGGTGTCTGATGGCAGAGGTGGTTTGTTGTGGATTGGTTGGGGCTGGTTGTAACATATCAGACCATGCTGAGAGTATGGGTTGGACAAAGGACGGATCCCACGCTCTAACAAGAGTCTGTATTGAGTGAATACACTCCAAAAGCTTCTGCTGAGAACAGATGGAATAGTGCTCAAAAAAGCATGTGGAATCATCCTCTAACAGCCACACCAGAGACTCCACCTGATCAGCACTGAAAGGGGGAGAATAATCATCACTGGTCTTAGGAACACAGGACAGGGCTAGTTCAGCATATATTTGGATCAAAGGCTGCACATCCCCAAACAACATACAGCCCTGGTCAACCAGGGAGTGAGCCAAATGGATGAGCTCAAGTAGATGGTCATTGGTCCACTCTTTTAGTGACTGGCAGAGATACTCGCCACTTTCTGACGCCAGCAGAGCATAATATGGGATCACATTGGGATTCATTCCAACAAAGCCAGCAGAACCAAGATGGTTCCTCTATGCATCCACTTCTGGTCAGGGATGGCCTTGGTATTCAGTCATGTACCAGATAAGACCAGACCTGTGTGGACTGCAACAGAGGAAACCCAGACATGTATAAGTGAAAATATAAATGATTTATTAAAGATAAATGAATAAATATAACACAACCTCCTCCAATATCACTCAGTGCACCACAACCAATACAAAACAGAACCTCACAAACAATAATAATAACAGAACAAGTATATACTAGTAAGGGAAATACCGAGATCGTAAACAGAGCCAAGCCAGGGTCGTCAACAGGAGGTCAGCAGCTGGGGAAGGGAAACAAACAGGACAAAGAGAGGATGGATGGATCACAGGAGGGACGGGTAAGATACAAGGCTCAGGGTCCAGGGTTCAGGTAACAGACAGGGAACAGGATCCACAGGTTCTAGAAATCAGGTTTCAGGAATCAGGCAAGCAGGACGCAAGCTGCAGGTCAGGGCTCAAGGAATACCAAGGCAAGATGTGCGTGCACTTGCCAGGTATTTATACTTCAGCTGCTAATTAAAGTCAAGTGACACCTGTCTGCAGAGGGGAATACCTATTCCATACTGCCAGGATCCCTCCACTGGTGGACGCCAGTACTGCAGCCCAAAGGTGAAAAAAAAACAGCAGGGAAAAGCTCTTCTGACAGCTCCAAACTGCCAGGAGACACCTGCTGTTGGACCTCAGTACTGCACGCCAAATGATTGATATTACCAGCGGAGGGGACCTTTCATGACAAGACTCTACCAACTGAAAAAGCAGCAGTTGAAGTGCTAGCAATTTAGCCAAGCTAGCATTCAACCGCTGGGCATGTGGATGGCTGGGAGCGAACTTCTTTCGGCAGTGCAGCAGCTGGGGCAGGGAAATTTGCCTGGTACAATCTCACGCTGGTGAGCAGATTGCCCACAAGTACTTGGCTGTGACACACCTAATTCTACACCTTCATTCCTCTCAGTGCAGGTTTCAGAGAGGACTGAAGGTATAGTGGGGTTGGAGATCCCAGCTGATGAGGAGCAAGGAGAGGTCCGCTTTGTTCTTTGGTGTGGGTCTTTTAGGTACGCTTGTCAGCGCACTGCATGGCAGGTCGACATATGTCTGGTCAAGCATGTGGTGCCCAAGCGGGTGATGTTTTGGCCACGCGAGATACGTTTGAGACATATGTTGCAAATAGCAGCAGTGGGATCTGATGCACTCGTCTCTAAAAAAAAGCCCACACCAAAGAACTTTTGGAATAACGTGCAGAGACAGCAGCGCCCTGCAAATGTGGAGCTCTGCGTGTGATGCAGTCGGTGTGCTGCCCTTAAGCTGGCCCCTGGAGGGCATTCTGCCTCGTTGGAGATGTGCCTCCTCCTCCTCCTCTTTCCTATCAGGCACCCACGTGGAGTCAGTGACCTCATCATCCCCTCCCTCCTCATCACTGGAGCAAAGCTGGCAGTATGCTGCAGCTGGGGGAACATGACTGCCAGATTGCTGTCCTTCTTGGGCACCCCCTCTCTCTGGGCTCACGTTACTGCATTCCTCTAGCTGGGTACCATCATCGGAGCCTTCAAAACGCTGGGCATCCTCCTGGAGCATGTATCCAACACTGTGGTCAAACAGTTCGGGGGACTCCTCAGGAGGACATGGTGGGGCTAGGGAAGGAGTGACTGATGCTATTGAGCCGAGGAAAGAGGCCGCATTGGCAGCTGCTTTGCCAGACAAAGTACCCTGAGCCTGGGTGAGAGAGGATGAGAAGGATGAGGACGGCTTGGTCATCCACTCTACCAAGTTTTCCGCATGTTGCGGCTCAACGTGGCCAGCTGCCGAAAAAACAGTCACGTGCTGATGAGGATGGACCGTCTCCATGACCAGCACTGTTGCCTCTAGACACAGAGCCTGCTTGCCCTATTTTATTGGCTTGTGACTGTCTGCCTGTCCTTGGCGGCCTTCCAGACATACTAATGGCCTGCAGTGAGATGTAGCTGCACAAAGCTGGGATGTATATATATATTGATACTGCAGCTAGCAGAATCAACTGCCTGCCTGTAGTATTGTTTGTATGAGAACACCAGCAATTGTCTTCAGGTAGCTTTAGGTGCACACTGTTGAGAGGACACAGTACACTAACTGTAAATACTGCAGCTGCCTGCCTGTGGTATTAATAGGATCAGAACAACAGCAATAGTCTTCAGGTAGATTTAGGTGCACACTGTGCAGAGGACGCAGTACACTAACTGTAAATACTGCAGCTGCCTGCCTGTGGTACTAATAGGATCAGAAGAACACCACCAATTTTCTTCAGGTAGTTTTAGGTGCACACTGTGCAGAGGACACAGTACACTAACTGTAAACACTGTAGCTGCCTGCCTGTGGTATTAATAGGATCAGAACAACAGCAATTGTCTTCAGGTATCTTTAGGTGCACACTGTGCAGAGGACGCAGTACACTAACTGTAAATACCGCAGATGCCTGCCTGTGGTACTAATAGGATCAGAAGAACACCACCAATTTTCTTCAGGTAGCTTTAGGTGCACACTTTGCAGAGGACAAACTACACTAACTGTAAATACTGTAGCTAATAGGACTAATAGGATCAGAAGAACACCAGTAACTTTCTTCAGGTAGCTGTAAATACTGTAAAAACACCTGCCTGCCTGTCAGTAGGAAGAGAATAACAGGAACAAATCTAGCTAAACTGAATACAGTGTATATATACAGTATGTGTATATATATATATATATATATATATATATATATATATATATATATATATATATACATACAATACCTAGGATGCATATATATATATACCGTATATATATATATATATATATACACAATACTCTGTAAATGCAGCTAACTGACTCATCTGCCTACTCTATCTAACTTAAATCAAATGACACTGTCTCTCTGTCTATCTCTCTGCTGCCGCCACAACACACTACACAAGGCCGTCATGCAGGCGGCCTTATATATTGTGGGGCGTGTACTAAACCCCCTGAGCCATAATTGGCCAAAGCCACCCTGGCTTTGGCCAATTACGTCTCTCTGTACAGACGGCGCTGTGATTGGCCAAGCCTGCGGGTCATAGTGCATGCTTGCCCAATCATCAGCCAGCAATGCACTGCAATGCCGCAGTGAATTATGGGCCGTGACGCGCCACTTGAATTTGAGTTTGGTCGAACATGCGATGTTCGAGTCAGACATGGGTTTGACTCGAACTCGAAGCTCATCCCTAGTCCCAATATTTATGGACTTGACTGTATACTTGGGTCAATAAGTTTTCCCAGTTTTTTGTGGTAAATTAGGGGCCTCGGCTTATATTCGGATTGACCTATACTTAATTATATATGGTACTTTGTCTGGTCCATATCCCAGACTATTGTGGGGTAAGACTTCTATGTTTATCCGTTATTTCTATTAGATTTTTTGTTCATTTTTCTATTCATTGATTCCATTTACATATCGCACATGGGGGTTGTAATATTTAATCCAAGGTGTATAACATACTGATGTTAAAATATATTGTTTATTTACATATATATACAGTATATATTTACATATATATATATATTTTTATATATATATATATATATATGTAGCGATGTAGTTGCCACTAGTAACTAGTAACATCCACAAAATCACCCCACTGCCAGACCTTCATATTTCACCTCAGAGACAATAAACAGTCATTTGCTTTGTTTTTGTTTGTTTTTTATTGGGGGTTATAACTTGGTTGGGGAAAGGGGTATATGGGGATGCCCATAGATCAAATGTTTTGCCATCATATTTATAGGTTTTATAGATTAGAACTTAGTTTGAGCCTGAAGGAATGATGTGCATGTTTAACAGCTCCCCTGAATCACCAATATTGCTCTTCCTCTGCGTAACTCTTGCAGACTATTGCTCCCGAAATGACCGTGTAATGACGAGGACTTCACCCATGACCGTGTAAGGGTGAAGTTCCCAGAAATCCTCTCCTCCTGCACAAACTTAGCACATACATTTCTTGTCACATCTTCTTCTGTAAGCAAAATAACCCACTCTGAATAGTCTCTAATGCTGACTGCTGATTGCTTGCTGCTACTAGGCCAGAGGCCTGCAGTACCTCTCCCTGGAGGCCTAGTAGGTTAAAAGCATGTGCTGAATGGTGGACTACTGTTCCCAGCTAACCCATCCTGCAAATCCTGTGCCCTCAAGCCACATCGATTTGACACTATTCTCCACAGTCTCTCCTCTGATCCAGGACTCCTCATCAATGACCGAGTCCATGATGAAGAATTTAACCAGATCGTACGTTCCGACAGCTTCACCTGAACCTCTGCTCTAGGAGTTCCTCATCAATGACTGTGTAATGATGAAGAACTCACCAATGACCGGGTAAAGGTAAAGTTCCCTCACAGTTCTCCCGGGGCCTCCTCCTGCACTCGGTGCACCCCCTCCCAGATGGGGGTGCCATCCTGCTAATGTGTAGTACTCCATTCTCCACTTCTCCCAGCTGACAATTCCCCCCAGTGGCCTGTTACCTCAGCTTATATAGGAGGCCCGCCCCCTGCCAATTCCAGTTGGGGATTGGCCAGGGCTCCCACATGAGCTGCCTGCCACGCCAGTTCCAGGCCCTGCCCCAATCCAGAACATTCTCCCTGGAAGCAGGGGAGGCGTGTCAGCACTGAAGCACAGGTGGTCACACCCACTGCTACACTAACCACTCCCTGCTCCCAGATCAAAACAAACAGGCCTAGCTCACAGCACAGGCCTGCCTAAATTTACCTGTGCTGACAGTCTCCCTAGCAAAAAATCCTTTGCTAGCACTTTCCTATGGTAAAGGGTGCTACATATATAATTAATTTGTGTTGTTATTTTTCCTTCTTTGTAGTGGTGTTTTATTGATTCTGATTAACAACTTTGATTGTGTTGATCCTTGTGGGTCCTGATAAAGCGGTGTGGCCGCAAAATGCGTAGACCCCATTTCAAGGACATACATCGAACCACCACAAGTTTTTTCTGAAATTTGCAAATGTTTTTAATTGACTGTCAATAAAATTTGTCATTTTTATACAAGTTGTATAAGATGTTATTACATTTGATGGTCACCAGAGGTGACCCACTATGAAAGTCCCCGTATACTACATTCTTTTATTCGCTACATTTTGGGATGATACCCTGCTAGACCATATTTATATCTACCTTTACAACACCCCACTCCATTTACCGTTAGTACATATTTTGTACATTTAGGAATGCAGTCAGCTCTTCTTTAAAACAATCTACTGAGCTTGCCAGATCTAGTTCTTAAGGAAGCCTATTCCACATTTTTACAGCTCTTGCTGTAAAGTAGCCTTTCTGTATAAGAAAGTTAAATCTCTTTTCCTCAAGACTTAAAGAGTACTCCCTTGTCCTTTGTAATGAGCTTAAAGTGAATAACTCTACACCAAATTCACTATATGGACCACTTATGTATTTATACATGATGAGCATATCCCCCCTTAATCACAAATACTCAAGAGAGAATAAATTCAATTCAGCTAATCTTTCCTCGTAGCCAAAGTCCTGCATGCCTCTTATCAGTTTGTCTGCCCTTCTCTGCATCAGCCTCAAGTTCCCAAACATTCTTTTATGAACTGGTACTCAAAACTGAATTGCATATTCCAAATGAGGTTGACTAATTAGTAGGGTTGTACCAATACTGATACTAGTATCAGTGCCGATACCGAGCATTTGCACGAGTACTTGTACTCGTGCAAATGCTCCGATGCCTAATCCAATACTTGGGCAGCCTCAGAGATGATTGGTGTGGTGGTGGGGGGAGTTACAATCACCGATCTCCCTGTGTGGCTTTCAATAAATCAGCTGACAGCCACTTCTCCTTCTCTCCCTCCCGCTGCTTTCAGCTGCTTTATTAAAAGCCACAAAAAGAGATCAGTGATTGTAACTCCCCCCACCACCACACTGACCACCCCAGACTGTCTCCTGTGTCCTCCTCCGGTCCCCCTCCATGTCCTCCTCCAGACCCCGACCATGTCCTCCTCTGGTCCCCCTCCGTGTCCTCCTCCAGTCCCCCTCTGTCCCAGATCTGTCAGGATGGAGAGCGGAGGAAGGAGCCGGTAAATATGTCATTTACCGGCTCCTTCCTTTATTGAATGCAGAGTCAGTGACCACTGACTCTGTCCTTTCATAACTGAGCATCGTAAACTGTGTTTACGATGCTTCAGTTTATGAATGGAGAGGAGCCTCTGTGTCTTAAGTCCCTTTCCCTGTATCAAAGGGGAGATGTCAGGGGATATTTCACCAAAGCCCCCCCCCCCCAAACAGGGCTGATAAATGAAAAAAATAATGATGAAAAAAAGCAAGAATTGTAATTAATATTTAAAAGTTAAATTGTAAAAAAAAAAAACACTGACACCATCCACCCCCCCCCCCCCCCAAAAGAAAGCATTGTAACAAAAACATAACAAAAAAAAAATCTAAATTGTAAAAAATAATAATAAAAAAAAATTAAAAGTAAAATAAATAAATAAATAAAAATAAGAAACTACTGACGCAGGTAAAGCCTCATCAGTGCCCATCAGTGCCACCTATCAGTGCCTATCAGTGCTGCATATTAGTGCCACTGTCACATGACATTAACTACTTCCCACCCGGCCAATGTACATAAACGGCCGGGTGGGCGCTCTCTCCTTCTGAGTGGACGTTCAGGAACGTCCCTCAGAAGGAGCGGGATCGCGCGCGCGCGTGCCCGCGCAGCGGCGCGATCCCGATGCGCTCGTGTCCCCCGGACACGGCGCATCTCGGATCGGCAGGAGGGCTCTGTGATTGGCCCTCCTGATCACATGACGGCCGTGTCCAATCACAGCTGTCATGTGATGTAAACACAGCCGGTTGCTAGGCGATCAGCTCTCCTCTCCTCACACGGAAGTTGTCGCTGAGGAGGAGAGGAGAGGGGATCGCTGCAGCCGGCTGATGATCAGTGAGTATGAGCTGTTTTTTACAGCTTTTTACTCACTGATCACCAACCTAGTGTAAACACACATGTAAATACATACATGTAAAACACACACATGTCCCCACATAATGTAAAACACAAACATGTCCCCACATAATGTAAAACACACATGTCCCCAAAACACATGTCCCCAAATAATAAAAAAAGCTGTCCCCCACATATGTCACACTAAAATCACATGTCCCAATGGTAATCTGCACACATATGTACGTGATCACCTGCACACATCTGTACATGATCATTTGCGTACATATGTCCGTGATCACACAAACCAATTATTATACACTTAACAGGATTTTTTTTTATCAAAAACATGTAGCAGAATACATTTTGGCTTAAATTTATGACAAAATTCGATTTTACTGGATTTCTTTTAAAACAGAAAAAAGAAAATATTGTTTTTTTTCCAAATTTCCACTATTTTTGCGCTTATATCGCAAAAAAAAAAAATGGAGTCGTGAATAAATACCACCAAAAGAAAGCTCTATTTGTGCGAACAAAATGATAAAAATTTCATTTGGGTACAGTGTAGCATGACCGAGTAATTGTCATTAAAAGTGCGAGAGCACTGAAAGCTGAAAATTGGTCTGGGAAGGAAGGGGGCGAAAGTGCCCAGTATTGAGGTGGTTAAAAAAAAGTATCGGTAATTGGTATCGGCGAGTACTTGAATAAAAAATCGGAACTGGTACCCGGTCTTACATAAGTGGTATTGGTGCAACCCTACTAATTAGTGCAAGGGCAAAAGTATGGAGTTCACACCTCATTTAAAACAAGAACATTTTTTGCTTGTTTTAGAAACTGCAGCTTGGTATTGCATGCTATCTTCTATGATCTACCAGAGCACCTGGATCAGGGTAGCCCAACTGCTGGCCCGCAGCGCCTTCTGATGTGGCCAGCCACATCTTTCTATGAGATAGCGGGTTGGCAAGCCCAGATCGCAGGTTCCCGACCCGCATCTCTGAGCATTAGTGTGAAGAACGAAGCCGCCGCTAGAGGAAGCAGAGTCGATGCTTCCTGTATAGCGCCGGCTCCTTCACAGGCGGAGTGATGCCAAATGTACTCCACCTGTGACAGGAAGCATCGGCTCTGCTCTCTACTGCAACCGCCTGCTTCTGTCACAATGATGCTCGGGGATATTGGGTCGGCATACGGGAACCCATGATCTGGGACAGCAGCTATCAGTACCAGTCAGTAGTACCAGTATCAGTATCAGCCACCATTATCAATACCAGCCAGCAGTACCAGTATCAGTACCAGCCACCAGTACCAGTACCAGTCATCAGTACCAGCCAGCAGTACCAGTCATCTGTAACAGTACCAGCCAGCAGTACCAGTACCAGTCATCAGTATCAGTACCAGTCATCAGTACCAGCCAGCAGTACCAGTCATCAGTACCAGCCAGCAATACCCACCAGCCAGCAGTACCAGTACCCACCAGCAGTACAAGTACCCACCAGCAGTACCAGTACTAGCCATCATTACCAGCGATTAGTACCAGTACCAGCTATCAGTACCAGTACCAGCCAGCAGTACCAATTATCAGTATCAGTACCAGTCATCAGTACCAGCCAGCAGTACCCGACAGCAGTACCATTACATGCCATCAGTACCAGTACTAGTCATCAGTACCAGTATCAGCCAGCAGTACACGCCAGCAGTACACGCCAGCAGTAACAGTACCCACCAGCAGTACCAGTACCAGCCATCAGTACCAGTACCAACCAGCAGAACCAGTACCAGCCAGCAGTACCAGGTATCAATACCAGTTATCAGTACCAGTGCCCACCAGCAGTACCAGTACCAGCCAGCAGTACCAGTACCAGCCATCAGTACCAGTACCAGCTAGCAGTACCAGTCATCAGTGTCATTCATCAGTACCAGTACCAATCAGCTGTACCAGTACCAGCCAGCAGTACCCGCTAGCAGTACCAGTACCCGCCAGCAGAACCAGCCAGCAGTACTCACCAGCAGTACCAGTACCAGTCAGCAGTACCAGTCAGTTGTACCAGTACCTGCCAGTAGTACCATTTCCAGCCAGCAGTACCAGTCTGCAGTACCCACCAGCAGTAACAGTACCAGCCAGCAGTACCTGTACCCACCAGCAGTACCAGCCAGCAGTACCAGTATCCACCAGCAGTAACAGTACCAGCCATCAGTACCTGCCAGCAGTACCAGTACCAGTCAGCAGTACCAGTACCCACCAGTAGTACCAGTCAGCAGTACTAGTACCTACCAGTAGTACCAGTACCAACCAGCAGTACCAGAAGTACCAGCCAGCAGTACCAGTCAGCAGTACCCAACAGCAGTACCAGTACCTATCAGCAGTACCGACCAGCAGTACCAGCCAGCAGTACCAGCCCTGGAGGACAGCCAGCAGCAGCCACCAGTCATACCCACCTGGGGGACAGCAGCAGCCAGCTGCAGGAATCCTGAGGAAGAAGTGAAGATTAAGGTCAGTTGAGGTGCAGTTGAGGTGCAGGTAAACCACTGTGCATCAGTGAGAAAGCAGCCTTAGGCCCCTTTCACATGATCGGTCCGATCGTTTCCGGATGCCTGTTTTTCAGGTGTACTCAAACAGACTCTCTCTCCAGCGGCATATGTAAACGGACTCATGTCCATTTACACCCGCCTATCTGCAATCTGATATCTGATCTGCTTAAAAAAAACAGAAGGGGATCTGTCCCCTTCTGTCTGGGCAGATTGGAGGGCCCTTAGGGAAGAGCAGGATGCGTCCGTGTCTGAGTGGACACAGACCTTCCATCCACCCTTTACGCTCATTGTGGCCCGCGACCGGTTACCATGTCGCTAAAGTGGCCCTCGCTCCTCAAAAGACCACCCCTGACCTAGATCTATCTTGACCATTGATTCCTCCAATTGTACTCCTCCTAGGATGTGCAATGCATGCATGTTTTTAGCCTCCAATGCATAACTTTATATTCAACCCAATTGCCTAAATAACTGCTTAACAACCACCCCATAGCAGATTTATTGCTACAGGACGGCTGCTCTGTGCAGAAGCACATATATCTATAGCCTGCACCTCTGGGTTTTGGGCGTGAGCGTGCACCGCTGGTGACCCTCTCTTGCTGTGATTTTACACAGCAGGTCCCGTAGACCTGATGTCCGCTGGGACCTGCTGATTATTCATTACTCTGACAGAATTACAATCTGCATGTGTAAATAAGGCAGACCTCCATTCTGTGAGTACAGAAGACATGAATCCTGTGTTTCTGTGAAGCAGAAACACGGATCCATGTCTTGCAGTGGTAAAAGCACCCCCCCTAGGTGCTCCCTAGGCACACATTTAACCCTTTGATCGCCCCTGATGTTAACCCCTTTCCTGCCAGTGTCATTAGTACAGTGACAGTGAATATTTTTAGCACTGATCACTGTATTAGTGTAACTGGTCTCCAAAAAAGTGTCAAAAGTGTCAGGTGTCCGATTTGTCCGCCGCAATATTGCAGTTCCGCTATAAGTCGCTGATTGACGCCAGTACTAGTAAAAAAAAATTAAAAATATATAAAAATATCCATATGTTGTACACACTGTAACTTTAAACCAATCAATATACACTTATTGGGATTTTTTTTTACTAAAACTATGTAGCAGAATACATATTGGCCTAAATTGATGAAGGAAGAAAGGTGATCAAATACCACCAAAAGAAAGCTCTATTTGTGGGGAAAAAAGGACATATTTTATTTGGGTACAGTGTTGCACAACTGCGCAATTGTCAGTTAAATCAACGCAGTGCGTATAGCAAAAAATGGCCTGGTCAGGAAGGGGTAAACCTTGGTGGAACTGAAGTGGTTAAACAGTGCATTAAAGTCTGCTTGTATGTTGGATACATCCTGTATTCCACTACATAGCTTGGTGTCATCTCCAAACACAGAATTGATACTTTTAATCCCAAACTCTATATTATTTATAAATATGTTAAAAAGTAAAAGTTCCAACACTGAACCTTGGAGTAACTAACAACCTTAGACCATTCAGAGTAACAATCATTAATCACTACTCTCTAAGGCCTTTTAGCCATTTTTTTTATCCATTTACAAACTTTACTTTCTAAGCCTATAGACTTTAACTTACACATTAGCCGTGTGTAGAGAACTGTGTCAAACACTTTTTCAGAGGCCAAGTATTCTATATCCACAGCCACTTCTATGTTTTTGTCTACTTCCTCATAAAAAGAAAGCATATTTGTTTTACAACTTTGCTCTTTTGTCAATCCATGCTGTCTATTGCTTAAAAGTAAATGGCAACAACTCTTCTATGTGGTCTTTTATCAAACTCGCAAGTATTTTCTGGACTATTGAAGTTACACTAACAGGTTTGAAGCTAATTAGTAAAGAATTTTTCAATATAGGCACCACATTGGCCCTGTGCCAATCTAGTGGTGCTGATCCAGTCATTAAAGAGTCTCTCAAAACATTGAAAACAATAGCTTTGATTAACAGAGCTCATTTATAGTGATAGATTATGGTGCTGCTGACGCTGTCCTTGTACTGTTCTATAGTCCCTTGAAAAAGTATTTATACCCCTTGAAATTTTCCACATTTTGTCATGTTACAACCAAAAACGTAAATGGATTTTATGTGATAGACCAACACAAAGTGACAAATTGTGTTTGGAGTGGATATTCATCTAATTTTTCCCTAATCACTTATTATTCTACATAACATTTAACCATCAAATGTATTATACATAAACATTGGCATAGCCTACAGAATGACCGAGTTTTAGGCCGGTTCTGCCATTGAAAGTTGTATATAGAGGTGTCCCGTTCATAAAGGAAAAATTGTCACATAATATATTGGACCCCCTCCTCAAGGTCTCCTCTTTTCCATAACCTTACTGAATATTACAAATGTGGACGCTGTCAGGTTTGCGGCCTCAACCAGTGCAAAAAGGAGGAGAATGTTAGAATTCTCCTCCAGAGCCACTTCCAAAAAATATGTAGTAAAATCATTTATTACCTGTAGAACCACCCCTGTGGTTTACTTGTCTCAGTGCCCATGTGGGTTGCAATATGTGGACCGTACCACTCGGGCACTGAATGTAAGATTAAATGAACATATAACTAATATCCATAAGGTATACAAAAACCATAGCGTGTCTAGACACTATGACGTAGCTCATGGTAGAGATCCAGCGGGAACTCTTTTCATGGGTATAGACATTTTTGTATCACATTGGGGGGGGTAGCCTCAAGGTGAGGAAACTGTCTAAAATTAAAACTAAATGGATTTTTCTTCTTAAAAGTTACATCCCACAAGGGCTAAATGTAGATGGGATGGGATGTAAACTGTTTCCTGGATAATTCTGAAGATATTTTTGATTTTGTCATTATGTTTTATTAGAATTTAATATAGAATGTGGAGAATTTGACATGAGATTACGAATTTGTCAGATTTTATTGTTATTCACTAATGCCTAAGTCCACACCCATTCTTTGAATCTATTGTGGGACCTAAGACAGCTTACCCTTACAGGATAAGGTTTGTGTGTCTAGATGAGGGTCACTATGATAGTCCTTCCGGTATATCTGATCATATGATCTCACGTCAAGTCTAAGAGAACTCATAGTGGAGATACGCAAGTTGGATAGGGCAGGACTCTGCCTCACACCTAAGTGGCATCGAGACATCGCATCAAAAGAGGACTAATTTCTAGCTATACAGTATTCGTTTTTTTTTTGTTTTTTTTTTTTACTTTGCGGTGGTAAATATACCTATGTACAGTTTCCAGTTCGTCTTGCTCCTCTTTGAAAATTCCTTGTCTATTAGCTTAGAAAATAACCAGAATTGGTTATCAAAAGGCAACTCCCATAGACTTCAATAAAATAAAAGTTTACATTTAGGTTTTTCAGACTTCACACAAGATTCAAAGTATCTCTACTAATAAAGATTTATATAATTGTGGAAACACACAAAAAAAAGTCCCCCACCACTACAATTCACAGAAGTAAAGCCCAGGTTGAAAATTGATCACAATATACAGTATTCCTATATAACCAATGATCTCTTTCTATCTTCTTCCTACGGAAGCTTATACACAAAAATGGGTTATCCAGCCCCCCACCACCACCATCCACCCATTATTGTCTGTTTTAAGTCTGCTGCCCCGAGTTAAAAGGTGCGCGGGGCATTATGTGTGGGAACACAAGTTCGCCCACTGAAAATTCACCAAAAATTCAGTTGTTCAGCTTTGCAACCTGGGAATTTGTCAAAAATGTATCATTGGGCAAATCTGCATCTCGTTTATATTGTGCACATCCCTAATTGTAGCTTGCTAATCAACATCTGCATGATTCTTTGCTGGAATGAGATGAGGATTCGACCAGGGCCAAGTGACAGGGAAAAATTATCTAAATAAATATAGTTTCTGCAAAGATCAGATTTGGAAGAAATCTCGCTGGTATGCTCCTGGGCATCTTCGAAATTCTGTAAATTTGCAAAAATCCTTCCTATGTAGGATGATCCCAATAATTTTTAGGGCAACAGTAGCTGAACTTCGTTTATACAGTGAAAAAAATATAGACAAAATATAGTGTGACCCGGAGGAAAATCTAGACGGAGGGTCGGCATGACTATGGGAGGAACAGGTCGGCAAGGGTTAAGTTTTTACTGAGTTAGTTGGGGAAAAAGGGTAGCTTACCTTATTGGAGGAGCAGGTCAGGTGTGTGGGTGGAGCAGGAAAAGGGTTGGGATGTTGCACAGGCTGTTGGGAAATCATTCCAGAATATTCCCTGTTGGTAGAAGTTCTGTCGGCCCCTGCGGAGAGAAATACAGGCAGGATGAGCGATTTGGAGGCCTTGTGGAACCAGGTCAGGGCTGCAGCCTCTACACGGGGTCCTCAGTGGCTCCAGCAACAATTATTAGGCATGTTAGGGGGGTCGGGGGTTGATCCATCTCCTCCTGGATCTCCCCCTTATCTAAGCGCGCTAGGAGGGTTCGCCCTCCTGAGCGCTTGAGCCCTTCACATACTCCCCGGGTCCGGCGGCCGCATGGGAGCTCCACACGGAACCCTTCAGTGTCCCCTGCTAGGCCATTAGCTTCTGGCCACAGCGGAGGGCCTGGGAGGAATCCCCAGCATCGGCGGGACCTGCGAGAGGGGGGGCCGCTGCGCTCTCTTCCCCCCTCCTCCCCCTCTACAGTGACACAGGATGATACGGCCGGCTCTCCTGCTGATGTGCCTAGCAGGAGGCCGGCTCGGCGAGGGACACAGTCGGATGCAGGGAGGGGCGGGAGCCCTGTCCCTTCTGGATCGGTGGGCAGAGTGGACAGTGTGAGCCAGGAGGTCCGGTACCTGCGCTCGTCGGCAGCGTCATCTGGAGGATCAGCTCCCTCTCCTGTGGCTGGAGCGTCGGCTCGGCGTGGGAAGGCTGGAGAAACAGGCAGCAGAAGGCAGTTGGCGCCCTCTGCTGCTTCTACACAGACATTGCAGCCATCTTCAAGCAGAGATAGAGTGACAGCTGCACGGGGGAGTGGCCAAGCTCAATTAAAGGGCCGGCGACCCCCTTCCACGGTTGGGGGTGCACGCGGACCCCGCAGCTGTCAGATGGAGGCGGAGGAAGATGAGGGTACGCCGGGGCGTGCTGAGCCAGAGGAATCGAGGGGAAGGACGGCTGCGGCACAGTCGGTGCGTGAGTCATCAGCAGAATCCGGCGAGGTGTCCAGCGATGACGGCGATGGGCGATCACCGACCATGCGCCCTACCGTGCAGAGTCAGCTGGGATCCGGAAGTGCGGCTGCTCGGGATTCGGTGCGCAGGCAGCCTGGTGAGTCCAATTTTATTTCTGCTACTTTTGTAGGGCAAGGTGTTGGGTTCACGGAGGGTGGACAGGGGGGGTCACGGGGCAGGGAGCAAGCGGGTCAGATGGGGAGGGAACCTGGTGTGACGGGTTTGGCGGAATTTTTTGCGGGTTTTTGGGAATTGTTGGACCGTTGTGCCCCGCCTGGGCCTTCCGGACCAGTAGCAGGGCCGACGGGGGCGTGGGTCCCTGCCGTGACCACGTCGGATGGTTTGGGCTGTGATGCCCCTGTTGCGCGTAGTTCTACGCTGCCGCCGGCGGTGAGCACGGCGTCCCAGCGGGAAGGACAAACGGATACGGAAATCCCATTATCCTCGGCGGTAGTTGAGTCTGCTTCTCAGACGGCGAGGGTCAGTGGCACGGAGTCGCGTAAGGCTAAGGAGTCGGGGGACGATGGGGTTCGTTTGGGTGATAGAGCACATGGTGAGGTTTATGTATGCTTCGAGGGTCCGTTAGGGGTACATCTCAAGCCCGAAGTTAGGGAGAGGATTTGGCGGGGGGAATACGTGGAGATATTCTCCCTTTTGCCGCTAGAGAAGTTTAACATAGATAAAGGAAAAGCAGATGAGAGTAAAAAGGAGGAGGAGGAGAGGCGGCGTTGGCGGCTTATCCCTAGGACATTTTCTAACTGGCTGCAAGCCTTTGCGATATTGGCCAGCGTCATAGGTGAGAAGGAGCCGGAGAATTGTTCTCCGCTTTTTTGCTATTTAGACGCTATTGGGGAGGCTTATAGGGTATATGGAGGACTGGCATGGCTTCGCTATGACGAACAGTTTTGTCAGCGGAAAGCTGTCAGGCCTCAGCTAAGATGGGACCATAAGGATATTGGGCTTTGGATGAAGCTCATGGTGCAGGCTCGGGCTTCGGGCCAGCCCTTTCCAGGGGGGGGCGGCGGTTCAGGCACTGGGCAGCCGGCCTCACAACGTAAAAACTACTGTTGGCAGTTCAACGAGGGAGCGTGCCGCTTTGGCGCGACCTGTCGGTTCCGTCACGAGTGCTCCGGATGCGGAGGCTCTCACGGTTTTGCCAAATGCTTTAAGAAGGGGAAGCTGCAATCTAGTGAGTCCGTTTCAAAAAGGGAGGACGCCGGTAAATCTGTCCGAGATGCTGCCGTACCTAAGTAGGTATCCCAGAACGGAGGCAGCGGTTTTTCTTGCCGAGGGCTTTGCATATGGTTTTCGCATTCCCTGTTCGCTACCCTTGTCTGGGGGTTCTATGCCCAGGAATCTGAAATCTACTTCTCAGTTTCCTCAGGTGGTGACGGATAAGTTAGCTAAGGAGGTGGAGATGGGTAGAATGGCTGGCCCGTTCGATCGCCCACCCATACATGGGTTGCATGTGTCTCCTTTGGGGGTGGTACCTAAGAAGGAACCACATAAATTTCGGCTGATTCATCACTTGTCGTATCCTAAGGGATCTTCGGTAAATGATGCGATTGAGCCTGATTTGACGTCGGTGTCCTATACGTCGTTTGATACGGCCGTTAGTTGGGTTCAGAGATATGGACAGGGGGCATTATTGGCTAAGACGGACATTGAGTCCGCTTTTCGTTTATTGCCGGTTCACCCGGATAGCTAGCCGTTGCTGGGTTGTTTTTGGGGTGGACAGTTTTTCGTTGACCGTTGTCTTCCCATGGGTTGTTCTATTTCTTGCTCTTACTTTGAGACATTTAGTACCTTTGTCGAATGGGTGGTTCGGGAAGAGTCACAAGTGCGCTCGGTTCTGCACTACATTGATGATTTTCTTTGTATTGGCCCCCCGAAATCCACGGTTTGTTCGGTCTTGTTACGAACATTGGAAAGCGTGGCGTGGCGTTTCGGGATTCCTCTCGCGCCGGAAAAGACGGAAGGGCCGTCGACTGAGATGCAATTCTTGGGTATCATTATTGATACACAGGAAATGGAGTGTCGCTTGCCGACGGCTAAATTGGAGGACTTGCGATTGTTGGTGAGGGCGGCCCTACAGGCGAAGAAAGTTAGGCTGAAACAATTACAGTCTTTGCTGGGGAAGCTTAATTTCGCCTGCCGCATCATGCCGATGGGGCACATTTTTTGCCGTCGCCTGAGTGCCGCTACTTCTGGGGTACGAATGCCACATCATTTTATTCGGCTTTCGGCCGAACACAAGGCAGATCTGCGGGTATGGGAGGAGTTTCTGGCCACCTATAACGGGAGGTCCTTGTGGATGGCCCCGGTGGTGTCGGCCTTTGATTTCGATTTATACACGGATGCAGCGGGCAGTTTGGGTTTTGGGGCGTACTGTCAAGGGGCATGGTGTGCGGAGGCATGGCCGGAGGAGTGGCGTGTCGCGGGCTTCTTGAGTAATCTGGTGCTATTGGAGCTTTTCCCGATTGTGGTGGCATTGGACATCTGGGGGTCTCGCTTTCAAAATCGGCGAGTTTGTTTTCACTGTGATAACATGGGGGTGGTGGCAGTTGTGTCTAGTCTGTCTGCCTCGTCTCCGCCCGTAGTGCGTTTATTACGTTTTTTTGGTCCTTCGTTGTTTGAGTTTGAATTGTTTTGTAAAAGCTGTGCATGTACCGGGTGTGGAGAATTCCATTGCTGATGCCTTGTCTCGTTTTCAGTGGGACAGGTTCCAGAAGCTGGCGCCGGCGGCGGAGCAGAGGTCGGTTCCTTGTCCCAGGCATCTGTGGAGACTGGCATTGGAATAGCTGGTGGCTTGGTACAGCGTTCGGTGAGTGCGGGAACATGGGCGGCTTACTCTTCGGTTTGGCGGATATGGGACGAACTGGTAAGTTCTGTAGGGGGTTGTGTTTCGGATCAGGACAGGCTCTCACTGTTATTGTACGTGATTGGGATGCAGTTTTCCAAGGGAGAGTCGGTGTCGAAAATGAACCGGAGATTGGCTGCGTTGGCTTTTCTTTATAAGCTACAAGGCCTGCGGGATATCACCAAGGAGTTTATGGTGCGTCAGGCCATGAAGGGTTTCCGGCGCGGACGCGTGGTAAGAGATACCAGGCGCCCAGTGTCCTTTGGGCTGCTACAGGATATGGTGGGAATCTTGCCCAGGGTTTGTTCCTCGCCTTATGAGGTTCAACTGTTTACGGCAGCTTTTTCTTTGGCTTTCTTTGGAGCCTTGAGGATTGGGGAGCTGGTGAGCAAAAATAAACGCGGTGTGGGGGGTTTGTTGTTTTCGGAGGTACAGATCAATACGGATAGCGTTCAGCTCCTTATCAGTAGATCTAAAACTGATCAATTGGGCAAAGGGGTTTATGTGACGTTATTTAAGGTGCTTCCGGAGGCAGTGTGTCTGGTACGTTCTGTTCAGCGCTTCGCTCAGGTTCGGAAGGGCGTGCAAGGGCCTTTTTTACAGCACGAGGATGGTTCATCCTTGTCGCGTTTCCAGTTCGTGGCAATTTTTAAGCGCTGCTTGTTGACGGTTGGAATGCCAGCCGCTCAATTTAATACTCATTCTTTTAGGGTAGGGGCAGCTACGGAGGCAGCTCGTTGGGGTTTGAGTCCACAGATGGTTATGCGCATAGGGAGGTGGGAATCTGATCGTTTTAAAATTTATGTACGTCCGCACTTGCTATAATGTTTTTTCATGATGTTATTGATCTGTTAGAGTTATGTTTTGGGCTATATGTTTTCTTTGGTTGTCTGTTACAGGTTTTCCTCAAGGCCTGGTGTGGATTCTGGGCGACTCTTATGTCTTCTGGGGGGCGATCAGAGCAGATGCGCGGCCCGAAGGGAGACAGCTTGGAGTTCCCCGGAGTGAAGCAGTATGCAAATGGTTGGGGGTTAGAGGCATGATGTGGGGACGGGTTCTTCCGGAATTCCACTATTATTCTAGAGTGGACAGGCCCCCTGATGTATTGGTGCTCTCCGTGGGAGGGAATGATATGGGGGTCCGGGCAGCTAGGGACATTGTTCGGGATGTAAAGTTTGACATTCTGCGACTGATGCGGGACTTCCCTGGGGTCATCATAGTGTGGTCAGACATAGTGGCACGACACACTTGGCGACATGCACGTTCCGTTGAACGCTTGAATAAAGCACAGATAAAGGCCAACAGGGAGATTGGGCGTTTTGTGTCTCGCCTTGGGGGTGTGGTGGTTCGCCATCGGGATCTGGAAGACCTATCTATTAGGTGTTGGAGGGATGACGGTGTACATCTGAATGCGGTTGGAACCGATTTTTGGTTTTTAGGATTGCAGGAAGGGGTGCAGAGGGCTCTGCAGGTGTGGAGGGACTCGCTTTAGTGAGGTGTCACTCAAGCTCGCATGGCGGGTCAGGGAGTCTTTGGGGGGTCAAGAATTGAAACAGTTTATTACATTTTGGGGGACCCATACAGGGTATGGGATCCCACCTTGGTTTGTTGTTGGTGGTTCTCCCAGGACTTAGGTCCCAAGGGAAAGAGAAATTTGGAAAGTCGCAATGTCCTCGAGCCGGCTGGGGCACAGCTGAGGTCACAGTGGTTATTGAGCAAAATGGGGCCCCAAAGACCCCCTCCTGGTGTTAAGAATTGTTATGTTTATGGTTATATTTATTTTGGTTAATAAAAGGCTGTTGTGGCCATTAAAACCCATGTCACGCAGCGTTGTGTGGTTATTATAGATGTAAGATAAGTGTAAGACCGCAGTTGACGAATCCTATAGTCATGTATTTGTACAAGAAATATGTAAATAAATATCTGTGATTGCAATGTTTACGCCCTTTAAACAAGCAATATTCAATTCATAGAAAATTATATCATCTCCAGTCCATCTGTGTTGGGGAAGGGAAGACACTGTTTTTTGTTTTGTTTTTGTTTTTGTTTTGTTCTAAAGCTGGTTTTGTCTAACAGACAGCAGAATTCTAAAGAAACTAGATAGGGATGGACAATTAAATGTAAATTAGTGTTCTGAAAACAAGAAGATGAAAATTATATCTTATAGAAAACGTGATTCCTCAATCAGATGAATGATGGCTAATTATCATAATGTCGGAAGTCTGTTGTTTGTATGACCTATTTGTCGATGCTGAGATGTAAATCAATATTTCAGCTGTTCAACTGGGTGTTCCCAAAAGCCTACGGGCATGCTGACAAGTTGCTAATGTTTACACGCCTATACATATACAGAGAATGTCTGTGCTTTGTCAAGACACATTATGTAGCCTTTAAGAAGAAAGGAAATCACTCATAAGTGGGTCATGACAGGATTGAGCTTCTCAGTACTAATTCTGAATGCCTTAAATACTGACGTCAAAGATTACCACATGGTTTTACATTTTTACATCTTAGGAAATTAGTACAACAATATCTACTTTTGCCAGTGCATCTCTGAGAGAATTTCCTGTAAAATTGGCCTGTGTACAAAGAACTGAAACTTGAAAAAAAAAAAAAAAGAAAATCTGTGCCACTAAATTACCATGGTGGTTGCTTAAGGAGTCTGAGAATCATCTCATTTTATAACTTAAAAAAAAATATTTAACATGCATTTTGTTTACAGTAAAACCAGGGAGCAGAAATACCTCATGCAAACCAAAGACTACCCTGACCCAGCCCACAATGATGGAATGACAAGAAATGTCCTCCCACATGTATCAAAAATAAATAAATAGCTGTACACCCACTGCTTTTCAGCAGTCTCTCTCACTTGTGTAAATATACTGTGTGTGTGTGTATATATATATATATATATATATATATATATATATATATATATATATATCAGCTAAATGTAAATAATATTATGCATTATGCATGTTAAAGTGATAAGTATCCTTATTACTTTGCAAAGTTTATACTATATGTACTTGAGGGCAACCATATTTGTTCATCATCACACGCAATGACTTCGGCTTCTTGCTTTGCAGTGCTGCATGCAATGATCTGGCTTTAATGCTCCTTCGCATTCAAATCTTTTGTGACAGACCTAGCCGGGAGAGAGACTTTTGGAGGGGACTGTATGCTAGCCTCTTGCTGATCGATCGTGGGCCCTGGCATTTTAGGGAACGGTGCTCTTTGTGAGCTGTATGCCTGGGGACCCTTGAGGGGTTATTACTGTGGATTCAGGTCCTGGTCCCCCAGGACACACAGACTCTGGGGACCCTGAATTTGCCATATTGGAATAGTGACATACTGTTGGGACTCCTACTGTTAAATGCTAATGTCATCAATTCCAGCTACCTGTCTGTTGTCTGCTAAAATGTGTATTGTAAATAAGTCTCTAGTATGGGATCTAAGAGTCATTAGATCCCCATTGTTGTTTGTGTTTAATTAACTCTGCTATTGTGATAATGTTGATTGGATTTTCTGAACCTCAAGACGGCCAGTCTGGCCTAAAGGTCATGTCTGAGTCATCTAGGCTGTCTAAAGGGATTAGTTAATTAGCTCATGTTAATTAGGTTAATTACAGTGGCTTGCGAAAGTATTCGGCCCCCTTGAACTCTTCAACCTTTTGCCACATTTCAGGCTTCAAACATAAAGATATAAAATTTTTATTTTTTGTGAAGAATCACCAACAAGTGGGACACAATTGTGAAGTGGAACGAAATCTTTTGGATTTTTGAAACTTTTTTAACTAATAAAAAAATAAAAAGTGGGGTGTGCAAAATTATTCGGCCCCCTTGCGTTAACACTTTGTAGAGCCACCTTTTGCTGCAATTACAGCTGCAAGTTGCTTGGGGTATGTCTCTATCAGTTTTGCACATCGAGAGACTGAAATTCTTGCCCATTCTTCCTTGCAAAACAGCTCGAGCTCAGTGAGGTTGGATGGAGAGCGTTTGTGAACAGCAGTTTTCAGCTCTTTCCACAGATTCTCGATTGGATTCAGGTCTGGACTTTGACTTGGCCATTCTAACACCTGGATATGTTTATTTGTGAACCATTCCTTTGTAGATTTTGCTGTATGTTTGGGATCATTGTCTTGTTGGAAGATAAATCTTCGTCCCAGTTTCAGGTCTTTTGCAGACTCCAACAGGTTTTCATCCAGAATGGTCCTGTATTTGGCTGCATCCATCTTCCCCTCAATTTTAACCATCTTCCCTGTCCCTGCTGAAGAAAAGCAGGCCCAAACCATGATGCTGCCACCACCATGTTTGACAGTGGGGATGGTGTGTTGAGTGTGATGAGCTGTGTTGCTTTTACGCCAAACATATCGTTTTGCATTGTGGCCAAAAAGTTCGATTTTGGTTTCATCGGACCAGAGCACCTTCTTCCACATGTTTGGTGTGTCTCCCAGGTGGCTTGTGGCAAACTTTAGACGAGACTTTTTATGGATATCTTTGAGAAATGGCTTTCTTCTTGCCACTCTTCCATAAAGGCTAGATTTGTGCAGTGTACGACTGATTGTTGTCCTATGGACAGACTCTCCCACCTCAGCTGTAGTTCTCTGCAGTTCATCCAGAGTGATCATGGGCCTCTTGGCTGCATCTCTGATCAGTCTTCTCCTTGTCTGAGCTGAAAGTTTAGAGGGACAGCCAGGTCTTGGTAGATTTGCAGTGGTCTGATACTCCTTCCATTTCAAAATGATCGCTTGCACAGTGCTCCTTGGGATGTTTAAAGCTTGGGAAATCTTTTTGTATCCAAATCCGGCTTTAAACTTCTCCACAACAGTATTACGGACCTGCCTGGTGTGTTCCTTGGTCTTCATGATGCTCTCTGCGCTTTCAACAGAACCCTGAGACTATCACAGAGCAGGTGCATTTATACAGAGACTTGATTACACAAAGGTGGATTCTATTTATCACCATCAGTCATTTAGGATAACATTGGATCATTCAGAGATCCTCGCTGAACTTCTGGAGTGAGTTTGCTGCACTTAAAGTAAAGGGGCCGAATAATTTTGCACGCACCACTTTTCCGTTTTTTAATTGCTAAAAAAGTTTAAAATATCCAATAGATTTCGTTCCACTTCACAATTGTGTCCCACTTGTTGGTGATTCTTCACAAAAAATTAAAATTTTATATCTTTATGTTTGAAGCCTGAAATGTGGCAAAAGTTTGAAAAGTTCAAGGGGGCCGAATACTTTCGCAAGGCACTGTAGGTTACAGCTGTATTGTTAGAGTAATATGAGCAGGAGGTCTGCACCTTCACTTTTAGTGTATAAAAGAACCTGTATTTTTGCAATAAAGGAGATTCCTGGTTGAACTTACATAAAGCCTGCCTGGTGTTTGTTTCTGAGCTATCACAACTGGGTTAGAACGGCACATAGCTGTAGTTCTAATCCCGGAGCATTGGATGACCGAGCAATCAGATGTTGCGATCTGCAGTCTGATTCTATGGCAGCAGAGGAGTGTCGGGAGTGTCGGGAGAGTGGAACCGAGCGAGCAAAGGGACTCGTTACATTGGTTGGCAGCCCTGGGATTTGCTCTCCAGTTACTGGGACACTCCAAACCAGCCTGCAGGAGAGCCACGCTGAAAGACTTACTTGAGAGTCGTGGAGGGAATGGTGGGATCGTGCTTCCTTGCCGTGAACACATCCAAACCATCACCTGGATCCAAGGTCCAGATAGCAGGAGAGGAGAGATACCAGCCACCATGGATGAGGAATTCAGAAGGAGGTTGCGAGAGAATCAGATACAGCACAGAGGACCAGTATCAGAGCAGGTCCTGCTAGGATGGTTTGATTCTATCCGCTGCGAACTCTGGAAGGAAGCGCTAGCCCGTGAGCAGCGAAACCAGGGAAAAGTTCTCCCCTCCATCCATGTGAGGTACTGGTCGCAGTATGAAGTGTGAATGCTGTTTTTGGGGGAACAGCCGAACCAGGAGTGGACAGCCGAGTTAAGCAGGCTGATCCGGGCAGAAATGCGGTTGGACGAGAGCTACAGAGCCCTTCGGTGGTATGTAGCCCAAGTGCGCCCGTGGACAGCGGATAACAGCCCCACGGAAGGCTTTGATTACGATGGCCTGGTATTGTTATACTGGAGGCTGTCCAGGTACCCTGACTTTGGGAGTGATCGGGAGTGGCGTTTGGAGGAAATAATGGGGCACAGAGAGCGGAGACTGAATGTCTCAGAAGTGCACTGGGCACAGGAAGATTTGGAGTTTCTGGCCGTTCAGGAATGGGAGCTGGAGATCGCCTACAAACAGCTGTTAGACTCTGATCAGCAGCAGGGTGGTGCTCCCTTTGCCTGGGACTATCAGGAAATACCAGTTGACAACTCTGAAATCCTGGCTGAAGAGTTGACAATGTGGCAGAGTAACAGTGTGCTTTGCCAACCTGCCCCCGCGGCTATAGTGGCGGACGTCTTATGGCGGATGCAGCAAGTGCTGACTGACCTTGATGAACCTGTTTCTGCATTGGATGATCTTGGATGGAGGAATGTGCCTGTCCAGCAGAATGCCAGAGAATCAGCAGTGGAAAATCTAAAGATTGCCGTCCCCAAACCTGAAGTGCTGACAACAGGGCAGAGCTCTGCTAACCTCTGCCCAGCACTGATAGCATCTTCTGGGTTCCAGGGACAGGAGATGGTGAACCTTTATCCCCAGACACCAGTTGCAGAGACAGGGGATTTGATAGACTTTTCTGCTGAGGAAGAACAACCTGATGAGCCTCCAGCAGAAGAAGAGCTGTTATTAGGGCCAAACATTACTGTGCTCTGCCCAGCACTGATAGCATCTTCTGGGTTCCACGGAGAGGAGATGGTGAACCTTTATCCCCAGACACCAGTTGCAGAGACAGGGGATTTGATAGACTTTTCTGCTGAGGAAGAACAACCTGATGAGCCTCCAGCGGAAGAAGAGCTGTTATTAGGGCCAAACTTCACTGTGCTCTGCCCAGCACCAACAGAAGTATCTGTGAAGTTACAAGGAACTTCCCCAGCTGATGCGCTGGCAACCGGACAGAGGGTCCAAGATCTCTGCCCTACACCTGCGGCGGTTCCGGAGGCTCAGGGTGGTCACTTCCCAGCAGCAGATCAGGATACATGGGGAGAAGGGAGAGGAGGTGTTCGTCGTCCCTCCCCAACAGTTAGCCGGAGCAGATGGTTTGGGGTTTCCAGTAGAAGGGCTGGCAACAGGGCCGAGTACTGCTGGACTCTGCCCTCAACTAACAGAGGATGAATTTCCTGTGAAGGTGGATGGGACTTCAGTCTCCACCTGTATACCCCAGGGATGCTGGGCAGTCGGCCCAGATCCCCAACAGCATGACGGAGTGAGCCCAGACACCCTGTCTTCTCTCCAGCGGCAGAAAGGACTCCAGGGAGAAGGGCCAGTCCAGGCCTCTCCCCAGCGGCAGATATGTTCTCTGAGAGAGGCAGAGGTTGGCTGGGTGAGTAATACTCTGTTTGGAACAATTTGTTTGGGGTACTGTGTGGGTACAGGCATTAGAGGACTGGAACTACTGACTAACTTCGGAGTCAACCCATCTGGGGTCTCCTCCTGTGTTAGTCTCCTGCCGAAAGGGGAGAAAGGTGACAGACCTAGCCGGGAGAGAGACTTTTGGAGGGGGCTGTATGCTAGCCTCTTGCCGATCGATCATGGGCCCTGGCATTTGGGGGAACGGTGCTCTTTGTGAGCTGTATGCCTGTGGACCCTTGAGGCGTTATTACTGTGGATTCGGGTCCTGGTCCCCCAGGACACACAGACTCTGGGGACCCTGGATTTGCCATATTGGAATAGTGACTGATTCATACCATTGGGACTCCTACTGTTAAATGCTAATGTCATCAATTCCAGCTACCTGTCTGTTGTCTGCTAAAATGTATATTGTAAATAAGTCTCTAGTATGGGATCTAAGAGTCATTAGATCCCCATTGTTGTTTGTGTTTAATTAACTCTGCTATTGTGATAATGTTGATTGGATTTTCTGAACTACAAGACGGCCAGTCTGGCCTAAAGGTCATGTCTGAGTCATCTAGGCTGTCTAAAGGGATTAGTTAATTAGCTCATGTTAATTAGGTTAATTAGGTTACAGCTGTATTGTTAGAGTAATATGAGCAGGAGGTCTGCACCTTTACTTTTAGTGTATAAAAGAGCCTGTATATTGCAATAAAAGAGATTCCTGGTTGAACTTACATACAGCCTGCCTGGTGTTTGTTCTGAGCTATCACAACTGGGTTAGAATGGCACATAGCTGTAGTTCTAATCCCGGAGCATTGGATGACCAAGCAATCAGATGTTGCGATCTGCAATCTGATTTTATAGCAGCAGAGGAGTGTTGGGAGAGTGGGACCGAGCGAACAAGGGGCTCGTTACATCTATGTTTTATGTTACCAGTGCTAGGACCAGGTCATCCAGTGGGCAGGGTGAACATGTCAAACTGTGCTACCTACCCCCCCACTCCATCCCCACCCCGATGTGCGCACCCAGTAATTTTATGCAGCTGGCATCCCACTCCCAGCCACCACCACACTTGCCTTCGCATCACTGCACAGCCCTAGTCCACCATTTGGGTTTCATGTGAGCCTAAAAGTGGGAAGTGAAGTTGTGGGAACTGATTATGAATAGCACCAGACCAGCCAGAGGAAAAACAAATGGTAAGGCACATTTGATGCATACCTGGAAGCTTTACAAAGCTGGGGAGCCCAAGTTGGATTGGAGCAAGGGGTGAGAAAGGGGGAGGGGCTTATAGTGACTGATCTCTAGTGACTGATTTTACCTGGCTGCTATAGGATATCTGTTACCAATATTGTAATTTTGATCAAAGTGCATACATTGACTCAGTTAAGAAATGCCTCAGAATATTGTTTTAAGAAGCAGTGTAGTATATAGATTTTAGCAAATTTCAGGGCAATGTGACAGCTCCTCATGTTGATAATCCCCAACTGATACTTATCGCTTCCTCAAGTAGCCTGGTGGCTCCTTTAACTTGTTTTAAGATTTCCCGCTTGTTGCAGTTTGTCACTCCTATTTGAATTGTGAGAAGCTCACAGTGTGCAGTGAAATAAGAGTAAGCATTTTCAGTTCAGGAGCCTGTACAGTTGTGTTGAACTAAAGGGGATGTTGAAGTTCAGATTTAAATAAAATAGATATGTTTGTTGGTAAATACTATATAAATTGTGCCGTTATTTGAGATAGGTAGTCAAAACTCAGGCTGTATTTAGGAATCACAAATCCTGAGAACTTTAAGGCTCTGTTTTCACTAGTGAGAGTTGTTGTGTGACTTGACACATGTAAAGTCGCATGACAAGTCAAAATCCATGTAGTTCAATGGTCTACGTTCTAATTGGTGCGACTCAAGTCGCAGCAACTCCAAATAGGTTTTTGCACTACCTTTTGCGACTTTTTCTCCATAGAAGGTAAAGTAAGATGGAATGAAGTCACATGTACATGCATGTCACTGCGACTTTGTTGCAACTTGTTGCAACTTCAACGGCACGTGATCTCTGCTCCTCCCAAAGACATCACTTCCTATATGTACGTGAGTGTAGAGACAGCAGGAAGCATTCCCAGGCCTAGAAAGAACAAGCGACAAGTTCATGACAATGAAGAAATAATTCGGCTTGTCAGACAACATCCACCAATATATGTCATCAGAGGCTTATTTTACAAAGATCATGTAAAGAAGGAGAGAGCATGGTTGGAAGTGGCTTGCATATATTATGAAACTTGGGACTCTGTATCAGCTACAGAACAGTCAGCAAAAAGTAAGTGGCTGATATATGGTGCTTATCACTTTGCAGCTTGCACCTATTTATTCCTATAGCGGGGGCAGGACCAGTTTAAGTCTGTGTGTGGGGAGGCCCAAAATAATATTTGCCCAGGGTCCAAATAATATTAAGGATGACCCTGAGCACATCCTTCAGCACATCACAGATTATTCTGCAGGTGTCATGGATAATATAGCTAGCGGGAGTTTTCCCACCATCAACTAATTATGCAGCCTAGCAAATGAAAGACCTATGGCCAGGTAAAGAACATTTTTATTAACATGGTATTGTCTTTATGTTTTGCAGTGCATTTGTTACAAACACGATGGAGAAGTCTCAAAGACTGCTACAACTGGCATCTCCATAAACTACGAGAAAGAAGGAGTGGTTCCAGGTCTAAAGGATTAGCCCCATATGCCCATGCCGGGGATTTTGAATTTTTAAAACCCGTGCTGGAAATGCGACAGTAAGTTATCAACAGGCATATTTACAGTATTTGACATGTAAAATTGTATAATAATGCTTCTTTTAACAATTTTGCTATTCATATTTCAGAACCCAAGCAAGCTGGGAAGGCAGCACACAGGGTTTGCCACAGGAAGAGGAGTCAGAGGAGGCTGCTGCTGCGGAGGAGGAGGAATTCCAAGACACTGTTGACCAGGAACAGTTCTTAGATGAAACAAGGTCAACACCAAGCTCCATGAATGTTCCCCCAGTTAATGAGTAGGAGGCTGAACCAGGGCCTAGCAATGTCTCCAGGCCTTGCAGAAGATCTACAAGGGGAAGTGCTAGGGCTGGGAAACCCATGGAAAAAAATCTTACACGTGGTCATTGAGATGTCCACTAAAATGGCCGAAAACCAGTGTGAAGACACTGCATTTCTCACTGTGATTTTAGGCAGGTGTATAAAGGTCCCCTCAGAGAAAAAATATGCACTCAGGATGGCTTTGCTGTCAACTGCTCAATCCTTTGTGTGTGAGGAGCCAAAAACATCCTCAGCATGTATGCAACACCTGCATATCCCCCTTATCACCAGTACCCACCCCCTCCAAGTACACAGTATGCCCCACCAATAAACCGCCCATACTGTGACGATAATATGCTGAATACCTTAAGGCCCCGCATGTTACATCCAATTCGTGCCCCCATTACCTCCACTCTTGGCCCCCTGACCACTCACCAACTTATGCTGCCTAAACCCAGTCAGGTTCCGCCTTTTCAGGAAAGGCAATACTATAAAGGAACATCAATGGATTACCTGGAACATCCAGTAGTTGAGGTTCCAGGTCCACTGAACCAAAAAGCTTCCAGTGGTGGTAATTTTTTTTTGTGGTGTTCTAATTGGTACCTGTTAATTTATGTATATTCGTTGTGGTTGACAAAAAAACAACAAAAAATGGTGCAGTTCACCGAAAAAACTTTATTTTGTGTGTATTCTTTCAAAAAAAGTTTGAAAATAAAAAATATTCAGGGTACATTTTGTGTTTTCCCCCCCTTTTTTGTGTTGTTGTTCTAATTGGTACCTGTTAATTTATGTATATTCGTTGTGGTTGACAAAAAAACAACAAAAAAATGGTGTAGTTCACCAAAAAACAACAACGCAGCTGTTTACCATGTGATCGCTCCGTCAAATGCAATACTCTGCAATGACCCTGTGCAATACTCTGCAATTCCCTGTGCAATACTCTGGAATTCCCTGTGCAATACTCTGCAATGACCCTGTGCAATACTCTGCAATGACCCTGTGCAATACTCTGCAATTCCCTGTGCAATACTCTGCAATGACCCTGTGCAATAATCTGCAATGACCCGCAATAATCTGCAATGACCCTGTGCAATACTCTGCAATGACCCACAATACTCTGCAATACCCCACAATACTTTGCAATGCCCTGCAATACTCTGCAATGACCCACAATACTCTGCAATGAACCCCAATACTCTGCAATGCTCCGCAATAGTCTGCAATACTCTGCAATGCCCTGCAATACCCCACAATACCCTGCAATACTCTGCAATACCCCGCAATACTCTGCTATGCCCCGCAATACTCTGCAATGCCCCGCAATACTCTGCAATGCTCCGCAATAGTCTGCAATACTCTGCAATGCCCTGCAATACCACACAATACCCCGCAATACTCTGCAATACCCCGCAATACCCCACAATACCCCGCAATACTCGGCAATACCCCGCAATACTCTGCAATACCCAGCAATACCCCGCAATACTCTGCAATACCCCGCAATACTCTGCAATACCCTGCAATACCCCGCAATACTCTGCAATACCCCGCAATACTCTGCAATGCCCTGCAATACTCTTCAATACTCGGTGATACCCAGCCATACTTTGCCATGCTCAGCCATGCTCAGCCATACTCAGCCATACTCGGCTATACTCAGCCATACTCTGCCATACTCAGCTGTACTCGGCCTCTCTATGTGGCCAGGCTGTGGAAGTCTCACACATGTGGTATTGCCGTACTCAGGAGGAGTAGGAGAATCTATTTTGGGGTGTCATTTTTGGTATGTACATGCTATGTGTTAGAAATATTATATAAATGGACAACTTTGTGTTAAAAAAAATGTGTTTTAACCACTTCCCGCCCGCCATCATATGACGTCCTTGACTTTGTGCAGGGATATCTGCATGATGCCTGCAGCTACAGGCATCATTCAGATATCAGCTTTTTCAGCCAGCGATTCCCTACACCATGAGAATGATCATAGTGGCTGTTCCACTGCTACGATCGAAGCCAGGATCTTTTTTTTATTTTTTATTTCAGGCTTCCCAGCCTAGAGGTGAGATGTGGGATCTTATTGACCCCATATCTCACTCTAAAGAGGACCTGTCATGCCATATTCCTATTACAGGGGATGTTTACATTCCTTGTAATAGAAATAAAAGTGATCAAAAAATTTATTTTGTGGAAAAAAGCCTCAAACTAAAATAAATAAAGTAAAATGAACAATAATAAAAAAAAAAATTCCCCGTGTCCCCGTGTGCTCGCATGCAGAAGCGAACGCATACGTAAGTTGCGCCCACATATGAAAATGGTGTTCAAACCACACATGTGAGGTATCGCTGCGATCGGTAGAGCAAGAGCAATAATTTTGGCCCTAGACCTCCTCTGTAACTCACAACATGTAACCAGTAAATTTTTTTAAAACGTCTCCTATGGGGATTTTTAAGTAGCGAAGTTTGGCGCCATTCCACGAGCATGTGCAATTTTGAAGGGTAACAAGTTAGGTATATATTTACTCAGCATAACTTCATTATTCACATTATGCAAAAACATTGGGCTAACTTTACTGTTTTGTTTTTTTTAAAAAAACACGTTCGAAAAATTGCTGCGCAAATACCGTGCGAGATAAAAAGTTGCAACGACCGCCATTGTATTCTCTAGGGTCTTTGCTAAAAATATATATATAATGTTTTGGGGTTCTATGTAATTTTCTAGCAAATAAATTATGATTTTTACATGTAGGAGAGAAATGTCAGAATTGGCCTGGGTGCTCCTAGAATGCCTGATGGTGCTCCCTGCATGTTGTGCCTCTGTATGTGGCCACGCTGTGTAAAAGTCTCACACATGTGGTAACACCGTACTCGGGAGTAATAGCAGAATGTGTTTTGGGGTGTAATTTGTGGTATGCATATGCTGTGTGTGAGAAATAAGCTGCTAATATGACAATTTTGTGAAAAAATAAAAAATAAAAAAAAATCTTGATTTTGTAAAGAATTGTGGGAAAAAATGACAACGTTAAAAAACTCATCAAGCATCTTTCTAAATACCTTGGAATGTCTTCTTTCCAAAAAGGGGTCATTTGGGGGGTATTTGTACTTTTCTGGCATGTTAGGGTCTCAAGAAATGAGATAGGCCGTCAGTACTTCAGGTGTGATCAATTTTCAGAGATTGGCACCATAGCTGGTGCACTCTATAACTTTCACAAAGACCAAATAATATACACCGATTTGGGTTATATTTACCAAAGATATGTAGCGGTATAAATTTTGGCCAAAATATATGAAAAAAAATTACTAATTTGCAAAATTTTATAACAGAATCGAAGAAAATGCATTTTTTTCCAGATTTTTTGGTCTTTTTTCTTTTATAGAGCAAAAAATAAAGAACCCAGCGGTGATTAAATACCACCAAAAGAAAGCTCTATTTGTGTGAAAAAAAGGACAAAAATTTCATTTGGGTACAGTGTTGCATGACTGAGTAATTGTAATTCAAATTGTGAGAGCACCGAAAGCTGAAAATTGGTCTGGTTATTAAGGGGGTTTAAGTGCCCAATGGTCAAGTGGTTAAAAAGGTACCCATCACAAATTTGGACATAGTTTTGAAGCACACATGCTGCTTTTACCGCAGATATTGCACTCTCCATTTTTAAATTAGTAGTTGAATACTCACTTCTCTTCACTCAGAAATCGATAGGAATAAGGCCTTAGTAGATGCTGACTGAGAGCAAAGGCCTCATCCCCAACATAGACAAATCGCATTGGAGGTCCATTTGTCCCTGGCAGTAGGCAGCCCTGTGGCAGGTTCAGGCCATTTTCCCTTAACATTCTTCCAAAAGATGATCATGCAAAAATACTCCAGTCTGAGCTGCTGCCATATGATCCTATGTCTACATAGCTAAAACAATAATTGGCATCAGCCACTGCTAGTAAAACAAACAATAAATATTTCTTATAGATGAAGTATTTAGTTGCACTGCCAATGGGCATCACTATTCTTATATGTTTTCCATCAATTACCCCGACACAATTTGGGAAATTGCATCGGTCGCAGTAAACTTCCACTATCTTGCACCAATCTTCGATAGAGGGCTTCTTCATGACCAAATTCCTAAGAACATTTCAAATGGCTCTGCAGGTATCATGTACAATATTGCTGGCAGTGGTTTTGCCAACCAAGAACTCAAAATGCAAACTTGCAAAGGAATGTCCAGTTGCCAGGTACCTAAAATGGCAGAGTAAATACAGTTTATTAGAATGATGCATATTAACAATAAGCTACTTCTAGAAATAAAAACTTGCTAAAAGGAGGTGCCTGAGGAACTAGGAAGTAAAGGAAAAATAGGCAGAGGAAAAGACACTGGTAATGTACAGGGACAATTAATATGGTATAAGTAAAAAGGGTCAAATAATGATGTGGATCTCAAAATGCCACACATGAGGGAAGAAGAAGAAAAAGTAGATATGAAAAGTTACCTCAATGTTATAATGAGTATTTCAACGGATGGAATACTCCTTTGGAAACTGGTGTTTTGTCGGTCTAGATGGCTAGAGAGCAAAGCCACCAATTCATCAAAACTGTAAAGAGAAAATATATTGCTATTAGCTACATTGACCATGTAAAAATGGACCATTTTTACTCAATTTCCATTGTTTTAGATTTGCTCAGGTTTATATAACACTTCTAGCTATTCTATGCTAAAAACTATTAATAGAGTCATGGTGACCATGGATATACATGTTTTACAAAAAATATCTTGTAGCAGTTGCAAGTTGACATGAACAAATGTTCTGACCTTCTAATTGACTTCTGTGTGTAGTTGACTTCATGAGCATGGAGGTTGTTATAAAGGACCCAAAAGGGGCCTCTCTCTTCCCTTTGGGCAATGACAGGATGGATCCAAAACCTATGCCTTCTCCTCCTTCGGTTTTACTCTTCCTCTTCATCTATTAATGCTGCAACAGCAGCCATAATGACTACTGACCCAACATATTGCATAGCCAACATGTTTGATAAGCACTAGGGATGAGCTAATCACCCCCGGTTCGGTTTGCAGCAAAACATGCGAACAGGCAAAAAATTAGCTTGAACACACGAACACCAATAAAGTCTATGGGACACAAACATGAATAATCAAAAGTGCTAATATTAAAGGCTTATATGCAAGTTATTGTCATAAAAAGTGTTTGGGGACCTGTATCAATGTATCAATGCAAAAAAAAGTTTTAAAAACGTCTGTTTTTTTCGGGAGCAGTGATTTTAATAATGCTTAAAGTGAAACAATAAAAGTGAAATATTCTTTTAAATTTCATACCTGGGGGGGTGTCTATAGTATGCCTGTAAAGTGGCACAGTCCCTGCACAAAATGACATTTCTAAAGGAAAAAAAGTCATTTAAAAGTAAGCACTTGCGGCTATAATGAATTGTCGGTCCCAGCAATACAGATAAAATAAGTCATTGAAAAAAACGGCATGGGATCCCCCCAGTCCATTACTAGTCCCTTTGGGTCTGGTATAAATATCTTAAGGGGAACCCCGAACCAACATTTTTTTTAAAAATTGCGTGGGGGTCCCCCCCAAACTCCATACCAGGCCCTTCAGGTCTGGTATGGTTATTAAGGGGAACCTCGTGCCAGAATTTAAAAAAAATGGCGTGGGGGTCCCCCCAAAAATCCATACCAGACCCTTATCTGAGCACGCAACCTGGCAGGCCGCAGGAAAAGAGGGGGCATGAGAGAGCACCCCCCTCCTGAACCGTACCATGCCACATGCCCTCAACATGGGGAGGGTGCTTTGGGGTAGCCCCCCAAAGCACCTTGTCCCCATGTTAATGGGGACAAGGGCCTCATCCCCACAACCCTTGCCCGGTGGTTGTGGGGCTCTGCGGGCGGGGGGCTTATCGGAATCTGGAAGCCCTCTTTAACAAGGGGACCCCCAGATACTGGCCTCCCCCCATCAACATGAGGACAAGGTGCTTTGGGGGCTACCCCAAAGCACCCTCCCCATGTTGAGGGCATGTGGCCTGGTATAGTTCAGGGGGGAGGGCGCTCTCTCGTCCACCCCTCTTTTCCTGCAGCCTGCCAGGTTGCATGCTCCGATAAGGGTCTGGTATGGATTTTTGGGGGGACCCCACGCCATTCTTTTTTTAATTTTGGCACGGGGTTCCCCTTAAAATCTATGCCAGACCTGAAGGGTCTGGTATGGATTTTGAGGGGGACCCCCACGGCATTTTTTTTAAAAAAATTGGCTCGGGTTCCCCTTAATATTCATACCAGACCCAAAGGGACTGGTAATGGACTGGGGGGATCCCATGCCATTTTTTTCAATGACTTCTTGTATCTGTATTGCCGGAACCGACAATTCATTATAGCCGCGAGTAGTTTTAAATGACTTTTCTTCCTTTAGAAATTTCATTTTGTGCAGGGACTGTTATAAACACGGGAATGCGCTACTTTACAGGCATACTATAGACACCCCCCAGGTATGAAATTTAAAGTAATATTTCACTTTTATTGTTTCACTTTAAGCATTATTAAAATCACTGCTCCCGAAAAAATGTCCGCTTTTAAAACTTTTTTTTGCATTGATACATGTCCCCTGGGGCAGGACCCAGGTCCCCAAACACTTTTTATGACAATACCATGCATATAAGCCTTTAAAATTAGCACTTTTGATTTCTCCCATAGACTTTTAAAGGGTGTTCCATGGCTTTCGAATTTGCAGCGAACACCCCAAATTGTTTGCAATTCGGCGAAATAGGCTAAAGCTTAAAGGAAAAGTATAATTTTTTGGTAAATTTTTATAAAACCTTAATAAAACTATTTTACAATAAAACATTTATTAGAGGGTGCATGCATGACACTTTGCTTGCAAAGCATGCTGTGCACATGCAGGGCTTTCTAGTAAGAAAACATGCTGCTGCCAGCATGCTTGGATACATCCTTATGACTAAACAAGCCAAACTAGCCATTCTCTACAAGGATAGAAGAGTGTCTTTCATGCCTCTATGACCCACTTTGCAATCTGTATAGCCTAATATGTTAATCAGCCGACAGCAAACTACTACACTTAATTGAAGTTCAGCATTATTTGCTGCAAACTGATCAAAAAGAGATAAAACATGTTTTATTCTCAATCATTAAGGACACAGGATCCAGGTATTGGCATAAAATTGGGTTACACAGCTCCAGAAGAATCATGCTACAGTTTTTGGTAGTGTTCTACGAGGAAAGATGATGAAAAATAATGTAACCATTTTTATTTAATGTTTTTGTTGCGTCAATTAAAACTTCATCTGTATGCTCATCTGTTCCTTATGTGGCTTTCTGAAAAGGTTTATCTTCAGCATTAGCTTTTGAGGCAACACCAGTACCCGATACAACTTTAAGGGGACAGAAGAAGGCAGGACGGGTGAAGGGGAGCCATGTTCTGCACTATAGAAATGATCTTGCAGCTTCTGCTGCTCTCTGTGTCGTTGAGCTCAGGCATCAAGCTCTTTACTGCCACCTCTGGCTACTATGTGCACCCCTCGTGTGAGCTGCCTGTACTGTGCTTCTCTGTGTCAGCAACATGTCTGCTTTGTGAAAATGAGCTGGGACTAGGTAGGAAGATTTCCTTTACAAGTATTGGCTGTGAGGGAAAGGGAGGGGAGATGCTTGTGTACAGGGAGGGGCCAGAGGTTTGTGTGTTTACAGATTTGTGTATGTGTGGGGCTGATATATATACAGGTGGGGGGCTGGAATATATACAGGTGTGAGGGGGGCTGGCATATATACAGGTGTGTGGGGCTGACATATATACAGGTGTGGGGGGCTGACATATATACAAGTGTGGGGGGTGGGGCTGACATATACACAGGTGTGAGGGGGCTGCCACAAGTACTTACAGCCAATCTGCTAGCATTAGACCACCAGTTGATTTCAGCAGGCAAATATCGCGACCCCAGTTGCTGAACTGTAAAAAGAAATTCTGTCCCAGCCATCCACATGCTCAGCGTCTAAATGCTAGCTTGGCCAAATTGCTAGCACTGCAACTGCTGCCTTTTCAGCTGGTAGACTCTGCCCCCTTTTGTGAATTTGTGGAATGTGCTCTACCACAGTGGCAGGTTCTAAAATGGCATTTCTTTCATGTAAGGCCATTCTGGCTCTCTACTATCACATGGGAGGCAATGTTTTGGCCTTGTTGGACAGAGTGGTCAGCAGCAAGGTTCATATTACCTCTGACCCATGGTCCAGCAGGCATGGGCAGAGATGTTACCTTTCCTTCATGGCGCACTGGGTAACTCTGCTGGCAGCTGGGAAGGATTCAGGACAGGGTTCAGTGTTGTTGGAGCTTGTTCCGCCACCAAGCCTCCAAAAAGCTGGTGGTGATTCTGCTACAGCTCTCTGCTCCACCCCCTCCTCTTCTTCCTCTATGGCTTCTTCTGTCCTCTGAACCAGCAGTGCTCCGTAAGCGTTCAAGGGGCTATGCAAGCTGTCAGGCTAAAAGATGCCATGCAGTGCTTGAGTTGGTCTGTCTAGGGGACAGTAGGCACAATGGGTCAGAGATTCTGTCAGCTCTGTCAGATCTGCAGGGACAGGCTTAGAGGTGGTTGATGCCATGGCAGCTTGAGCCAGGAATTGCTGTATGCGACAATGACACCAACCTTCTCTTAACCCTCCGACAGGGACACTTGACCCATGTTCCATGTTTGGCACACATCCTGAATTTGGTGGGGCAGCATTCCTTGACCAGGTACCCAGGCTTACAAGATCTCCTGAAGCAGGCCAGAAAAGTCTGTGGTAATTTCAGCCGGTCAAACAATGCCAGTGCTTGGCTGGCTGATATTGAACGGGAATGCAACCTGCCCACCAACCGCCTCATTTGTTACATGCCCACCAGGAAAAAGTCAACATTGGCAATGCTTCAGCAACTGTACATAAAGCAGAGGGCCATCAATGAGTACCTGTGCGAGTATGGCACCAGGACAGGTTCAGGGGAGCTTGGCTCTTTTCACCATGCCAGTGGCTACTGATCAAGGATGCATTCACTGTCCTGTCCCCATTTGAGGAGGCCACAAAGATAGTGAGCAGCGACAATGCATGCATCAGTGTCACTGTCCCTCTAGTCTTCCTTCTGAAGCACCTTTGTGGAATCATGGACAGGGCACTTGAGGCAGAACTGTGGGAGGAAAAGGAGGACTTCCTTTCCTCTCAAGGCCCCCTTTATGCAGATAGCATTCCTGCTGCACCATCAAACACACAGGAAGAAGAGAAAGAGGAGGATTGTGTCAGCATGGATGTAGAGGATAACACGCAGCAGTTTTCAAAGGATGGTTTTCAGTTCCCAGAAACCCAAGGAGTTGTACGTGGCTGGGAGGAGGTAGTTAAGGATAATGTCATCCTTAGTGACCCAGAGGACTCAGAATCGAATGCTTCTGCAAACTTACGCTGCATGGCCTCCCTGCTTCTGCAAAGCCTGCGAAAGGACCCTAGGATTCGTGGTATCAAGGAGAGGGATCATTACTGGCTGGCAACCCTTCTTGATCCACGTTACAAGGGTAAAGTTGCAGAACTGATCCTGCTTTTGCAGAGGGAGCAAATAATGAAACATCTTCAGGAGGCCTTCAAGAAAAGTTTGTGTAATGCCTTTCCAGAACCTGGGAGGTTACCATTTCCTGGGGCTGGATAATGTGTTTCTGAGGCTTTGTTCTTTCAGAGGAAGAACGGTGGTGTCAGGAGACTAGTAGACCAGACTGTGTGGACTGCACAGAGATAACCCAAAATGCATGTAAGTGAATAATAATATTTATTAAAATAGGTGATAATTCAGAAAATATAAACAGTGCAACACCAACACAACAAACCCACTACAAACAACAATATATACAGCAAGGGGCAATACCGGAATCACAGATGTCAGCCAGGCAAGGGTCATACACAGCAGGTCAGCAGGAACAAGGGATATACCAGAAACATAAACGTTTAGCCAAGCCAAGGTCATACATAGGAGATGTGCAACTGAACAAGGGCAGGTTAGGAGAGGGAGATAATGGATGGGATGGGATACAGGCTCAGGAGCAGGCTCAGGTTCAGGTTCAGATACAGGAGATACAGGTTTACAGGATACAGGATACAGGTTCCGGGTAACAGGTCAGGGCGCAAGGAAGAAAGATACCAAGGCAAGCATGTGAGGGCTTGCCAGGCATTTATGGGTCTGACTATAATTGACTTCAAGTCACACCTGAGCGCAGGGAGTGTTGTCTGCTCCATACTGCCAGGATCCATCCGCTGGTGGACGTCAGTACTGCGGCCAAAAGATGAAATGACACCAGCAGGGAAATATTCTCCTGACAGTTCAACATTGCCAGGAGACACCGGCTGGTGGACCCCAGTACTGCATACCAAACGATATATCTTACCAGCAGATGGACCCTTTCCTGACAGTACCCCCCCTAAAGGAGCGGCCTCCGGACACTCCAACTAGTCTTAATTGTCCATAGTCTATGGCATCAGGCAGAATGGTGGAAGAAGGCATTTCAGGCTGGTCGTCAGGCACATCCGGGCAGACAGCTGGCACATCAGAGTCATTGAGCTGGGCAGCGGACAGGAACAAACCAAGCTGGGCAGCAGACAGGAACAAACCAAGCTGGGCAGCAGACAGGAACAAACCAAGCTGGGCAGCAGACAGGAACAAACCAAGCTGGGCAGCAGCCAGGAACGAACCGAGCTGGGCAGCAAACAGGAACAAACCGAGCTGGGCAGCAAACAGGAACAAACCAAGCTGGGCAGTAGGCTCCGGGTCATCGAGCTGGGCAGCAGGCTCCGGGTCATCGAGCTGGGCAGCAGGCTCCGGGTCATCGAGCTGGGCAGCAGGCTTCGGGTCATCGAGCTGGGCAGCAGGCTCCGAGTCATCGAGCTGGGCAGCAAGCTCGGGGTCATCAAGCTGGGCAGCAGGCTCCGGGTCATCGAGCTGGGCAGCAGGCTCCGGGTCATCGAGCTGGGCAGCAGGCTCTGGGTCATCAAGATGGACAGCAGGATCTGGAGCATTAGGCCGAACAAAAGTGGGGGAAGATGGTAGTTGCGCTGTGATGAAGGGGGGGGAAGCTACAAAGATGACTAAAGTGGCAAAGTGAACTAAAAAAGCAGAAACGGGCCAATGCATGAATGGATCCTACATGCTAAAAGAACATGTTGGGGATGTAGTGAAGTGCAACGTAGCTAATCAACATGACTATAATGTTGCGGGCAGACAAAGCCTAATATATAAAGGTAATTGTGAAACAGTGACTGCTTGAATATAGCAAAGCAAAATTGCAAATACTAACACAAATAGGATGAATAATGACACAATGTAAAAAAAAAAAAATATATATATAATGCAAGAAAAATATATGTGGGCTAGTGCCCCATTAGCAAAAACGTGCCAAATCCTGGTGAACTACAAGTGACAAATCCCTAGGGCAAACATGAATATTAGTTATATCATCCAGTCCAAAAAACAAAAACTCGTGATGAGAAACACAAAACAATTCCAATCGTGAAGGGAAGGGGGATCTTCAGTGAGGACACCTCCGTGTTTGCAAGCCGCTTACCTTACAGCTGTAAGGTGTACAGCCTGTGTTGCAAATGACCCGCAGGTGTAGACGTTCCGTGTATAAGGTAGTGACAATGATGAACATGCCAAGCGAAATATAAAAAATAAAAAGTATACAGCATGTAAAATAACTCTGCGACAACCACAGTGGAGGGGGGGCAAGACACACACGGGGGGAGGTTGCACTCACTTTCGTGAAGTGAGTGTGGGCATCAATCCACGAGCGCCGAGCTCGTATGCCTCCAGGGGTATCACCAATCTGGAATCTGTCCCCGTGCCTGAAAACTGGAATATGTCCCCGTGCCTTTCTCCTCAGTGTTCGTCAGGTAGAGTAGTGATGTACAGTGTGAGGGGGAAAGAGACGCACATAGCGTGATCCCATATAAAAGGTATATTTATTTAATAAAACAAGTCCAATCAACTTACATTTAAAACAATGCTGCAGTGTGTAGTAACTACGAGCGCCGAGCTCGTCTCCTATTGTTTGTCTGTGGCAGCGTCCCGTGCTCCAATCCTAATGCATATCGCCACGTCACGTGACTTCTTCAGATCTTCTCTGAAGAAGTCACGTGACGTGACAATATGCATTAGGATTGGAGCACGGGACGCTGCCACAGACAAACAACAGGAGACGAGCTTGGCGCTCGTAGTTACTACACACTGCAGCATTGTTTTAAATGTAAGTTGATTGGACTTGTTTTATTAAATAAATATACCTTTTATATGGGATCACGCTATGTGCGTCTCTTTTCCCCTCACACTGTACATCACTACTCTACCTGACGAACACTGAGGAGAGAGGCACGGGGACATATTCCAGTTTCCGTGATAAAAAGGGAAGTTTGGGACTTTATATGAAGCAATTGAGTAGTGGAGGTAGGTTACAATATAAGCATATTTATTTGGTAGCATGAGTTTACATACAAAAAATTTCAATAATAAAAAAATATTTTATATCATATATACACGAGAAGTGCACAAAGGCTGAGTATGTAAAAATGGAAAAATACATGCATAACATCATATGGTCAAAACAATAAATACATATATGCATAAGAATAACATGTACATGACAATAGCAGGAGGCCTACCACCGGCACGTGCATCCACATGGTACATCTGTATCCACCAGATGGTATAAAAACATCATGTATTTAAAACGCTTTACGCGTTTTGTGGGTATTCCCACTCGTCAGGAGCGGATGCGTCAGCATTTCTATGGAATAAAAGGATTAAGGAACCGTACTTCTCAGAAAAAAAAAGTTGTTTCTATTAGTATGGGTGGTTAACCACTGACACTCACCAACCCAGGCATAGACCACAAGGTGGAGTGATCGGAGCAGGGCTGGCCGAGAACATGGCCTCAGCGTGGGAGCTGAGGCGGCATAATACAGGATTGCAGCATCGGATAGGACAAGAGCTTGAGATATGGGTGAGAGCTCCATGTAGCCAAGAAAGTATATATACTCGATGGAGCAAGGATATCTGGGAACAAAATTGAATATGTGTAATTATAATATATTAATCATAGTGATAGTATATAGTAGGAGATGGTGATACAAATAAATGAACCCAGTATAGCTCCATATGAGAGGTGTATAAATAATATGAAAAAGGTAAGGAAGATACAAATAGTGCCCAAGGATTTAAAAGTATCTGTGTGTAAAAGTAATGAACATGGACATACAGCAGATTATGGTATGAATGCTAATAGGAATACCACGTGGAATCAAGGGCAAATAGTGTGAACAGAAAACAAATCCACCAAGAGAGAGAAAGGAAAAGAAGGTAGAAGTTAAGAAAACAAAAGAGAACGCCTACCCTAATGCTGCAACAAAACAACCCCCAGCAGATCGTGTAGCTGGTGTGTAGAGACCCCAAAGGGGAACTGGTATTGGGCAGTTCACCTGGATGGGGAATGTAGTTATGCCGCCAACGCCGCGCTAATGAACCAATGGAGGCAAGGGAGCCGCACCTGAAGTGAGTGATACACTCAACAACCGACGCAGAGACCTCCCCATACCGGGACAAGTGATGTTATGGCTAGACGCCGGCGCCCTGACCTCATTGCTGACGTCACACGCACGGAGTGAAGCCGCCACACAGAACAGCGTGACAAGCGTGGCGCCGATGCGCAAAACGGCAAACGCCCCGTCCTCCCAAACACTCTGGGTGCAGGGGGAGGAGGGGGAGAGTCCAATGAGCGCATTGCAGCTCCCGCGATAGAGGTTGAGCCCAGCCATGTCCAAACACCGACTCATCCACCCACGTCAGACCATGACCAGGCAGAGGGAGTGTGCATGGAACATATAATTGGGGCAGTCCATGTGGGTGCATGAACCTTAGTGGAGAAATTGCTGCCTATAAAGATGAGGGTGAACCTCACACTGGGATGGCAGGGGAACACTGCCACTCCAATTACTCAATTGCTTCCATCCCGGTATCTGTATCTGTCTTATACAGATACCGGGATGGAAGCAATTGAGTAATTGGAGTGGCAGTGTTCCCCTGCCATCCCAGTGTGAGGTTCACCCTCATTTATAGGGTACCTTCATTAAGGTTTAAATTTTGCTAAATACAAATATTTATCCATATCGTTTATTTAACATCCATGTTTTTATGCTTTGCACATGTCATTCTTTATAGGCAGCAATTTCTCCACCAAGGTTCATGCACCCACATGGACTGCCCCCAATTATATGTTCCATGCACACTCCCTCTGCCTGGTCATGGTCTGACGTGGGTGGATGAGTCGATGTTTGGACATGGCTGGGCTCCACATCTATCGCGGGAGCTGCGATGCGCTCATTGGACTCTCCCCCTCCTCCCCCTGCACCCAGAGTGTTTGGGAGGACGGGGCGTTTGCTTGTCACGCTGTTCTGTGTGGCGGCTTCACTCCGTGCGTGTGACGTCAGCAATGAGGTCAGGGCGCCGGCGTCTAGCCATAACATCCCTTGACCTGGTATGGGGAGGTCTCCGTGTCGGTTGTTGAGTGTATCACTCACTTCAGGTGCGGCTCCCTCGCCTCCATTGGTTCATTAGCGTGGCGTTGGCGGCATAACTACATTCCCCATCCAGGTGAACTGCCCAATACCAGTTCCCCTTTGGGGTCTCTACACACCAGCTACACGATCTGCTGGGGGTTGTTTTGTTGCAGCATTAGGGTAGGCGTTCTCTTTTGTTTTCTTAACTTCTACCTTCTTTTCCTTTCTCTCTCTTGGTGGATTTGTTTTCTGTTCACACTATTTGCCCTTGATTCCACGTGGTATTCCTATTAGCATTCATACCACAATCTGCTGTATGTCCATGTTCATTACTTTTACACACAGATACTTTTACATCCTTGGGCACTATTTGTATCTTCCTTACCTTTTTCATATTATTTATACACCTCTCATATGGAGCTATACTGGGTTCATTTATTTGTATCACCATCTCCTACTATATACTATCACTATGATTAATATATTATAATTACACATATTCAATTTTGTTCCCAGATATCCTTGCTCCATCGAGTATATATACTTTCTTGGCTACATGGAGCTCTCACCCATATCTCAAGCTCTTGTCCTATCCGATGCTGCAATCCTGTATTATGCCGCCTCAGCTCCCACGCTGAGGCCATGTTCTCGGCCAGCCCTGCTCCGATCACTCCACCTTGCGGTCTATGCCTGGGTTGGTGAGTGTCAGTGGTTAACCACCCATACTAATAGAAACAACTTTTTTTTCTGAGAAGTACGGTTCCTTAATCCTTTTATTCCATAGAAATGCTGACGCATCCGCTCCTGACGAGTGGGAATACCCACGAAACGCGTAGAGCTTTACATGATGCCGCAGTCACATACCCCATACGGATTGAGATTTACTTATTTTTAAATACATTATGTTTTTATACCATCTGGTGGATACAGATGTGCCATGTGGATGCACGTGCCGGTGGTAGGCCTGCTGCTATTGGCATGTACATGTTATTCTTATGCATATATGTATTTATTGTTTTGACCATATGATGTTATGCATGTATTTTTCCATTTTTACATACTCAGCCTTTGTGCACTTCTCGTGTATATATGATATAAAATATTTTTTTATTATTAATATTTTTTGTATGTAAACTCATGCTACCAAATAAATATGCTTATATTGTAATCTACCTCCACTACTCAATTGCTTCATATAAAGTCCCAAACTTCCCTTTTTATCACGTATCACAGGGATGGAGGCACCTTATGGTGCTTCATCTTAAGTCCCGCGGGATGGAGGCACTTATGGTGCTTCATATAAAGTCCCAAACTCCCCCCATTTTCTTATTCCAGTTTCCAGGCACGGGGACAGATTCCAGATTGGTAATACCCCTGGAGGCATACGAGCTCGGCGCTCGTGGACTGATGCCCACACTCACTTCACGAAAGTGAGTGCAACCTCCCCCCGTGTGTCTTGCCCCCCCCCTCCACTGTGGTCGTCGCAGAGTTATTTTACATGCTGTATACTTTTTATTTTTTATATGTACATGTTGATTAGCTACGTTGCACTGCACTGCATCCCCACCATGTTCTTTTAGCATGTAGGATCCATTCATGCATTGGCCCGTTTCTGCTTTTTTAGTTCACTTTGCCACTTTAGTCATCTTTGTAGCTCCCCCCCTTCATCACAGCGCAACTACCATCTTCCCCCACTTTTGTCTCATTTGTCCTGCCTTGGATCAGTACTTAGGTGTTGCAGCAGTGTCCTTTTAGTGTAGCCCCCCCCGACAGCGCAGGAGTTTCCACTTTCCCCCATTAGGCCGAACAGCGAGCACCGTAAGGACAGGCTGGATTACAGGCACCGGCTCAGCAAGCTGGGTAACGGACCCCGGCCCAGTGGGCTGGGTAACAGGCCCTGACTCAGCGAGCTGGACACCGGGCACTGGTTCGGCAAGCCGGATAACGGGCACTGGCTTGACAGGCAAAGTGACGGACTTCGGTTTAGCAGACTGGGTAACGTGCACCGGTTCAGCAGCCCGGGTAACGGGCACCGATTCAACAGACTGGGTAACGGGCACCGATTCAGCAGGCTGAGACACGGGGAACCGAAACTCCAGGCTGAAACACGGGCACCGAAACTTCAGGCTGAGACACGGGCACCGAAACCTCAGTGTCAGGAAATGTTCCATCCGCTGGTAAGACCTGTTATTTGGCATGCAGTACTGAGGTCCACCAGCAGGTGTCTCCTGGCAGTTTGGAACTGTCAGGAGAGCTTTTCCCTGTTAATAGTATATCATCTTTGGGCCGCAGTACTGGCGTCCACCAGCGGATGGATCCTGGCAGTGTGGAGCAGACAGTACCTCCTACAATCAGGTGTCACTTGAGGCCAATCACAGGCCTATAAATACCCGGCAAACATTTACATGTTTGCCTTGACTTCGTCATTGCCTCCTGACCCGCAAGCTATCTGATCCTGTAACCTGTGCCCTGAACCTGTGATCTGATCCTGTGCCCTGAACCTGTGCCCTGAACCTGTCTCCCTGTCTCGGACCCTATCCTGTCCCACCTGTTACCTTGCATCCCTGCCTGCAGTCTGACCCATCCATCCTCTCCCTGTTCTGTGTTCCTTACCCCATCTGCTGCTCTCCCTGTGTATGACCTTGGCCTGGCTTACGTTTATGTCTCTGGAACATCCCTTGTCCATCTGCTGATCTGCTGTGTATGACCCTGGCCTGGCTATTGTTTATGAACCTGGTATTTCCGATTTATTACACTTATCTGTCTATTGTTATTTGCATATTGGAGTTGGTTGGTTGTATTTATATTATTCACTTTCTTTAATAAATTAATATATTTTCACTTACATACGTTTTGGTGTCCTCTGTCGCAGATCACACGGTTCTGGTCACACCTGCTCATGACAGTAAGTCAAGGCCATCCCTGACCAGAAGTGGCTGCACAGGGGAACCATTTTGATTCAGTTGGTTGCAAACATGAATACCGATGAGGTTATTTATCTTTCTCTGCTGGCATCTGAAAGTGGTGATTATTGCCGCCAGGCTTTGAAAGGATGGTCTAGTGATCAGTTGTTTGCCACTATACGTTTGGCTCACTCCCTGGTCGATCAGGGTTATATTTTGTTTGGGGAGGTGCAGCCTTTGATCAAACTATGTACTGAGCTGGCCCTGCCCTGTATTCCTGAGGGCCGTGATGATTTCACTCCTCCTTTTGATATAAATCAGGTTGTATCACTAGTTTGGCTTTGTGAAGATGATCCAGACGATTTTTGTGAGCACTATTCAGCCTGTCCCTCACAGGTGATTGCTGAGTGCATTGTGTCTGCTCAGTCTTTTGTTAGACAGGGAGGTTTAAAAGCACAGTTTGTACAACCTATACTTTCAGCATGGTCTGACATGATGCAAGCAGCTCCAGTTAAACAAACCACCTCTGCCACCAAACACCAGCCTACCCAAATGTATGTTTCCCCATCACCCATGTCAACCACAGTTGCAGCTCAGTATACGCTGCTGCCAAACAAATACTCATATCCAGTCTCTGCTCCCTGTACCTATCCTGCATTCAACCCACCTGTCTCTTCCCTGCTGCCTGCAAACCCACACGAACTTCCTCCAGCCACTGTTACCTCTTCCCTGCCATATCCCAATCCTCCTCTCCAGTCTGCTGCACCCCTCACCTACAGATCTTCAGTAGTTAAGCCCAAGAAGAAACGGAAGTTCTTCCCCACTCACACAATCCTGCCAGTAACCCAACCTGCTCCCAATTTGCAGTCTGATGTTCCAGCCTTGCAGTCTGATGTTCCAGCCTTCCAGTCTGATGTTCCAGCCTTCCAGTCTGATGTTCCAGCTTTGCAGTCTGATGTTCCAGCCTTGCAGTCTGATGTTCCAGCCTTGCAGTCTGATGTTCCAGCTTTGCAGTCTGATGTTCCAGCTTTGCAGTCTGATGTTCCAGCTTTGCAGTCTGATGGTCCAGCCTTCCAGTCTGATGTTCCAGCCTTCCAGTCTGATGTTCCAGCTTTGCAGTCTGATGTTCCAGCCTTGCAGTCTGATGTTCCAGCCTTGCAGTCTGATGTTCCAGCCTTGCAGTCTGATGTTCCAGCTTTGCAGTCTGATGTTCCAGCCTTCCAGTCTGATGTTCCAGCCTTGCAGTCTGATGTTCCAGCTTTGCAGTCTGATGTTCCAGCCTTGCAGTCTGATGTTCCAGCCTTGCAGTCTGATGTTCCAGCTTTGCAGTCTGATGTTCCAGCTTTGCAGTCTGATGTTCCAGCTTTGCAGTCTGATGTTCCAGCCTTCCAGTCTGATGTTCCAGCCTTCCAGTCTGATGTTCCAGCTTTGCAGTCTGATGTTCCAGCCTTGCAGTCTGATGTTCCAGCCTTGCAGTCTGATGTTCCAGCTTTGCAGTCTGATGTTCCAGCTTTGCAGTCTGATGTTCCAGCTTTGCAGTCTGATGGTCCAGCCTTCCAGTCTGATGTTCCAGCCTTCCAGTCTGATGTTCCAGCTTTGCAGTCTGAGGTTCCAGCCTTGCAGTCTGATGTTCCAGCCTTGCAGTCTGATGTTCCAGCCTTGCAGTCTGATGTTCCAGCTTTGCAGTCTGATGTTCCAGCTTTGCAGTCTGATGTTCCAGCTTTGCAGTCTGATGTTCCAGCTTTGCAGTCTGATGTTCCAGCTTTGCAGTCTGATGTTCCAGCTTTGCAGTCTGATGTTCCAGCCTTGCAGTCTGATGTTCCAGCTTTGCAGTCTGATGTTCCAGCTTTGCAGTCTGATGTTCCAGCTTTGCAGTCTGATGTTCCAGCTTTGCAGTCTGATGTTCCAGCTTTGCAGTCTGATGTTCCAGCTTTGCAGTCTGATGTTCCAGCTTTGCAGTCTGATGTTCCAGCTTTGCAGTCTGAGGTTCCAGCTTTGCAGTCTGAGGTTCCAGCCTTCCAGTCTGACGCACCCGCTCTCCAGTCTGATATGCCTGCCTTCCAGCCCGAAACCCCAGTGTCCACGTTCCAGTCTGACGCTCCAGCGACTATTGACCAGTCCGATGTACCTGCTGTTCTGCCTGATGTGCCCACTGTTCAGCCTGATGAGCCTGCTTTCCGGTTTGATGTGTCCATCCTCCAGCCTGATATCCTGGTATCTGTCTTCCAGCCTGATGTCGTGATGTTGGTATCCCAGCCTGAGGTTTCGGTGCCCGTGTCTCAGCCTGAAGTTTCGGTGCCCGTGTTTCAGCCTGGAGTTTCGGTGCCCGTGTCTCGGCCTGTTGAATCGGTGCCCGTTACCCGGTCTGCTGAACTGGTGCCCGTTACCCAGTCTGCTAAACCGAAGTCCATCACTTTGCCTGTCAAGCCAGTATCCGTTATCCGGCTTGCCGAACCGGTGCCCGGTGTCCAGCTCGCTGAGTCAGGGCCTGTTACCCAGCCCACTGGGCCGGGGTCCGTTACCCAGCTTGCTGAGCCGGTGCCTGTAATCCGGCCTGCCCTTACGGTGCTCACTGTTCGGCCCAATGTTCCAGAGCCTGCTGCCCAGCCTGATGACCCGGAGCCTGCTGCCCAGCCCGATGACCCGGAGCCTGCTGCCCAGCTCGATGACCCGGAGCCTGCTGCCCAGCTCGATGACCCGGAGCCTGCTGCCCAGCTCGATGACCCGGAGCCTGCTGCCCAGCTCGATGACCCGGAGCCTGCTGCCCAGCTCGATGACCCGGAGCCTGCTGCCCAGCTCGATGACCCGGAGCCTGCTGCCCAGCTCGATGACCCGGAGCCTGCTGCCCAGCTCGATGACCCGGAGCCTGCTGCCCAGCTCGATGTCCGGGTGCCTGCTGCCGCCCAGCTCGATGTCCGGGTGCCTGCTGCCGCCCAGCTCGATGTCCGGGTGCCTGCTGCCGCCCAGCTCGATGTCCGGGTGCCTGCTGCCGTCCAGCCTGATGTCCCGGTGTCTGCCCTCCAGCCTGATGTCTCGGTGACTGCCCTCCAGCTTGATGAGCCCGCTGCCCAGCTTGAAGTGCCCATGCCTGTTGTGCCACCACCTGTTCTGCCTGTTGTGCCACCATCTGTTGTTCTGCTTAATACCATAGACTATGGACAATTACAACCAATTGGAGCGTCCGGAGGCCGCTCCTTTGAGGGGGGGTACTGTCAGGAAATGTTCCATCCGCTGGTAAGACCTGTTATTTGGCATGCAGTACTGAGGTCCACCAGCAGGTGTCTCCTGGCAGTTTGGAACTGTCAGGAGAGCTTTTCCCTGTTAATAGTATATCATCTTTGGGCCGCAGTACTGGCGTCCACCAGCGGATGGATCCTGGCAGTGTGGAGCAGACAGTACCTCCTACAATCAGGTGTCACTTGAGGCCAATCACAGGCCTATAAATACCCGGCAAACATTTACATGTTTGCCTTGACTTCGTCATTGCCTCCTGACCCGCAAGCTATCTGATCCTGTAACCTGTGCCCTGAACCTGTGATCTGATCCTGTGCCCTGAACCTGTCTCCCTGTCTCGGACCCTATCCTGTCCCACCTGTTACCTTGCATCCCTGCCTGCAGTCTGACCCATCCATCCTCTCCCTGTCCTGTGTTCCTTACCCCATCTGCTGCTCTCCCTGTGTATGACCTTGGCCTGGCTTACGTTTATGTCTCTGGAACATCCCTTGTCCATCTGCTGATCTGCTGTGTATGACCCTGGCCTGGCTATTGTTTATGAACCTGGTATTTTCGATTTATTACACTTATCTGTCTATTGTTATTTGCATATTGGAGTTGGTTGGTTGTATTTATATTATTCACTTTCTTTAATAAATTAATATATTTTCACTTACATACGTTTTGGTGTCCTCTGTCGCAGATCACACGGTTCTGGTCACACCTGCTCATGACACTCAGGCTGAGATACCAACATCACGACATCAGGCTGGAAGACAGGTACCAGGATATCAGGCTGGAGGATGGGCACATCAGACTGGAAAGCAGGCTCACCAGGCTGAACAGCGGGCACATCAGGCTGGAAAGTGGGCACATCAGGCTGGAAAGTGGGCACATCAGGCTGGAAAGTGGGCACCGAGAAATCAGACTGGGCAGCAGGTGCTGGAATTTCAGGCTGGACAGCAAAGACAGGCGCTGGCACATCAGGCAGAACAGCAGGTACTGGCACAACAGGCTGAACAACAGGTACATCGGACTGGTCAGTAGTCACTGGAGCGTGAGACTGGAACATGGACACTGGGATTTCGGGCTGAGCAGCAGGCACTGGGACCTCCAACTGGGCAGCGGGCACAGGCATTGGCACAACTGGCTGAGTAGCAGACACTGGCACATCAGGCTGGAAAGCGGACTGGAAACCGAGACATCAGACCAGGCAGTGGGTACTGGAACTTTAGACTGGGCAGCAGACACAGGCGCTGGCACATCGGGCAGAACAGCAGGTTCTGGCATACCAGGCTGAACAATAGGTACATCGGACTGGACAGTAGTCACTGAAGCGTCAGACTGGAACATGGGCACTGAGATGTCAGGCTCAGCAGCAGGCACTGGGACCTCAAACTGGACAGCGGGCACAGGCATTGGCACAACAGGCTGAGTAGAAGACACTGGCGCATCAAGGCTGGACAGCAGACAGAAGATCGTCAAACTGGGAGGCGGGCACATCAGACTGGAACACTGGTAATAAAACTTTAGGCTGGAACATGGACACAAGGTCATGAGACTGGTCAGCAGGCACTGGGACGTCAGACTGGGTAGCAGGCACTGGAACGTCGGACTGGGTAGCAGGCAGTGGATCGTCGGACTGGGTAGCAGGCACTGGATCGTCGGACTGGGTAGCAGGCACTGGATCGTCGGACTGGGTAGCAGGCACTGGATCGTCAGATTGGGTAGCAGGCACTGGATCTTCAGACTGGGTAGCAGGCACTGGATCGTCAGACTGGGTAGCAGGCACTGGATCGTCAGACTGGGTAGCAGGCACTGGATCATCAGACTGGGTAGCAGGCACTGGAACGTCAGACTGGGTAGCAGGCACTGGAACGTCAGACTGGGTAGCAGGCACTGGATCATCAGACTGGGTAGCAGGCACTGGATTGTCAGACTGGGTAGCGGGCACTGGATCGTCAGACTGGGTAGCGGGCACTGGATCAATAGACTAGGTAGCAGGCACTGGATCGTCAGACTGGGTAGCAGGCACTGGATCGTCAGACTGGGTAGCAGGCACTGGATCTTCAGACTGGGTAGCAGGCACGGGGACATCAGACTGGGTAGCAGGCACTGGGACATCAGACTGGGTAGCAGGCATTGCGACGTCAAGCTGGAAGGCAGGCACCGAGACATCTGGCTGGAAGGTAGGCACATCAGACTGGAAAACGAGAACATCAGATTGGGGCACAGGGACTTTAGGCGGAGACACTGGCTGGATACCAGGTAGAGGTTTGGCAGAATCAGTTGGGTTATCATGTTTAGCTGGCCCGCAAGCAGACTGGAGTGGGTTGGTTGGTGTGGAAGCAAGTTGGGTTAATGGTAGGATCGTGTGGGTAGGAAAGAACTTTTGTTTCTTCTTTGGTTTAGCCAGCGCAGCCTTGTAGGTAATTGCAGGGCTGTAAGGAAGCAATGTAACTGGGCAAAAGGAAGACCAGGGAACAGTGGCTGGAGGAGGGGTTTGTGGGATTGTTACAGGTGGAAGAGAAGAGGCAGGTGGATTGAAAGCAGGATAGGTGCAGTGAGTAGAGACTGGGTAATAGTACTTAGTGGGAAGCTGTGTACACTGGACTGTAGCTGAGGTTGCCATGGGCGACTGGGAGAAAGATTCTTGGGAAGGTAGGTGACTAATGCTGGGTTGCTGTGGCTTAGCTAAATGCAGGAGATCTGACCATGCTTGCAACATAGGTTGAACAAAAGTTGGTTCACATACAGCCTGTCTAATCAGAGATTGTACTGAATAAATGCAATCGGATAACACCTGCTGGGAACAAGCGGAATAATGTTCATCAAAGAAAGCCGGACCATCCTCTAACAACCATACCAGGGATTCGCCCTGGTCACAACTGAAAGGAGGTGAGAAATCGTCGCTACCTTCGGGAACGTATGACAAGGCTGACTTTGTACATAATTGGATCAAAGGCTGAACATCCTCAAATAACGCATGACCCTGATCTACTAGTAAATGGGCTTATTGGATTGTTTCCAGCAGTTGGTCACGGGTCCAATTTTTAAGAGTCTGACGGCAATATTCATTTTCCTCCGCCGCCAGCAGAGAATAACAGACAATTTCATCAAAGTCCATCCTTTGCGCGCCCACCGTACCAGGACAGTTTCTCAGTGCAGCCACGTCTGGTCAGGGATGGCCTTGGTATACTGTCAGGAGACTAGTAGACCAGACTGTGTGGACTGCACAGAGATAACCCAAAATGCATGTAAGTGAATAATAATATTTATTAAAATAGGTGATAATTCAAAAAATACAAACAGTGCAACACCAACACAAAAAACCCACTACAAACAACAACATATACAGCAAGGGGCAATACCGGAATCACAGATGTCAGCCAGGGTCATACACAGCAGGTCAGCAGGAACAAGGGATATACCAGAAACATAAACGTTTAGCCAAGCCAAGGTCATACACAGGAGATAAGCAACTGAACAAGGGCAGGTTAGGAGAGGGAGATAATGGATGGCATACAGGCTCAGGAGCAGGCTCAGGTTCAGGTTCAGATACAGGAGATACAGGTTTACAGGATACAGGATACGGGATACGGGAAACAGGTCAGGGCGCAAGGAAGAAAGATACCAAGGCAAGCATGTGAGGGCTTGCCGGGTATTTATGGTACTGACTATAATTGACTTCAAGTCACACCTGAGCAAAGGGAGTGTTGTCTGCTCCATACTGCCAGGATCCATCCGCTGGTGGACATCAGTACTGCGGCCAAAAGATGAAATGACACCAGCAGGGAAATATTCTCCTGATAGTTCAACGCTGCCAGGAGACACCTGCTGGTGGACCCCAGTACTGCATACCAAACAATATATCTTACCAGCGGATGGACCCTTTCCTGACAGGTGGAGAAGGTAGCCGGCTGACCGATGCCTTTAGACAATTTTTCAGTCCTCAGCATCAAGGTCTGATAGGTTCAAGCAACCATCGCCAGCGTCTGCATTATATGGTGCAGGAATATCTAGGGACAAGAGCAGACTTGGAGACCTTTCCAACAGAGCATCCACTGGGTTACTGGGTCTTGAGGTTGGACCACTGGCCAGAACTTGCTCAATTTGCAATCAAGGTACTGGCCTGTCCTGCATCCAGCGTGCTTTCTGAATGAACATTCAGTGCTGCTGGAGGGTTTGTAACGGATCAAAGGGTGCGCCTGTCCACAGACTTCGTTGATAGGCTGACATTTATAAAAATGAATCAGCCACGGATCAGCAGCTATCAAGCACCTGATGCCGATGTGACTGATTGAATTTGCAATGGATCTGGGATCCCTTGAAGACTGCCTATGCTGCCTATCCTATTCCTCCTGAATCTTGATGATGCTAGCTTCCAACAATATTTTGGTTTAGGGCACCACCAACACACAAGGCCCAAGTTCTCTGCCCCTGTTTAACAAGGGCATGTAATTACAATTTTTTAAATAATATTTAACAGCAGGGCCCTAAATGAAATAATATAGTGTAGCGCTAATGAAGATGGAATGAACAATAAAGTTATCCCAATAAAAAATTATTATGGTCTAAAAATGTGCAAATCATGAGTACACAACAATATAAGATTACACAACAGTAATGATAGAGTTGCATGAACCAACAGTGTTATAAACAGTGATATAAAATGCATATAGTCCATATATGCCATTAAATAAGGTGACTGTGAATGTGTGTAAACTAGTTGTCTGTAGATAATCCACCACCATGAGGAAAGAGGCTTACCAGACAGGTTGAACCCAACTAGGCGTATGCCCAATGAGTCAACCAAGCTTTTGGTGTAACACACCCAAGGAGGTACAGCAACCACGACTTCCAAAATTAAACCAAATCTGGTAGGGATCCGTGACAATATTGACATCAGTGGGTATACACCATAGATATAGTGACCAGAATTAGTGAGCGGTTACTCTCAATATGACATATGGCAAAAGGAGAAAAGATTGGGCCACATAGTGTGATTCCATTTAAATGTAAAACATTTATTGAAAAATTATAAATGGTCACTCACATTTGAGAAGTTAATAAAAGCATATGGATAAAATCAAAGCAACGCAGTGGCATCAGCAGAGCCCGCCCCAAACCTGCGCCCCCACAGGAGTAACTGTGAGCGAGAGTTACATTGTTCTGGCACGACCAAAACCAAAGGAACCAATTTTTCTACACCTGTTTGACTGGGGCACGTAATTCCAATTTTTGAAATCATATTTAACAGCAGGGCCCGTTCCTGTATTTAACAAGAGTAACTGTGAGAGGTTACAGTGTTCTGGCACCACCAAAATAAAAGGCCCAATTTTTCTGCAGAATATATAGTGAATTCCATATGATGTATATATACTGCATTTCAGAGTACATAGTGCAGTCCACATAGTATACTGTATATACTGCAGTTCAGAGTCTATAGTGCAGTCAGTGTAATATATATAATACAGTGCAGAGTATATAGTGCAGTGTACAGTATATAATATAGTGTATTGAAGTGGTTAAGGGGAACCCTATGACAGAATTAAGAAAAAATGGTATGGGTCCCCCCCAGCCTATTCCAGGCCCTTTGGGTCTGTTATAGATTGTAAGGGGAGCTCCACGCTAAAATATAAAATTAAAACGGCTTGCTTGGATAAGGGTCTGATATAGATTTTGGGGGGGACTCCACACTGTTTGTTTTTTTTTTAATTCTGGCGTGGAGTTCCCCTTAATATCTATACCAGACCCGAGGGGCCTGGTATGGACTGGGGGGTGAGGGGAACCCACTCCGATTTCTTCATTGATTTTTATCTATATTGCTGGTATCCGGCAATACATTACAGCCGCACGCAATATTAAATGACATTTTTTCCCTTGCAAATGTAATTTTGCTGCGGCATAGTAAAACATATAAGAAAGATGCGCCACTTAACAGGCAGACTAAGGGGACCCCCAGACAAGATGTTTAAAGGAATATTTCATTTCTATTGTTTCACTTTAAGCATTAATAAAATCACTGCTCCTGAAACCCAAGCACCAAACCCAAACCCTGGGTCCCAGAAAAGTGATCCAAGGATGGAGAGAAGGCCTGGGCCTTCAAGAAGAACCTTCACTGACTCTGCAAGAAAACAATGGAGAACACCTGCAGTTTATGCCGTTTCAGTGAGGAATGCCTATCAGCCTTCAAAACAATGCCATTAAAAAGACATTCTCAACGTTGGAAACTGAAGGGAGCATGAGTCCAGTCACGCCCACTTACTGTTCCAGATGCTTCCAACAGGCCTCCTGCCCATTTAGTCTGTAGTGCCTGTATTGGTGGAAGGAATCTACACAAGAGCCATACTTAATTCAGGTGCTCAGGTTACCCTGCTGAACAGAGACTTTTACGAGAATTATTTGTCATACATATCCCTTCGAAAGTTGGAAGCTATAGAAATCCTGGGTATTCAAACAGAGAATTACCCTTGTGATGGATATCTGCGGATCTAGTTGTCATGTGATCCATTGAGGACTGGGAAGCCTCAAAACTTTAAGACACTGGCCATTGTGTGCCCTTGGCTGCCGGGGTCCACAGGAAGTCCGCCTAGACCAACACAGATCTGGTGAGGTGGCTGTTAGCCCCTGCTGTGCCCTCACTGCCAGAAGGAGGGTCAGAAGTGTCTCCCCTTCCACAGGGGATGAAGAAGGATCCATAGCAGAAGTGGATGAAGCCAATCTGCAGGAGGCAGAAGTAGTTAAACAGAAAGAGGAGGTTAGTGAGCCTACCATGCTTGAGCCAGTGGAACAGAGAAAGCTAAGAGTTAAGCATCCTCTCAAGAGACCGACCAGTGATGTGTTGGGTGAGAGCACCAAAGAAGTTATCCTTACCCCTCAAGGAATTGTTGCAGAGCCTGGTTCTTCCACCACAGATTTGGTGGAGGACAGCCTTAAAGTGGATGTAAACCCAATGTCATCCTTTCTAAACTACTGCCATAGGGGTTATCTATAAGGATATACATGCCTCCTGCATGTAACTTTACCTGTCAAATGTCTCCCCTCTGTCTGTTATTAGACCCCAAAAACTGCATATTCTGTGGGTGGGTCTGTTGTCTGGAGCTTGGTGGGTGGAGTCATGATGTCAGTAGACTCCCCGCCCACCTCTACACTCCCCTTGTCAATATGCATTTACTCCTGTGTATTTCTAACATTGAACTTCTGCTGAACTTCTGCTATGATCTCTAACATTCAGTGAAAAGACAGGAAAGTAACCACATGACTTCAGCATGCCAAATCATGCTGAGGTGTGGAACAGCCAATCCTTGCAGAGCTGCTGAAGAAAGGAGTGGGAGAGGGAATTAAAAAATAATGCCTGTGTCTTAGGCTAGTGCATAAGATGTAAATCACCTGTCACTCACAGCAAGGGGGAGTATTTGACAAAGTTTTTCTCAGTTTGTCAAGATTTTTCTCACTGAACAATAAAAGAGGATTGCTCAGAGATGGATTAACTCTGTGTGGCAAGACTGGGCTCAAATGATAGGAAATTAATAAAGGTGGCCTGTAGGTAGGACAATCTTCTTTCCTATGCTGATTGGTGGGAGGTTCCTCTGCCAGGTTCTTATGCAAATGCAAACTGTTTATTTTCCTGTGTACACTAACCTGTTTTCCTCCGTGTGTATATACAATGTATGTACCAAGTTAAGGACTGTTACTTCCTTTGGAGGATCAAATGTTCTTTGGTGGCGGCAGTGTGTAGTGGGTGTCTCACTCTATAACCCGCGACCCCGCCAAGATGGCTGCTGTACACAGGCTTTCCAGGCTAAAATAGGAAAAAAGCACCTGTCTGTGTCTACATGGGCTTTTACATCCCCCTTCTCCCTGTTTCACGAGATGATTCTGATGTAATGTGAGTTCACACACACAGAGCTGTTCATTCTGTAGCCTCCCTTGTGCCCCTATTGGCAGGAAGAAGAAAGCCAATTAAAAGCACAGTCACAGCAGCCAATCAGAGAGACTGTAGGGAACTGCCGGAAGCAGCTGCAATAGATTCTGGGACATGCAGTTCCCTCACAAAATGGCCCCATAGACTGGTATACAGAGAGGAACTACAAAGCCCTGGATGCTCTGCACAAAAAGGAGCTGAGGACTCCATTTTGTGTCCTGAGGGAATTTCAGTCAGGATGAGGCAGTGAGAGAATTCTGACCTGTAGGAGTGATGCTGTCTTTCAGATGATCTCCCCTTGCAATTCAGGCCTCCACCACCAGTGGAGACATCCAGCATGAGATAGGGGGATCCTAGGTGAATATCAAGGCGCACCTGCACCGATGGTGAAGCGTTCCAGTGTGTGATGACCGGCCTTATCACAGGGAAAGTCTGCTGTTCCAGGACGTTCGTTTGGGCCTTGATCGCAGGATTGGGTGAGAGGGCATTTTGCCCGTCTACAGCGAACAGAGACACTGCACCATAGAAGGAGTATGAACACTATATACAGACATCGTTGCTGGTAGTCATCTTGCTGACACTTGTAGTACCACAGGGATAAGGGATAAGGCTATCCATTTCCGGGACACTGTATACAGATATAATTGTCCTCTCACCTTGCTGAGGAGGATCCTGCCTATTTCACTTGATAAGCTGGGCCAGTTGTGTTGTTTGGGCCCGCTATACAGGAGTTTAAGTGCACCAACGAAAGTGGCTAGCTGAAGACACCAAATATTATCTTTTCTTCAAAAGGATCGAAGCTACTAGTGCCATACAGATCCACACACACATATATAGGGCACTGTATATGCATTGGGTGTGTGGGACAGTTTATTTGGGTTTATCTAGGAAGTTAAGCCATTGCATGTTGATTTGAATAAGTGTTTAAAGTTGGGCCTTTGGTGTCAGGGGACAGGAGAGAGAGGCCTGACACAAAAAAGGGTCATTCTTCTGCTCTCCTTGTGCCTGGGCTCATATAGCCAACCTGAGTAAAGGTAACTAATCTAATTTAAAGTGTGATATTGTGCTTTATTTGTTATTTAAGTGTGCCTATGCTCTTGGGGACATTCTCAGGTTTGGAATCCCCTGAAAGCAGCTTGAATATACTGTAGTATTCAATGTATATAGTATACATTGCTCTTAAATCTCAGTTATTGCACTCTAGTTGATTACTTGAATATATACTGTTAATGCCCCATACACACAATCAGAAATTCCGTCAGAAAAAACTTGGATGGTTTCTCCGACGAAATTCCGCTTAAGCTTGCCTTGCATACACACAGTCACACAAAAGTTCTCTGAACTTTCGATCGTCAAGAACGCGGTGACGTGCAACACTACGACGAGCCAAGAAAATGAAGTTCAATGCTTCCGAGCATGCTTCAAATTGTTTCCGATCATGCGTGATTTTTTGCGCGTCCGAATTGCATACAGACAAACACATTTTCGGATAGGAACTTTTTCCGACTGAAAAATAGAGAACCTGCTCTCAATCTTTTGCTGGCTGGAATTCCTGAAATGGAGCATACACACGGTTGCATTTTCTGACCAAAACCTCTCATCGGAGTTTTGCTGGTGGCATTTCCGATCGTGTGTACGGGGCATTACAGTTTGTTAATCTTCCACAGCAATATTGCAGTAAAGACAATTTCTGTGCTTTATTATAACAGGGGTGCCAGAGGGGGCTGAGGCTGTTATTAGGGTTGAGAGGCAGAGTAATAGACTGACCTAATTTAAGCAGCTCCTTCGTGGGTATCGCTACATATTTATTTACCGTATATACTCGAGTATAAGTCGACCCGAATATAAACCGAGGCACCTAATTTTACCACATAAAAATGGGAAAACTTATTGACTAGAGTATAACCCTAGGGTGAGAAATGCAGCAGCTACTGTAATGCCGCATACACACGAGCGGACTTTACGGCATACTTGGTTCGGCGGACCGGAGTCCGTTGGACAATTCGATCGTGTGTGGGCTCCAGCGGACTTTTTTTCCCCAAAAGTTTGACTGACCTAGAAATGAAACATGTTTCAAATATTTTCGACGGACTCGAATCCGTCGAGTCCGCTCGTCTGTATGCTAGTCTGACAGACGAAAACCAACGCTAGGGCAGCTATTGGCTACTGGCTATGAACTTCCTTGTTTTAGTCCGGTCGTATGTCATCACATACGAATAAGTCGGACTTTGGTTGATCGTGTGTAGGCAAGTCCGTTCATTCGGAAAGTCCGTCGTAAAGTCCGTGAAAAGTCCGCAGGACAAAGTGCCTGCCGTAAAGTCCGCTCGTGTGTACGCGGCATAAGTGGAAAAGAGGGTCAACAATGCCCATCTTCACTGTGCCCATCTGCATGCCTCACTGTGCCATCTGTATGCCTCACTGTGCCCATCTGCATGCTTCACTGTGCCACATAGTTAGTAAGGTTGAATAAAGACACCAGTCCATCCAGTTCAACCTGAGTGAGTGTGGGTGTGTGTCTACAATTGTCCCTATCCCTGTACATTATGTCTCATCTATTATTATTATTTTATTTAAGGTATCCATATTGTGCCGTCAACTTTTTTACGCAGCGCTCCACACATACATCACACACTCACATTGGTCCCTACCCTCATGGAGCCCACAATCCAAGGTCCCCAACTTACATTCATATACCAGGGCCAATTTATTTTGGACAGAAGACAATTAACCTACCAGCATGTCTTTGGAATGTGGGAGGAAACCAGAGTACCTGGAGGAAACCCACGCAGGCACAGGGAGAACATGCAAACTCCAGGCAGGTAGTGTCGTGGTTGGGATTCGAACCTGTGACCCTTTTTACTGCTAGGCAAGAGTGCTACCCACTAATCCACTGTGCTGCCCTATCTGCATGCCTCACTGTGCCATCTGCATGCCACACTGTGCCATCTGCATGCCTCACTGTGTCCATCTGCATGCCTCACTGTGCCATCTCACTGTGTCCATCTGCAGCCTCAATGTGCCATCCCAGTGTGTCCATCTGCAGCCTCACTGTGCCATCTCACTGTGTCCATCTGCAGCCTCACTGTGCCATCTCACTGTGTCCATCTGCAGCCTCACTGTGCCATCTCACTGTGTCCATCTGCAGCCTCACTGTGCCATCTCACTGTGTCCATCTGCAGCCTCACTGTGCCATCTCACTGTGTCCATCTGCAGTCTCACTGTGCCATCTCACTGTGTACATCTGCAGCTTCACTGTGCCATCTCACTGTGTCCATCTGCAGCCTCACTGTGCCATCTCACTGTGTCCATCTGCAGCCTGACTGTGCCATCTCACTGTGTACATCTGCAGCCTCAATGTGCCATCTTACTGTGCCATCTCACTGTGTACATCTGCAGCCTCACTGTGCCATCTCAATGTGTACATCTGCAGCCTTGTGTACCTGATCTCCGGCGCTGAGACATGCAGTCTAGTCGACAGCTGTCCAGTGTAACAAAGCCCCTCCTCCTCCTCGTCCATGACAGAACACTGATTCAGTTTCCCAGCAGTGAGTCAGTGTTCCGCCTATCACGGATGAGGACGAGGAGAAGGCGGGGCCTTGTAACACTGGATGGCCAACGACTAGACTGCATGTCACAGCGACGGGATATCAGGGGCATGAGGCTACACAGTGACTCGAGTATAAGCCGAGGGGGCTTTTTCAGCACAAAAAAAGTGCTGAAAAACTCGGCTTATACTCGAGTATATACAGTATTTTCTTTTCATTTTATCATCTTTTGTATGGCGCTATATTTGTTCTGTCCACCAGATGTTTATGCTGAATATTTGTACCTGTGTTGTTAAATTTACATGTAAAGTGTGTAATTTACATAAGACAATCATAAGTGGTGTGCAGGCTCCATCTAGCGTTCCTTTTCGGTATTGCTGCAGTTGTTCTGTTTTATTTGATTACTGTATGTGTAGTTAAGGAAGTTGTTAGTAAGCAGGGAATTCTGGGTAGAATCTTCACATGAAATGAAGTAGCCACCATTCTTTGAGAAGATACTCAGGAAGCAACACATGTATTTCTCAATCTATCGCCATCACCCCTTAGAGAACTTAAAAAGTAAGTTTTTACTATCACATCTTGTATTGTATATCATTGTTACTGCAATGTATGCTGTATTGTATGCAATATTGTACTTATTGAAGTCTATTTCTGTTATTTGTAGTTTCACCTGGCTTGTTCTAATAAAACTGAGATCAAAGAAATATGGTATCTGACGTTTATGGGACAAGGAGGTTTAGCTATCTGCCCTAGAGACAGAACAATATTAGCGTGCCAGTTTTATGTAGTTTTACTCTTACTCCAGCTGCAGAGGGGTAACTGTTGGCTATGCAAATCGCAGACGTTTTTATCTGATAATTCTATATATATATTTTTTATGTACAAGGGGAGAAATTAATCCTTTCATTTCATTCACATTGCTTAGCAAAACCCATTAGCGAGTGTTGCAAATAAATTTGTATTTAATGTAAGGTTTTATTTATGTCACTCATTATCTAACTACTTATTGTTAATACATGTCTAGTGAATAAATATTCCCTATTTAGTCAGTATTCATATCGATTGGTGTGTGCTTTTAAAAAGAAATTTGATTGGTAAAACAACTCTTTGTAATTATCATTCGGGAAATTATTTTCAAACACAAATAACATAACAATATGGCCCTGACACGTGCCAGTTTACTTTTTTCACCAAGGATACAACTTTGGTCCGTCCTTTGTATCAACTTGGGGCACCAACTTGGGGTATTTTTCTGCTTCCTGACTCTCCCACCAATCCATCTTGAATAACTTCTCTCTTCTGGCCAGCTACAAAATGCAAGGTATTTCTCTGGATGATTAATCTTGGTGATGATTAAGCTATTGCATTGTAAGTGCAATTTTACTTTTTACTTTTAAGCAGTTTTATCTGCACTATTTTTACTTTGTTTCTGTTTCTATTTTGTGTGTGTACACATAGAGCTTGCAAAGATATTCAGAGCAATAGCGGCCTCAGTAAGCATGGTATATTTCAAGATTTAATAACACTTTCTAGTCTCAGCTGACATCAATGATGCATTCCTGCTGTTCACAATTATGTAGTTACATAGGTTGAAAAATGACACAAGTCTATCTAGTTCAACCAATAGAAAAAAAAAAAATCAAACTAATAGAAAACCTCCACTTACACAATTCTATGCCCACAGCTGAGCCAGAGAAAGGCAAAAAACCCCCAAAAAAACAAAAAACTAAGCATGATCCAATTAGCTCAGGGAGAAAAAAAATCCTTCCTGATCCCCCGATTTGATCCAGACAATTGGATATTCCCTGAATCAAATACCCCTGGAGTTAGTACCTATAAAAATTCATTTCCAGTTATACAGTATTTTGTGCATTTAGGGATGCATCCAGTGCTTTCTGAGCTGACCTGAACTAGTTTTTGGGGGAGTCTATTTCAAATTTTCACAGATTTTACCGTGAAGAAGCCTTTCCATATGTGATTATTAAATCTCTTTTCCATCAGATGTAAAGCGTGGCCTCTTGTCATCTGTAATGACCTGAAAGTGAACAGCTCTACACCAAGTTTACCATATGGACCACTTATGTATTTATACCTGTGGATCATATCTTCCCTTAACCACCTCTTCTCAAGAAAGAATAAATTCAGTTCTGCTAATCTTTCCTCAAAGCTGAGCTCCTCCATGCCTCTTATCAGTTTGGTTGCCTGTCTCTGCACGTTCTCCACTTCTCTGATATCCTTTTTGTGAACTGGTGCCCAAAATTGAACTGCATATTCCACATGATGTCTTTATAATGATTTGTACAGGGGCAAAATTATCTCTCTGTCTCTCTCTCTCTCTCTCTCTGGAGTCTATACCTCTTAACAAATGAAAGTATTTTGCTAGCTTTAGAAACTGCAGCTTGGCATTGCATGCTATTATTAAGTTTAATCTACCAGAAGATCCCGTTCTTTAACCACTTGCCTACCAGGCACTTACACCCCCTTCCTGCCCAAGCCAATGTAAACATCCCTTGGAATAGAAAAAAAGCATGACAGGACCACTTAAATATGAGATCCGGGGTCAAAAAGACCTCAGATCTCATTATTACACTAAAATGCAATGAAAAAAATTTCGTTTCGCATTTGCTGCCATAACAACAACATACCTCTTCAAAGTACTGACGTATAACGACAGTGGGCAGTCTGGAAGTGGTTAACCTCTTGGCGCCAGGCGCATGTAAATATGTGGCCTCTCAGCTGGTGGGCCTTGGCGTGAGGGGCCACATATTTGCGTGAATTGGTGTAAATACAGCTTTCCTGTCACAGTTACCGGTGGCTAATGGAAAGTTCCCGATCGCTACTTGCGATCAGGAGCTTTCCGGCATCCTTAACCTCTTAAAGGGCCGGAGGCTCCAGGGCCAAGAGGTTAAATTAAATCGTGTTTTGGTCACCAAGATTTTCTTTTACATAAATACTAGTAATAAGCTATGAATGGTTTGAGATTCACCGATCCAGCAGAGCATAATTTCTAGTTGGGGGTTGAACTGTACCATAAAATTGTCTTGTAATAGGTTTATACATTTCCGCCCTTTCACTGTTCCAGCAGAGCCATTACTCCAGTTAATTTCAGATTATTAAAAATCCCCCATTATTATCACTGTCCCAGCCCTGGCAGCCATTTCGATCTGTGCAAGTAGCTGAGTCACCACTTCCTCATTGACACTGGGTGGTGTCATGTACCTGATAGGAGACTGAAATGACGAGATCGGCCTCTCTTATATCTCCCGCCCTGGCCCCACTGAGGATGAGACAGAGGGTGTCAAGGGATAGGAGGGACATGAGTGCCTGTGAGTGTTGATTACAAAACCTGCAGCAGGTAGTGCAACTCCAAGGAGACTGTGGAACCAGAGGAGCAAGAACAGCAGTAGTGTTCGGAGGACTGGTCCAGACTAAATGGACTCTCCACTTACGCTGATGGTTCTGGATAGGTAGCTTGTCAGGACTCTGGAGGCTGGAACATAAAGTGGTTTGCAGAGCTGGTACAGCAGACAGCCAGGCAAGCAACTCGATTAGTACCGGGAGCCAGGATCAAAGGCAGAAACAGGGTCTCAGGAATAGCTGGGGTCGTCATCAGGCGGGCAGCGAGGTACCAAGCCATGAACAGAGTCGAAGTCAGGGATGGTGCCGGGACAAGGGTAAACGACAAGACCGGAGCAAAATCCAGGATCAGGTCAAGAACATGCCAGGTCAGTAACAGGGAGAACATGCAGGATCAATCAGGACACAGGGCACAGCTGAAAATCAGTCAGCAAAGGATTTGGGAATGAGCTCCCTTTATTTAGTCCATCTGGCACCAACAGGGATTATGCGCGTGCATTGTCATGAATTCCCACGTGCATGTTTGTGCCTGTTGGCTGTTCTTTGGGAAATAACATGCGCATGCGCATATCTATGCACCAGATGTCGCACAAGGTCCTCCCTCCCACTCACTTTGAGATCAGAGAGAGAGATCCCATCATCTTTTCTTTTTACCTTATCTCTCAGAAACAAAGCATAGCCAGGAATATTAATAGCCCAATCATGTGAGGAATGAAGCCAAGATTTAGCAATACCAGGTAAATTATAGTTCTCTTCAGCACACCAATGCTACCTCCATCTTACTATGGGCACACAACTCTGCCACTTTGCAGCCTCTTCATTCGGTCTGTTTTCTGCAACCCAAATGTTCACCAAGGTCTTAGCATGTGAGCTATTCATAGTACACTCCCAGAGCTTTCCCATTTTGGAATACCTAGATGATCTCTTATTGAAAAACAAGTCAGCACAGACTCTATCAGACAATGTTTTATTACAATGTTACAATGTGATGCAGAAAGTTCAGACCTCACGACTGGTTCCTGAAAACTTTAGGACTATGATACATCACTTGGAGTATCATGGTCTCATCCTGGACACAGCTGAAGTCAGGGATTTTCTGCAGATTTTTGTTTTCAGATTTACCAAAACCATGTAGTGCCTGATTGCATACAAATTGAAACTCTTAAGGTTTGACCTCATATTATAAGGTTTTGGTAAATATGAAGACAAAAATCGGCAGAAAATCTAATAATGTGTATGGGGTCTTAAGGCTTGTACATACGCTTTGATTTGCGGACGTCAATTGTGATACGACGACCAATCGTCCACAAATCTTACTGTTAGTACAGTGCTTTCGACAGCCAATTTCACTTTTTCGCCAAACAAAAGCTGGATGTGCAGACTATAACATTTTTGTCAGATGTGAACTCAAGGTCTAGTTTTCGTTTCAGTATGGTTTTCGTACGAAAAAAAAATCGTAAGAGCAAGACTATGCATGCTCAGAAACAAAAGAATACATGCAAAACTATTCAACACGTTACGTCACTTCTGAAGTTGTATTCTGTCAAACGAAAATTCTTTTATTGTTAGTAACCTCTTCACTTTCGTCATGAGACTAGTATGTCACAAAAATCGAACGTTCTGTCGTCCGAATATCAAAGCGTGTGTACGAGGCTTAAGACTCTACAATTCAGGCACCGTCCAGCTCAGTAATGTTGCATGAGAGCTGTGGTGGCTTCCTTTGAGGCAATCTCATTTTTTCAGTTCCACTCCAGCATCTACAACACAACATTCCATCTATGTGGGAAAAATTGGTTCAATACTCTGGACAAACTGACGTGCCTGACACCAAGAACTAAGTTATCTATGGCCTGGTGGCTCAGAAATTCAGCAAACATACAAAGCTTCCTTTAAAAAAAACTCCACGAGTAATCCAATTAAAGTCCATGGGGTTCTAATCTTGTGAAATTCTGGCTCCTATCAAGCACAGAGAACCACCATTTTTGGGGACAGTGCAATCTACAATAGCAATCTGACTGACCTGCTTCATTTATTTTTGAGACAGTGAGTCTGGTTTTTCATGTTTTGGGACATCCCAGGAGGTGTGGATCTAGAGCAGTGGTTCTTAACCTTAACCTTAGCCTTCCTCTTGGACCGGCTCCTGGAGTGAGGGTAGAGTAGTAGGGGTCCTTCTGGCCAGCTCTGGCTACAATGGGTGCCAGAAAGTAACAAACAGGCTCTAGCTTCCCAAATAGTACAGGGCAACAGCCAGAGCTGGCTGGAGGGAGCCTTGTGGCTCTACCCTTGTTCCAGGGGCCAGTGGGAGTGCAGGATAGTGTGGATCTGGGTGTGATAAAGCATCTTGACATACAGTTGTGCTCATAAGTTTACATACTCTGGCAGAATGTATGATTTCTTGGCCATTTTTCAGAGAATATGAATGATAACACAAAAACTTTTCTTTCATTCACGGTTAGTGTTTGGCTGAAGCCATTTATTATCAATCAACTGTGTTTACTCTTTTTAAATCACAATGACAACAAAAACTACCCAAATGACCCTGATCAAAAGTTTACATACCCTAGTTCTTAATACTGTGTATTGCCCCCTTTAACATCAATAACAGCTTGAAGTCTTTTGTGGTATTTGTGGGTGAGGCTTTTTATCTTCTCAGATGGTAAAGCTGCCCATTTCTCTTGGCAAAAAGCCTCCAGTCCCAGTCTTCCAGTCCCAATTCATGGGCTGCCTTGCAAGTCACTATGCAAAAATGTCTGCTACAGGGACATTACATTAAAACTGATAATAGAAAACATGCTGAGAACTGATGTTGTAACCAATAGGAATGAATAAGATTTCACAATTTATTTTTTGGGAAACATTAAACAAGATTTAAATTATACAAATTGTGTGCTATTTGTCTTCGGTGCAAGTACAATGGATTAGCCCTATAGCTTTTTATGCCAATAAGTTATGGATTTCAAACGTATCTATAGCCAAAAGTTTGTTTGTTATGAATAGAATAGGGATGTTTAGAATCAAGGTCAGCAACAGATCGATCACATTCTACTCTTTGATCGCAGCCATGTTGAAGTCTTAAAGGTATTGAAAGATTTTACTGGGCCCTGGTCTTCCTAGGGTTGAGAACCGCTGATCTAGAGAAAAACCTCAAAGGATATAAATGAGCATGTAGTTACAGGAACTCAGATCTGGCATGGATTGAAATGTCTGAATAACATGTAAGGGTATGCTTCCTTGGTGAACTGATGCAAGAATTTAATCTATATGTAACATTCAATACAATTTTATATAGTTTAGTACACCAAAGGGTTCTTGACTGAAATATTTTGTAACATCAGGGAAAGAGAGATTCAAAAAAATATTTTTTGGCTGTATAACAGAAAGCTCTTTGTCATAACATTTTCTTAATAATCCAGGCTGCTTATAAATGTTTATTTTGGTCGGAAGGGGAGAAGATTTTCCTAATCATAGACAGATGCTCAAACATCAAAACAACACAATCTTTGGTACAAAATCAGCCAGCCACGTCAGTGAAAACCTACAGTAGTTCTTGTCTAGCCAGAAGAATATTTTATCTTTAAATTCCTGCACTTTTAAGGTCGACAGAAGGAAATTGTATAATGAATGTGACGTTATTGTTTAATCATCAAAAGGAATGCAAGTCATGGGTACGCATTTGTCCAAGATGCAGGATTTAGCTGTTTTATTATTACTATCTACTAAGATCTTATCAGCAGAGGTCATGCTCAGCATTTTCCTGAGATTTATATGAATTAACCTAGGGATGGGCTGAACACCCCCGGTTCGGTTCGCACCAGAACATGTGAACAGGCAAAAAATTTGTACCCTATCAAAGCCTATAGGACATGAACCTGAAAAATCAAAAGTGCTAATTTTAAAGGCTTATATGCAAGTTATTGCCATAAAGTGTATGGGGACCTGGGTACTGCCCCAGGGGACATGTATCAATGCAAAAAAACGTTTTTAAAAATGGTGTTTTTCCAGGAGCAGTGATTTTAATAATGCTCAAAGTGAAACAATAAAAATGAAATATTTCTGGGGTCCCCCTTAGTCAGCCTGTAAAGTGGCGCATCTGTGTGATGTGTTTTACTGTGCCGCAGCAAAATAACATTTCTAAAGGAAAAAATGTCATTTAAAATTGCTCACGGCAATATAGATAAAAATCAATGAAAAAAATGGCGTGGGTTCCCCCTCCCCCCCCAGTCCATACCAGGCCCAGAACTCCATGCCAAAATAATAAAAAAAAAAACTGTGTGGGATCCCCCCAAAATCCATACCAGGCCCTTCAAGTCTGGTATGGATTTTAAGAGGAACTTACAAAATTAAAAAAAAATGGAATGGGGCCCCACCCAAAATCCATACCAGACGCTTATCTGAGCAAGCAGTCTGGCAGGCCAGGAAAGGGGTGGGGGAGCAAGCGCCCCCCCCCCTGAACAATACCAGGCCACTGGCCCTCAACATGAGGCTGCTTTGAGGTTGTGAGGCCTCCTGCCCCACAACCCTGGCCTGGTAGTTGTGGGGGTTTGCAGGCAAGGGGCTTATCGGAATCTAGAAGCCCTCTTTAACAAGGGGCCCCCCAGATCCCGCCCCCCATGTGAATGGGTATCAGGTACATTGTACCCCTACCCATTCACCAAAAAAAGTGTCAAAAAGTAAAAATCACAAAAGACGTTTTTGACAATTCCTTTATTAAAAAAAAAGTGTCCCGCAATGTACATCCATTGTTTTTTTTTCCTTTTTTAATGGAGGAATTGTCAAAAACTGCCTGTTGTGGTTTTTACTTTTGACCCCAAAGCACCCTCCCCTGCTCACTCGCTCCCCTCCCTCCATCCTGGCCTGCCAGGCTGCTTGCTCGGATAAGGGTCTGGTATGGATTTTGGGGGGATCCCACACCAATTTTTTTAAAAAAATTGGAGTGGAGTTCCCCTTAAAATCCATGCAGATGGTGTGGAGTTCCCCTTAAAATCCATGCCAGACCCAAAGGGCCTGGTATGGATTTTGGGGGGGACCCCACGCTGTTTTTTTGTTTAAATTTTGGTGTGGAGTTCCCCTTAAAATCTATACCAGACCCAAAGGGCTTGGACTGGGGGAGGGGGGAACCCATCATGCGTTTTTTTTTTCTTAATTTTGTCATAGGGTTCCCCTTAACCACTTCAATACACTATATTATATACTGTACACTGACTGCACTGTATATATATATCTATATATATATCTGTATATATATATATATATCTATATATATATATATATATATATATATATATATATATATATATATATATAGATAGATATATATATATATATATACAGAGGGGACGGAAAGTATTCAGACCCCCTTAAATGTTTCACTCTTTGTTATATTGCAGCCATTTGCTAAAATTATTTAAGTTCATTTTTTTCCTCATTAATGTACACACAGCACCCCATATTGACAGAAAAACACAGAATTGTTGACATTTTTGCAGATTTATTAAAAAAAGAAAAACTGAAATATCACATGGTTCTAAGTATGCAGACCCTTTGCTTAGTATTTAGTAGAAGCACCCTTTTGATCTAATACAGCCATGAGTCTTTTAGGGAAAGATGCAACAAGTTTTTCACACCTGGATTTGGGGATCCTCTGCCATTCCTCCTTGCATATCCTCTCCAGTTCTGTCAGGTTGGATGGTAAACGTTGGTGGACAGCCATTTTTAGGTCTTTCTAGAGATGCTCAATTGGGTTTAAGTCAGGGCTCTGGCTGGGCCATAAAAGAACAGTAATGGAGTTGTTGTGCAGCCACTCCTTCGTTATTTTAGCTGTGTGCTTAGGGTCATTGTCTTGTTGGAGGGTAAACCTTCAGCCCAGTCTGAGGTCCTGAGCACTCTGGAGAAGGTTTTCGTCCAGGATATATCCCTGTACTCGGCCGCATTCATCTTTCCCTCGATTGCAACCAGTCGTCCTGTCCCTGCAGCTGAAAAACGCCCCCACAGCATGATGCTGCCACCACCATGCTTCACCGTTGGGACTGTATTGGACAGGTGATGAGCAGTGCCTGGTTTTCTCCACACATACCGCTTAGAATTAAGGCCAAAAAGTTCTATCTTGGTCTCATCAGACCAAAGAATCTTATTTCTCACCATCTTGGAGTCCTTCAGGTGTTTTTTAGCAAACTCCATGCGGGCTTTCATGTGTCTTGCACTGAGGAGAGGCTTCCATTGGGCCACGCTGCCATAAAGCCCCGACTGGTGGAGGGCTGCAGTGATGGTTGACTTTCTACAACTTTCTCCCATCTCCCAACTGCATCTCTGGAACCCAGCCACAGTGATCTTTGGGTTCTTCTTTACCTCTCTCACCAAGGCTCTTCTCCCCCGATAGCTCAGTTTGTCCGGACAGCCAGCTCTAGGAAGGGTTCTGGTCGTCCCAAACATCTTCCATTTACGGATTATGGAGGCCACTGTTCTCTTAGGAACCTTAAGTGCAGCAGAATTTTTTTTGTAACCTTGGCCACATCTGTGCCTTGCCACAATTCTGTCTCTGAGCTCTTCAGGCGGTTCCTTTGGCCTCATGATTCTCATTTGCTCTGACATGCACTGTGAGCTGTAAGGTCTTATATAGACAGGTGTGTGGCTTTCCTAATCAAGTCCAATCAGTATAATCAAACACAGCTGGACTCAAATGAAGGTGTAGAACCATCTCAAGGATGATCAGAAGAAATGGACAGCACCTGAGTTAAATATATGAGTGTTACAGCAAAGGGTCTGAATACTTAGGACCATGTGATATTTCAGTTTTTCTTTTTTAATAAATCTGCAAAAATGTCAACAATTCTGTGTTTTTCTGCCAATATGGGATGCTGTGTGTACATTAATGAGGAAAAAAATGAACTTAAATGATTTTAGCAAATGGCTGCAATACTTTCCATCCGCACTGTATATATATACACTATACACACACACATACTACACTGTCTGCACTGTATATATATATTCTACACTGACTGTACTATATATATATATACACACACATACCGTACTAGATATATATATACAGTATCTCACAAAAGTGAGTACACCCCTCACATTTTTGTAAATATTCTATTATATCTTTTCATGTAACAACACCGAAGAAATGACATTTTGCTACAATGTAAAGTAGACAGTGTACAGCTTGTATAACAGTGTAAATTTGCTGTCCCCTCAAAATAACTCAACACACAGCCTTTAATGTCTAAACCGCTGGCAACAAAAGTGAGCGCACCCCAAAGTGAAAAGTCCAAATTCGGCCCAAAGTGTCAATATTTTGTGTGGCCACCATTATTTTCCAGCACTGCCCTAACCCTCTTGGGCATGAAGTTCACCAGAGCTTCACAGGTTGCTACTGGAGTCCTCTCCTACTCCTCCATGAGGACATCATGGAGCTGTTGGATGTTAGACACCTTGCACTCCTCCACCTTCTGTTTGAGGGTGCCCCACAGATGCTCAATAGGGTTTAGGTCTGGAGACATGCTTGGTCAGTCCATCACCTTTACCCTCAGCTTCTTTAGCAAGGCAGTGGTCATCTTGGAGGTGTCTTTGGGGTCGTTATAATGTTTTAATACAGCCCTGTGGCCCAGTCTCCGAAAGGAGGGATCATACTCTGCTTCAGTATGTCACAGTACATGTTGGCATTCATGGTTCCCTCAATGAACTGTAGCTCCCCAGTGCTGGCAGCACTGATGCAGCCCCTGACCATGACATGCCCACCACCATGCAAGACACACTTGTCTTTGTACTCCTCACCTGGTTGCCGCCACACACGCTTGACACCATCTGAACCAAATACATTTATCTTGGTCTCATCAGACCACAGGACATGGTTCCAGTAATCCATGTCCTTAGCGTGCTTGTCTTCAGCAAACTGTTTGCGGGCTTTCTTGTGCATCATCTTTAGAAGAGGCTTCCTTTTGCGACGACAGCCATGCAGACCAATTTGATACAGTGTGCAGCGTATGGTCTGAGCAGCGACAGGCGGACCTCCTACCCCTTCAACCTCTGCAACAATGCTGACAGCACTCATACGTCTATTTCTCAAAGACAATCTATGGATTTGACACTGAGCATGTGCACTCAACTTCTTTGGTCGACCATGTCGAGGCCTGTTCTGGAACCTGTCCTGTTAAACCGCTGTGTGGTCTTGGCCACTGTGCTGCAGCTTATTTTCAGGTTCTTGGCAATCTTCTTATAGCCTGGGCCATCTTTATGTAGAGCAACAATTCTTTTTTTCAGATCCTCAGAGAGTTTTTTGCCATGAGGTGCCATGTTGAACTTCCAGTGACCAGTATAAGAGAGTGAGAGCGATAACACCAAATTTAACACACCTGCTCCCTATTCACACCTGAGACCATGTAGCACTAACAGTCACATGACACCAGGGAGGGAAAATGGCTAATTGAGCCCAATTTGGACATTTTCACTTAGGGGTGTACTCACTTTTGTTGCCAGTGGTTTAGACATCAATGGCTGTGTGTTGAATTATTTTGAGGGGACAGCAAGTTTACATTGTAATACAAGCTGTACACTCACTACTTTACATTGTAGCAAAGTGTAATTTCTTCAGTGTTGTCACATGGAAAGATATAATAAAATATTTACAAAAATGTGAGGGAAGTACTCACTTTTGTGAGATACTGTATGTGTGTATATGTATATATATATATATATATATATATATATATATATATATATATACACACACTACATGGTATATATATTTTAATACATTGTCTGCACTGTATATAAAGTCTACACTACACTGACTACACTGTGTGTATATATATATATATATATATATATATATATATATATATACTCGCCACCAGTTGCCCCGCCCAATCCCTACCATGCACCACCCCTAATTTCGCCCCTATTCACGCCCTCATAAATGATCTTATGAAATTACACTTAAATGTTCTATGCGCAGAATTAAGTTACAAAAATAAATATTAACAACAACTTTATCAGTGCCCATCATTGCAGCCTCAGCTCACCTGTGCCCACCATTGCAGCCTCAGCTCACCTGTGCCCACCATTGCAGTCTCAGCTCACCTGTGCCCACCATTGCAGCCTCAGCTTACCTGTGCCCACCATTGCAGTCTCAGCTCACCTGTGCCCACTATTGCAGCCTCACCTCACCTGTGCCCACCACTGCAGCCTCAGCTTACCTGTGCCCACCATTGCAGCCTCAGCTCACCTGTGCCCACCATTGCAGTCTCAGCTCACCTGTGCCCACCGTTGCAGCCTCAGCTTACTGTGCCCAACATTGCAGCCTCAGCTTACCTGTACCACCATTGCAGCCTCAGCTCACTGTGCCTACTATTGCAGCCTCTGCTCACCTGTTCCCACCATTGCAGCCTCAGCTCACTGTGCCCACCATTGCAGCCTCAGCTCACCTGTGCCTACCATTGCAGCCTCAGCTTACTCATGCCACCATTGCAGGCTATCGATCTGTGATCCGGTGGCTTTCCTCTTCCTCCATGCTCTCTTTCCCTGGGGCGATCAATTTGTAGAATGGCTCTCGTTCAACCCTGCATGCCGACGGTACTCGCGCCCCCTCTCCCTGGTAGCCCAGCTTCTTGCCAGAAACAATTTTGCTTGCAAAATGCGAGTAGGCAAGTGGAAAATTTGAGGGCTGTATATATATATATATATATATATATATATATATATATATATATATATATATATACTAAACTGCCTGCACGCCACTAACTAACCTGCCTCTAGCTAACGTTCTCTCATTCATAACACTATATACGACTGCCGTGTAAGCAGCCTTATATAGTGTGGGGAGTGGACTTAGCCCCCTGAGCCATGATTGGCTAAAGGCACCCTGCCTTTGGCCAATCATGGCTCTCACAGCAGAGAGTGCTGTGATTGGCCAAAGCATGCAGGTCAGGTGCATGCTTTGGGCAATCATCAGACATCAATGCCCTGCAATCTCGCAGTGCATTATGGGGCGTTACGCGGTGCTCGAATTTCCCGTGAACGCCCCTTAATGTTCGGTATTCGCCGAAAGGGCGAACACCCGATGTTCAAGTTGAACTTATGTTCGACTCGAACATCGGGACCATCCCTAGAATTACCTATGATATTTACAAACAATAGTTTTTATGTCTGTACTGAACAAGTGTGGATGCTGTCATTGCTAATCATTGCTTCTGAAAAAGTTTTTTCCCTGGTTGACTGCGGATCCAATGGCATTTCTACTTTTTAAATAATTAAACCTGAAGTAATACAATTAATTAACGAAATTCATGGACTTTATAGGCACAAAAAATACAAATATAGAGAATTCATTTCCACCTTTATTCATACACATTTAAAAACACTGAAATCAGTGAACAATGACAATGCGTAAAATGCACTCTTAATAGGACATGGTATATACTATTACATATTCCTATGCCTGCTGGCTTAAGGAACCATATCGTTTTTCCTTCTATAGATGGCTCGACATGAGCAAACTGCTTCTTCAGGAGCTTCTTTGGGTGATGGATAGCTAAAAAGTACTATGCATAGATACAGAAGCACTACAGTGTATATTATAACAAAAGTATACAGTAACTATCATACATTACTAACAATCAATTTGCACGTACTGAGAAATCAGATACATCTGTGCTTTGTAAGATTATGTCAGGGCAAATAAAGGTGGAGGTAATCCACATATATATCACAGCACACAATCAGGTATAGTGCCGCTTGCAGATACATTTGTAACAACTTGGGTCGATCTGTAAGTAGAAAGGGAAGGGGTGGGGGGAGAGAAGGCTAACTCAAATGTATTCCAGTGAGCCAAACAACCTTCTCACCACCACCACAAGCGTCCCAGACAAAACAAACATAGCCAAAACAACCAATACACCAATACCAACCAATAAATATGAAAAAGGTCTCCCTTCTGCACATCTGAACGATCCCTCTGATCTATGTGTTAGTGGCAACCGCTGATTGGACTCCAACCACACCACACCTCCAACCAATACACTAAAAATCCAGGGCTAGCAAGAGGGTGTCACAAATGTCACGTCTACCTCAATGCAGGTGGTCAGGCACAATGGGCATGGGCCGGAATGGCACAATTGATGCAGTGGCCGACCGAGCCGCATCGCCAAGTGCAGCCACTGTCTGAATCGCATCACCAGAAAGTCCTTAATAAGAAAAAACAGAAAGTTCAATGGGAATGGGCTAGACTGGCATAACTGATGCAGTGGCCGTCTGGGCCGCATCGCCAGGTGTAGCGACTATCTGAAACGCATCACTAAAGATTCCAGAATAAGAAAGCAGAAAGTTCAATGGGCATGAGCTGAACTGGCATAAATGGTGCAGTGGCCGACTGGGCCGCATCGCTAGCAACTGTTTGAATCGTATTGCCAGGTGTATCGATTTTGTATCGCATCACTAGGTGTGGCGACTGCGGACAAGTTAGCCTGGCTGTGTATCCAGGGGGCTTGACTTCTGAGGATTTTGAGGAAGTTTCCAAACAGGGCTCAAGACTACGACACAACGGATAAGCTCAGTTTCTAGGAGGAGAGGGTTCCGGCTGTGACAATTGGCTGAGAGGTGGCCTGTAGAGAATTCAGTAGACTTGTCAGCCTCTTTTGTTATAACAGAGTCATATAAAGGTACATGGTTATGTAAACTGTAGTCACATTTGGAAAAGTTGTCATGATCAGGATCTGAATAGGACTGGAATAAAAGCACTTGACTGGTACTAGCCACACAAGAGTTATGCATGGGCAACTGGTCAGTGGTTTTAATGCAATTCTGGATTCAGGTCTGGGACCAAGCCCCAATCTCCTCTGCAGCCCAGTCTATGTGCGGGTTGTGAAGTTTAAGCCAGGGATACCCCAAGATAAGGGGATAAGCAGGAGAAGAGATCAGGTAAAAGCTGATTGTCTCCCTGTGAAATTCCCCAATGGTCAGGGTAATAGGTACCGTACACAAGGTCACCAGACCCATGGACAAGGGGGACTTATCAACGGCTAAGACTGAGAAGGGTCTGTGCACCTTAGTCACTGGAATCTGTAGACTGTGTGCTAGGTCCCAATGAAATTGCTAGCAGCACCAGAATCAATGGGGTTTATTTACTAAAGGCAAATCCACTTTGCACCATAAGTGCACTTGGAAGTGCAGTCGCTGTAGATCCGAGGGGGACATGCAAGGAAAATAAAAAGCAGCATTTTTGCTTGCACATGATCAGATGATAAAATCAGCAGAGCTCCCCCTCATTTCAGATCTTCCCCTTTAGATCTATAGCAACTGCACATCCAAGTGCACTTGTAGTGCAGAGTGGATTTGCCTTTAGTAAATCAACCCCAATAAAAGCGGAGAGGTGGTTAGAAAACTTGGCAGAACTAATGCTGTGTACACACGGTCGGACTTTTCAGCAACAAAAGTCCGACAGCCTGTCCGACAGACTTTTGACAGACTTTTGGCGGACTTCCGACGGACTTTTTAACGAACGGACTTGCCTACAATTGATCACACAAAAGTCAAACGGATCTAGGGGGCAAAGAAACAAACCTCTCTGTACGCCTTTCCTGTAAACGCCTGTCTATACGGATGGCTACTTGCATGGCTTCATTCAATGACTTTGGTTCAGGGTAGTGAACTAAGGAATCCTTGATAGAATCAGATAAGCCTAACCTGAACTGGCTTCTAAGAGCGGGTTCATTCCACCCTGAGTCAGGTGCCCAGCGGCGGAAATCAGAACAGTATTGCTCATCGGTGCGTCTATGACCTAATGTAATGACCTAAGATTAGCTTCTGCTGAGTGGGCACGATCAGGATCACCATAGAGTAAACCCAGAGCCTTGAAAAATGCTTCAACCGACCCTCTGGATGGGTCATCTGTGGGGAGAGTAAAAGCCCAAGATTTGGGATCCCCCTGCAACCATGTAATAATCAGGCTGAGCCGGTGTGCTTCAAAACCGGAGGAGTGTGGCTTGAGCTTAAAGTATAGCATACAACTATTTTTAACTATATTCAACTATATTTAAAGTTAGTAAACACATGGGGGTTACCAGAAAAATGGTCAGGCGGGCTAACTTTAGGCTCTGGCTCCTGAGTTACTGATGGAGGTGCGTTTACACGCACAGACAGCTCCTGGAGTTGGTGTGTCAGTTTGCAAAATTCCTCAGCAAATAAACGGGCCTATGCAGAGTCCTTCTTGACAGAAAATTTTGTAATGCCAATTGATCTAGTTTCGTAAGGAATTTTTTAACAACCTCAATGCCCTGCTCCTGAGAGATGCTGGGGTATAATGCCTCCTCATCGATAGCCATAAGCAGGACATCTTGTGATATTTGGGAGTATGTTTATAGCATAGTTTTTCTCCGCTGGTGTCAATTTCCTACTGAGGAAGACTACCGGGTGCTCCTCGCCATGAACAACCTGTGACAACACCGCTCCCAATCCTACATCGGAAGCATCAGTCTGGACATCTTAAAAATTGGGTGCTACCAGGACAGGGTGTTGGCACAGGGCCGATTTGAGCTCCAGAAAAGCCTTCTCGGCATCTGCGTTCCACTCCACCATGACCGATTTCCGTCCCTTAGTCAGATCGGTCAATGGAGCTGCCAACGTGGCAAAGTTGGGTACAAACCTGCTGTAGTATCCCACCATGCCCAGGAATGCACATGCCTGCTTTTTTGTGAGGGGGTGGGGCCAATTCTGTATAGCCTCTACCTTGCTGACCTGAGGTTTCACCACCTCTCTGCCCACGATATAGCCCAGGTATTTCACCTCCTCCATTCCCAAAGCACATTTTTCAGGGTTTATTGTAAACCCCTCCTTCCAAAGAGAGTCCAGAACTGCCTGGACTTTGGACAAGTGTGATTCCCAGTCTCTGCTAAAAATGACTATGTCGTCCAAGTACACTGAGGCATACTCCTGGTGAGGTCGTAAAATTTTATCCATTGCTCGCAGGAACGTGGCTGGAGCAGTTTGCAATCCAAAAGGCATTCTTTTGTACTGAAAACTCCCCTCTGGGGTAGAAAAAGCAGTTCTCTCTCTAGCAGCCTCAGTCAACGGGATTTGCCAATACCCCTTGGTAAGGTCTAATGTAGTAATATACCTGGCTGGACCTAGTCTCTCAATAAGCTCATCTACCCGGGGCATGGGGTAGGCATCAAACCGTGAAACTTCATTAAGTTTCCGGAAATCATTACAGAATCGCAGAGTCCCATTGGGCTTCGGTACCAACACAATTGGGCTCGACCACTCACTCTGCGACTCTTCAATAATCTCCAGGTCTAACATCTTCTTCACTTCCTCTGAAACGGCCTTCCTTTGAGCCGCTTGGATGCGGTAGGGCTGAACAAAAACTTTGACTCCTGATTACATGATAATATCATGCTCTATGACACTAGTGAGCCCTGGCAAGTCTGAAAATTTTTCTTTATTCCTCTGTAAGAACTCATTTGCCTGCTGACTTTGGATTTTAGATAGGGTATTTGCTACTTGGACACTCTCCACCCCAACCCGAGGCTCAAGTCTTGCACTAGCCAGGGAGGTCACCGGTTCCCTGTCTGTCCAGGGCTTTAACAAGTTTACATGATATATCTGATACGGTTTCCTCTTGCCTGGCTGGTGGATTTTATAACCACTTGACCACTGGGCACTTAAACCCCCTTAATAACCAGACCAATTTTCAGCTTTTAGTGCTCTCACATTTTGAATGACAATTACTCAGTCATGCAACACTGTACCTATATGACATTTTTGTACTTTTTTTCAGACAAATAGAGCTTTCTTTTGGTGGTATTTAATCACCGCTGGGTTCTTTATTTTTTGTGCTGTAAAAGAAAAAAGACTGAAAATTCTGTAAAAAAATGCATTTTTCTTCGTTTCTGTTATAAAATTCGCAAATTAGTAATTTTTCTTCATATATTTTGGCCAAAATTTATACCACTACATATCTTTGGTAAAAATAACCCAAATCAGTGTATATTATTTAGTCTTTGTGAAAGTTAGAGTCCACAAGCTATGGTGCCAATCTCTGAAAATTGATCACACCTGAAGTACTGACGGCCTATCTAAATTCTTAAGACCCTAACAAGCCAGGAAAGTACAAATACCTCCCAAATGACCCCTTTTTGGAAAGTAGACATTCCAAGGTGTTTAGTAAGAGGCATGGTGAGTTTTTTTAAGTTGTAATTTTTTCCCACAATTCTTTGCAAAACCAAGATTTTTTTTTCTTTTTTTTTTCACAAAATTGTTATATTAGCAGGCTATTTCTCACACACAGCATATGCATACCACAAATTACACCCCAAAACACATTCTACTACTCCTCCTGAATACGGCAATACCACATGTGTGAGACTTTTACACAGTGTGGCCACATACAGAGGTCCAACATGCAGGGAGCGCCATCAGGCGTTCTTGGAGCATAAATTACACATATAATTTCTTGACTACCTCTTACACTTTTGAAGGCCCTGGAGAACCAGGACAATAGAAACGCCCCAAAAATGACCCCATTTTGGAAAGAAAACAACCCAATGTATAATCTATGAGGCATATCGAGTCTTTTGAACATGTCAATTTTTTCTACAAGTTATTGGAAAATGTGTAAAGAAAATGAAAACGCATGGGCATAAAAAGACCCCCTCCAAAGAACCCCGCATTCCATGGGCTCCTCGTGCAGTGGTCAGTGTGACCGGGTATGGCCCCAGGAATGACATCGCCAACATTGTACATCCCCTCCTCTCCGAACAGGAAAGAATGCTGAAGAGGTACCGGGAGTGGCTCTTGGCCTTCCGGGGTGTTGGTTCCAGGGCTCCATGGGACGTCCTTTCGAAGGGCGGCAGTCAATCAAATAGGCCATGGCAGACTGGGCCCTTGGTGCTTGGTAGGGCCAAGCAGATCCTCCACCGCTGTATATCGTTCCACCATCTTGACAAGGAGGTTCACTGTTTCGGGGTCTCCATGGTTGACCCACCATTGAAGGTCGTCTGGCAGTGACCTTAGGTATCGGTCCAGTAGGACCCGCTCCGTGATTTGGGGGCCAGACAACACTTCGGTCTGCAGCCATTTTTTTACCAGTTGCACCAGGTCATGCATTTGAGACCGGTCAATCTTGAAGATACTTCCATTGGTTCACTCATTGGGCCCGAACAGCCATAGTCACCCCCAGACGAGCCAGTATTTCTGCCTTTAGTTTTTGATAATCTTTAGCGTCATCTGGTGGCAGGTCGAAGTAGGCTTTTTGAGGATCTCCGGTGAGGAAAGGAGCAATTAGGCCAGCCCACTAGTACTGGGGCCACCCTTCTCTCTCTGCGGTCCTTTCAAATGTAGCAAGAAATGCCTCTACATCATCACTCAGGGACAACTTCTGCAGAAAATGGCTTGCCCTCACGGTCACCTGGTTGCCAGGGGCAACAGTCGCTTGTTCACGGCCCTGAGAAAGCTGCTGCACTGCTTATTTTAAGGCAGTCACCTGAGCCTGCATAACCCCTTGCTGGGTCGCTTGCTGGGCTGCCAACTGGGCCACCAACAGGCAAGTATTTTCTTGCTGCGGAGCCAGTGCCTCTTTGTTGTGAGTTTGTTGTACTTCCAGCTGGGTTGCTAAGCGCTGATTAGCTTCCTCATGGCGAGTCTGTGCTTGCATATTAGCCAGAGACAGCTGTTTAATTAGCTCCTCCATTGCTTTAGCTTTCAGGGTTTGTGCAGCTTTAACCCAGGACATAAATCCAATGTACTGTCCCTTTAAATGTCAGTTTAACTCCATTGCCAAAACAGCAAGGAAAATGCCTGTTACTCTGTCCTGCCCGCATTCTCCACCAGTTGTAAAGTTCAGGGAACCAGCTAGATCGCAGGACACAGGCTTTTCAGTCAAAAGGAGGTTTATTAAACTTAAATAGCTTCACAGCAGCAAAAACAAAAGAAAGACTTCAGTCTCACCGACTTGCAGAGCCAGGAACTGCTATCGCAGTTAAACAGTCCTTGGGTTTTGTCGCAGGTAACTTCCCCTGTCAGGAGGCTTCCAGGCAGGACACTGCCGTTCACTTTTATTGCTGTACACAAAACCACCATCCACAGTCTCCTCTACACCCCTCCACACCCACCTACAACTTCCTGTCTTGTTTGAAAACCCACTTCCTCTGACAGGTGAGTTAACCCTTTTTGTTCCCTTAAAGGGACCACAGTCCAAACAGAGGGGAAACATAGCATCCTTTCAGGACCCAGCCATGGCATCCCGTACAGTATATATATATATATATATAACATCTCTTCCTAAACAATATAATTGTGTTTGAAATATTGCTGCATTAGAAATGTATACTCATCTGGTGGCATTACCAGATCTCTTAAACATTACAGATAGATATTAGAAATATCACATGGCCACACTTATATCATTAAAAAGTACACAGTCCTACAACAAGTTATTTAGAACAAATGTATCCCTTATCTTAGAATGACACTTGGTGGCTAAGAAAGCAATGCCTAAACAAATAACGGAATTAATATTTAGCTACATGAACCAATGATAAGAAATCCCACCTTCTGGGCTGGGCTTATTAAAAATGTTTTGAGCTTATTGACCAGAACAGTATATAGGACCAGGAGAGGAAGCCATGAGGACACTAGTAAACTCTTTACTACACCCTCGGACCTCACACACATACTTCATTAACACCTTATACACTTATCATCACGCCTCAATATTTGACACTTTGAGGACGCCAAGACGCAGCTCCACCTTGACGAGACACCATTTTGGAAAAGGCAGCCATCTCTTTTAACAACCATTGTCAACCAGCAACCATTTTAGAAGAGTAATTATGTTACATTGATCTTTCTTGATTTATTGATTATTTGAAAATACCTATTATTGATTTATTGTAATATTTAGATTATTATTCCCCCAATAGAATAACAATTTTAGATATCTCTTTAACTTTATTTTTCCATTTTGATCATCTTTTGTGTGGCGCTATAGTAGTGTACCATTTGTTTTATTTTACATAGTTTAACTCTTACTCTACCTGCAGGAGGGTAGCTGTAATGCCACGTACACACGGTCGGACTTTGTTCGGACATTCCGACAACAAAATCCTAGGATTTTTTCCGGCGGATGTTGGCTCAAACTTGTCTTGCATACACACGGTCACACAAAGTTGTCGGAAAACCCGATCATTCTGAACGCGGTGATGTAAAACAGGTACGTCAGGACTATAAACGGGGCAGTGGCCAATAGCTTTCATCTCTTTATTTATTCTGAGCATGCGTGGCACTTTGTCCGTCGGATTTGTGTACACACGATCGGAATTTCCGACAACGGATTTTGTTGTCGGAAAATTTTATAACCTGCTCTCAAACTTTGTGTGAAGGAAAATCCGATGGAAAATGTGTGATGGAGCCTACACACGGTCGGAATTTCCGACAACAAGGTCCTATCACACATTTTCCGTCGGAAAATCCGACCGTGTGTACGGGGCATTAGGCTGCGTACATCGCAGACTTTTGTCTGGTAGTTAATTATACATACATGTTTATTGTGTCCATGGGGAGAATTCATATTGCATAGCAAAACCCATTAGCGAGTGTTGCAAATAATTTTGTATTTTATGTAAGATTTTATTTATGTCCATCCATAATCTATTTATTGTGAATACATGTCTAGTGAATAAATGTTCCATATTTAGTTTGTATTCCTATTGTTTGATGTGTGTTTTTAAAAAAGAAATTTGATTTGTAAAACTACTCAATATAATTATTGTTCAGGTAATTTCTGACGTCAAACGCACAGAATTGGGTATTGAGGATGATCTAGGGGACTTCCCAGTGGTGGATTTACACAAAGATGAGTTATGGTAAGATTTTGATGTGAGTTATAGCGGGTAAAATAAGTATTGAATACGTCACCATTTTTCTAGGTAAATACAGTCAGGTCCATAAATATTGGGACATCGACACAATTCTAATCTTTTTGGCTCTATACACAACCACAATGGATTTGAAATGAAATGAACAAGACGTGCTTTAACTGCAGACTTTCAGCTTTAATTTACATCCAAATCAGGTGAACGGTGTAGGAATTACAACAGTTTGTACATGCGCCTCCCACCAAAAGTAATGGGACAATTGGCTGCTCAGCTGTTCCATGGCCAGGTGTGTGTTATTCCCTCATTATCCCATTAACAAGGAGCAGATAAAAGGTTCAGAGTTCATTTCAAGTGTGATATTTGCATTTGCAATCTGTTGCTGTCAACTCTCAATATGAGATCCAAAGAGCTGTCACTATCAGTGAAGCAAGCCATCATTAGGCTGAAAAAAAACAAACCCATCAGAGAGATAGCAAAAACATTAGGTGTGGCCAAATCAACTGTTTGGAACATCCTTAAAAAGAAAGAATGCACCGGTGAGCTCAGCAACACCAAAAGAGCCGGAAGACCATGGAAAACAACTGTGGCGGATGACCGAAGAATTCTTTCCCTGGTGAAGAAAACACCCTTCACAACAGTTGGCCAGATCAAAAACACTCTCCAGGAGGTAGGTGTATGTGTGTCAACAATCAAGAGAAGACTTCACCAGAGTGAATACAGAGGGTTCACCACAAGATGTAAACCATTGGTGAGCCTCAAAAACAGGAAGGCCAGATTAGAGTTTGCCAAACAACATCTAAAAAAGCCTTCACAGTTCTGGAACAACATCCTATGGACAGATGAGACCAAGATCAACTTGTACCAGAGTGATGGAAAGAGAAGAGTATGGAGAAGGAAAGGAACTGCTCATGATCCAAAGCATACCACCTCATCAGTGAAGCATGGTGGTGGTAGTGTCATGGCGTGGGCATGTATGGCTGCCAGTGGAACTGGTTGTCTTGTATTTATTGATGATGTGACTGCTGACAAAAGCAGCAGGATGAATTCTGAAGCATTTCGGGCAATATTATCTGCTCATATTCAGCAAAATGCTTCAGAACTCATTGGACGGCGCTTCACAGTGCAGATGGACAATGACCCGAAGCATACTACCAAAGCAACCAAAGAGTTTTTTAAGGGAAAGAAGTGGAATTTTATGCAATGGCCAAGTCAATCACCTGACCTGAATCGGATTGAGCCTGCATTTCACTTGCTGAAGACAACACTGAAGGGAAATTCCCCAAGAACAGGCAGGCAGTTGCAGTAGAGGCCTGGCAGAGCATCACCAGGGATGAAACCCAGCGTCTGGTGATGTCTATGCATTCCAGACTTCAGGCTGTAATTGTCTGCAAAGGATTTGCAACCAAGTATGAAAAGGTGAAAGTTTGATGGATGATTGTTAATCTGTCCCATTACTTTTGGTCCCTTAAAAAGTGGGAGGCACATATACAAAATGTTGTAATTCCTACACCGTTCACCTGATTTGGATGTAAATACCCTCAAATTAAAGCTGAAAGTCTGCAGTTAAAGCACATCTTGTTTGTTTCATTTCAAATCCATTGTGGTGGTGTATACAGCCAAAAAAGATTAGAATTGTTTTGATGTCCCAATATTTATGGACCTGACTGTATATTTCTAAAGGTGCTATTTACATGGAATTTGCACCACATGCCGATAACAACCCATGCAATCCATACATATGAAGAAACCAAAACAAATTAGTTCACAAATTAATTTATGTGTACAAAAAATGTAATGACACAGGGAAAAAGTATTGAACACGCTAACTGAAATGTATTTAATACTTGGTACAAAATCCTTTGTTAGTAATGACAGCTTCAAGATGCCTCCTATATGGACAAACAGTCTTCAAATCTTGAAGGTTCCGTTGGCCTCTTCTATGAACTCTGATCTCTAGTTCTTTCCATATTCTATTGGATTAAAGTCAGTTGATTGGCTGGGCCATTCTAGCAGCTTTATTTTCTTTCTTTGAAACCAACTGAGAGTTTCCCTGGCTTTGTGTTTGGGATCATTGTCTTGCTGAAATGCCCACCCTCATTTCATCTTGATCATCCTGGTAGATGGCAGCAGATTTTTATCTAGAGTATCTTGGTACATTTTTCCATTCATACTTCCTTCAATGATATGAAGTTTGCCAGTACTGTACAGTAGGTGATCGCGATATTGTGTCAATCTTGCTGCTGTTATCGGCGAAATTTGAAACCTGCGACCCCTAACTTTTCTGCTTTAGGTAGTGAATAGGGATGAGCCGAACACCCCCCTGTTCGGTTCGCACCAGAACATGCGAACAGGAAAAAAGTTTGTTCGAACACGTGAACACCGTTAAAGTCTATGGGACACGAACATGAATAATCAAAAGTGCTAATTTTAAAGGCTTATATGCAAGTTATTGTCATAAAAAGTGTTTGGAGACCTGTGTCCTGCCCCAGGGGACATGGATCAATGCAAAAAAAGTTTTAAAAACGGCCGTTTTTTCAGGAGCAGTGATTTTAATAATGCTTAAAGTCAAACAATAAAAGTGTAGTATCCCTTTAAATTTCGTAGCTGGGGGGTGTCTATAGTATGCCTGTAAAGGGGCGCATGTTTCCCGTGTTTAGAACAGTCTGAGAGCAAAATGACATTTCAAAGGAAAAAAGTCATTTAAAACTACTCGCGGCTATTGCATTGCCGGTCCGACAATACACATAAAAGTTCATTGATAAAAACAGCATGGGAATTCCCCACAGGGGAACCCTGAACCAAAATTTAAAAAAAAATGACGTGGGGGTCCCCCTAAATTCCATACCAGGCCCTTCAGGTCTGGTATGGATATTAAGGGGAACCCCGGGCCAAAATAAAAAAAAATGACGTGGGTGTCCCCCTAAATTCCATACCAGACCCTTCAGGTCTGGTATAGATTTTAAGGGGAACCCCGCGCCAAATTTTTTTTAAAAAAATGTCGTGGGGTCCCCCCAAAAATCCATACCAGACCCTTATTCGAGCATGCAACCTGGCAGGCCGCAGGAAAAGAGGGGGGGACGAGAGAGCGCACCCCCTCTTGAACCGTACCAGGCCACATGCCCTCAACATTGGGAGGGTGCTTTGGGGTAGCCCCCCAAAACACCTTGTCCCCATGTTGATGAGGACAAGGGCCTCATCCCCACAACCCTGGCCGGTGGTTGTGGGGGTCTGCAGGCGGGGGGCTTATCGGAATATGGAAGCCCCCTTTAACAAGGGGACCCCCAGATCCCGCCCCCCTGTGTGGAATGGTAAGGGGGTACAAAAGTACCCCTACCATTTCACTAAAAAACTGTCAAAAATGTTAAAAATAACAAGAGACAGTTTTTGACAATTCCTTTATTTAAATGCTTCTTCTTTCTTCTATCTTCCTTCATCTTCTTCTGGTTCTTCTGGCTCTTCTGGTTCTTCCTCTGGTGTTCTCGTCCAGCATCTCCTCCGCGGCATCTTCTATCTTCTTCTCCTCGGGCCGCTCTGCACCCATGGCATGGGGGGAGGCTCCCGCTCTTCTCTTCATCTTCTTCTCTTCTTCATCTTCTTTTCTTCTTCTCTTCTTCATCTTCTTCTCTTCTTCATCGTCTTCTCCGGGCCGCTCCGCACCCGCTGTGTGACGCATCTCCTCTTCTGACGGCTCTTAAATAATGGGGGGCGGGGCCACCCAGTGACCCCGCCCCCCTCTGACACACGGTGACTTGACGGGACTTCCCTGTGACGTCACGAGGAATGCCACAGGGAAGTTCCGTCATGTCCCATGCGTCAGAGGGGGCGGGGTCACCGGGTGGCCCCGCCCCCCATTATTTAAGAACCGTCAGAAGAGGAGACGCGTCACACAGCGGGAGCCTCCCTCCATGCCAGCATGGGTGCGGAGCAGCCCGGAGAAGAAGATGAAGGAAGATAGAAGAAAGTAGAAGCATTTAAATAAAGGAATTGTCAAAAACTGTCTCTTGTTATTTTTAACATTTTTGACACTTTTTTAGTGAAATGGTAGGGGTACAAAAGTACCCCCTTACCATTTCACACAGGGGGGCCGGGATCTGGGGGTCCCCTTGTTAAAGGGGGCTTCCAGATTCCGATAAGCCCCCCGCCCGCAGACCCCCACAACCACCGGCCAGGGTTGTGAGGATGAGGCCCTTGTCCTCATCAACATGGGGACAAGGTGTTTTGGGGGGCTACCCCAAAGCACCCTCCCATTGTTGAGGGCATGTGGCCTGGTACGGTTCAGGAGGGGGGAGGGCCGCTCTCTCTTCCCCCTCTCTTTTCCTGCGGCCTGCCAGGTTGCGTGCTCGGATAAGGGTCTGGTATGGATTTTTGGGGGGACCCCACGCCGTTTTTTTTTTAAATTTTGGCACGGGGTTCCCCTTAAAATCCATACCAGACCTAAAGGGCCTGGTATGGAATTTAGGGGGACCCCCAAGTCATTTTTTTAAAAAAAAATTGGTTCGGGGTTCCCCTGTGGGGAATTCCCATGCAGTTTTTATCAATGAACTTTTAAATGACTTTTTTTCCTTTGAAATGTAATTTTTCTGTCAGACTGTTTTAAACACGGGAAACATGCGCCCCTTTACAGGCATACTATAGACACCCCCCAGGCTACGAAATTTAAAGGGATATTACACTTTTATTGTTTGACTTTAAGCATTATTAAAATCACTGCTCCTGAAAAAATGGCCGTTTTTAAAACTTTTTTTTGCATTGATCCATGTCCCCTGGGGCAGGACCCAGGTCCCCAAACACTTTTTATGACAATAACTTGCATATAAGCCTTTATAAATTAGCACTTTTGATTTCTCCCATAGACTTTTAAAGGGTGTTCCCGGCATTCGAATTTGCCGCGAACACCCCAAATTGTTCACTGTTCGGCGAACTTGCGAACAGCCGATGTTCGAATCGAAGCTCATCCCTAGTAGTGAAGGCCCCTACGTAGTTTGCCCTGTAATGGCTCTCCTCCTTTTTTTTAGGAGATATCTGTCGTGTGCTTCAGAAACTAAGACAGAACAATCTCTATTGTAAATTGGAGAAGTGCGAATTCCATCGTGAACAGGTTAAATTCCTGGGTTATGTAATTTCCACTGCTGGTTTTTTCGATGGACCCAGAGAAACTTTCAGCAGTCCTACAGTGGCCCCAACCCATGGTTCCTCTGCAGCAATTTCTTGGCTTTGCCAACTATTATCTGAAGTTTATTCATAACTTCTCGTTTCTGGTCAAGCCCCTGACTGAAATGACCAGAGATGACGGTAACAAACAGAGTTGGTCTCCAGAGTCCATTAAGGCCTTTGAGAGTCTCAAAGCTGCCTTTGTTTCTTCTCCTGTGTTGGCACATCCTGATCCTATGTTACCTTTTATCCTTGAGGTTGATGCTTCTGAGACTGGAGTTGGCACCCAACGTCCTACCTCTGAGAGCGCTATGCATCCTTGTGGCTACTTTTCCAAGAAATTGTCCCTTGCGGAGTGCAATTACGAGATTGGTAACAGAGAGCTGTTAGCGATCATTTTAGCCCTGAAAGAATGGAGACATTCTCCCCCCATTGGAGGGGAAATAATTTAAAATGCCACATCTCGCGTAGAGAAACTCAATAGATATTTGAGATGAAGTGCTACAGCCCCTAGGGACTTAACATTGAATGGCATATAAACTGTTACATAAATAATAGCTAAGGAATGTATGCAGATATCCCCTTGTTGTAAGGTTCTTTGAAGTTTTTCTTCACATAAATCTTTTTGGGGCTGCTGACACTGCCACTATCCTCCAGTATAGTACTTACAATTAAAGTTTTGGCACTCCACCTTCCCTATATAGAAGTTGTAGGACACATGCCTGTGTGTTGTACCTGCTTTCAACATGCTTTTTTTGTGCGGCTATAACACATAGTCATGTGGCAGGGAATTATATATTTTTTTTCCCCTTCCTTTTTTGCAGGAGAGAAATTCTTGTTTGCAAGGCAGATGTTAGATTTGTGGTGTGATTAAGTAAAACACAAATCTATGTGTTTTCCCTATCTTTTAGCATGCCATTTTTGGATGATCATAGCACATAGATATGTGTTAAAGGATTTTAATAATTAAATTTTCTTTTTTCTTTTTGAATAAAGTAAATAATCATTTTTATATATTTTTATATTTTTTGTTTCTATGGTAAATATCAGATTTACATACAGTATGTTGATATATTTTCCAGTGAAGCGATCTCAGATAGCGAATGTTTTATTGGAAGCTGCTAATTTACTTATATTTTAGCAATAAGACTGTGAATATATCGTTTTGGTTGCAATATATCACTTTTATGGCATTATATGTATTATCCGTGATGTGTTTTAGCTAGCATACAGTAATTTGTGTGGCCGACAAAGGAAGTAGTTGGTTTCATGTTCATGCACATAGTGGGTTGTGCGAGATGTGATCTCAAACTCATTTCCGGTGTCAGCGGTATGTTGAGGTATTTAAAGATGTGGTGGGTGACGTCTGGCCTCCTCTCCCAGTCGACGTCTGTTTAGGAGAAACGCAGCGTTGGGCGGAACCAGAGGACCTGACGTCACCACACTCTCAGCTGATCGGCTTTGGCTTCGGCTGTGTTTTTTAATCGCAACGGTGTTTTGCTCTGCCAATGCTTTGAAGTCAGTTGTCCATTCATGGATTAAAGCATTTTAAACTACTGCACAATGAAGCGCCTCTTTTTCTTTTAAAACACACCATCTCCTGCTACGAGTGGTCTTGCTGGAAAGGTTAACGGGGAAGATTGTTCCTGATTGCCGCCTCTGAAATTTGAACTACCTGACGTGGAGGGAAGTCCGTCTTTATTCAAAGACCAGCTGTTCCTGACGCCGAGGGGAATCTGTTCAGGCTCGCATGATCTCTGTGGTGGGGATCCATCCATTTTGGTAAGCAGCCCTCTTTTCTTAGTATTTCACTGACTTAGAAGACTCAGAGAAGATTCATTGAAGACATTATGAGGAATTACACCTCTGGTTTATGATACCATCAATACCCATATGAACTATATACTTCTATCCACCTATAATAATAATAATATAAATTTTGTTCCAATTTGGGTAGCGCACTGAACTTTTCCTTTATATTGCACAAAACCTCATGTTCAAGGTTTTTTTTAGTTGCAGCACTCAGGACTATTAACGCTATATATTTGCATTTTTTCTGTTTTGTGTTTTCATGTATTTTTAAATAGACTTTCACTAATTTAAATTTCACATTTGTTTATCACTATTGGGGGTAGTGTGAACGTTTACCATTTATTGAAGAGCCCCTACGGCCATGGACAACGGAACAGTTTAATGAGTCACATGGGCAGGCTGTAGAGGTCTCCTGTCAAGAGCCTCAATGGCAAGTGGAGTGTCACGCAGCTGCAGTGGAATCGAGTGCTTCGATACAAAGGCAGCATCAATGAACCGGCCTGCAGCCCCAGAGTCGATTAGTCTGTATCTCGATGGACGACTCAGCCCAAGAAAGGGTAACCAAAACCAGGGGCTTATCCTTCTGGATAACTGGGGACGAAATAACACCACCTAAGGTCTGTCCGTGACAGGACCTCAAGTTTCGGGCGTTCCCTGGATGGGTAGGACAAGACTTCAAAAAGTGACCTGCCGGGGGGGCGTGTCTCGACGTGAACGAAGAAGGACGTGTTGCTATGGAGCTCCGCTGGCCCTGCTAATATCCACTGCCACCCGGAGTCACAGCTCTCATCAAAAACCTCCAAAACACCCATCCTTAATCCCTGGCATCCCCTGAGCAGACCTGTGACTGTATTGAACATCCCGGACGTTTGCTCACTCGGGTTTCAAACCTCCAGCCGGTTCCTTCCACAGGTCTGCCGCCACCATCTTGGGGCCTGTGATACCTCTAAGATCCTCCGCTCCTGGGTGCTGGAATACGAGGAACGAACGGCTGCCTCAATCAGCCACTTGTGCCTACACCTCCGGAAGGAACGGACTGGGTGCAAAGCATTGGAATACCACCGGGTGGTCCCGGACAATCGCCCGCGGCCCGCCTCAATCACCATCTCAGGGCCTACGGATTTGGCCAAACCCCCCTCTACCAGGTACATTGTTGTACAGACAGCATCCTACATTCCTTCCCCTGTACCGGCACCCCCTGACAGAGACAAAATAACTCCACAGCAGTTGTGAGCAGTTAACCTCCTAAAGAGAGCTGTGGCCCAGACGAAACGCTGCTCCTCCGTACGGTGGACGTTTTAGGATAAGCCGTGGCTTTGACCTAGTCCCGGAGGACAGCGGCCATCTTACTACACCCGGACTTTTGGCCTGCTCCTGTTCCCAGCCTCCTAAACGCCTTGTCTTACTCACACACATCATAGGAGGTGGATTGTCAACCACCTGCATAAACTGATCTCCGGCCAGCACACGGTCTCAACTTGGGGGATACACCCAAGACCCCTATTTTTCTCACCCTCTCTCCAGGCCTGGTCTACATCTCCCTGGACCTCCGAGGCTCTTTCAAACACCTAATTACTAATAGACCCCACCTGGCTGGGCTGCCTGGGATTGTATGTATCATTGACTTCTTTCTGCTGGATTAATTTGATTCTCCACTCCTTGCATTCTCTCTCAGACCCCCCCAGTCATGCTCTATACGACACAGATGCTATTACAGGGGACACATGTGGAGCTCTCAATTACAGAGGGTATGTAATCCCTCCATCCTGGTCCCTGTCGTCTTCCACTGCTATCACACGGTAAATTACTATTGCATCAACCACAGGATACTCCGCAACTGACCGTTAGCTTGTCCAGGCATCCCATGGTGAAATACGGGCCGAAGCAAGCTGCTCAATCTCACACACCGGAGATGCGGCCTACACAGACACTGGAGCGCTTCATGAGTAGGCCCGAATCCCCTGCCCCGATTATACCCAACATTGCAACGTCATCTGCGGACACTCGCGGTGAGATAAGGGACATTCCTCAGGTCTTTATGTCTACCCCATCTACAGAAATGTCTGCTCCCGTCACAGCGAACGTACTGGATAGTAAGCTACAAGCTCTCCTGCAGGATTTAACCAGCAACATTTCCAAGGAGATGGGGAAGCTTGCACACAAACTGAGGGGAGAGATTGCTCATATTGGTGAACGCACTGATGTTTTGGAATCTAAATTCGATGACTTGATACAGTACGTTCATGTCTTGGAAGAAGACAATGCTGGCTTAAAACAATTAACCTCACAGCTCCAATCCCAACAAGAGGATTTGGAGAATAGGGAACGTCACCAAAATCTGTGTATCAGAGGTGTCCCTGAAGCTATAGGTGATGGAGAGATTCGACTGTATCTACTAAGTCTCTTTAACACTATGGCCCCTCTGATACCCGACATAGATTGGAGATTAGATAGAGCACATAGGTCACTGGCTCCTAAACCCCCTGCAGGAGCAAACCCAAGGGACATTATAGTGCGTTCCATTATTACGACAGCAAGGAAGCTTTGACCATAGTCACTCGCAATAGATCTCGGCTGGAATTCAAAGGGGCTAAGATACAAATTTTTAGCGATTTGTCTCCTATAACCCTCGCTAAACAACGTAGCTTTCGTCCAGTGACCACACACTTACAAAATCATCAGCTTCCATATCGATGGGAATTCCCTTTCCGCCTATCTGCCTCGAAGGATGGTGTCCAATACTCCATGAGGGATCTTCAGGAGAGTGAGGCGTTCATGCGCAATCTTGGTCTTCCACCACTACCGGACAAAGACCCCATGCCACTCCCGACAACACCTAACCCGCATCCATCCCAGGCCGGATTTGGACCCCTGCCCGCCAAAAACCACAGAAGACCTACTCTACACCCCAGCGACACCCTTTCCCTAGACTCCCACCTTGAGAGATATCTCTCCTGCAGTTGTTAAATTTCAATTTGGCTGCGGCCCTTGCCTCACTGAGTTACCCCCCTAGTGTGGGGAATTTACATCCATATATACATGGGATGTCTTCTTTTTTCTGTGGTCTACTGTTTAACTTTTTTACTAGGTTTCTTAAATTTTATCAGAAGACGGCGGGGATCACTCCAGATAAGTTGGAGCCCCTCGTGTGCCTCCTTTTGATCCACGGCCACGGATGTGAACTCCTAGGTGTTTTTCACCCCCCAGGCTACACTTCAAGACTTTTTTGTTTTTGTTTTTATGGGTCCTTTTTTGACCTATTTTCCACTTTTTGGTTGTTTTGCTTACAATTTTTACCACTGTCATTCCTCACTAATGTTGAGTACTATTTCATGTCTTCCTTCCACAGGTTACACCATGGACTTACATGCTCGATTTGTCTGTTAATGTTTTCATGGATGTTGTTTTTCTTTTATGGTTACCATAACTTAACTATTTTTCACCGTGATGGCTTTACGAGTTCTTACTTATAATGTGAAGGGTTTGAACTCTATTCATAAGCGCTGGTTAGCCTTGAAGGAGTTCAAATCTTCAAATGCAGACATGATCTTAGTCCAGGAGACGCATTTCCGCTCGGGGGGAATCCTTTAAATTCTCTGCAAAACATTTTCCTGTTTCATTTATAGCCTCCGACCCCTCTGGCAAAGCAGGTGTTGCCATATTGGTTAGAAAATCCTGCCCCCTAAGAGTAAAATCCTCATTTGTGGACCCTCAGGATAGGTATATTTTCCTGGACTGTGATTATCTCTCACGCTCTTTCACTTTAATCAATGTTTATGTCCCCAATTCGGGTCAAATCCAATTTCTCACTGATGTATTTGGGAAACTCTGCAAATTTGCTCAGCCCTTTATGATTGTAGGAGGAGATTTCAATATGACCTTGTCCCCTAGAAGAGACAGACGCACACTATTCTCTTCCACCCCTTCATCTAAAATAGAACGCCAATCTACCTCTTTCCATAGACTCATCAGGTCTCATAACTTACTAGATATCTGGAGAATCAAACATCCCACACACAAACAATTTTCCTCCCCCCCCCCACCTAAGATGTACTCCAGATTGTACTATCTTTTTGTCACGGCCCCTTTATTAACATCCTCTGTAGCCTCAGAATTAAATCCTATAACTTGGTCAGATCATACTTACATACATAATACAAATTGTCTCTTTTCGCAGACGACATATTGCTTACTCTAACGAAACCACATCTTTCTCTCCCCAACCTCCACGCCTTATTAGATACATTCAGTAAACTTTCTGGCTATAAAGTCAATACAGCCTAGCGGAAGCTCTTCCTATACATATTCCCTCCACACTTCTTGCCACCGTACAAAACAACTTTCCCTACCATTGGTGCTCTGTCTCCCTTAAATATCTAGGTATACACCTGACGGCATCCTATCCCACTCTGTATCAGGCTAACTTTCCCTCCTAAATTTCGGAAATGCATGGCTTATTTCGTAAATGGGCGGAATGTCCTCTGTCTCTTCTGGGTAGTAAATGTATAAATGTCCCCAAAATGGCTATCTATCGAAGTTCCTATATCTTTTTGAAACATTGTCAATTGCGCTCCCAATGTTGCAACTGCAAAATATTCAAAGGGCCTTCACTAAATTTATTTGGGGTAATAAAGCACATAGGATTGCTAGCACAGTAGTATTTGCTCCTCACTCTCACGGTGGGTTGGGAGCACCCGATATTATTAAATACTACTATGCTACACATCTCACAGTGGCCATTTCCTGGTCTTTGCGCTTTGCAACGAGTAGATGGTTAGAACTGGAAATGAGTGTAACTAGCCCTGTACATCCTTGTTCAATGGTTTGGACTGACTTGACCTCTTCCATATCTCAGCTCAGAAATATATGTCTAGGACCAATGCTATTCACTCTTTCCATTTGGAAAAAAATGTAATAAAGGGTTCTCTCTCTCATCTCCATGTCCACCTCTCTTAAATGTTCTTTTTAACCCGGATATTCCGGACAGCCTTTCCTATAATAATATATATCCATGGTCTCAGGCGGGCGTTTTTCAGCTCCGCCACTTAGTGCATTCTGTTACTCGCAAATTATTCTCCTTCCAAGACCTCCAAAACAAATTTGATATACCCAAAAAGTTTTTTTTTCCTATCTTCAATTTAAACACTACTTCCATTCTATATCGCCTGCCTTAGTCCTAGAAAAACCCAACGCCTTTGAAACTTTATGTGCTCAAGGCCCATACCAACCTGGTCTCATTTCTTTTACATATAAGATTCTCCATGACTCAAACCTCCCACGTTAGACTCTCATGTATACATGCGAAGATGGACCAAGGTACTTCCAAACCCTATATCTCTCCCTCACTGGCAGAAGATCTGGACTTCCATATCTAAAGTTTCCAGATGCATGGAGCAGAGAGAGACAGCTTATAAAGTCCTCATGTTCTGGTATAGGACCCCAGAGGTCATCCACAAATATGACCCCTCTATTTCCCAGAAATGTTGGAGATGTTTAAGAGATATAGGAACACATTACCATATCTTCTGGGAATGTCCGTTAATTTTACCATTTTGGTCCTCGGTCAAATCAGTGCTTCAGTCTGTGCTAGAGATGGACTTCCCAAAAGATCCGGCTCATTACTTGTTAGGCCTCCCAGTCCCTGGAATATCTAAACATGCTAATAAGCTGCTGTCATATATTCTTATAACCGCCAAGAGAGTAATACCTACCCATTGGTTATCTCCCAACTTTCCCACACAATTCCAATTGATCTTGGCTATAGCACAGACACGTAGAATGGAACATATGACAGCGGTGATACATGACTCACTGCCTCAATTCTCAAAGATATGGTAGCCCTGGGACAACTCCCCTTTCAACCCTGAACCACTATCCTAAACTGTTACCAATTGTTCCTTAGGCAAATACTCTCTTCATACTTGAATGATTAGCCTGAATACTACTATCATTAGATCTACTATTGTTATATATATGTTATGTCAAGATCCGTGGTGCACCCTTCCCCTCCCTTGGTTTTCTTTTATCTTCCTTCTTCTGAGTGTGACATTGTCTACTAAGCGATGCTTTATTCTCTCTGTATAAGATGATAATGATACTCTCCTGCATTGTGCCTGCTTTCCCTTGTTTTGATAAAAATTTCAATAAACATACAATTACAAAAAAAAGTGACCTGCCTGGCCACAATAAGGGCACAATCTCTCCCTCCTCCTAAGGGTTCACTCATTTGCAGAGAGATGCGTGAAGCCCAAGTGCATGGATTCACCTTCACTGTACCAGGAGGCATGGAGGCAAGGGTGGGACTGCAAAGCTTGGAGACTAATGTACAGGAGGCTTCCGCAAGCACTCCTTTAAAGAGAGCCTTTCTTTGAGTCTGGAGTCAATGAGGATGACAAATGTGATCAACTTCTCCAGCTCAGTGGGTATATCTCATCTGCTATCTGATTCTTGATGGTATCTGAGAGACCATGAGAAAAAGCAGCCACGAGGGCCTCATTGTTCCAAGCAACCTCTGCTGCCAGAGTACGGAATTCAATGGCGTAATTGGCAACAGTTCCCATACTCTGTTTGATGAGGCACTTGGCAGAAGAAGCGGAGCATGCAGGAACATCATATACCCTTTTAAAAGAAGCCACAAACTCAGGATAACTCAAGACAACAGGTTTTTGTGTCTCCCATAGAGGGTTTGCCCAGGCCAAGGCTCTCTCAGAAAGGAAAGATATCACAAAACCTACCTTGCTTTTGTCAGTGGGAAATGCTCAACCTGGTTGAGAAACCCTCTGCATTGGACTGGATTGCCCCCAAATCGCTGGGAAAGCGGAGCGGAACCAAACATACCTCTTATAGAGGTAATACTCGAGGCGGGTGCCTACACAGAGACTGGAGCAGCAGCAGGGATGGCCTACAACACAGGTTGTACCGGACCAGCCACAGTGGGAGATTCCAGGTTATCCGTGTGACTCAGGAGTGTTTGTAAGGCCATGGCAAATGGATCCATGCGGAGATCCTGCTCATTCAATCTGAAAAAAATATTACCAACAAGTGGATTGACTGTATTTTTTGACTTAATGGCTTTCACCTACTGTCAGAAACCATGAATCAGACCGAGACGGAAGTACAGTTAAATCACACTTGTTCAATAATAAAAGTAAAAAGAACAAACGTAGTCAAAACATAGCCAAAGTTCGGTAACCAGAACGGATAGTCAGACAAGCCAGAAAGTCAGGAAGCAAGAGAAGCCAGAAATCAGCGTAGTGGAACAACAAGCAGGATCTGGAGTCAGAAGGAATGTCAGCCAAGCAAGTCTTTCACAGGAACGCAGGACATAGTCTCTGTGATATTGATCAAGGCGAAGGCAGAGATCATCTGGCTTGACGGCTTAAGTAGGCAGGTCTGACGAGCAGGATATCATCAACAGGTGAGTCACTATTGAGAGATAGGAGCAGGCAATTAGCCGACAGCTGAGTGGCCAGCTCAGAGAAAATAGGGGTGATCCCAGCCCTGACACTCTCGGTGCCTTTTTCCACCTCCCTTACTTTATGTGTTCAGTACTTTTTCCCTGTGTCATTCCATTTTATTACACATAACTTAATTTGTGAAATTATTTGTTTTGGTTTCTTTGTGTGTATAGATTGCATGGGTTGCACCGACATGTGGCACAAATGTCATGTCAATAGCACCTTTAGAAATATATTTACCTAGAAAAATGGTGACTTATGCTTATTTTACCCTCTGTATATGTGGTTTCCAGAATGGACTATTTGTACTGATTGTAGCATTTTCTGTGTAGATGCAATATCGGTGCACTTTTTTTTCCTATGGTGAGTGTGGCATCTGTTTATATCTATTTGTAGGACCTTTCCCGGGTGAAATAATATAATGCTGCAATCTACATACTTACCATCAGTACTTGGACATGTACCGTACTGATCAACTGAGTGAGCCTTGAGACTCTGACCCTAGGTAAAGCTCTTTGATGGTATACTTTTTCATTTCCTGTGGATTGAATAGGGGTCACTATTATCCATTGATGTTACCCTCCATTTCTTTCTCCCTCTTCCCTTTCTATTTATAGATTGACCCAGCTCATTACAAATATATCTGCAATGGCACTATACCTGATTGTGTGCCGTGATTTATGGGTTGATCCCTTCCCCCTTGATTTGCCCTGCCATATTCTTCCAAACTACAGATGCATCAGATTTCTCAGTAAGTGCAAATTGATTGTTAGTAATGCATGACAGTTATACCTTTGTTATCATATATATTGTATATTAATGTAGTGCTTTTGTATCTATGCATAACACTTTTTAGCTATCCAGCACACAAAGAATCTCCTGAAGAAGCAATTACCGTGAAACATGTCAAGCCATTGATAGAAGGAAAAACTGTATGCTACTTTAAGCCATCAGGCATAGGAATATGTAATAGTATATACCATGTCATACTAAGGGTGCTTTTTATGCATTGTCATTGTTCTCTTTTTTCAGTGTTTTTAAAAGTGTATTAATAAAGGTAGAATTTAATGTTTGTATTTTTGTGTCTATAAAGTGGGACATGGCACATTTTATCATTTCCTTTTGGGTCTCTGCATTACAACCCAGCAAGTACCCATAGGCTCTTCTTATAATATTGACCCCGAAGTATGCAGATTTGGAGTTCTAACTTTATTCTTACTTGCCTAGCTTTGCATACTAGTTCCAGTGACTATGAAAGTATTCAAACCTTAAGATTAATATGTCAGGCAGGTAGCTATCTTTTTCAGAAAGGGATAACGTGTATGTGTTGGCAAAGGCTTTTCTTTTTAGTTTTAGATAAAGTAAGGAAGGGTTGACACCCTTTTAAGTTTATTATTTGCTGTCTGTGTCTCATTAGCGAGTCTTCTCTTCATTTCCTGTTCTGAAGTAAAACTGGGCAAAACAAAGATACAATGAACATTTATTGGTGAAATAAAAGCAAAGATAGGATATTAGTAACATCTACTAACATTACACTGGGCTAACTTATTTATGTGTAAATCCCATATTTCCTCAAACATTTCTGAATATTCAAATGTGAAAATAGCATTGCCTGATACTCTTCATTATCTGTTCTTCATCTTCAACTGGAAAAGGTTGTTACCAGTCATTTACCCTATTTATAAAAAGATGAAAATAACAATCCCAGCCCAATAAGCAAGTATTTGGTAGACAATTTTGAAAAAGAAAATTATCAAGCCGAAAAAAAAAATTCTGTGCAGAAAAGAAAAAAGTTCCATGTAAGTGCTGAACCTTTGTAAAAACACAGGTTTAGCACTTTTCTTGGTTTCTTTTTAATAATGCAATACATATTTATCAAATACCTGCATGCCTAGATTGGTTACTTCAAGCAGTGCAAGATTACCATAATTTGCAATAAACCACTCTTTTTGTGTTAAACACCACTACTTTTTAAATCAACTAATATAGTGAAAAAAAGAATATTAAATAATTAATTTGCTTCACAATCAAAAGCCAAAATACAGACAAATTCAAATAAATATAAGTGCAAAACTCAAAGTCCCATAAAAAACCTTCCCAGGTGAATAAAGTGCTGGTGCTCTTTAAATCTGTAGAACTTGGTGCTTATATTGCCCCCACATAGAATTGCACTCACCAAATGGACATGACCAAGTATAACTGGTATGGTCAACTGTGCTTGTGCGGCATGTCCCCTTTAAATTCCAGCTTCTCTTTAGTTCGCTCAGCTCAACTTTGTAGTCCGTAATACCACTCAGACGGAAATGATGACAGGAAAAAAACTCATAGTGTAAAACTGCTTGGTAGATTTATTAAATAAAAGTTTTCAAATTCACTCACTTGTTATAGTGCCAATTTAACCTAGCACCTGGTGTATACAGCATATGTTTGTATGTATAGGATGCTGGCCATCCCGCTTCCGTGGTCAGAGGTGCAGCTTGGGTCCCCATCCAAAGATGGCATCGGCACCTTTACTTTACTAGCACAAGGTTAAAGGCTAAAATCAGTCGCTCTTCAAGCATACAGAAGGTACAAGTTGAGGTTAAGGGTTAAGGTGCAGGCTCTATCTATTGTGAAATTAATGTGGTCTGGTGAGCCCCAAACTGTGTGAAGAAAATGGGTCATAAGTCATATTGAACACAGTGCCACCCTCATTTCCACCCTCATTTCCCCAAAATTCACAAGCTGTTAAGCCCTCATAAAAAGTAGGCACATTAGTGTAGGTGAAGATATGTTTAGTCACTAAACATGCCTATATCGAAAGGTCCAAAAGAATATTGGAGCTCATTTAATCTACTGAGAGACATAAATAATATCTATATCATATTTGGTATCCAAAAAAATTGTCATTTCATTCTGCTAAATAATGTTTTCTTTTTGAAATGTTTTATTGAAAAGAGGATTCAGTAGAACTGTACAGTCAATAGTCCAATAGATACGTAATCAATACACATTCTGATGGAACCATTTTTCTTCTGAACTGCCATTATAGGAAATGTTTAAAGGGCTTCGATACTCTTGAGTGATCTTAGATAATTAAAATCTCCTAGTTTGATTCAGCAAAATCTCTCTCTAGAAGGTTTGTCCTCTTGTAGACATCTTCAACACTGAGTACTTTTCGCACACCCCACGTCAAACTCATTGTTGTCAAAACAGCTTAATAGCTGATCTTGGAATTCGTTTTATCATTCTGGAGATGTTGGGCTATAGGTTGGTATTAAATTGTCTGTATTTTGTTTTCTGTTCCCCCAACTGAAACAGAAGTTTTCATGCCTGCCTCTAATACAAGATAAGGTCCCAGTGTGTTCCAGCTTAACTCCACTGAAGTAACACTTTCTCTGTCTTCTCCAGCCACCAGGTAGGTGGCAGGCGTTTTAGGAGGAGTTTGTCATAGACATCTTGGTGCAGCAGAGTTGTTTGTGCAACTATATCAAGAAGGGTTCTCATGTAAATGCCTTCTACTTAAATGAGTACCACAGTAGAGGGGCCTATCAGTTAATCTGGGTATCTGGGTAGAGCTCCAAAGGGATGAAGCTAAGGGGAAAATAATACTGGGAGTATGCTATAGGCCCCCTAACCAGAGGGAGGAAGGGAAGACAGATCTATCACAAATTGGATTAGCAGCAAGGAAGCGAAATGCTATCATAATGGGGGATTTTAATTATCCAGACATAGACTGGAAGCAGAGAACCACACATTCATCTAAGGCAGTTCCTAAATGTCTTGCAGGACAATTGTATGGGCCAGATGGTAGACGCACCAACTAGAAATAAAGCGTTACTGGATCTACTGATTACCAACAATACAGACCTGATCACGGATGTGGAAATACGGGGCGATTTAGGTAACAGCGATCACAGGTCAATTGGCTTCAGTATAAATCACAAAAATAGGAAACATAAGGGGAAATATAAAGACACTGAATTTCAAAAGAGCCAACTTCCCTAAACTACGAACCTTTTTAGAAGGCGTATCTGGATTTTGCAAAAGCATTTGACACAGTTCCCCATAAACGTTTACTGTACAAAATAAGGTCCATTGGCATGGACCATAGGTTAGCTAGCAACCATTCAAGGGTATACCCTTTATCGCAAGGATAGAGAGGGTAAAAAAGGGGGAGGGGTATGCCTATATATCAAGAATAATGTGCAAGGGAATGTGAGAGATGACATCACTAAGGGAGCTAGGGAGGAGGTAGAATCCTTATGTGTAGAGCTCCAAAGGGATGAAGCTAAGGGGAAAATAATACTGGGAGTATGCTATAGGCCCCTTAACCTGAGGGAGGGAGGGGAGACAGATCTCCTATCACAATTTGGATTAGCAGCAAGGATGGGAAGTGTTATCATAATGGGGGATTTTAATTATCCAGACATAGACTGGAGGGAACCACGCATTCGTCCAAGGCTCGCCAGTTCCTAAATGTCTTGCAGGACAATTTTATGGATCAGATGGTAGACGCACCAACTAGAAATAAAGTGTTACTGGATCTACTGATTACCAACAATACAGACCTGATCATGAATGTGGAAATACGGGGAAGTTTAGGTAACAGCGATCACAGGTCAATTGGCAAGACACTGAATTTCAACAGAGCCAACTTCCCCAAACTACAAACCTTGCTAGAAGTCATACATTGGGATAAAATCTTAGGAACAAAGAACACGGAGGAAAGATGGGTTTGCTTTAAGAGCATATTAATTAAAGGGCATTAGCCAATGCATCCCATTGGGTAATAAATTTAAAAGAGCGAACAAAAGTCCTGGATGTAAAAATGCATATAAAAGCAAAGGAGAAGGCCTTCAAAAAATACAAGGTTGAGGGATCATCCTCAGCATTCAGACTTTATAAAGAATGCACCAAGAAATGTAAGGGTGCAATATGGACGGCTAAGATAGAACATGAAAGACACATAGCGGAGGAGAGCAAAAAAAGTATGTAAACAGTAAAAAAGGGAGGACAGACCATATTGGTCCCATAAAGAATGAGAAAAGACATCTGGTTACAAAGGATGGGGAGATGGCGAAAGTATTGAATTTATTCTATTCCTCAGTCTTCACGAGGGAATCAAGGGGCTTCAGTAGCCAAAACTGCAGTGTTTATCCTCATGACACATCACAGGAAGCACCTCCTTGGTTAACAGAGGACAGAATTAAAATTAGACTTGGGAAACTTAACATTAATAAATCACCGGGACCAGATGGCTTGCACCTGAGGGTACTTAGGGAACTTAGTCAAGTAATTGCCAGACCATTGTTCCTAATTTTTACTGACATTCTACTGACTGGAATGGTACCAGCCGATTGGAGAAAAGCCAATGTAGCACCAATATTTAAAAAGGACCCAAAATACATCCCTGGGAATTACAGACCAGTTAGCCTAACATCAATAGTGTGTAAACTTTTGGAGGGGAAGATAAGGGACAATATACAAGATTTTAGTAATGATTTTAGTAATGAGAACAGTATCATTAGCAGTAATCAGCATGGATTTATGAAGAATCGTTCTTGCCAAACTAATCTATTAACCTTCTATGAGAATGTGAATTGCCATCTAGATAAAGGAAGCATTTGACACAGTTCCCCATAAACGTTTACTGTACAAAATAAGGTCCGTTGGCATGGACCATAGGGTGAGTACATGGATTGAAAACTGGCTAGAAGGGCGAGTTCAGAGGGTGGTGATAAATGGGGAGTACTCAGGATGGTCAGGGGTGGGTAGTGGGGTCCCCCAGGGTTCTGTGCTGGGACCAATCCTGTTTAATTAGTTCATAAACGACCTGGAGGATGGGGTAAACAGTTCAATCTCTGTATTTGCGGACTATACTAAGCTAAGAGGGGCAATAACTACTCTGCAGGATGTGGAAACCTTGCAAAAAGATCTGAACACATTAATTTAATGGGGTGGGCAACTACATGGCAAATGAGGTTCAAAGTGGAAAAATGTAAAATAATGCATTTGGGTGGCAAAAATATGAATGCAATCTATACACTGGGGGGGGGGACCTCTGGGGGAATCTAGGATGGAAAAGGACCTGGGGGTCCTAGTAGATGATAGGCTCAGCAATGGCATGCAATGCCAAGCTGCTGCTAACAAAGCAAACAGAATATTGGCTTGCATTAAAAAGGGAATTAATTCCAGAGATAAAACAATAATTCTCCCACTCTACAAGACACTGGTCCGGCCGCACCTAGAGTATGCTGTCCAGTTCTGGGCACCAGTCCTCAGGAAGGATGTACTGGAAATGGAGCGAGTACAAAGAAGGGCAACAAAGCTAATAAAAGGGTCTGGAGGATATTAGTTATGAGGAAAGGTTGCGAGCACTGAACTTATTCTCTCTGGAGAAGAGACGCTTGAGAGGGGATATGATTTCAATTTACAAATACCGTACTGGTGACCCCACAGAAGGGATAAAACTTTTTTGCGGAAGGGAGTTTAACAAGACTCGTGGCCACTTCTTAAAATTGGAAGAAGAGAGGTTTAACCTTAAACTACGTAGAGGGTTCTTTACTGTAAGAGCGGCAAGGATGTGGAATTCCCTTCCACAGGTGGTAGTCTCAGTGGGGGGCATCGATAGTTTCAAGAAACTATTAGATAAGCACCTGAATGACCACAACATACAGGTATATACAAGGTAATACTGACATATAGTGGGTTATTTACGAAAGGCAAATCCACTTTGCACTGCAAGTGCACTTGAAAGTGCACTGAAAATGCAGTCACTCTAAATCTAAGGGGTAGATCTGAAATGAGGGGAAGCTCTGCTGATTTTATCATCCAATCATGTGCAAGCTAAAATGCTGTTTTTTATTTTCCTTGCATGTCCCTCTCAGATCTACAGCGACTTTACTTCCAAGTGCACTTTCAGTGCACTTTCAAGTGCACTTGAAGTGCAAAGTGGATTTGCCTTTAGTAAATAACACCCATAATCACACACATAGGTTGGACTTGATGAGCTTGTGTATTTTTTCGACCTCACCTACTATGTAACTATGTAACTATGTACTAAACGTGGAAGGAGTTGCCTCTTTGGAGTATCAGGTAAGGATTCCCCTTCTTTTTCATACCATATCTTATGTGTTGCTCCTGACCTGACGGATTTCTGCTGTGATTCTGTTCCAATACCTGCATTCTGTGCTCTGCTAATCCATATCTGCTCTCCTTGTCCCTGATCTCAGTTCCTTCCTACCCTATCCATCTCCCTGCCCTGTTTTTTCTCTGGTTCCCTTTTTATATATTGTATTATAGTTAGGTTATTAGGTATTTTTTTACTTGGTTCATGTATATCTTCACTTTGCTGTGTATTCTGTTTGCTGGTGTTGGATTGGTTGTGTTTCATTATTAATAAATTGTAGTTGGGTCATGCACAGTCCAGTTTCAGATTCATAAGCACAGCTACACTAAACTGGTCACCACTGTTGTTGCTGGATACTTGCACTCAGTAGCCCTTACACACACCTGTGTCTTCAGCATCTTTTCAGGTCCTCAACTGAATAATAATGGGGTCCAAAGGCTCTGCCCCCCTTAAAACCTGCTGAACTCTGACCAAATGTACCATCTCTGGTACTAGTCCTGCTTTTAACAACAGCTAGTGTAAGATTTTGTCAGAACATCTCATATACTCAAAGTTGTTGTCCCATTTTCTGGTAGTTATGCTTAAATTGATACATAAGGAGACCTTTTCTTTTCACCCAAACACATCTTGCAGAATGCTAAGGTAGTCATATGTGATACAATCTTGTTGGTTAAGCTTTAAATTCCTGTAACTTCCACTGCTATGTTTCTTAAACTTTATTTTGAGCATCACAAACATTCCATTCTTCCAGTACCTGCATGGCCTCTTCCATACAGGTTATACTCTTGTCTCCACGGAGTACAGCCTGTGACCCAGAGAAATTTCTCAAATGTTTGTAGCTATTGTTTAGGTGGTTGTAAAGCCAGGAGGTTTTTACCTTACTATGCAGTAAGGTAAAAAACCTTCTGCATGCAGCTTCCCCGCAGCTCCCTCTAAATACATACTTGAGCCCAATCTCAATCCAGCGATGTGCACGAGAGCCAAGGTTCCCTCGGGTCTCTCGCTCCTGATTCGCTCAGATACAGCTGCAGAATCTATAGGCTCCTGCTACTGTCAATCAGAACTAGTGGGGAGGGAGCAGGGGCCTGACCAAGTCCTGTTTTGTGTGTCTTATAGACAGAAGCACTGGCAGGAGACATGTTTGTTTTTTTAGAACAAAAAAAACAAGTCTTTACTATTAATTTAACAGGCAGAGAAGGGTTTCTTACATTTTTTTCTAACAGCTTTACTTTATAAACATAAAAGGAGGAGGGAGGGTATCTTGAGGGTGGTGTGGAGGCTGCAACAATAACACCAGGTGCTGTTTGATTTTAACTCCCTGGGATTCTTGTCAGTGGATTTAGCTATACGTTGATGTCACTTGTCAGTTGCAGGTTCATGCCACAGAAGCAGGCTGAATTATCTTTTCTCCCTTTGTGTGCAAGTTGCCACAATCTACCTTCATGTCTAAGTTTCAACTGGCAGTCAGTTGCTAAGTTTGCAGCTGCTTGGTGGATCTTCTCCTCTGTCCATTCATCACTGAGGATGTCTATTACTACACTTAGCCCTAGTTGGCTGTTCTGCCCTTCATACCACCTGGGAGTGATGAGAGTGTTCCCCCTGGCTCAAATTTTAGATCACTCTGTGCAAGGGTCTGAATAACCCAGTATGTAGCAATGACTCCCTAAAGAGCTGCTGGAATGTTTGGGTTCTCCTAACCTTTTTCGTGGAGACCTGCCCTTATCTGGACCCGACAACTTACTGACACATCAGAAGTATTAAAATGGGCTTTATTAAAGCTGAAATAAGCCCTGTAGGGGGAGTGCTGGAAAACATTTTCAACAATGGCAGGTTTACCTAAATATCAAATACTAGTACAATTATAGGTGCAGCAAAATAGATACTGTTCTTTCCCCTAGCTGCTTGTGAAACGACCCTGCCAGAACACACTAAATGATCATAAGGGAACAACTTGAACACACTTCCAATCATTGTTAATTATTGTAACTGAGTTTATTATCTTTGTAACATAATACAAATAGTGATGACTGTTCAAACGCAGCCTACCTAATGTGTACAGGTCCTGTCTAACCATTGACCAGTGTACTAATCAAACAAGTCTGTTGGCAGTGGGGCCCTTGATCTCATGTTAAAGTTTTTAACCTCAATAGAGGGTACTTGTAATCCACAAACAAGGAAAGCATGACACAGTTTCTGTAGGCAGTTTTTCTGGCAGCAGCAAAACTTCCATAACAGCAAAATACATTTGTAACATACAGTATAAGTGTGGCCAAAGGCCTCTCACCACACCAGTGCTTCTCAGATGGCCTCTGGTCAGCCACCCTATGACAACAACTATAAGCTGAGGTAGGTTGCACTATCTTGGCAGGATGATGGTGGGTGGAGTGTGAAGCTCTCTGTCTCTGGCGTTGAGGATTCTCTGGTGGCTTCTGTACTGCTGACACATCTCCGGGAGGCAATAAGGCAAGAGGCAGCTTGGCCTCCCCTCACTATCCTGAACCCTCTTTCTTGATGGCCTCATGGCCTTTCTGGTTCCCCAGCAGTTCTCTCTTACCTTCCCAGCCACACAGTCCTTTCTGTTTGTTCTCTAGACTCTTGTGTCCCACCCTGTCACTTCTCACACACTGTCCGCTCAGCAATCTGATCTTCTTGCTCTCCTGTGGGCTTTTTTCCTGCCAGTTCTCCTTGTCTGTCTTGCCTTCTCCCATCTCTCTGTGATGTGCACACTTCTACTATGCACTAGTGGGTGGGGACTAAAGTCCAACAAGCTAATCAAATTCCAGCTTCCACCTGTCAATCAAATGGTCAAGGGAGAAACAAGCAATGGTGTGGCCATGAAGAAGCCCAAGCTGTGTGACTTCCACTTTAAGGGTGCTATTGGCCAGGCTTCTTTTGCATACACATAAAATTGATTACTATTGATTTCTAATTACATAACTAAAGTCACTGGGGGGGGGGGGATTAACAAAGAGTTGTGCAAGCTCAAGCCTGCACCACTCTTTTATACTAAAAATGGAACAGATGCTGTTTCTGCAAGCCCCTTTGTTAATTTGGAGCAATCAGTTCTCTGTTCTACCGTGTCTGTGACCTGCATCAGGGAACATGAGAGCTGGAGCTGCATGCTCCAATCTCTCTACCAGATACTTTCCACCCATTCAGCTCAGATCAGGAGTGGGGGGGGGGGGTTAACCCTGTAGGCTCTGCTCTGTTTTGTAATCACAGCAGGAGCAATCAGAGGGGTGTGAGCGTTTTGAGACAGCTCACATCCCATACAACCAGAATACTGCTGGCGGGAATCTGTGGCAGTTTTCTAATTTCACTTTGTTAACTAGGTGGTTAATTTCACTGTGAAATAGAAACTGGTGCAGGTGGCACACATACACCTGAAACAGGTCTATCTGCTTAATGAGGCATGTGTCACTTCTAACATGGCAAAAGAAAGCTTAGTTAATTTCCTGTATTGTGTGTGAACATACTGTATAATAGTTCATCTTGTAGTTATGCTCCTATTACTACACCCTGGAACAGTATGAGATACATATATCCAAACTGCGCATACTAGTTAAAGGTAGCTGGGATCTTAAGACAAGTTTAAAATTGCATTTTATTTCAACCCTAGGCAATGCACACTGATAGGAATTGCAGCAATGGAGGCATGTGTAGAGACACTAGAGGCAAGTCACCACTGTAGATTTCCCGCACTCAGTATTTTTCCTGAAGTCTTCCCCCTATCTTTATTGTATGTCAGAAGATTTCCATAGAGGTTTACAGAGAATAGTACAAAGCACAGGACAAAGGAGGGGTAACAGCTGGTAATGAGAAGTAGGAAGAAATGCTTAGCACTAGGAATTCAAAATAAAAATAATAAAACAAGATGTTTTAAACACATTGTCAAGTACATGTTTAACTGCTTGCCTACCAGCTGCCGTCATTAGACGGCAGCAGGTTGACTCCCCTGTGCAAGATGCTGTATGTGTGCGTCTGCCGCTTTAAGAGCTCTAGAGGGATGCCAGAGCTGATACATGTGGCCAGCAACCGCGATGTCCACCGGTGACCCGCGATCGCTCCTCAGAGAGCCAGAACAGGGATCTGTCAATGTAAACAGACAGATCCCTGTTCTGACAGGGGAGTAGAGAGAGTTCTGCTGTTCCTAGTGATCAGGAACAGTGATCTCTCTCCCCCTCCAGTCACTACACTGCCCCCACAGTTAGAAAATCCTCCCTAGGGAACACTTATCCCCTTGATGGCCCGGTAGTGTTAACCCCTTCCCTGCCAGTGACATTTATACAGTAATTAGTGGCTATTTTTAGCTCTGATCGCTGTATAAATGTCAAAAAACAAAACAAGTGTAGCGCTAGGAAGAGGTCAGAAAATGGAGTCTATGGATTAACAGTTCAAAGTTCGTGTGTTTAAAAGAACATCCCTGGAGGGAATTTGAAAAGTCCACTGGAACAAATCTCAACAAGAGTGTAAATCATCTGTGGAGGGAGCCCACACACCACCAATAGAAGTGAAAAGGCTTACCGGACTTGGTGGACCCAACAAGGCATACGCCAGGTAGAGTCAATCAGGCTTAGGTGGTGCTGGACTACAGTTGGCCCGGATGGGCAAAGTGGCTACCCGGATGGTGGAGTGGCTACCACGTGGCTGTGTTCCTCAAACGTAATCGGGCCCAAATATATGAAGTAAGGCACCCATAAATCGTATCCCTCAGATCAGCGTTGGAACCAGCAGTATCAGCTCGCCCTGGGGTGACTCCTGTACCCAGTGTATTATTATTATTCCGGGCTCTACAACTTCACTGGACTAGTAGTAGGAAGATAATACAGCCTCCAGCCGGGCACCACCATCAGCATCTTCTTCTATGGTCGGCCCTGAGGTAAGGAGGGAGTCAGTGAGGGAAGAGTCCGTGAGGGAAAAGTCAGTGAGAGGAGCCCATAGCACGGCCACACACGGAGCTCCAACTTTCAGGAGGACTCGCTTCTCACACGGAGGACGGCTCAGGAGCTTCTAACCGAGCTTGTCCCTCACACTTTCCATGTCTCTGTGCACTTCCCTCTTTGTTGCATTACGTAACGCAACAAAGAGGGAAGTGCACAGGGACATGGAAAGTGTGAGGGACAAGCTCAGTTAGAGGGTTTGCTTTAAGAGCATATTAAATAAGGGCATTAGCCAATGCATCCCATTGGGTAATAAATTTAAAAGAGAGAACAAAAGTCCTGGATGGCTTAACTCTAATGTAAAAATGCATAAAAAAACAAAGGAGAAGGCCTTCAAAAAATACAAGGTTGAGGGATCAACATCAGCATTCAGACTTTATAAAGAATGCAACAAGAAATGTAAGGGTGCAATAAGGACGGCTAAGATAAACATGAAAGACACATAGCGGAGGAGAGCAAAAAAAATCCCCAGAAATTCTTTAAGTATGTAAACAGTAAAAAAGGGAGGACAGACCATATTGGCCCCATAAAGAATGAGGACGGACATCTGGTTACAAAGGATGGGGAGATGGCGAAGGTATTGAACTTATTCTTCTCCTCAGTCTTCAGGAGGGAATCGGGGGGCTTCAGTAACCAAATCTGTAGTGTTTATCCTCATGACACATCACAGGAAGCACCTCCATGGTTAACAGAGGACAGAATTAAATTTAGACTTGGGAAAATTAACATTAACAAATCACCAGGACCAGATGGCTTGCATCCGAGGGTACTTAGGGAACTCAGTCAAGTAATTGCCAGACCATTGTTCCTAATTTTTACTGACAGTCTACTGACTGGAATGGTACCAGCTGATTGGAGAAAAGCCAATGTAGCACCAATATTTAAAAAGGGCCCAAAATACATCCCTGGGAATTACAGACCAGTTAGCCTAACATCAATAGTATGTAAACTCTTGGAGGGGATGATAAGGGACTATATACAATATTTTAGTAATGAGAACAGTATCATTAGCAGTAATCAGCATGGCTTCATGAAGAATCCTTCTTGCTAAACCAATCTATTAACCTTCTATAAGGAGGTGAGTTGCCATCTAGATAAAGGAAGGCCAGTAGACGTGGTGTATCTGGATTTTGCAAAAGTATTTGACACAGTTCCCCATAAACGTTTACTGTACAAAATAAGGTCCGTTGGCATGGACTATAGGGTGAGTACATGGATTGAAAACTGGCTACACGGGCGAGTTCAGAGGGTGGTGATAAATGGGGAGTACTCGGAATGGTCTGGGGTGAGTAGTGGGGTCCCCCAGGGTTCTGTGCTGGGATCAATCCTATTTAATTTGCTCATAAACGACCTGGAGGATGGGGTAAACAGTTCAATCTCTGTATTTGTGGACGATACTAAGATAAGCAGGGCAATAACTTCTCCACAGAATGTGGAAACCTTGCAAAAAGATCTGAACAAATTAATGGGTTAGGCAACTACATGGCAAATGAGGTTCAATGTAGAAAAATGTAAAATAATGCATTTGGGTGGCAAAAATATGAATGCAATCTATACACTGGGGGGGGAACCTCTGGGGGAATCTAGGATAGAAAAGGACCTGGGGGTCCTAGTAGATGATAGGCTCAGCAATGGCATGCAATGCCAAGCTGCTGCTAACAAAGCAGACAGAATATTGGCATGCATTTAAAAGGGAATCAACTCCAGAGATAAAACAATAATTGTCCCGCTCTACAAGACTGGTCCGGCTGCACCTAGAGTATGCTGTCCAGTTCTGGGCACCAGTCCTCAGGAAGGATGTACTGAAAATGGAGCGAGTACGTAGAAGGGCAACAAAGCTAATAAAGATTCTGGAGGATATTAGTTATGAGGAAAGGTTGCGAGCACTGAACTTATTCTCTCTGGAGAAGAGACGCTTGAGAGGGGATATGATTTCAATATACAAATACCATACTGGTGACCCCACAATAGGGATAAAACTTTTTCGCAGAAGAGAATTTAACAAGACTTGTGGCCACTCATTAAAATTAGAAGAAAAGAGGTTTAACCTTAAACTACGTAGAGGGTTCTTTACTGTAAGAGCGGCAAGGATATGGAATTCCCTTCCACAGGCCGTGGTCTCAGCGAGGGGCATTGGTAGTTTCAAGAAACTATTAGATAAGCACATGAACGACCGCAACATACAGGGATATACAATGTAATACTGACATATAATCGCACACATAGGTTGGACTTAATGGACTTGTGTCTTTTTTCTGGTACAATGTTTTTATTGAAATATGAAAAAGGGAAAACCAGATAACAAATTCCCACGCAGGGGATATGGACAAAAAACATAAGAAAAAGGTTCACATAAAAGTACATAATAAAACATATATTATGAGGGTGTAAATTATCAACTGACATTGACCTGCCAGCCAGGGCCGGGGGTCAGTGCGCTATGCCCGAGCCTTGAGACCCAGGGGCTAAGGGAGACAAGGGGGAGCGGAGTTGTCTGCAGAATAGGGAAGAGGGAGACAAACAAACATGAGAAAAAAAAAGAAAAAAAAACACATACACAACAGCGGGAGGGAAGGAGGGAGGTAAGTGTAGAACAGAGCGGCGGGCGAGAGGCCCAGAAAGAGAGGAAAAGGGAGGGAGAAAAGGGGGTCCCCCAGGCTGGAGGCTAGTTCAAGTTGAAACTACTGTCCTAGACTAGTCGGATTTAGATTAGGGAGTGCGTAGGACCACCACGGGGCCCACACCTTAAGAAATTTTGCATGGGAGTCGTGGAGGACGCTGGACATTTTCTCGTGGATCATAAGGGTCGTCAAGGTATTCTTCACCTCTGCGAATGAGATAGAAGGTTTTTTCCAAGCCCTCGCTATTGTTTGTTTGGCAGCGATAAATAAGTATGTAGCTAGTTTCTGTTGATAAGAGAAGAGGCCCAGGAGCGGGCAATGGAGTAATGCAAATTTGGGGTCTTTGTGGAAGGGGACATGAAATAGGGAGGAAAGTAGGCCAAAGACCCTTGACCAGAAGCCTACAAGACGGGGGCAAGACCACCATGTGTGCAGTTAATCTCCTCGTTTACCACAACCTGAAAGCATCTGTCTTTGCATGATGGGTTTGACTTGGCGATACAGGCTAGGACCCAGTAGCAGTGCAGGAGGACCTTATAGGCCGCCTCCAACGTGGCAGTGGACTTGTGTCTTTTTTCAACCTAATCTACTATGTAACTATGTAAAAAAAATGCACTTAAAGTGTATATAAATCCAAAAACAGCATTTTAACATATTGCAGTCTACCATTTTCTAGATGAGGAAGTGATGTACTGTAGTGGAGAAGCGTTGGGAACCTAGGACATGAAGAAATTCTGGACTAAGAAACACCTCTCTTTCTCATCTCCAGAGTGTAAAAGACAGGCGTTCTGTAGTCTACAGAGAGAACTGGACAGGGCAGATAACATTACAAAATAGAGAAAGAGTGCTACAATTAAATGGACTTTTGGCTGAAATAACAGAATACAAACAAATATAACAATGTGTTTCCAATAGTGTATTTAGCAGACCAAAAGGGAGAAAAAATAAAAGTTCATTGTTAGGGTTAACATACATTTTAAATACCTGTAGACTGGTGGGGATGTGTTGACATGAATATTATTTGGATTGGGTTGGTGGGTGCATCAGATGTACTGATGTATCAGTACATCAGTAAAACAGTTTTTGCTTGTGTTCCACATTATACAGTAGCAAGTCATTGTAAATGTACAACACAAAACAAACACCTCCAAATGTTCAAATTCCTTTTAAAAAAGTCAAAAGGAAATGTGTAGGAGGAAAAGAATAGAAGCTGTAAAGTATGCCTATGAATTAACTTTTGGCCTGTTTTACCTTTTTCTGAAGTGGGAGAGAATCTTAACAATTTGCTAGAAAATGAAGTGTGACTTGTTTTATGATTTTATGAAAGCTGATCACTAACAGTGATTTTAGCTGTGTTTGCTAGCAACAAAGTATGCCTTTCACCTGCTCGTTTTTTTTCAGTCCTTTATTTCTCAGTAATAGACTGTTGTTTGGACAGTAGCACATTAAAAGAACATGGTTTCTTGGGCACTTAAAGGTGATGACACTTACCCCAAATACCTTATGAATGAACATCCACTGACTCAAAAGCCAAACCCAGCAGGCTTAGCAAGCACTGCACTCTCTGAAGAGAATATCACCTTCAGTACATTGTTTAGATAGAAAAAACAGTGCTGTTCGTTTAAGTTGCTAAGTCAAGGGATTGACAAACAAAGGGCATGGGTGGGTGCAGAGCACTGACAAAGGAGATATATACCAATGGAAAAAAGTGTATAAATACCATTTGTCTGGGAGCGGACCCTCAATTTTATGAAGCTTTGATGGGCACTTGGGAAAAACACCACATTTTAAACATTCTTCAGAGATGCCTTAACCACTTGAAATCCAGACATTTTCACCCCCTTCCAGCCCAGGCCATTTTCAGATTTCAGTGCTGACAGACTTTGACAATTACTTACAAATTTTTACATAATTTTTTTGAGTCAGATAGAGCTTTCTTTTGCTGGTATTTAATTACCACTGCGTTTTTATTTTTTGCTACATATAAGAAAAAAGAATACAAATTTTGAAAAAAATAGTTTTTATTAATTTTTGCAAATAAATAATCTTTCTTTGTAAATTTAGGCCAAATGTATTCTGCTACATTTCTTTGGTAAAAATAACCCAAATATGTGTATATTATTTAGTCTGTGTCTATGGTATTTATATTTGAAATGTGATCAATCCCAAATCCCCATTTCTTGAGGCCCAAAAATACAGAGACAGTACAAATACCCCCACATTACCCATTTTAGCAAGTAGAAAGTCCAAGGTATTAAGTATGGTGAATTTTTTTGAAGTTGTAATTTTTTGTCACAATTTTTTGTAAAATGAAGAAATTAAATAAAATTTGCTTTGTATTCGCAAAGCTGTAATTTTAACAAATTATTTCTCACACACAGCATACAGTTTATAACAGTTACACCCTAAAACATACCTTCTGAGTATGGGGATACCACATGTGTGAGAGTTTTTCACAGCCTAGCCCTAGATGCATAGAGGGGCCCAAAATCCAAGGAACGCCTTTGGACTTTCAAGGAACATAAATTATGCACCTAATTCCTGACTATCCATCATATTTCTTCAGTCCCTGAAGTACCAGGACAGAAGAAACACCCACAAAACCTAATTTTGGAAAGCAAGCACTTCAAGGTATTTTTTTGAAAAACATAGTAAATCTTTTTAAAATATCCTTTTTTTGCCGCAAGTTTTTGTAGAATACAGGAAACATGTTTTTTTTTTTTTTTTTACACAAAGTTGTCAATCAATAAGACATTCCTAAAACACATCATAGGCATACTTAGAATTGCACCCTAAAACACATTCTACTACTCATCATGAGTGCGGTGATACCACAAGTGTGAGACTTTATTACAACCTAGCCACTTAGGCCCCATTCACACCTGAGCGTAGTGTTTTCAGGCAGAAAGTCGCATGATTTTACTGCATTTTTTGCGGCTTTTTTGCCGCAATTTTGTACAGTTCAAAAGGTCACCAATGTAAAAAAACAGAAATACGCCTGTAATCTACCTAAAAATAAGTTCCAGAACTTGTTTGAGCTTTCGGGCGTTTTGGAGCTTCTAGCTTCAGGCGTTTTGGAGTGGAGATGTGAACCATCTCCATAAAGAATAATTGATTTTTACCCCTCCAGCATTTTATAGCTTCAGGCTTCAAGCTACAAAATGCTCAGGTGTGAATGGGGCCTTAGAGAAGCTCAGAATCCAGGAAGCACTTTTGGGCATTCAAGGGGCATAAATTACACATCTAATTTCTTAAATACCTATCACATTTTTGGAGGCCCTGGAGAACCAGGACAGTATAAATATCTACAAATTGACCACATTTTGAAGAGGCATTTTAAGAGGCATGGCGATTCTTCATTTCAATTTTTGCAAAAAGATGAAAGAAAATGAAAATACATTTTTAACACAAAGATGTCAATTTAATAAGATATTTTTAAACACAGCATGGGCATACTTAGAATTACAACCCAAAACACATGGTACCACTCCACCCAGTGGCGTATCCAGGTATGGCAGATATGGCAAGTGCCATGGGCACCATATGAAGGAGGTGCTCGTGAGTGCCTGGGTAGCAAGTGGGGTGCCCACAGTGTCCCGAACTGAAATGAGGACACACAGCCAGTCAGCCTAAAAGCTGATTGCCATAACTAGTTGCTAGGGCTGTCCCCGCTTGGCATCTAGCAACTGGTGACGTCACAAGCAGAGTCTCAGAGTGAGGTTCAGAAGAACGAGGCATGTAGCTAATGCTGTACTGTGACTCCACCCACCTCCTCTCCTTCACCGGCCATGGTGCCCAGACAAAGTGACTTGCAGCCAGGGGACTTGTTTACTATGTGTAACTGACTGTGTCTCCTCCAGTCTCCACCCGCCTCCTTCTCCGGGCCTGCGGGATTCTGCAGTGGTGACTAGGCTCCTTCTTTCTTGCTCGGATCCACGGCTGTCCCTTTGCTGCCCGCAGCGGAGCGGCAATGCCCCGCGACTTCTCCTCCTCCCGCCCACGACCCGACTGCCTGAGGGACCCCCCGGCCCAGACCAGTGGACCACAACAGGCGCTCACACTTACCAGTCCAGATTAGAAGGTGAGGAAATGGAATAGGATTAGGAGAAGGTGACACAAGTCAGGGGCGGGCCCTGGGGACAGTAATACACGAGGCTGATATTGTAGCCCTCCTGGAAAAAAATGCTAGGTCTTATTTTTGGGGTAGGTCTTATTTTTGGGGAAACACGGTAGTAGCCTGGTTTTCATGTTAAGCTTAATTATCTAAGGTTATCTGAAAGATGAATGTAACGAAACATCCCACATTCCGCTTGAGTGCTTTCGTCATACACTGCTTACTTCCCGTCTGAGTATAGATATCAGATATTCCAACCGCTGACAACCACAAACAAGGCAATACTCATTTGGTTGCTCATCATGAACTCTTTATTAGAACAAGAATACAGTCTTATATACATTTGAAGAGGAGGTTCCCTCCCTCCTGCTCATATTACTCTAGCAATACACCTGTAACCAGAAACATAAATTAACATGAGCTAATAAACTAGTCCCTTAAAGCAGCCAAGGTGAATCCATGCTCACCAGGCCATTGTTGTAATTATTCAGGATTTCACTACAGGTCAGACTTGTTGTCACCAAGCTTCACATAGTAGATTATACATTATCATAAGTATAAACACAGCTCACCTTCTCACAATAGCCGGAGCTCCAGTAGGAGCCGACCCGTCTCCTACATTGTACAGAGGTCAGTGTGATCAGCTCTTTCAATTAACATGTTGAGTTCAGAATCAAACAAACCAAGAATAGCCTTTATATATATATCCTGGGAGATATTGTGGATAAATATTACTGTTACATTTTAAGTAATCCAAGCCACATTTTCTCAGTCACCCTGTGCCCCTAATGGACACAGGGTGACTTAGACATAGGAGGTGCATGGGGAGCTGAAACAAGGATTTCCCAGCCTCTCCAAGGGATTCTGGGTTCCACGGGCCCTCCCGTCACAGATGTGTTTCAAATGTTTTGACAGGGGCACAGTTTCAGTGCTTGCCATAGGCGCCATTTTAACTAGGTACGCCTCTGACTCCACCTATCACACATGTTAGGTTTTTTTACAGTTTGGACTGATTATGCACTGGACATTGTATCTTGTGTATCACAAAATTCAACCAATTGTGTCAAAAATGTACTGTAATGTTTGCCTTTCTACGAGTCGTCAGGGAATATGGTTTAGTGTAGTGTCACCTATAGCAGTCCCCATTACTATAAGTCAAGCAAGCTACGCCTACTGGTACATGGCTTTCCCCAGTAATGCGATGTTCATGGGCCAGGAAGTACAGGAGGCTGAATAAAGGAAGAACAAAAGATTTCTTGTGGTTCCAGTAGTGGAATTGTCAGTAGGGGATGGCTAGGATCAGTGTCTCACAGGAACATAGTCAGTCTTGCAGATAGGTCAGCTCAGGTGGCAGGCAGACACATGGACAGCAAACAGGCAAAGGATTGGTCCAGGCAGCAGGCAGAAATGTGGTCAATAAACAGGCCAGGGTTAGTACAGGCAGCAGGGAGGGGTAACACTGCACTGAAGTGGTTGTGATCGGGAATACTGTTGCTGACTTACACTGGTCTTGTGAAACTGAGACTGGTGCGATGACAATCAGGGACATCGTTGCTTCCTTATACTTGTGTGGTGACACTGCAACTGGTGTGGCGGTGATAAAAGGACACTATTGCTGGCATACACTTTTCTGGTGACACTGGGACTGGTGTGGCAGTGATCAAGAAAACTGTTACTTGATGATTTTAGCTATACTGGTCTGACAATATTGTGACTGGTGTGGTGGTAATCAGAAAACTGACTGGCTGCACTGCTGGAGCTCGTTCACATGTGATAAAACCTTGTGGTTGAGCCACAGCTTTACTGCCCCTCAACCACTCCTCCCTTTAGCTGCAGAGGCAGTGGCCAGGGGTGTACACATGCCATGGTTGCAATGTTTTGCTTCGCAGCTGTGGCAGGAATTATACTTCCTGTATGCTCGCCAATTGTGACCTATTCAAGTGAATGGGGGTGCTTGTGCTGGGTCCAAGGGGTTAAAGTAGGTGGTGAGGAGGTGATACAGCACCTTTTCACTGCCTGTCAAATGCAAATGAGCATTGCATGTGTGAAAAAGGTCCTTTGGGTGACACTATGATTGATGTGGTTGTGATCAGGGACACTGGAACTCGTGTGATGGCAATCCGAGACACTGAGATTGGTGTGATGGTGATTACGGATACTGGGACTGGTGTAGCTGTGATCAGGGACAATGACTGGTGCAGTGGTAATTAGGGATACTGACTGACCGCACTGGTTTAGTGACATTGTACTGCTGTGGCAGTGATCTGATCACAACCACAGCAGTTCAATGAGTAAGCGCTCCGCAGAGCGTGAAACGCGTTAGCTGATTATCTGTACATTCTGTCCATGGTGCTTTGTACATGATTTGTTCCTGATTTTACAATAAAGAAATTTCGTTGGATTATATTCTCCTGGTGTGCGGCTGTCCGGACTTCTTTCTTCCCTCACAACACAGCAGTTCAATGTCACCATAGTGACACTGTACTTTAAAAAAAATATGGTTTACATACTGTCAACAGAGCAGTGCAGTGTCACCATAGTGACACAGTACTGCTCTGGGGGTTGATCAGGTGTTTTTTTACACTGTGAATGCTTATACAGCCATGATGTGTGTAAGCAATCATTTCTGACAATGTTCGTCTGCATTCATGAACTACTGTAATAGCTGTGATTGACCACAGCTATTACATGGTACAGGGCTACTGTGAGTGGCTCTGTGCCATGTACTTGCTGTGACCAATCATAGAAGTCACAGTAGTAAACAATGGTGTCATGAATGACAGTCATTTTTTACTACTATTTACTGTAATCGCTGTGATTTGTCACAGCAACCACATGGTACAGGGCCACTCACAGCAGCCCTGTACCCCAATCTGTGATGTGCTGTGTCTGATGAACACAGTGGTCATAGATCATGCCATCACAAGCTCCTGAGCACATGCATGAGTGGGTGATGCAGGCGTTCGTACCAGCACATCCACCCGCATCGGCGCTACTCCCGTCTGGACATATATCTACCGCAAGCCTTGACACACATCTAGGATAGCATATACTCGTGCAGATTCTGAGGCGTCATCCTGGTGTTCTCTACATGCTGTGATGGCAGACCCTACTCTGATTCTGGCAGCCACCAGGAACACAGTAAGTTACCAGGGTCTGTCAGGGAAGTAACCGAAGAAGAGCTGGCAATGTTGCAATGTTGCCAATACTGGTAATGGGTGCATCCAGCGCAATTCCGTTAACAGGCCCGCACAAATGCATCATGGTGCGAGCAGGGGAATCTGTGTATCCTGCTATCTCCAGTATTCACCAGGTGATTACTCGTTCAGTTCTCCAGTACCCTGCTGGCAACCTGTGCTTCTTTGGGCGCTACACCTCCTGTACCACCTTCAGGGGTTTACTGCACTTAGCCACAAGGGGAGCCCTCTCAGCACCTTGGCCTCAGATCAGGTACCACCTCTACCCCTCCGGTGGTGGTCCCTCCTCTCGAACTACGGGTACCAACGCCTGAGCGATTTTCTGGTGATCTGAAGAAGTTCAGGGCCTTCAAGAATTCTTGCCTGTTATACTTGGCCCTTCAGCCCAGAATTTTTTCCACAGAGACTGAGAAAGCGGGGTTCATAATCTCCTTAATGTTTGGAGAACCCCAAACTTGGGCTCAAAATTTACTGGAACAGAAAAGCCCTTTTCTTAACTCTATGGACACTTTCTTTGAAGCAATGTCACAACTATATGATGACCCCCCAACACGTGGCCACCACTGAAACCACCCTGCATACACTACAGCAGGGTAGGCGCCCAGTGGAGGACTACTCTGTTGACTTCCACAAGTGATCCGCAGATACAGGCTGGAATGAGGCAGCTCTTAGGTACCAGTATCGTTTAGGACTATCTGAAGCCCTCACAGACGAGCTAGCCCGAGTAGAGACTCCGCTATACTTGAAGGTCTTATTCAGCTAGCCATCCAGCTCGACAGACGCATGCGGGAGCGACGGTCAGAACGTTCCCAGACTTTAGGCAACATTCAGGAAGGCCGGAAAGTTCCCCCTGCTTTCACACCAGCACCTGTACCTTCCTCCACTACAATTTCCGAAGGGGAACCAATGCAAATCAGTCTGGTCCATTCTTCCTTAAACTTTGATGAGAGACAACGTCGCCGGCAGCCCAATCTTTGCCCCTACTGTGGAGGACCGGACATTTTCTGCGCAACTGCCCCGTGAGACCTAGTAAGTCTTCTCCACGAAGTCCTGTGTATTTCCAAGTCTCTGGATCTTCCTCATCTCACCTTGTTCTCCCTGTCTCATTACAGGTGACGGAAGGGGAGAAACCCATTGTCCTGAGTTACCCAGAGTGTGTGGCTTTCTTTAAAGAGGTATTTGACTTTCCCGCTCGCTGAAATTCTGCTGCCAAGAGCCTCATGTCCATCAAACAGAGTACAAGAACTGTTGCTGATTATGCCTTCGAATTCCGTACTCTGGCAGCAGAAGTCGCTTGGACCAATGATGCCCTCGTGGCTGCTTTTTCTCATCGTCTCTCAGATAACATCAAAGATGAGATAGCAGCCCGAGACATACTTACAGATCTGGAGAAGTTGATTACGTTAGCCATTCTGATTGTCTCCAGACTCCGAGAGAGACCTTCCTTTAAGGAGCACTTGCGGATGCCTTCTGTACATTTCGCTCCGAGCTTTGCAGTCCCACCCTTGCCTCCCTCACCTCCCATGCCTCCTGGTACTGAGTCTGCCAGTGATGTTGAACCCATGCAGTTGGGCTTCACACATCTCTCTGCGGAGGAGAGGGCCTTTAACAGGAGGGAGAGCTTGTGCCTTTATTGTGGCCAGGCGGGTCACTTGTTAAAGTGCTTTCCTACCCATCCGGGAAACGCTTGCACCTGAGGTCCTGTAGGGGACAGACCTTAGATGGTGTTGTTACGTCCCCAGTTATCCTGAAGGATAAGCCTTTTGTTCTGGTTACCCTTTCTTGGTCTGAGTCGTCCATTGAAACACAGGCTCTAATCGACTCCGGGGCTGCAGGCCTGTTCATAGATAGTGCCTTTGTGTCTAAGCACTCAATTCCGCTGCAGCTTCATGTCACTCCACTTGTCATTGAGGCTATTGATAGGAGACCTCTACAGCCTGCCCATGTGACTCATGAGACTGCTCCGTTGACCATGGCCGTAGGGGCTCTTCACAATGAGATAATAGAATTTCAAGTTATTTCCTCACCCCATTACCCAGTGGTTACAGATGCACAACCTGTCTTTTGATTGGCTTCGGGCTGAGGTGCTTTCCTGTTCGCAACAATGCAGTAAGACATGTTTTCGGAAAGTGGCCAAGGTCTTGTGCACCTCTTCACTCACCTCCCTTCCAGAGGAGCACCAGGAATTTGGTGATGTCTTTGACAATGGTAAAGCTGGTAGTTTGCCTCCACACTGGTCATATGATTGCGCAATTGATCTTCAATCTGGTGTCATGCCTCCTCGTGGCTGGGTTTACCCTATGTCAGTCTCGGAGGGTAAAGCCATGGAGGACTATGTTGCCAATGCACTTTCTCGAGGGTTCATCCGCAAATCCTCATCTCCTGCTGGTGCTGACTTTTTCTTTGTGGAAAAGAAGAGTGGAGAACTGAGACCTTGTATCGCTTATAGGGGTCTCAATCACATCACGATTAAGAACGCGTATCCGATTCTGTTGGTTATAGAATTATTTGACCGCCTCAAGGGAGCAACGGTTTTCACAAAGCTCAATCTGAGAGGGGCATAAAATCTCGTGAGGATCAAGGAGGGCGACGAATGAAAAAATGTGTTTAATACTAGGAGAGGACATTACGAATACCTCGTAATGCTGTTTGGTCTTTGCAACGCTCCTGCAGTTTTTCAGGAATTCATCAATGATGTCCTCTGAGATACTGTACGTTGCAGCAATGTGCAGTGGTTTATCTCAACGACATTCTCATATATTCTAATTCCATAGAGAGCCACCACACAGATGTCTCCCATGTGCTACAGAGGCTGAGACATAATAACTTGTATTGCAAGTGGAAAATTGCGCATTCCAGGTTAAATTTCTGGGTTATGTAATTTCTACTGCTGGTTTTTCGATGGACCCAGAGAAACTATCTGCAGTCCTACAGTGGCCTCGACCAGTAGGTCTACGTCCGCTACAACATTTTCTTGGCTTTGCCACTTATTATCAGAAGTTTATTCATAACTTCTCTTCTCTGGTCAAACCCCTTCTGGCTATTTAAACTGCCTGGTTCATATCTCCCATGCCTTAACCTTGGTCAACATATCTGAAGATTCTCTGCTGTGTTAAAGACTTGCTGTTAAAGACTTGCCTGCTTGACATCCCTTCTAGTTCCTGATCCTGTTTGCTGTCTCCGTCTACACTGAATTATGTTAGCTCCTGTATCACTTGTCAATGAAACAAGGGGTCCAATGCCAAGTCCTGAGACCACTACCGATTCCTGAGCAGCCTTGGAAAATTATATCCATGGACTTTATAGTGGACTTGCCTCCCTCTGATGGGTTCACTACCATCTTGGTTGTAGTGGATCGCCTCTCCAAGATGGCAACTTTCTGCCTATGATAGGCACACCCTTTGCTCTGGACATGGCAAACGTGTTCATAAAATAAATAGTCAGGTTACATGGATGACCAGCCCTTCACAGAGTGATTTATCTTTCTGGGACATCTGGACATGGTATGTACAGGGGATTCCCCTGAATTATTTTGATCTGTCCATATTATCTACACAAGGCTTTGTTGATGTGGGCTCCTGTGATATATAATCCATCTATGACTTAATTTAAGTCTGTTGCTCTATCAGTAATCTGACACACATTGGATCCTGGTGTACACTGGATAGATTTCCTTGAGCCAAATGGATCCATCCAATCTGGGTCACTGGGACTAATCAAATCTATGTATGTGCGATTTTACAGCCATGACATTTTACTCAACTGGATTTTTTTCTAAACGGGATCCCCATTTCATGCAATACAGTTGCTGAGCTATTTGCACTAATACCCAAGGACTTCCTTGTACTAATTCACGTATAACCAATTGACATTTAGCTATAGTTTATGCTACTGTTTAAAATCAGCAGTGCACTATTTCCTCAGATATCAGGAAGCCCTGGACAATCAGTCCTTAATTGGTCGCCTTCTGTGGAAACCTTTTGACACATGTAGCATAAAACCAAAAAGTATGGCTCGGTGTTCAGGATAAAATCCACTTATAAACCATTGTGGCTCAGATATATGGAAATATATGCAATTTATGCATTATGAGGTTGTTCTACATGCTTACAGCCATGTCTTGGTTGTCTAATATTTTAGAGTGACAACGTTGTCTCTTTAATCTATTTTTAAACACTATTTTACGGTGCTCAGAGGGTAATTTTTCTATTTTTATATATTTTTTGTACTAATAAAGTTTATTTGGCATATGAATACCATGGTTTGGTCCTCCATTCAACCACTTGTCCCTTTCCCATTTCTTTTCCCAATTTTTTTTTTAATTAATTACCTAAGTTGTGGAGGTACTTCATCTACACTAGACAAATTGGTTTCTTTTTTTTTGCTCCCAAAAATATTAACAGTAGTCTGAGATCCATCTTTTAAAGTTGTTTTCTACATTGATTACCAGATAACATTGTGTCTGACAGAGGTGTACAGTTCACCTCTAGATTCCGGAGAGATCTTTGCAAGGCTTTGTCAATAGAAGTGTGTCTATCTTCAGCCTACCATCCACAGAACAATGGTCAAACGGAAAGAACAAATCAGACCTTGAACGGGCTCATGCAAATGCGTGAAGGCGTGAACAGGGGAACACGCATGCACAAAGGTGAGAATAGTTGAACGCACGTGCGCAACACATGCATTACGTGACAGATGTGGCCACTTGCTGGCCTATAAAATACTGCTGCTAAGCCCATAAGATTGCTGGATTGTTGTCAGCCTTCCTGTGTTCCTGAGTCTCTGTGTATATTCCTTGGATTTCCTATTGTGATCCAGCTTGTTCCAGACCTGTTTGATCTCTTCCCCTGGCATTGACCCCTTGGCTTTCTCTATCAACTTTGCTCCTGCTTGATCACCTGTGTAAGACCCCAGCTTGCCTTACAGGCTTTGCTACTTTTTATCTGCTTGCCTTCCCATGTATGACCTCAGCCAAGTTCCTGTTTCCGCCACCTGCCTCTGCCTCCTGACTGATCATCCGTGTTTGATCCTCAGCCTGGCTTTTACTTCTGTTTCCTATTTGCACTGATTGTCACGTACATCTGGAGTTCCCTGAGAGATATCTGCCCTGCTGTGTATACTGTTACCACCAGCATTCACCAGGTGATCACCGGACCAGCACTCCAGTACCCTGCTGGCAACCTGTGCTTCTTTGGGGGCTATACCTCCTGTACCACCTTCAAGGGTTTACAGCACTTAGCCGCAAGGGGAGCCCTCTGAGCACCTTGGTAGATTTTGTCTACAGCGTTCCCGTACATACCGGCAACTTGTTACTCTGTTTCTTGCTACTGTTACCAAGCCGACTTGTCCTGACTACTCCTGAACTCCACCTGCACTGACCCTGGCTTACCTACGACCTCACTTCTGCCTATACTCTTTGCTGCTACTCTACTGATCTGTTACCAACTTGGCTTGTTTCCTAACCTTGCTCCTGCCTACATATCTGCACCTAATCTGGCTGCCTGGGTATGACCCGGTTCATCTGGCTCTGTCTCAATCACTGCTGGACTGCCTGCTGTGAGCCCCTGCCGATATTCCACTGGTGCCTGCCCACTGCCTGTCTGCTACCAGCCTGTGCCTGTCTGCTGTGGCCATTGCCAGCCCACTCCTGCCCCTTGCATTGGTGTCCATCTGGCTTTGCTGTGGTTCACTGACATTCTTCCTTTGCTTGATCCAGAAAGTCCATCCAGCCCTGCTGCTAGCAAGACCAATAGACACCCATGCTACTCTATACTCCTGCTCCACCTGTCTGCTCTATCAGGGACCTGAGTCAGAAGTCTAAGAGAGGCCTTCCTCATTATGTCAGGCTCTTCTACCAGGTGTGTGACATGGACAAAGCTCTTCAGGAACTCCGCCGGTATCACCTTTAAATAGACCCACGGTTGACTCTCTAGCACCAGAGGAGTGGCAAAAGCACAAAGGTCCTCAAGATCTGTAGAAGCATCTGTACTCACACAAGGCCAAAGGAACAGCTAGTTGCCTCCTTCCAACTTCCAAGTGACACATTACTCCGATTATACCAGACCAGATCTTCAGTGGACAGCCCTCCCCAATCAGCTCTCTCTAGTTCCAGGGTCTCAGCATCCAGGCCCTCAGGTCGCCCACCTGAGGCCTCACAACAGCAGACACAGCAGCATTGCTTGGAAGGGCAGCATGCCATCCAACTTGGACTAATCCTCTCCAGGAAAAGACCCTGAGCTCAGTGTGCTCACAGAATATATACAGTCTACCAGCATGCCATCAGAGCCTGCCTTTCTGGGATAGGCCAGGGCTGTATCAATATTCATGCTGCCTTTTACGTAGCTTCACACCTATCATCCAGAAACTTCTCAGGTTCCCTGGATATAGAGGAAGATATCAGACAGACTGGCAGCAGCTGAGCACACTGAGCAGACCTAACTAATTGATCACAGCTACACCAAGTAAAGTGAGCAAACTATGCTTTTACCCAACAAACAACTACAGCCACACTGACAGTGTGGCAACTAAATTTAAATTATCAAAACACAAGCTAATTCTACGTATCTAAAACCTAGAACTAATCTAGGATGGTGCTACAGTTTGATTTAGGCACTTAGAGGAGTGCTGCACTATTTTATTGATCTCTCAAACCTCGCTTGATGCCACAAATGTAGCAGCAAATTAAGTTTTTTCTACATATTCTTTTTGCACTTTTCAGAAAAAACGCCCCATCATTGTTTTAGCTTGCAGCAGGATAAGGAGCTGGTCGCCAGAAAATGTCCTATACCTGTGTGATGTTTTAATATGTGATAGAGTACACATGCAGGACTGTGAGACATGCACTTTGCAGTACAGGTAATCCTTCCTTTCATATTCCAGTAATTCAGATTTCTTTCTGTCACTTTGGACTTCAGGATGGGACCCTTCTGGGTTCTGAAATATTGCAGTAAACTATGATTTTACCCAACAGTTACAGCCAGACTGACTACAGTGTGGCAACTAAATTTAAGTTATCAAAACACAAGCTAATTCTATGTATCTAAAACCTAGAACTAATCTAGGATGGTGCTACAGTTGGATTTAGGCACTTAGAGGAGTGCTGCACTATTTTATTGATCTCTCAAACCTCGCTTGAGGCCACAAATGTAGCAGCAAATTAAGTTTTTTCTACATATTCTTTTCAGAAGAAATGCCCCATCATTGTTTTAGCTTGCAGCAGGATAATGAGCTGGTCACTCGAAAATGTCCTATTCCTGTGTGATGATTTAATATGTGATAGAGTACACATGCAGGACTGTGAGACATGCACTTTACAGTACAGGTAATCCTTCCTTGCATATTCCAGTAATTCAGATTTCTTTCTGTCACTCTGGACTTCAGGATTAGGGATGAGCTTCGTGGTCGAGTCGAACCCATGTTCGACTCGAACATTGGCTGTTCGGTCATTCGCCGAATTCCGAACGTTATGGGCCGTTCGCGCCAAATTCGTGTGGCGCGTCACGGCCCATAATTCACTGCGGCATCGCAGTGCATTGCTGGCTGATGATTGGCCAAGCATGCACTATGACCCGCATGCTTGGCCAATCACAGCGCCGTCTGTAGAGAGGGCTGTAATTGGCCAAAGCCAGGGTGGCTTTGGCCAATTATGGCTCAGGGGGTTTAGAACACGCCCCACACTATATAAGGCCGCCTGCACGGCGGCCCTGTGTAGTGTGTGTTCCGGCGTTGAAAGATAGATAGATAGACAGAGAGACAGTGTCATTTCATTTGAGTTAGATAGATTAGGCAGGACAATCAGTGAGTTAGCTGCACTTACAGTATATTGTGTATATATATGCATCCCAGGTGTTGCATATATATATATATATATATATATATATATATATATATATATATATATATATATATATATACACTGTATTCAGTTTAGCTAGATCCATTCCTGTTATCTTCTTACTGACAGGCTTGTCTTGTTACAGTATTTACAGCTACCTGAAGAAAATTGCTGGTGTTCCTTTGATCCTATTAGTACCACAGTCAGGCAGCTAGACTATTTACAGTTAGTGCAGTGCGTCCTGCTCACAGTGTTCAGCTAAAACTACAAGTTAGTGGGGTGCGTCCTGCTCACAGTGTTCAGCTAAAACTACAAGTTAGTGCAGTGCGTCCTGCTCACAGTGTTCAGCTAAAACTACAAGTTAGTGTGGTGCGTCCTCCTCACAGTGTTCAGCTAAACTTACAAGTTAGTGTAGTGAGACCTCTGCACAGTGTTCATATAAAGCTACAAGTTAGTGCAGTGCGTCCTGCTCACAGTGTTCAGCTAAAACTACAAGTTAGTGTGGTGCGTCCTCCTCACAGTGTTCAGCTAAACCTACAAGTTAGTGTAGTGAGACCTCTGCACAGTGTTAATCTAAAGCTACAAGTTAGTGCACTGCGTCCTGCTCACAGTGTTCAGCTAAAACTACAAGTTAGTGTAGTAAGACCTCTGCACAGTGTTCATCTAAAGCTACAAGTTAGTGCAGTGCGTCCTGCTCACAGTGTTCAGCTAAAACTACAAGTTAGTGCGGTGCGTCCTCACAGTGTTCAGCTAAACCTACAAGTTAGTGTAGTGAGACCTCTGCACAGTGTTAATCTAAAGCTACAAGTTAGTGCAGTGCGTCCTGCTCACAGTGTTCAGCTAAAACTACAAGTTAGTGTAGTGAGACCTCTGCACAGTGTTCATCTAAAGCTACAAGTTAGTGCAGTGCGTCCTGCTCACAGTGTTCAGCTAAAACTATATGTTAGTGTGGTGCGTCCTCCTCACAGTGTTCAGCTAAACCTACAAGTTATTTTTTTGCGAGCTCTGCACAGTGTTCAGATAAAGCTACCTGTAGAAGGTTGGTGGTGTTTTCCTGATCCTATCACTACCGCAGGCAGCTAAAAAAAGCTACAATTTTGTTTTTGTGAGCTCTGCACAGTGTTCAGCTAAAGCTATCTTTAGAAGGTTGGTGGTGTTCTCATACTACAGGCAGGCAGTTGATTTTGCTAGCTGCAGTATCAGTACATACAGTATATATATATAAATCCCAGCTTAGTGCAGCTACAGGCCATTAGTATTGGAAGGCCAAGAAGGAGAGGCAGACAGTCACAAGCCAATAAGAGAGGGCAAGCAGGCTCTGTGTCTAGTGCTGGTCGTGGAGACGGTGCATCCTCATCAGCATGTGGCCATGGGACACGCTTGGCCTTTTTTTCGGCAGCTGGCCGTGTTGAGCCGCAACATGCGGAAGACTTGGTCGAGTGGATGACCAAGCCGTCCTCATCCTCCTCATCCTCTCTCACCCATGCCCAGGGTGCTTTGTCTGGCAAAGCAGCGGCCTCTTCCCTCAGCTCAATGTCATCAGTGACTCCTTCCCTAGCTCCACCATGTCCTCCTGAGGATTCCCTCGAACTGTTTGACCACAGTGTTGGGTACATGCTCCAGGAGGATGCCCAGCGTTTGGAAGGCTCTGATGATGATACTGAGCTCGATGAAGGCAGTAACATGAGCACGGACAGAGGGGGTGCCCAAGAAGGACAGCAATCTGGCAGTCATGCTCCCCCTGCTGCAGCATACTGCCAGGTTTGCTCCAGTGATGAGGAGGGAGGGGATGATGAGGTCACTGACTCAACGTGGGTGCCTGATAGGAGAGAGGAGTAGGAGGAGGAGGAGGAGGAGGCGGCACATCACCAACGAGGCAGGATGCCCTCCAGGGGCCAGCCTAAGGGCAGCACATTGACTGCATCACACCCCAAAGCTCCACATGTGCAGGGCGCTGCAGTCTCTGCGCGTTATTCAAAAAGTTCTTTGGTGTGGGCCTTTTTTGAGACGAGTGCATCAGATCGCACCGCTGCTATTTGCAACATATGTCTCAAGCGTATCTAGCGTGGCCAAAACATCTCCCGCTTGGGTACCACATGCTTGACCAGACATATGTTGACCTGCCATGCAGTTCGTTGGCAAGCGTATCTAAAAGACCCACACCAAAGAACAAAGAGGATCTCTCCTTGCTCCTCATCAGCTGAGATTTCCAACCCCACTAGACCTTCAGTCCTCCCTGAGACCTGCAGTGAGAGGAATGAAGGTGTAGAATTAGGTGTGTCACAGCCAAGTACTTGTGGGCAATCTGCTTTTGGTACACCGACGTCAGATTGTACCAGGCAAATTTCCCTGCCCCAGCTGCTGCACCGCCGAAAGAAGTTTGCTCCCAAGAAGGAGAGGCAGGCAGTCACATAGTAGGTGAGGTTGAAAAAAGACACAAGCCCATCAAGTCCAACCTATGTGTGTGATTATGTGTCAGTATTGCATTGTATATCCCTGTATGTTGTGGTCATTCAGGTGCTTATCTAATAGTTTCTTGAAGCTATCAATGCTCCCCACTGAGACCACCGCCTGTGGAAGGGAATTCCACATCCTTGCCGCTCTTACAGTAAAGAACCCTCTACGTAGTTTAAGGTTAAACCTCTTTTCTTCTAATTTTAATGAGTGGCCACGGGTCTTGTTAAACTCTCTTCTGCAAAAAAGTTTTATCCCTATTGTGGGGTCACCAGTCCGGTATTTGTAAATTGAAATCATATCCCCTCTCAAGCGTCTCTTCTCCAGAGAGAATAAGTTCAGTGCTCGCAACCTTTCCTCATAACTAGGATCCTCCAGACCCTTTATTAGTTTTGTTGCCCTTCTTTGTACTCGCTCCATTTCCAGTACATCTTTCCTGAGGACTGGTGCCCAGAACTGGACCGCATACTCTAGGTGCGGCCGGACCAGAGTCTTGTAGAGCGTGAGAATTATCGTTTTATCTCTGGAGTTGATCCCCCTTTTAATGCATGCCAATATTCTGTTTGCTTTGTTAGCAGCAGCTTGGCATTGCCTGCCATTGCTGAGCCTATCATCTACTAGGACCCCCAGGTCCTTTTCCATCCTAGATTCCCCCAGAGGTTCTCCCCCCATTCTATAGATTGCATTCATATTTTTGCCACCCAAATGCATTATTTTACATTTTTCTACATTGAACCTCATTTGCCATGTAGTCGCCCACCCCATTAATTTGTTCAGGTCTTTTTGCAAGGTTTCCACGTCCTGCGGAGAAGTTATTGCCCTGCTTAGCTTAGTATCGTCTGTAAATACAGAGATTGAACTGTTTATCCCATCCTCCAGATCGTTTATGAACAAATTAAATAGGATTGGTCCCAGCACAGAACCCTAGGGCACCCCACTACCCACCCCTGACCATTCCGAGTACTCCCCATTTATCACCACCCTCTGAACTCGCCCTTGTAGCCAGTTTTCAATCCATGTACTCACCCTATGGTCCATGCCAATGGACCCTATTTTGTACAGTAAACGTTTATGGGGAACTGTGTCAAATGCTTTTGCAAAATATAGATACACCACGTCTACGGGCCTTCCTTTATCTAGATGGCAACTCACCTCCTCATAGAAGGTTAATAGATTGGTTTGGAAAGAACGATTCTTCATGAATCCATGCTGATTACTGCTAATGATACCGTTCGTATTACTAAAATCCTGTATATAGTCCCTTATCATCCCCTCCAAGAGTTTACATACTAGTGATGTTAGGCTAACTGGTCTGTAATTTCCAGGGATGTATTTTGGGCCCTTTTTAAATATAGGTGCTACATTGGCTTTTCTCCAATCAGCTGGTACCATTCCAGTCAGTAGACTATCTGTAAAAATTAGGAACAACGGTGTGGCAATCACTTGACTGAGTTCCCTAAGTACCCTCGGATGCAAGCCATCTGGTCCCGGTGATTTATTAATGTTAAGTTTCTCAAGTCTAATTTTAATTCCGTCCTCTGTTAACCATGGAGGTGCTTCCTGTGTTGTGTCATGAGGATAAACACTGCAGTTTTGGTTACTGAAGCCCCCCGATTCACACGTGAAGACTGAGGAGAAGAATAAATTCAATACCTTTGCCATCTCCCCATCCTTTGTAACCAGATGTCCTTCCTCATTCTTTATGGGGGCAATATGGTCTGTCCTCCCTTTTTTACTGTTTACATACTTAAAGAATTTCTGGGGATTTTTTTTGCTCTCCCCCGCTATGTGTCTTTCATGTTCTATCTTAGCTGTCCTAATTGCACCCTTACATTTCCTGTTGCATTCTTTATAAAGTCTGAATGCTGAGGATGATCCCTCAACCTTGTATTTTTTGAAGGCCTTCTCCTTTGCTTTTATATGCATTTTTACATTGGAGTTAAGCCATCCAGGACTTGTGTTCGCTCTTATAAATTTATTACCCAATGGGATACATTGGCTGATGCCCTTATTTAATATGCTCTTAAAGCTAACCCATCTCTCCTCAGTATTCTATTCTAAAATATTTTATCCCAGTTTATGCCTTTTAGCACGGTTTGTAGTTTAGGGAAGTTGGCTCTTTTGAAATTCAGTGTCTTTGTATTCCCTTTATGTTTCCTATTTGTGTGATTTATACTGAAAGTAATTGACCTGTGATCGCTGTTACTTAAATTGCCCCGCATTTCCACATCCGCTATCAGGTCTGTATTATTATTATCAGTAGATCCAGTAATGTTTTATTTCTAGTTGGTGCGTCTACCATCTGACCCATAAAATTGTCCTGCAAGACATTAACCACTTGCCGACCGCCTCACGCCTATATACGTGAGCAGAGCGGCACGGGCAGGCAAAATCACGTACCTGAAACGTGATTGCCTTCCCGCGGGTGGGGGGTCCGATCGGACCCCCCCCGGTGCCAGCTGCGGTCGGCATTTGGTTGGAAGCGATGGGAGACGAGGGGGAGGCCATCCGATCGTGCCCCCCCCCTCGCGATCGCTCCCAGCCAATGACAAACATCCCCTGCCTCTGTATAGTACACAGAGGCAGAGGATGTGATGTCATCTCTCCTCGGCTCGGGAGTTTCCATTCCAGCGCCGAGGGGAGATGACATGTAAGTGCACCAACACTCACACACACACAGTAGAACATGCCAGGCATACATTACACCCCCGATCGCCCCCCGATCCCCCCCCAATCCCCCCCCAATCACCCCCCCCCCCTGTCACAAACTGACACCAAGCAGGTTTTTTTTTTTTTTGTTTTTTTTTTCCTGATTACTGCATAGTGTCAGTTTGTGACAGTTAGCAGTTAGGGTAGTGACTGTTACCCCCCTGTAGGTCTAGGGTACCCCCCTTACCCCCCCTAATAAAGTTTTAACCCCTTGATCACCCCCCGTCACCAGTGTCGCTAAGCGATCATTTTTCTGATCGCTGTATTAGTGTCGCTGGTGATGCTAGTTAGGGACGTAAATATTTAGGTTCGCCATCAGTGTTTTATAGCGACAGGGACCCCCATATACTACCGAATAAATGTTTTAACCCCTTGATTGCCCCCTAGTTAACCCTTTCACCACTGATCACCGTATAACCGTTACGGGTGACGCTGGTTAGTTTGTTTATTTTTTATAGTGTCAGGGCACCCGCCGTTTATTACCAAATAAAAGTTTAGCCCCCTGTAGGTCTAGGGTACCCCCCTTACCCCCCCCTAATAAAGTTTTAACCCCTTGATCACCCCCTGTCGCCAGTGTCGCCAAGCGATCATTTTTCTGATCGCTGTATTAGTGTCGCTGGTGACGCTAGTTAGGGACGTAAATATTTAGGTTCGCCGTCAGTGTTTTATAGCGACAGGGACCCCCATATACTATCTAATAAATGTTTTAACCCCTTGATGGCCCCCTAGTTAACCCTTTTACCACTGATCACCGTATAACCGTTACGGGTGACGCTGGTTAGTTTGTTTATTTTTTATAGTGTCAGGGCACCCGCCGTTTATTACCGAAAAAAGGTTTAGCCCCCTGATCGCCCGGCGGTGATATGCGTCGCCCTAGGCAGCGTCAGATTAGCACCAGTACCGCGAACACCCATGCACGCACCGTACACCTCCCTTAGTGGTATAGTATCTGAACGCATCAATATCTGATCCGATCAGATCTATACTGGCGTCCCCAGCAGTTTAGGGTTCCCAAAAACGCAGTGTTAGCGGGATCAGCCCAGATACCTGCTAGCACCTGCGTTTTGCCCCTCCGCCCGGCCCAGCCCAGTCCAGCCCACCCAAGTGCAGTATCGATCGATCACTGTCACTTTTTTTTGTAGCGTTTTGGTGAACTGGCAAGCACCAGCGCCCTAGTACACCCCGGTCGTAGTCAAACCAGCACTGCAGTAACACTTGGTGACGTGGCGAGTCCCATGAGTGCAGTTCAAGCTGGTGAGGTGGCAAGCACAAGTAGTGTCCCGCTGCCACCAAAAAGACAAACACAGGCCCGTCGTGCCCATAGTGCCCTTCCTGCTGCATTCGCCAATCCTAATTGGGAACCCACCGCTTCTGCAGCGCCCGTACTTCCCCCATTCACATCCCCAACCAAATGCAGTCGGCTGCATGAGAGGCATTTTCTTTATGTCCTCCCGAGTACCCCTACCCAACGAACCCCCCCAAAAAAGATGTGTCTGCAGCAAGCGCGGATATAGGCGTGACACCCGCTATTATTGTCCCTCCTGTCCTGACAATCCTGGTCTTTGCATTGGTGAATGTTTTGAACGCTACCATTCACTAGTTGAGTATTAGCGTAGGGTACAGCATTGCACAGACTAGGCACACTTTCACAGGGTCTCCCAAGATGCCATGGCATTTTGAGAGACCCGAACCTGGAACCGGTTACAGTTATAAAAGTTACAGTTACAAAAAAAAAGTGTAAAAAAAAAAAAAAAACACAAACAAAAATAAAAAAAAATAGTTGTCGTTTTATTGTTCTCTCTCTCTATTCTCTCTCTCTATTGTTCTGCTCTTTTTTACTGTATTCTATTCTGCAATGTTTTATTGTTATTATGTTTTATCATGTTTGCTTTTCAGGTATGCAATTTTTTATACTTTACCGTTTACTGTGCTTTATTGTTAACCATTTTTTTGTCTTCAGGTACGCCATTCACGACTTTGAGTGGTTATACCAGAATGATGCCTGCAGGTTTAGGTATCATCTTGGTATCATTCTTTTTAGCCAGCGGTCGGCTTTCATGTAAAAGCAATCCTAGCGGCTAATTAGCCTCTAGACTGCTTTTACAAGCAGTGGGAGGGAATGCCCCCCCCCCACCGTCTTCCGTGTTTTTCTCTGGCTCTCCTGTCTCAACAGGGAACCTGAGAATGCAGCCGGTGATTCAGCCAGCTGACCATAGAGCTGATCAGAGACCAGAGTGGCTCCAAACATCTCTATGGCCTAAGAAACCGGAAGCTACGAGCATTTTATGACTTAGATTTCGCCGGATGTAAATAGCGCCATTGGGAAATTGGGGGAGCATTTTATCACACCGATCTTGGTGTGGTCAGATGCTTTGAGGGCAGAGGAGAGATATAGGGTCTAATAGACCCCAATTTTTTCAAAAAAGAGTACCTGTCACTACCTATTGCTATCATAGGGGATATTTACATTCCCTGAGATAACAATAAAAATGATTTAAAAAAAAAAAAAATGAAAGGAACAGTTTAAAAATAAGATAAAAAAGCAAAAAAATAATAAAGAAAAAAAATAAATAAATAAAAAGCACCCCTGTCCCCCCTGCTCTCGCGCTAAGGCGAACGCAAGCGGCGGTCTGGCGTCAAATGTAAACAGCAATTGCACCATGCATGTGAGGTATCACCGCGAAGGTCAGATCGAGGGCAGTAATTTTAGCAGTAGACCTCCTCTGTAAATCTAAAGTGGTAACCTGTAAAGGCTTTTAAAGGCTTTTAAAAATGTATTAATTTTGTTGCCACTGCACGTTTGTGCGCAATTTTAAAGCATGTCATGTTTGGTATCCATGTACTCGGCCTAAGATCATCTTTTTTATTTCATCAAACATTTGGGCAATATAGTGTGTTTTAGTGCATTAAAATTTAAAAAAGTGTGTTTTTTCCCCAAAAAATGCGTTTGAAAATCGCTGCGCAAATACTGTGTGAAAAAAAAAAAATGAAACACCCACCATTTTAATCTGTAGGGCATTTGCTTTAAAATAATATATAATGTTTGGGGGTTCAAAGTAATTTTCTTGCAAAAAAAAATAATTTTTTCATGTAATCAAAAAGTGTCAGAAAGGGCTTTGTCTTCAAGTGGTTAGAAGAGTGGGTGATGTGTGACATAAGCTTCTAAATGTTGTGCATAAAATGCCAGGACAGTTCAAACCCCCCCCCCAAATGACCCCATTTTGGAAAGTAGACACCCCAAGCTATTTGCTGAGAGGCATGTCGAGTCCATGGAATATTTTATATTGTGACACAAGTAGCGGGAAAGAGACAAATTTTTTTTTTTTTTTTTTTTGCACAAAGTTGTCACTAAATGTTATATTGCTCAAACATGCCATGGGAATATGTGAAATTACACCCCAAAATAAATTCTGTTGCTTCTCCTGAGTACGGGGATACCACATGTGTGGGACTTTTTGGGAGCCTAGCCACGTACGGGACCCCGAAAACCAAGCACCGCCTTCAGGCTTTCTAAGGCCGTAAATTTTTGATTTCACTCTTCACTGCCTATCACAGTTTCAGAGGCCATGGAATGCCCAGGTGGCACAAACCCCCCCCAAATTACCCCATTTTGGAAAGTAGACACCCCAAGCTATTTGCTGAGAGGTATAGTGAGTATTTTGCAGACCTCACTTTTTGTCACAAAGTTTTGAAAATTGAAAAAAAGAAAAAAAAAAATTTTTTTTCTGGTCTTTCTTCATTTTCAAAAACAAATGAGAGCTGCAAAATACTCACCATGCCTCTCAGCAAATAGCTTGGGGTGTCTACTTTCCAAAATGGGGTAATTTGGGGGGGGTTTGTGCCATCTTGGCATTTTATGGCCTTCAAAACTGTGATAGGTAGTGAGGAGTAAAATCAAAAATGTATGCCCTTAGAAATCCTGAAGGTGGTGCTGGGATTTCGGGGTCCCGTACACGGCTAGGCTCCCAAAAAGTGCCACACATGTGGTATCCCCGTACTCAGGAGAAGCAGCTGAATGTATTTTGGGGTGCAATTCCACATATGCCCATGGCCTGTGTGAGCAATATATCATTTAGTGACAACTTTTTGTAATTTTTTTTTTTTTTTTTTTTTTTTTGTCATTATTCAATCACTTGGGACAAAAAAAAAAAATATTCAATGGGTTCAACATGCCTCTCAGCAATTTCCTTGGGGTGTCTACTTTCCAAAATGGGGTCATTTGGGGGGGTTTTGTACTGCCCTGCCATTTTAGCACCTCAAGAAATGACATAGTCAGTCATAAACTAAAAGCTGTGTAAATTCCAGAAAATGTACCCTAGTTTGTAGACGCTATAACTTTTGCGCAAACCAATAAATATACGCTTATTGACATTTTTTTTACCAAAGACATGTGGCCGAATACATTTTGGCCTAAATGTATGACTAAAATTTAGTTTATTGGATTTTTTTTATAACAAAAAGTAGAAAATATCATTTTTTTTCAAAATTTTCAGTCTTTTTCCGTTTATAGCGCAAAAAATAAAAACGGCAGAGGTGATCAAATACCATCAAAAGAAAGCTCTATTTGTGGGAAGAAAAGGACGCAAATTTCGTTTGGGTAGAGCATTGCATGACCGCGCAATCAGCAGTTAAAGCGACGCAGTGCCGAATTGTAAAAAGTGCTCTGGTCAGGAAGGGGGTAAATCCTTCCGGGGCTGAAGTGGTTAAGGAACTGGCGAGCCTTAAATGAATGCGCGGTTCCCTCCGCCCAGTCTTTGTCTGGATAATTAAAATCCCCCATTATGATAACACTTCTCATCCTTGCTGCTACTCCAATTTGTGATAGGAGATCCGTCTCCACTTCCTCCCTCAGGTTAGGGGGCCTATAGCATACTCCCAGTATTATTTTCCCCTTAGCTTCATCCCTTTGGAGCTCTACCCATAAGGATTCCACCTCCTCTCTAGCTCCCTCAGTGATGTCATCTCTCACATTCACTTGTACATTATTCTTGATATATAGGCATACCCCTCCCCCTTTTTTACCCTCTCTATCCTTGCGGTATAGGGTATACCCTTGAATGTTTGCCAGCCTTAATGAGAGCTGTTGAACCAGGTCTCTGAAATTCCCACAAAATCCAAATCCTCCTCGTACAACAGTATCTCTAGTTCACCCATCTTGTCCGCCATGCTCCTGGCATTGGTGAACATGCCACATAGTTTAGACCGGTCGCATATTGTCTTCGTATTGGGTGTTTCAAGATTGCAACTAGGACTTGCTACTATACTCACCTTGTGTTTTTGTGCTTTGGTTAACCTACCACTAATTCCCCCAATACTACCCTCTGGAATATCTTCCGCGCTGGCTATCTCTGCCTCTGGACCCTCCCCCCCATCGCCTAGTTTAAAAACCCCTCTAACTTTTTGGCCATCTTCCTTCCCAGCAGATCTGCACCCTCCTCATTTAGGTGCAGTCCGTCCCTTCTATAGTACCGGTTACCGACTGAGAAGTCGGCCCAGACCTCCAGGAACCCAAACCCCTCCTTACTACACCAGCACTTAAGCCACTTGTTTACTTCCCTAATCTCCCTCTTCCTTTCTGGTGTGGCTCGATGTACCGGTAGTATTCCTGAGAATACTACCTTGGAGGTCCTTTTCCTCAATTTAGCTCCTAAGTCCCTAAAATCGTTCTTTAGGACACTCCATCTGCCTCTGACTTTGTCATTGGTGCCAACGTGCACCATGACAGCCGGGTCTTCCCCAGCCCCTCCCAGTAATCTGTCCACAAGATCCGTGATGTGCCGAACCCGAGCGCCCGGTAGACAACATGCTGTTCGGTGATTCAGGTCTTGGTTACAGATTGCCCTCTCTGTCCTTCTAAGAATTGAGTCCCCTACCACCAGAATCTGTCTTTCCTTTCCCTTTGCTGCCCCCCCCCCCCACTCTCACTGGAGGAGTTCTTCCACCGGCAGCTAGGAGAGTCCCTCAGCTCCAGCAGTGCTGGTCCCTGACTGGTTTCACCAATGTCACTCAAAGTAGCGTACTTATTGGGATGCGCCAGTCCTGGATCGGCCTCCCTGGCACTTCCCCCTCTACCCCTCCTGACTGTCACCCATCTACTCTTTGCTAGTGCCAGCACCTCTTTGTCTCCACCCGCCTCTGTGCTGGCCCCTGCCGGCACCTGCCGTGTACGTTCCTGGCTCTCCTTTAGTATGGAGGGACTTCTCAGTGCTGACAGTTGCTTCCCCAGATTCAGAACCTGGACTTCCAGGGAAACAATGTGCTTACATTTTGCACAGCAGTATTCGCCCTCGATCGGATGATCAAGGAACGCATACATGCGGCAAGATGTACAAAGAGTCGCCTCTCCACACCCACCGGGCATCGTACCTATTAAATTTAGTGAGGATTGGGGATTTTACCCTGTCCAAATTACCTAACAGCTAGCTTCCTGGCACTAATACTCAAGACAATACACAGGTACACAACAAGACAATACACAGGTACACAGGTACACAACAAGACAATACACAGGTACTCACAGACCTACGTGCAATTGCAGAACAGTCTCAGACCTACGTGCACTCACAATACTCAAGTATACAGTACACAATATACAAGTACTAACGATCCACACACACTACTCAGACAACACTCAGATACTCACACTACACAGGTACTATGACCCCTGTTATAACCTCCTCCTTTAAACTCTGGTTTTAACTCACCACTTACACCGAGTTCCACAGCCTCAGACTGAGCACGCTCAGACTGAGTCCTACACCCAGTTAAATAGGCACCTGTGAGCAATTAACCACCCCCCTTAATTGATAGACTGAAGGAACCAGAGAAAAAAAAAAAAGCTATTTAAAAAGTGACAGAAAAGGTGATTGAAAAACTAAAAGGAAAGGCCCCAAAAATGCAATCCAGCAAACCCAGCAAACAAAAAGCAAGACTTGTTCACTCTCCCTCTGCTTTTAACTCACCACTTAGACCAGTTCCATTTACACCAAGTTCCACAGCCTCAGACTGAGCACGCTCAGACTGAGTCCTACACCCAGTTAAAAAGGGACCTGAGAGCAATTAACCACCCCCTTAATTGATAAACTGAAGGAACAAGAGAAAAAAAAAAAAAAAAGCTATTTAAAAAGTGACAGAAAACGTGATTGAAAAACTAAAAGGAAAAGCCCCAAAAATGCAATCTAGCAAACAAAAAGCAAGACTTGTTCACTCTCCCTCTGGTTTTAACTCACCACTTAGACCAGTTCCACTTACACCAAGTTCCACAGCCTCAGACTGAGCACCAAAGCCACAAGCCAATAAGAGAGGGCAAGCAGGCTCTGTGTCTAGTGCTGGTCGTAGAGACGGTGCATCCTCATCAGCACGTGGCCGTGGGACACGCATGGCCTTTTTCTCAGCAGCTGGCCGTGTTGAGCCTCAACATGCGGAAGACTTGGTCGAGTGGATGACCAAGCCGTCCTCATCCTCCTCATTCTCTCTCACCCATGCTCAGGGTACTTTGTCTGGCAAAGCAGCGGCCTCTTCCCTCAGCTCAATGTCATCAGTGACTCCTTCCCTAGCCCCACCATGTCCTCCTGAGGAGTCCCTCGAACTGTTTGACCACAGTGTTGGGTACATGCTCCAGGAGGATGCCCAGCGTTTGGAAGGCTCTGATGATGATACTGAGCTCGATGAAGGCAGTAACATGAGCACGGACAGAGGGGGTGCCCAAGAAGGACAGCAATCTGGCCATCATGCTCCCCCTGCTGCAGCATACTGCCAGGTTTGCTCCAGTGATGAGGAGGGAGGGGATGATGAGGTCACTGACTCAACGTGGGTGCCTGATAGGAGAGAGGAGGAGGAGGAGGAGGAGGCGGCACATCACCAACGAGGTAGGATGCCCTCCAGGGGCCAGCCTAAGGGCAGCACATTGACTGCATCACACCCCAAAGCTCTACATGTGCAGGGCGCTGCAGTCTCTGCGCGTTATTCAAAAAGTTCTTTGGTGTGGGCCTTTTTTGAGACGAGTGCATCAGATCGCACCGCTGCTATTTGCAACATATGTCTCAAGCGTATCTCGCGTGGCCAAAACATCTCCCGCTTGGGTACCACATGCTTGACCAGACATATGTTGACCTGCCATGCAGTTCGTTGGCAAGCGTATCTAAAAGACCCACACCAAAGAACAAAGAGGACCTCTTCTTGCTCCTCATCAGCTGAGATCTCCAACCCCACTATATCTTCAGTCCTCTCTGAGACCTGCTCTGAGAGGAATGAAGGTGTAGAATTAGGTGTGTCACAGCCAAGTACTTGTGGGCAATCTGCTTTTGGTACACCGACATCAGATTGTACCAGGCAAATTTCCCTGCCCCAGCTGCTGCACCGCCGAAAGAAGTTTGCTCCCAGCCATCCACATGCCCAGCGGTTGAATGCTAGCTTGGCAAAATTGTTAGCACTTCAACTGCTGCCTTTTCAGTTGGTAGACTCTGCCCCCTTCCGTGAGTTTGTGGAATGTGCGGTTCCTCAGTGGCAGGTACCCAAACGCCACTTTTTCTCACCTAAGGCGATTCCGGCTCTCTACCGGCATGTGGAAGGCAATGTCCATGCCTCACTGGACAGGGCGGTCAGTGGTAAGGTGCATATTACCGCTGACTCATGGTCCAGCAGGCATGGACAGGGACGTTACCTAAGTTTCACGGTGCATTGGGTGACTCTGCTGGCAGCTGGGAAGGATGCAGGACAAGGTGCAGTAAAGTTGGAGGTTGTTCCGCCACCACGCCTCCAAAATGCCACTACTAATGATTGTGACACACCTCTCTCCTCCACCCCCTCCTCTTCTTCTTCCTCCATGGCCTCTTCCTTTGCTTTGTCCTCAGAACCAGCGGTGCTCCGTAGCCGTTCAAGGGGCTACGCAAGTACGCAGGCCAAAAGATGCCATGCGGTGCTTGAGCTGGTGTGCTTGGGGGACAGGAGCCACACTGGGGCAGAGGTTCTGTCAGCTCTGCAGGGGCAGGTTCAGAGGTGGTTGACGCCATGCCAACTTAAGGCAGGAATGGTGGTTTGCGACAATGGCACCAACCTCCTCTCTGCCCTCTGACAGGGACAAATGACCCATGTGCCCTGTTTGGCTCACGTCCTTAACTTGGTGGTGCAGCGGTTCTTGGGCAGGTACCCGGGCTTACAGGATGTCCTGAGGCAGGCCAGGAAAGTCTGTGTGCATTTCTGCCGGTCATATAATGCCAGTGCCCGGCTGGCGGACCTCCAAAAGGAGTTTAACCTGCCCAAGAACCGCCTAATCTGTGACATGCCCACCAGGTGGAACTCAACATTGGCCATGCTGCAGCGGCTGCACATGCAGCAAAGGGCCATCAATGAGTACCTGTGCGACTATGGCACCAGGACAGGGTCAGGGGAGCTTGGTTTTTTTTCCCACGCCAGTGGGCCATGATCAGGGATGCATGCACTGTCCTGTCACCATTTGAGGAGGCCACGAGGATGGTGAGCAGTGACAGTGCATGCATCAGTGACACTGTCCCCCTTGTCCACCTGTTGGAGCACACGCTGCGTGGAATAATGGACAGGGCACTTGAGGCAGAACAGAGGCAGGAAGAGGAGGACTTCCTTAGCTCTCAAGGCCCCCTTTATCCAGACAGTGTTCCTGTGTGCCCGCCGATCACACAGGAAGAGGAGGAGGAGGAGGAGGAGGAAGATTGTGTCAGTATGGAGGTGGAGCCTGGCACTCAGCATCAGCAGTCTTTAAGGGATCAGTCCCAAGAAACACATGGACTTGTACGTGGCTGGGAGGAGGTGGCTGCGGACCATGTCGTCCTTAGTGACCCAGAGGACTCCGGACCGAATGCCTCAGCAAACCTACGCTGCATGGCCTCCCTGATCCTGCAAAGCCTGCGTAAGGATCCTCGTATTCGTGGTATCAAGGAGAAGGACCAATACTGGCTGGCAACCCTCCTTGATCCACGTTACAAGGGTAAGGTTGCGGACCTTATCTTGCCATCGCAGAGGGAGCAGGGGATGAAACATCTCCGGGAGGCCTTGCAGAAAGGTCTGTGCAACGCGTTCCCAGAGACTGGGAGGTTACAAACTCTTGTTTCTGGACAACGTGTTGCTGAGGCTTCGGTCAGTCAAAGAAGGAGCGGTGGAGAAGGTTGCCGTCTGACCGATGCGTTCAGACAATTTTTTGGTCCGCAGCCCCAAGGTATGATCGGTTCCAGCAACCATCGCCAGCGTCTGTTTTACATGGTGCAGGAATACCTAGGGGCAAGATCTGACTTGGACACCTTTCCCACCGAAAATCCTCTGGGTTACTACGTCTTGAGGATGGATCACTGGCCAGAGCTTGCACAGTATGCAATTGAGCTACTGGCCTGTCCTGCATCCAGCGTTCTTTCGGAACGCACATTCAGTGCTGCTTGAGGCTTTGTAACCGATCACAGGGTGTGTCTGTCTACCGACTCGGTCGATCGACTGACCTTCATAAAAATGAATCAGTCTTGGATCACCACCAGCTACCAAGCACCTGATGCTGATGTAACCGAATAATTTTTTTTTTAAATCTCAGAGTTTTTTTTGAACCTTCAAAGACTGCCTATGCTGATGCTGAGTGACTATCCCTGAGTAATTATCCTCTTCCTCCTCAATGATCACGCTGATAGCTTGTAAGAACATTTTTGGTTCTGGGCGCCACCACCAGTGCCTAAGGCCCAATTTTTCAGCCCCTATTTAACAGGAGCGTGTAATTACAATTTTTGATGCAATACTTTGCAGCAGGGCTCGTTTCTGCATTCCAACTAGAGTATCTGTGAGGGGTTGCAGTGTTGTGGCACCAGCACCAGTGCCTAAGGCCCAATTTTTCAGCCCCTGTTTAACAGGGGCGTGTAATTACAATTTTTGATGCAATACTTTGCAGCAGTGCTCGTTTCCGCATTACAACTAGAGTATCTGTGAGGGGTTGCAGTGTTGTGGCACCAGTGCCTAAGGCCCAATTTTTCAGCCCCTGTTTAACAGGGGTGTGTAAATATAATTTTTGATGCAATACTTTGCAGCAGGGCTCGTTTCTGTGTTACAACTAGAGTATCTGTGAGGGGTTGCAGTGTTGTGGCACCAGCACCAGCGCCTAAGGCCCAATTTTTCAGCCCCTGTTTAACAGGGGCGTGTAATTACAATTTTTGATGCAATACTTTGCAGCAGGGCTCGTTTCTGCGTTACAACTAGAGTATCTGTGAGGGGTTGCAGTGTTGTGGCACCAGCACCAGTGCCTAAGGCCCAATTTTTCAGCCCCTGTTTAACAGGGGCGTGTAATTACAATTTTTGGTGCAATACTTTGCAGCAGGGCTCGTTTCTGCGTTCCAACTAGAGTGTCTGTGAGGACTTACAGTGTTATGGCACCAGCAACACCACCACCACCAAAGGCCCAATTTTTCTGCCCTTGTTCAACAGGGGCATGTAATTACAATTCTTGATCTAATATTTCACAGCAGGGCCCATTTCTGCACCCACCAAGAGCGAGTGAGGACTTACAGTGTTGTGGCACCAGCACCACCACCAGCACCAAAGGCCCAATTTTTCTGCCCCTGGTCAACAGGGGCATGTAATTACAATTCTTGATCTAATATTTCACAGCAGGGCCCTGTGAGGGCTTACAGTGTTTTGGCCACAGCAACACCTAAGGCCCAAATTTCTGCTGAGTATATAGGGCAGGACCCTACTTTCAAACATCTAACTTACAAACGACTCCTACTTGCAAACGGAAGGAGAGAACAGGAAGTGAGATGAAATCTACCCCTAGGAAGGGAAATTCTCTCCTGTAAGAGCAATTATGGGAAAAACATTTCTCCTTTCCACTGATGCTTTCCAATCCTTGTTCCACAAAAAAACCCAAATTTTCAAAAAACATTTGTCATTGGGACAAAAGTGAGGTGAAATCTTCTGAAGAGGAGGACAGACAGCAAAACAAATGTCACAGGGGTGATAACCCTTCCCTATGTTTTCCAAAAAGCTTAAAAAAGATTTTTTGGCTGGAGCTAAACACGTTAAAAATGTACCTGTTCAAAATCACAAACAGATTCTACTTAACAACAAACCTACAGTCCCTGTCTTGTTTGCACTGCTTGTATACTGCTTTTCAGAGTATATAGGACCTGGTGGCCCCACACCTTTCCTTATTTTAATTTGGGTGCGGGGTTCCCCTTAATATCCATACAAGACCCAAAGGGCCTGGTAATGGACTGGGGGGTACCCATGCCGTTTGTCTCACTGATTTTCATCCATATTGCCAGGACCCGACATTACATTAAAGCCGCAAGCAGTTTTAAATGACTTTTTTTCCTTTAAAAATGACATTTTGTGCAGGGACTGTTCTAAGCATGGGAAACACGCGCCACTTTACAGGCATACTATAGACACCTCCCAGGTACAATATTTAAAGGAATATTTCACTTTTTTTTTTTCACTTTAAGCATCATTAAAATCACTGATCCAGAAATAAATGCCGTTTTTAAAAGTTTTTTTTGCATTGATACATGTCCCCTGGGGCAGGACCCAGGTCCCCAAACCCTTTTTAGGACAATACCATGCAAATTAGCCTTTAAAATGAGCACTTTTGATTTTGAATGTTCGAGTCCCATAGACGTCAATGGGGTTCTAACGTTCGTGCGAATTTTCGATCCGTTCGCAGGTTCTGGTGCGAACCGAACCGGGGGGTGTTCGGCTCATCCCTATTCAGGATGGGACCCTTCTGGGTTCTGAAATATTGCACATTATTTTTTGCTCACTGTTAAAGAATAAAGTATAGCCATGGACGTTTACAAAGTGACAAAGTGTGCATGTTAATGCACATTTTTCTGTATAGTAAACCTGGAGATAAGGTAAGAAGTTAAAATTTTATTTTGTTCCTTTCTTTACACCAACTAAGGATGAGCTCAGGCGTGTCTTCGCACAGCAGATGTGCAAAGCCCGCCAGGAAGTCAGCACTGCGCTGAGCTAATTACAGGCAGTGAGACATTTCCCAATCTCTGCAGCCACGCATTGGGACAATGTCTCACTGCCTGTGATTAGAGCTCTGCAGTGCCTACTTCCTGGTGGGCTCTGCACGTGGGCTGTGCGAACAGGCCTGAGCTTATCCTTAACGCCAAGTAATCAAAAAAAATGTAGTCTTCAAGTCTTCTTTCTAAATTTTGTAACTGACCTTCTCCCTCCCCACCCACTTTCCAGCATTCCACATCTACCCCTCTCCTCTCTCACAATTGGACATTTTTCTTAAAACCTTTTATAGAGGAAAAGCTTCCCACGCTTCCAGGATTCTCATGTAGGCAAGAAGGATGTATGAGCTACCTGCAGCCTCCTGGAAAACTTACATTACACATTTCAGAAGGCCTTAGGGTACTCAAAAGTTCAAGTTACATGGCACATCAGGGGGCTGGCTGTCTCCTCCTAGTTCTTGAAATGGCTGCCTGAGGAGGCACCGTAGTGCATGCATGTAATCAGGGGGCTGGCTGCAAGAGCCTGAAAAATACAGTCGGCTTCCAATGACATCAGAGAAGAAGATAGCAATGCAAAATCGAGACCAGATCCCTACAGAACAATGCTGAAATCAGTGAAAATCTGAAATCATGAAATCTGAGCAAAGCACATATATCTGTATTGTTTACATATCTCTTTTCAAAGCTCTAAGTGTTATTTCTCTTTGGTGCGTCATTCCTCAGTCACTTCCAAGAAATTTTCCTGACACATGAAATTTGTTTTGGGGAGGGAGCTCAGCAAGCACCTTGTCTATTCACAACACCGTTCTGCTGTATGAAGGGGGGTGTGTGCCTTTCCTCCAATCAGCTCTCACGCACTGTAACTGCAACCTCTCCACCATATCCTCTGTGCTCCTGACACTTTAGGTTTACTTTGTGCCTAACTTGTCTAATTTTATGAAAAACATTTTATAAATGTTATTTTTTTTCTTTTCTGTTTTTTGGGAACACTTGCTTTAGAAAAAGCACAAATAGTAAAAGTCACATATTTCTTTCTTATGGTGGAAATATTAAAACGATTTTAGAATGCAGTATACTAATCCCAATATTCAAGATAGTGCTAATAGCAGTTTAATACTCTTATTTATTTTCCATCCCCAAATAGAAACAGCTGCAATTAATTGTCATTTATTAACAGAATGCACATTCCAGCAACATCTGTTTATGTTCGTAGACTAAATTCCCTGGTATTCCCATTCACATGACACTGGCTTCTATATAAAGGGTAAAATAAGCCTTAACTCACAGATAAACACACTACAATGTGTATTTTTATATAAAAAAAAGGCAAGAAAGCTTCTATAGGCTGGGTTGTCACTGACTTGAGAAAGAATTCCAGGAAAGTTCCAATTTTAATGGGGGCAGAAAAGATAGAGATAGGGCTCATGCACACATTTTGCACAACTTTTAGACTAATGGCAATGGGAAAATGGAGTTAACTGCTTTTCCTGGTGATGTAATCACTACTTATTTACTATGTAGCGCACTACCCCCGTAGGAGCTGCTGGTAGTTCATTCTTTTCTGTAGTGTGACTCCGTTACCCCCTTCCCTTCATAGATTGACACAGCAGACAGTCCAGAACATTTAAATATTTAACTTTATTCTTTTGCGGCACTCATTGCGGTACTGCATTACAGAGTCACTCTGAATAACTCTTACAAAATTCAGCATTAAGTGAAGCAAATCCTGTGAATACATAGTCCAGATCATATAGAACCACTGTAAATAACTCCCAACCTGCACTTGCTTTTAGTTACACTTTGCAGCTTTCCTTCCTCCTGTTCGTTACTACTTCCCGACCGTACAGCACTTCCAAGTGTTCCCAAAGAACATTAATCTGAATAAAGTTCTATGGGCTGACTGATTCGATTTTCCCAGGTATTAATTCTTTAAGGCCCAACTCCTTTTACACAGACGTCTGTATTGACCCGCAAACCAATGCTCTTTGCGAGGTATTGATTCTTCAAGGCCGTACTCCCTTTTCACAGACTTCTGTATTGACCCGCAAACCAATGCTCTTTGCGAGGTATTGATTCTTTAAGGCCGAAGATATGTACCTCCTCCTCCAAGACCCGCACTTTAACACCTTTAAGTCTCTTAGAAGCACTGTTTCCCTGGGTTTACACTCACTTGTACTTCTGAGCAACCGTCCATGCTTGCTACAGAGGGTCCTCTCCCAGTCTTTGTTTCTGTTAGTAGTAGCAACTTCCTCCTGATGTCTCCTCCATTTCTCCTCTCCACATGGCACGTTCCCCTCCCCAGAGAGGAGAGCACCTGAGCTGCACCAGCCCCTATATGCTGTCTTCTTCTTCTCCAAAATCTAGAACTCCCAGAAGCATGTGACCTTCCCTTTTATAGCAGTCCCGCCTCTGCCCAAGCAAAACAACGATTGGTTCAGAGGGGTCTCCAAAAACTACCTGCCACTCTACTCCTTTAGTCCACCCACTTTCCAGAACATCTCAGAGAAAGTAATGGAAATCCTGCAGGGCAGAGTGTAGGTGGCCACACCCCCCCTATTCTAACAAATCTCCCAACACATTAACCCACCAGCTTACACCGACAGGGTAAAACACTGGCAATTTTACCTAGCATTAATCCTAACTGCCTACTTTAGCACACACCTAAGTAGGTGGGCGCTACAACTATATGATTCTAGTATGCTATTTTCCACATATGCATGTGTGCATACAGGAAATATAAATGAATGCAAAAAAAAAAATCTATCATTCACATTTCCATTTACAAAATTCTAAATGTAGCTAGGTGTCGGCTACTGCAAGCTGAATACAGAAGACGTAATCCTTGGGACCACAGACCAACTAGTTTCCCTCTAGTGTTTGCACTTCAACACTCATTTCATTTCCAGACTATAGAGCAGGGGAGTTCCTCTTCCTGGACTAGATTAGAGGACTTTGGGAGTTAGTTCTGCAGTCAAACATCCCTGTACTTCTGAATCCCTTCTAGACTACATTTCCCAGAAAAAAACAGCCATTGAAAAGGACTGTGGTAGAGGATATATAAAAAAAACTGCGCCTGGTGGGCTCACTCTCTTGGCCCGGGACCCTCTACAGCAGGGGTGCCTAATATTTTGAGAAAAAAGGCCCAATTTAGCAACCGGCCACAATCAGCGGAGCGGGCAGATGACAGGTCTGTGTCCACTCCGCATATGCAGAGCAGACACAGACACATCCCGCTCTACTCTATGGGCCCTCCGATCCAATCTGCCCAGACAGAAGGAGACAGATCCCCTTCTGTTTTTTAAGTGGATCGGATTGGAGATAGGCGGGTGTAAACGGGCACAAGTCCGTTCACATCTGCCACTCTATAGAGGTGAATTGAGGGTCTGATTGGGTCCACCTGAAAAACAGACAGTCAAACCTGATCGCACCAATCATGTAAAAGTGGCCTAAGGCTGCTTGCACACTGATGCACTGTGTTTTACCTGCACCTCAACTCACCTCAGTCCTCACTTCTTCCTCAGGATTTCTGCAGGTATCCCTGGCTGCTGCTGTCCCCCAGGTGGGTATGGCTGGTGGCTTCTGGCTGTCCTCCAGGGCTGGTACTGCTGGTGGGTACTGCTGGTGGGTTCTTCTGGTGGGTCCTGCTGGCTGTTACTGCTAGTGAGTACTGTTGGTTGGTACAGCTGGTTGATACTGCTGGCGGGTACTGCTAGTGGGTACTGCTGGCGGGTACTGGTGGTTGGTACTGCTGGTGGGTGCTGCTGGTGGGTACTGCTGGCTGGTACTGCTGGTGGGTACTGCTGGTTGGTATTGCTGGTTGGTACTGCTGGTGGGTACTGCTGGTGGGTACTGCTGGTTGGTACTGCTAGTGGGTACTGCTGGCGGGAACTGCTGGTTGGTACAGCTGGTGGGTACCGCTGGTTGGTACTGCTGGTGGGTACCACTGGTTGGTACTGTTGGCGGGTACTGTTGGTGGGTACTGCTGGTTGGTACTGCTGGTTGGTACTGTTGGTTGGTAATGCTGGATGGTACTTCTGGTGGGTTACTGCTATGGGGTACTGCTGGCTGGTACTGCTAGTGGGCACTGTTTGTGGGTACTGCTGGTTGGTACTGCTCGCTGGTACTGCTGGCGGGTACTACTAGTGGGTACTGCTGGTTGGTACTGCTAGTGGGTACTGCTGGTTGGTACTGCTGGCTGGTACTGCTGGTGGGTACTGCTGGCAGGTACTGTTGGTGGGTACTGCTGGTGGGTACTGCTGGCTGGTACTGTTGGAGGGTACTGCTGGTTGGTACTGTTGGCTGGTACTGCTGGTTGGTAATGCTGGATGGTACTTCTGGTGGGTTACTGCTAGTGGGTACTGCTGGCTGGCACTGCTGGTGGGTACTGTTGGTGGGTACTGCTGGCCTGTACTGCTGGTGGGTACTGCTGGCTGGTACTGCTAGTAGGTACTGCTGGTGGGTACTGCTGGTTTACTGCTAGTGGGTACTACTGGTGGGTACTGCTGGTTTACTGCTAGTGGGTACTGCTGGCGGGTACTGCTGGTTGGTACTGCTGGCAGGTAATGCTGGATGGTACTTTTGGTGGGTTACTGCTGGTTGGTACTGCTGGTGGTTACTGTTGGTGGGTACTGCTGGCTGGTACTGCTAGTGGGTACTGTTGGTTGGTACTGCTGGTGGGTACTGCTGGCTGGTACTGTTGGAGGGTACTGCTGGTTGGTACTGTTGGCTGGTACTGCTGGTTGGCAATGCTGGATGGTACTTCTGGTGGGTTACTGCTAGTGGGTACTGCTGGCTGGCACTGCTGGTGGGTACTGTTGGTGGGTACTGCTGGCCTGTACTGCTGGTGGGTACTGCTGGCTGGTACTGCTAGTAGGTACTGCTGGTGGGTACTGCTGGTTTACTGCTAGTGGGTACTACTGGTGGGTACTGCTGGTTTACTGCTAGTGGGTACTGCTGGCAGGTACTGCTGGTTGGTACTGCTGGTTGGTACTGCTGGCAGGTAATGCTGGATGGTACTTTTGGTGGGTTACTGCTGGTTGGTACTGCTGGTGGTTACTGTTGGTGGGTACTGCTGGCTGGTACTGCTAGTGGGTACTGTTGGTTGGTACTGCTGGTGGGTACTGCTGGGGGATACTGCTGGCTGGTACTGCTAGTGGGTACTGCTTGTGGGTACTGCTGGTGGGTACTGTTGGTGGGTATTGCTGGCTGGTACTGCTGGTGGGTACTGTTGGTGGATACTGCTGGCTGGTACTGCTAGTGGGTACTGTTGGTGGGTACTGCTGGTGGGTACTGTTGGTGGGTATTGCTGGCTGGTTCCCGACCCACCATCCATGAGCATCAGTGTGACAGGGACCAGCGCTAGAGTAATCATGCGACTGCAGTAGACAGCAGAGCCGATGCTTCCTGTATCGCTCTGGTCACAAGCAGAGTACATCTGGTATCACTCCGCCTGTGACAGGAGTCGGCGCTATACAGGAAGCATCGGCTCTGCCTTCTCTAGCGCTGGCTCCATTCTTCACACTGATGCTCGGGGATGGCGGGTCAGGAACCCGCGATCTGGGCTTGCCGACCCGCCATCCCAGGGGCCAGTGGTTGGGCACCCCTGGTCTAAAGAATGGTTGGACCGCTGAGCTGCACACAGCCATGCTTCTGACAGCAGACATTACCTAACTTTTGATGTTAACAGAAAAATAGCTATAAGAACATTTGATCATGAGAGTTAAAATTTCTCAATATAGAAAATAGCCTAACACTATCGGCTAATTCGTTCTGCCATTCACACAGGATTCTCCCTAGACTGTACACAGTGCAGAAGTCTCCCTCATATTATTTTCTCTGCTGGTCAAATGTTCCTAGCCTATAGTGTTAGATTGTTCTCTGTATCAGTGAATGTTAACTCTCATGGTTGAATGTTTTTATAGCTATTTTTCTGTTGCGATTGAATGCTAAGGAACATTATATTTGTCTGGCAAAATGCTACAGGGAAACTATTACACATGTTACAAACATAAGTTTATATTATTTGTTATGCTTGCAAGAATTTTTTTATATTTGGACCTCATACTGTTTAGTGGCTGCACAGTATGTAAGCAGCTTGGTTAGGTTATAATATAAGAGGGAGAGAAGAGGCAGTTTTATGTTTAAAATAACCACTTAACGACCGGAAGATTTTCCCCCTTGATGACCAGGCCATTTTTTGCGATACGGCACTGCATCGCTTTAACTGACAATTGCGTGGACATGCGACACTATACCCAAACAAAATTGACTTCCTTTTTTTCCCACAAATAGAGCTTTCTTTTGGTGGTATTTGATCACCTCTGTGTTTTTTATTTTTCGTGCTATTAACAAAAAAGAGAGAGAGTTTTGAAAAAAACACAATATTTTTTACTTTTTGCTATAATAAATATCCCCCAAAAAATGTCTTCATCAGTTTAGGCCAATATGTAATCTTCTACATATTTTTGGTAAAAAAAAATTGCAATAAGTGTATATTGATTAGTTTGCGCAAAAGTGATAGCATCTACAAAATAGGGGATATATTTATGGCATTTTTGTTATATTTTTTTTTTTACTAGTAATGGCGATGATCAGTGACTTTTAGTGGGACTGCGACATTGCGGCGGACAGATTGGACACTTTTGACACTTTTTTGGGACCATAGACATGTATACAGTGATCAGAGCTAAAAATAGCCACTGATTACTGTATAAATGTCACTGGCAGGGAAGGGGTTAACACTAGGGGGCAATCAAGGGGTTAAGTGTGTCCTAGGGAGGTGTTTCTAACTGTAGGGGGGTGTACTGACTGGGAGTAGAGATAGATCTCTGTTCCTGATCACTAGGAACAGCAGATCTCTCTCTACTTCCCTGTTAGAACAAGGATCTCTCTGTTTACATACACAGATCCCCGTTCTGGCTCTCTGAGGAGCGATCGCGGGTGGCGGGCATCACGACCACCGGCCACACGCATCGGCTCCAGGGTCACGCGCACCCCCTATAACCCTTAAAGCAGCTGCCGTACAGCTACGGCGATTTATGCAGGAGAGCCAACCTGCTGCGGTATAATGACGGAGGCTTGTGGGCAAGTATATAAGAGTGTTTTGAAATTAGAGTTTATTAATTAATATAGAGACCAAAGGAAAAAGGGGTGGGGATTTTTGAAGGTGCAAAATATCGTCAAATGTATTCAATAAAAAATATTTTATTTCTTGTTTTGAAAGGCAAAACAAAAATGTACATAAAACCAAAGGACACAGGCATGTACAGTACTATTATTGAAATGTTAAACAAGACAGCATAACAAAACCCGACATGTTTCGCCCATAGGTCGGACTTCTTCAGGGGAGCTGTCTTTGCGGAGGTACAAGCCTTCTGAAAAGGATAACACAGAAACAACATATACAAAAAATAAATAAATAATGAGTGTCAAGCCACCAATGAGAGAGTGTAGAGTACATGTTAGAGACTTTGAAGGATGAACACTAGTCAACCATCTTCAAAAAACATAAAGTGTACACAATAAAAAAATATATATAAATATATGCACCTGTGTCTCTGATCCCAGGGCAGTGCTTCTGTCCCAATTTAAATTATTTATTTATTTTTTGTATATGTTGTTTGTGTGTTATCCTTTTCAGAAGGCTTGTACCTCCACAAAGACAGCTCCCCTGAAGAAGCCCGACCTATGGGCGAAACATGTCGGATTTTGTTATGCTGTCTTGTTTAACATCTCAATAATAGTACTGTTCACGCCTGTGTCCTTTGGTTTTATGTACCTTTTTGTTTTGCCTTTCAAAACAAGAAATAAAATATTTTTTATTGAATACATTTGACAATATTTTGCACCTTCAAAAATCCCCATCCCTTTTTCCTTTGGTCTCTATGTTTATTTGGGGATTGGTGCCATTATTTGGCTGTATCTTCCATGACCAATTATTCGTTCACTTCATTAATTAATAGACAATAGCTACAAATATTGTACAGTAACTGAAGAAGAGGGAAGAAGTTCATGTTCGGGTCAAATGTAAGTTAGATGGGAACCCAAGTCATTTGCATTTTGGGAAACTGCAAACTGATAAACTCATTCAGATACCTATAATGCACTTCCTGGCCTTTGAACTGTGGTGAGTGGCTGAAAAGGGACAAATAGGGGTTTTATTAAAGGATAAGTTCACCTTTTATAAAAAAATAATCAATGGACATATTTTTTGCAGGAAAAAAAGTGCGTTTATTATTTTTTTCAGAGGAGTCTGCAGAACATTGCAGTGGATAGTGAGAGCAATGTCAGACTCCTGCAAACACTTCCTCCACCCTTTACCCATACTTCCATATGGGCTTTCAGTTACAAAGCAGGAAGAAGTGTGAATGAACTACGGGGGTGCTTATCAGTGCCCTCCCAGCTCATTGAGAACAAGCCATCTGCCAAGGTGGGACACGGGACTTGTAGTTTCTTCATTCACAGATTTCTGTGAACGAATGACATGGCTATGCAGGCAAAGCGCAACACAGCTGTTCCAAATCTGAAATCTGATAGCGGGTGCAGGGAGCGGATCCCCCACCTGCTGTCATGGTGGGGGAAAATGGGGGGTGAGAGAGGGGCAGGATCTAAATATGGGTGTAACATGTAACATGTAACATGATCGAAAAGATGAACCTGTTCTCTAAGTGCCAGCCCCTTCCTAAAAAGGTCAGGTTCCCAGCTGCCTTTTGTTAGTGTGTGCATAGAGATGTGTAGTAGATAGGGAAAGCTGAGTGTGTTTTTAGGGAGAGATAGTTACTACTATACATTGTTATACAGTGGTATACAATGCTATATATAGTGCTGAATTCTGCTACATTTCAGTGACTTGCAGTGTGGTGGGTGACATAGTATTTACCCCCATATTCACTGTGCTATATTTTGTTATATCATTGTGAATTGTTTTGTGGTGGAGTAGACTCAAGGTTCATTTTGTGTGTGTCAGAAGGTTGTTGTTTGGTTGCTGAGCTGTGAGTGTGTGTGTGTTTTTTTTATTCATTTTTTATTTTATTTTTTTACTTTAAGTTAAGTGTTTTAGGGTTGTGCTTTAGTGTTTTCTAAAGGAACAGCACACACAACAGTGGGGAAATTGATAGATAGAACATAAACAGATGGAAAAAAAATACTAACCAGTTATTCAAAAATCAGCAAAAGTACAAGGAGCGATTTAATACTCCAAGTGATTTAGTACTTCAAGTCACAACAAATCTTGAACTTGACATTATATAGTGTCTTCAATGTGTGCTATAGGCTGCCTTGATAGATTTATGACTTTTAGTACAAATGTATGGACGTAAACCTGTGGGATTTAGACATATACCTTGCATTTTTCTGAATATTACTGCTTTTTTAATAATTGCTTAGTACTTTGTTCTATCTGTTTATGTTATACAGGGATCAGTTTGTTTAATGTGCATTAAGACAACTTAAGATAAGCGATGTTGTACCTGAAGCACAAAATATAAGTCTCATATATTTTATACATATGGGGCTCACCATGGGTCACAGTATATATACAGTACATAGAGATAGAGAGAGAGAGACTACTAAAATTTGGTTATTCAATATGTACAGTCAGGTCCATAAATATTGGGACATCGACACAATTCAAATCTTTTTGGCTCCATACACCACCACAATGGATTTTAAATGAAACGAACAAGATGTGCTTTAAATGCAGACTTTCAGCTTTAATTTGATGGTATTTACATCCAAATCAGGTGTAGGAATTACAACAGTTTGTATATGTGCCTCCCACTTTTTAAGGGACCAAAAGTAATGGGACAGTTTAACAATCATCCATCAAACTTTCACTTTTTAATACTTGGTTGCAAATCCTTTGCAGTCAATTACACCCTGAAGTCTGGAATGCATAGACATCACCAGACGCTGGGTTTCATCCCTGGTGATGCTCTGCCAGGCCTCTACTGCAACTATCTTCAGTTCCTGCTTGTTCTTGTGGCATTTTCTCTTCACTTTTGTCTTCATCAAGTGAAATGCATGATCAATCGGATTCAGGTCAGGTCATTGACTTGGCCATTGAATAACATTCCACTTCTTTCCCTTAAAAAACTCTTTGGTTGCTTTTGCAGTATGCTTCGGGTCATTGTCCATCTGCACTGTGAAGCACCGTCCAATGAGCTCTTAAGCATTTTGCTGAATATGAACAGATAATATTGCCGGAAACACTTCAGAATTCATCCTACTGCTTTTGTCAGCAGTCACATCATCAAAAAATACAAGAGAACCAGTTCCATTGGCAGCCATACATGCCCACGCCATGACAATACCACCACCGTGCTTCACTGATGAGGTGGTATGCTTTGGATCATGAGCAGTTCCTTTCCTTTTCCATACTCTTCTCTTCCCATCACTCTGGGACAAGTTGATCTTGGTCTCATCTGTCCATAGGATGTTGTTCCAGAACTGTGAA